>CM053328.1:42129750-42729750 GCA_028583605.1 Dastarcus helophoroides
CGATTATTTTTTTGTTTAAATTTTGTCTTTTGCCGAAAATTTCGACTTTTTATTCAAAATTTCAACTTTATTTGCAAATTTGACGTCGTTTTGATAAAATACCATTTTTTTCTAAAATTCCGATTTTTTAATTAAATTTGGACTTTTTTCCCAAAATTTTGGACTTTAAATCCTAAGATTTTGAATATTTTTCCAAGATTTTAACTGTTTTCCAAAATTTTCAATTTTTCTTATAAATTTCGATCATTCAAAAATTTTAACTGTTTTTGAAAATTTCGATTACTTTTGAACATTCAACTTCCACATTCCGACCTTTCGAAAAATTTTGGTTTTTTTCATTTCGTCTTTTTTGAAAATTTCGACTTGTTCCAAAATTTTGAATTTTTCTTACAAACTTTGATCATCTTTTAAAATGTTAACTGTTTTTGAAAATTTCGATTATTTTTGAACATTCAACTTCCAGATTCCGACCTTTCGAAAAATTTTGGTTTTTTTCATTTCGTCTTTTTGAAAATTTCGACTTGTTCCAAAATTTTAAATTTTTCTTACAAACCTTGATCATCTTTCAAAATTTTAACTGTTTTTAAAATTTCGATTATTTTCTTTGTTTAAATTTTGTGTTTTTAGAAACTTTCGTCTTTTTATTTAAAATTTCAACATTTTTTGTAAATTTGATGTTTTTTTTTTGAAAAAATTCACTTTTTTGAAAATTTCGATTCTTTGATTTAATTTTGACTTTATTTGCAAATTTGACGTCTTTTTGGAAAATACCATTTTTTTTTTTAAAATTCTATTTTTTGATTAAATTTTGACTTTTTTTCCAAGATTTTTCTAAGATTCCTAAGTTCCTAAGATTTTGAATTTTTTTGCAAGATTTCAACTTTTTTGCATGATTTTAAATTTTTCCGAAAATTTCGACTTTCTTTCCAAAATTTTGACTTATTTGTAAATTTGACATTTTTGTTTTGGAAAATGCCACTATTTTAAATATTCTGATCTTTTTAAAATTTTGATTTTTTTTTGAAAACTTATTAGAAAATTTCAATTTTTCCAGATTTTAACTTTTACCCAAAGCTTCTACATTTTCTATAAATTGCGGATTCTTTTGAAAATCTCAATCTTTTAAATTTTGACTGTTTCAAAATTTCCGATTTATTTTAAAAAATTCGACCTTTTTTTACAAAATTTAAACAAAAAAATAATCGAAATTTTCAAAAACAGTTAATATCTTGAATGATCGAAATTTGTAAGAAAAATTGAAAATTTTGAAAAAAAGTTAAAATCTTGGAAAAATATTTAAAATTTTGGGAATAAAAGTCAAAATCTTGGAAAAAAATAAAAATTTAATCAAAAAATAGAAATTTTTAAAAAAATCGTATTTTTAAAAAAGACGTCAAATTTGCAAAAAAAAGGTCAAAATTTTGAATAAAAAGTCGAAATTTTTGGCAAAAGACAAAATTTAAACAAAAAAATAATTGAAATTTTCAAAAAAATCGAAAATTTTTAAAGTTAATTTTAAAAAATACAATTTACATCGGAATCTCGAAAAAAGATCAAAATTTTGTAAAACGGTAAAATTTTCGAAATTTGATGTTTTCACAAACGTCAAAATTTTGAAAAAATGAGTCGAAAATTTCAGGAAGTCAAAAATTTGAAATAATCGTCGAAATTTCGAGAAAAAAGTTAAAATTTTGAAAAACATCGAAATATACAAAAAAGTCGAAAAAGGGGAATTTTAAAAAAAACAGTAATTTCAAAAACGTCGCAATTTTGAAAAAAAGTCAAAATTTCGAAAAAAGGGGGTCAAAATCGTCAAAATGTTCAAAAAAGTCAAGATTTCTAATTTTTTAATGAAATCAGATTTTCAAAACAGTGAAATTTTTCAAATAAACTCAAATTTACAAGAGTTAAAATTTCGAAAATGTTTTCGAAGAAAGCCAAAACTGCGAAAAGAAATCAAAATCTAACAAAAGGTAGAAATCCTCAAAATAAATTGGAAGTTTTGAATCAGCCAAAATTTAAAAGAATGAAAGTTTCAAAGAAAGTCGCAATTTATTGGAAGAGTAGACATTTTGGGAAAAGTTAGATTCTGAAGATATTGAAATTTTAAAAGTTTTCAGTAAAAAAATGAAAATTTGAAAAAGATCTAAATATTCAAAACAGTGGCATTTTCCAAAAAAAATGTCAAATTTACAAATAAATAAAAATTTCGGACAGGAAGTCGAAATTTTCGAAAAAATTCAAAATTTTGGAAGAAATCAAAATATTTGGAAAAAAGTCAAAATTTAAACAAAGAATCTAAATGTTACAAAAAAAGTCGAAATTTTTAGTAAAAAGATTATAAATTTTTCCGAAAATTTCGACTTTCTTTCCAAAATTTTAACTTATTTGTAAATTTGACATTTTTGTTTTTGAAAATACCATTTAAATATTTTAATCTTTTGAAAATTTTGATTTTTTTTGTTTGAAAACCTATTTGAAAATTTCAATTTTTCCAGATTCTAACTTTTACCCAAAGCTTCTACATTTTCTATAAATTGCGGATTCTTTTGAAAATCTCAATCTCTGTTCCAAAATTTCCAATTTGTTTTAAAAATTTCGACCTTTTTTTACATTTTGATTTCTTTTCTTCGAAAACATTCTCTAAATTTCAACTCTTTTGTAAATTTGAGTTTCTTTGAAAAATTTCACTTTTTTTGAAAATCTGATTGTCTTAAAAAATTAGAAATCTTGACTTTTTTGAACACTTTGACGATTTTGACCCCCGTTTTCTGAAATTTTGACCTCTTTTGAAAATTCTGACCTTTTTGAAATTACTGTTTTTTTAAAAATTCCCTTTTTTCGACTTTTTTGTATATTTCGATGTTTTTCAAAATTTTAACTTTTTTCTCAGAATTTGGACGATTATTTCAAATTTTTGTCTTTCCCCGAAATTTGGACTCTTTTTTTTTCAAAATTTTGACGTTTGTGAAAACATCCAATTTTGAAAATTTTGGCGTTTTACAAAATTTTGATCTTTTTTCGAGATTCCGATGTAAAATGTATTTTTTAAAATTGACTTTAAAAATTTTCGATTTTTTTGAAAATTTCGATTATTCTTTTGTTTAAATTTTGTCTTTTGCCAAAAATTTTGACTTTTTATTCAAAATTTCGACTTTTTTTTGCAAATTTGACGTCTTTTTTAAAAATGCCATTTTTTTAAATATTTCTATTTTTTTGATTAAGTTTTGACTTAATTTTGGGAAAAAAAGTCAAATCTTCTCTGACTTTTTTTCCCAAAATTTTGAATATTCTTCCAAGATTTTAACTTATATTATTATTACTATGGGGTCGGTCATCCCTGCAGCACTGAAGCTGTCGCTTATTGTGCCCCCCCCCCACAATTTGTAGATTCCGATCTTCATAAAAATTTCGTTTTTTTTTAATTTTTCTTTTTTGAAAATTCCGACTTTTTTCCAAAATTTTCAATTTTTCTTACAAATTTCGATCATTCAAGATTTTAACTGTTTTTGAAAATTTCGATTATTTTTTTGTTTAAATTTTGTCTTTTGCGGAAAATTTTTTTGAAAATTTAGAATTTTTTTGAACATTCAACTTCCAGATTCCGACCTTTCCAGAAATTTTGGTTTTTTCATTTCGTCTTTTTCGAAAATTTTGACTTGTTCCAAAATTTTGAATTTTTCTTACAAACTTTGATCATTTTTCAAAATTTTAACTGTTTTTAAAATGTCGATTATTTTTTTGTTTCAATTTTATCTTTTTTAGAAAATTTCGTCTTTTTATTCAAAATTTCGACATTTTTTGTAAATTTGATGTTTTTTTTTTGGAAAAATCTACTTTTTTGAAAATTTCGATTCTTTGATTAAATTTAGACTTTTTTCCAAATATTTTGACTTTTCCCAAATTTTGAATTTTTCCCAAAATTTCGACTTCCCTTTCCGACATTTTTTTTTTATTTGTAAATTTGACATTTTCTTTTGGAAAATCCCACTGTTTTGAATATTTTGATCTTTTTAAATTCTTCATTTTTTTTACTGAAAACTTATTTTAAAATTTCAATTTCTTCAGATGCTAAGTTTTCCCAAAATTTCTACTCTTCCGATAAACTGCGACTTTCTTTGCAACTTTCGTTCTTTTAAATTTTGGCTGCTTCAAAACTTCTAATTTATTTTGAGGATTTCGACCTTTTGTTACATTTTGATTTCTTCTTGCAGCTTTGACTTTCTTCGAAAACATTTTCGAAGTTTCAACTCTTGTAAATTCGAGTTTCTTTGAAAAATTTTACTTTTTGAATAATGTGATTTTCTTAAAAAATTAGAAATCTTGACTTTTTTTGAACATTTTGACGATTTTTTGATGATTTTGACCCCCATTTTTCGAAATTTGGTCTTTTTTTGAAATTTGCTACCCTTTTTAAATTACGGTTTTTTTTGAATTCCCTTTTTTCGACTTTTTTGTATACTTCGATGTTTTTCAAAATTTTAACTTTTTTTCTCGAAATTTCGACTTTTTCTAAAAATTTGTCACTTTTAGTAAGATTGGTTTTTACAAATTTTTTGAAAATTTTGCTTTCTTTTTTCAAACTTTTGTCAAGATTTTGACTTTTCCTCGAAGTTTGGACTTTTCTTGAATATTTTGGTTCTATTTCAACATTTAGAAATCTTTTTGAAAATGTCTACGTTTTATGAAAATTGTCTTTTTTTGTTAAAAATTTCGACTTTTCTGAACATTTCGACTTTTCTGAAAATTTCGACTTTTTGCAATAAGTTCATTTGTATTTGCAAATTCCGATCTTCTTTTAATCAAATTTTGATTTTTTTCCAAGGTTTTAACATTTTTTTTTCGAAAATTACGTTATTTTTCGAAAATTTGAATTTTTTTCCAAAATACGTCATTTTTTCTAAAACTCCACTTTTTTTCCAAAATTTGACCTTTTTTGTAAATTTCACATCATTTTTGAAAAATTCTTCGATTTTTAAAAATTTCTGGTTATTTTGATATGCAATTTAAATTCTTTAAAAATTTTGCTTCCTTTTTTAAACTTTTTGTCAAGATTTTGACCTTTCCTCGAAATTTTGACTTTTTCTGAATATTTTGGTCCTATTTCAAAATTTTTTTGAAAGATAGACTTTTTGCAGATTTTTGCATATTTTTGAATATTTTACCTTGGAAATTTCGACTTTTGTCAAAAATTTCAATTTGTTGCTTGACCTGTTTTTAAAATTTACACAATGTTGACCTTTAACGACTTTCTTTCGATCAAATTCCGATTTTTGTCAGAGATTCTCAAATATTCTTGTAAACATTTGACTTTCTTTCGAAATTTTCAATTTTTTCATAAATTGGTCATTTTTTAAAAAGCGACATTTATGGAAAGTTCAATATGTTTAAAAATTTACAAATTTTAATTTTCAACAAAATATTTTAACTTTTCGAGTTTCAAGTTTTTTTTTACCAAAAGTGACAAATTTTCAGCAAAAGTCGAAATTTCGAGAAAAAAAGTTAAAATTTTGAAAAACATCGAAGTATACAAAAAAGTTGAATGAAGGAAGAGAATTTTCAAAAAAACAGTAATTTCAAAAAAGTCTCAATTTTCAAAAAAAGTCAAAATTTCGTAAAAAGGGGGTCAAAATCGTCAAAATGTTCAAAAAAGTCAAGATTTCTAATTTTTTAATGAACTCAGATTTTCAAAAAAGTGAAATTTTTCAAATAAACTCAAATTTACAAGAGTTAAAATTTCGAAAATGTTTTCGAAGAAGCCAAAACTGCGAAAAGAAATCAAAATCTGAAATTTTTGTCAAGAGTTTGGCTTTTCCTCGAAATTTCGACTTTTCTGAATATTTTGGTTCTATTTCAAAATTTAGAAATCTTTTTGAACATGTCTGCGTTTTATGAAAATTTCGTTTTTTTTTGTTGAAAATTTCGAATTTTGGCAAAAATTTCATTTATTTTTGCAAATTTTGACCCTCCTTCAGTCAAATTTTGATTTCTTCCTTAGGTTTTGACATTTCTTCGAAAATTTCGACTTTTTCTGAATATTTTGGTTCTACTTCAAAATTTAAAAATCTTTTTGAACATGTCTACGTTTTATGAAAATTTCGTCTTTTTTTTTGTTGAAAATTTTGAATTTTCTGAAAATTTCGACTTTTGGCAAAAATTTCATTTGTTTTTGAAAATTTCGATCTTCTTTCGATCAAATTTTTGATTTTTTTTCAAGGTTTTGATATTTTTTCGAAAATTTCCCCTTTTTTTAAAAATTTGACTTGTTCCAAAATTCGACTTTTTTGTAAATTTGACTTTAATTTTGAAAAATTACTCCATTTCTGAAACTTCCTGATTTTTTTGATATGCAATTTAAATTTTTTTTAAATTTTGCTTCCTTTTTTAAAATTTTTGTCAAAATTTTGACTTTTCCTCGAACTTTCGACTTTTTCTGAATATTTTGGTTCTATTTCAAAAATTAGAAATCTTTTTGAAAAATGTCTACGTTTTATCACGAGATATTAATATATTTTCAAAAATTTCATTCAACTTTGTTGTGAATTTGACCTCTTCGAAAAATTTATTTTTTTGAATCTCGACTTTATCGAAAATTTCGACTATTGACAAAAAATTGATTTATTTTTGCGAATTTAGATCTATTTTCCATCAAATTGGATTTTTTCTCGAGATTTTGATATTTTTTCGAAAATTTCAATTTCCCTTTTACGAAATATTCGACCTTTTTGTAAATTTAACCTTTTTGAAAAATCGACTTTTGTGAGAAAGTTAAATATGTTAGAAAACTTGCAAATTTCAATTTTGTAAAAAAAAAAAGTTGACTTTGGATTTCGACTTTTCGATCAAATTTTGGTTCTTTACGAAAATTCAACTTATTTGTAAATTTTACTTTATTTTTGAAAAAATCCTCTTTTTTTGACAATTCCTGATTTTTTTGATATGCAATTTAAATTATTTGAAAATGTTGCTTGCGTATTTGAAATTTTTGTCAAGATTTTGGCTTTTCCTCGAAATTTCGACTTTTTCTGAATATTTTGGTTCCATTTCAAAATTTAAAAATCATTTTGAAAATGTCTACGTTTTATGAAAATTGCGTCTTATTTTTGTTGAAAATTTCAACTTTTCTGAAAATTTCGACTCTTAGCAAAAATTTTATTCGTTTTTGTTAATTTCGTTAATTTTTTCCCAAGGTTTTGACAGTTTTTTCGAAAATTTCGACTTCTTTGCAAAATTCAACTTTTCCAAAATTCGACTTTTTTGTAAATTTGACTTTATTTTTGAAAAAAATCTTCTATTTCTGACACATTCTGATTTTTTTTGATATGCAATTTAAATTTTTTGAAAATTTTGCTTCCCTTTTTAAACTTTTTGTCAAAATTTTGACTTTTCCTCGAACTTTCGACTTTTTCTGAATATTTTGGTTCTATTTCAAAATTAGAAATCTTTTTGAAAATGTCAACGTTTTATGAAAATTTCGTCTTTTTTTTGCTTGAAATATTTTGGAATTCATTCTGAAATTTCGAACTTTTGACAAAAATTCATTTTTTGCAAATTTTGACCATTCTTCAGTCAAATTTGATTTTTTCTAAAGGTTTGACATTTTTCAAAAATTCGACTTTTTTTGAATATTTGGTTTACTTTGAAAAACTTTTAGAATTTATTTGAACTGAATGTCCAATTTTTGAAAATTTGCTCCTTTTTTAACTTTTTCGTAAAATTTTGAATTTTCTTCGAAATTCGACTTTTGCGAAAATTTTTGTTTTTTAAATTGAAATCTTTTTGACAAATTTTGATTTTTCAAATGTCGTCTTTTGACATTTTTTCGATTTGACAATTTCCTCGAAATTTCGATTTTTTGAAAATTTTGGTTTCTATTTCAAAATTTATGAAATCTTGTTTTGAACATGTCTGGTTTTATGAAAATTTCGCTTTTTTGTATTTGATTTTTTTGAAAATTTCGACTTTTGGCAAAAATCTCATTCGTTTTTGCTTTCTTTGCTTTCTTTTTTAAAATGTTTGTCAAGGTTTTGACTTTTCCTCGAAATTTCGACTTTTTTCTGAATATTTTGGTTTTATTTCAAACATTAGAAATCTTTTTGAAAATGTCTACATTTTATGAAAATTTCGTCTTTTTTTTTTGCTGAAAATTTCAAATTTCGAATCGTAGCAATATCGCGTCATGTGAAAACCCTTTCAAGATACAACGCGATCACTGTTTGGGGTAATCTTGAATATATTGTTACGTGCTTATCGGTTCGAATTGATTACACTTATCGAATAAGACCCACTTTATTACTGAACTCAACTTGGATCACCACAATTGACAATTAACTCACTTATTATTGACTTCTACTAATTCACTAATTACACTGACTCTAACTGACTGACTCGAGAAAGCTGACCGCCTTATATAGTTTTGGCTTCCAGCTTCTAGAACTTTTCGGCAGATAAGGCTTATCGTTAGCCGAAATTTCTGGAACGCTTATCTGCCATTTGTTTCGTTATCGCGGCCGCTTTCCCCTTATGAGATCCTTCTAGAAACTTTTTTTATTTACTAAATTCTACATTGCGTTACAATATTGCTAGTCCTTAACAGAGAAGGTAATCTGAAATCTGAACTTATGAAGGAAGCATCTGACGAAGAAAATGTTAGTTGGTATAAATTGAAACTTCGTAAAGACGAGTTAATCAAATTAGTGAGTCTAGTATGCAAACAGAATGCAATCTAGACTACGGCAGGCAGCCCTTCAAGTATGCAAGTGAATCATAGGTTGCCGAACTATCAACAGTGGATCCACAAACGCTTAGCAAGCGGTCGCCCGTTAGAAAAGCCCCAGAAGACTCGATTGTGATGCGCACATTAATGGATTTGAACATTCATCAGTTTGGGAGCTAAAGATCGGTTTTAATTTTATTAAATCACGTCAATCAAAGTTAATCAAGTCAATCAAAATCAGGTTACTTCTTGCCTACGACATTGTTGGCGATGGCCATAGTTTCTCTATGGACCAATAGGTGGTAGTACTAAGAGTCACTCGCTTGACGCCTGTGAATGTGTTAGTACTTACTTGTCGGAACATTTGTTAGCATTCGTCAGTTGGATATACCAAACTGACGAGATCTAACAAGATCGAAACCGGTATTTGGTTTCCAAACTTCGAATCTAATAAATATTCAAACCGGCATTACAGGTTACATTGTTCAATTTTTCTTTGTTGTTACCAATACGTCGTCAAATGTGGGATCATTTTAATAAAAAATAATGTCAGGTTGTTGCAGTAAAAAAAATGTAAAACGATCTTGTGGCCGGTGGTGCAGACTTCTTATTCAACGTTGCGTAAAATGATAAAGCCACAAGTATCAATTCCTTTTGTAGTCGTTCATCATAAGGCGCGTTAAGGCTTCGATATTATCCCCTTTTTTACTAACAAAAGTGTTTACTCTGCAACAATAAAGAAACCATTATTCATTAGGACCATATTCTCGGGGCGTATTTTTCATTCCTTTATCTGCTTTTTCTAGTCGCATTTACATTCTCGATTTGTTGTAGTTCGAGTGCGTTTTATTTCTGTACGTGACGACGTTTGGTGAAAATTGCAAATCGTCCTCAACGAAAATGCATTTATGGGTGGAAAAATCAAATGGAAATTAAAAAGCTATCAGCGAGGTAATCAAGCTCGAGTGAATCAAAGCTGTCAGGCAATTAACTGATGATGAGTTCGTGCGAAGCGAATTTTTATGACACCAAGTGATCCCCCCTATATTATAGCCAATTGTTACGATTTGAATCCCACACTCTAACAACAATACGAGAAATATTACTAGAAAATTACTGCCACCAACTCATAAGTTGTAATGGGGTCGAAATTGTCAATCTTAAGTTTTCCGTTTTTAGCTATCTCCATTTAGATATCAATAAAAAAATTGGGCAGCCTTGGAGGTTGCCGAAAGAAGTGAAAATTTAAAACTAGAAATTTAATTAAACTCTAATATTGAATAAAAGACAACGCACAGCCTAAACGCGTGGCTCTACGATAATGAAATTTTGCACACGAATGTAACGTATAACATAAGTGAGCACTAAAAAAGGATTTTTAAAAATTTAATTTCAAAGGGCCCAAAAATGGGCATTGAAAATCTAAGAAGGGTAAGCAATAAATAATACACACCACTGTATTTAAAATCGCCTCTACGCGTTAACCACATACTTAAAGTTATAGTGTTAAGTCATCACTTTGACTGTATGACAATTCTCGGTACGGCGCGGCGGTATTTACTTTGCTTATTGCATTTCTTTTATAGCCATGCGGCGGTAAAACTGAATGTCCTTATTCTACCGCAGAACGAAAAACGTTGATAATACATGACATTTTAGCCACACTGATCCAAGAGATTTGATGTATCAAAATAGAAAAGTCGGCTAGGAAAAACATTCAAAACACAAGGAGGGTATACGAAGAGCAAGTTGCCCAAAAGTTAACTCCTTAACGTTTGATAAAAATGTAATGGTTCCTGAAATATAATCTCATCGTCTTTCTATAAAGCTCAAGTTAAATCGAGACTAAATGGTGGATGCGCCGGGTATCACCCATTTCATTAACCAATTCTGTCAGCAATTAAATTTAGCGAATTGTACAAAACGTACGAGGTGAAAAGGAGGATGTGCGGATAACAAATTACCCAAACATTAACCCATTTACACTTGAGAAAAGTCTAATGGTTCCTGAAATGTAATTTTATCGAGTACACGGCTGGTATGTGGTATAATTCGAACTTTCCTAGTAAACAAGTCAGAATATTGGAAATATTTTAAATGTTACCAAGCCCAACCTATTTATACTTGTGGTTTGGTTGTTTGTAGTCGTGTCGAAACGAATCTAATATTTATCGATAATAAAATAACTTACACATGAACTTTACACCCTTCATTTATTGCACGTACGTTCGACATCTTATTAGTACTGTCATTCGTCATTTCTGGAGCACTAGAGTCCCACATTTTAAAATTTTATTTTTAATACTAATGAATATTTGGTTGTAAATAGTACTTTCTCAAACGATTGAGTATTTCGCCTGCGACGTACCACTAATTTGCGTTACCAACATGCCCTCATGTTAACAGCAGAGTATGTTGGTAACGCGACATGGAGACACGTGATGCTATCGCCAAAAGTTTACCCCCCATCCAAAATCGCGTAAAGAAGTCTTCGCTTTGAAAAATTGTGGTACATTTTCGATCCTAAATCTTTCGTTTTTACCCGACTCCATTGAAATCTCCTTGGAAAAAAAAATCATAAATTTGACGAGTAAAATTACTTGAAACTTGATGAAGAGGGGAGGAACGCAGCTGTGTTGAGTGAAGATCTGGAAGATAAGGGTCGAAAAATACCAATTGAAGTTGCTGAACTTGGCCCAAGAAAATTAAAAAACAAAATTACGCTTATTTTAGAATAATAATCGAATCAGTTAATTTGCAATTCAATTTAACAATGTCACCTTTCGTCCCCGAGGGAATATTCAAAAAAGTTTGTCGCAATTTCGCCATATTAAAAAATAAAATCTTTTACGAATGTTATACAATCTAATCTGCTTTTGCCACCAGATTCGAAACTTTACGAACTTATTAACTGGGAAATCGAATGAAAAGCTTATTAAAATCCCATTCTCGGAAAGTTGTGTGGTTTTCTTTAGAAACAATTTTTGTTTGTTTCGCACGAAACTTTCCCCTCTAAGTAAATGATTATTTAATTGGGTTTTTCCTACTTTCACGTCGATATTAGCCATAAAAAAATACGCAAAATCACCCTTTCAGTTATTAATGAAGCTAGAGGCAGCCGACAAAAAAGCCAAACAGTTTTAGGCTAGTAAAGGGGTAGTAGATTGCAAAGAATTCACTGAACCCTTGATTTCAGTTCACAAAAATTCGAGACTAGTGACACAAGGTCGTCTCTTTTGATTTTGTTCAGATGATTTTGGTTTTTTTACGATATTAAATACAGTAGCTCTCTGAAAATGACAGCTGTCTAGCTTTTATAGAAAACTTCAGCACTTAAAAACTAACTCAAATTTAGAAAATCAGAAAAAAGCTTTGTTTTTTCGTTCCAGGGACAAATTTTATATTTCAATTAAATAAATAACCAAGGACCACTCTATTCCACGTAAGTATCTCTCTGAAGATGATAGCTTGGCTGTCGAAACGCGTTAGAGCAACCTTTGTTGTGTTTTTTAATCTTTCTGTTTCAGGGGACAAGTTCTGTATTTAAATTTTTTACGATATTAGGTTCATAACAATTAAACTTAATTTTTTTTGTTGGTGGAACGAACTGATCCTTGGTTATCTTCAAAAATTGAAATACAAATCTTGTCCCTTGAAACCAAGAAAGATTAAAAAACACAACAAAGGTTGCTCCAACGCGTTTCGACAGCCAAGCTGTCATCTTCAGAGAGAAACTCAACTCAACTCTCTCTTTTTCTTTTTTTTTTGGTGGAACGGACTGGTCCTTGGTTATCTTCAAAAATTGAAATACAAATCTTGTCTCTTGAAACCAAGAAAGATTAAAAAACACAACAAAGGTTGCTCTAACGCGTTTCGACAGCCAAGCTGTCTTCTTCAGAGAGAAACTCAACTCAATTCTTTTTTTTTCTTTTTTTGGTGGAACGGACTGGTCCTTGGTTATCTTCAAAAATTGAAATACAAATCTTGTCCCTTGAAACCAAGAAAGATTAAAAAACACAACAAAGGTTGCTATAACGCGTTTCGACAGCCAAGCTGTCATCTTCAGAGAGAAACTCAACTCTCTCTTTTTCTTTTTTTTGGTGGAACGGACTGGTCCTTGGTTATCTTCAAAAATTGAAATACAAATCTTGTCCCTTGAAACCAAGAAAGATTAAAAAACACAACAAAGGTTGCTCTAACGCGTTTCGACAGCCAAGCTGTCTTCTTCAGAGAGAAACTCAACTCAATTCTTTTTTTTTCTTTTTTTGGTGGAACGGACTGGTCCTTGGTTATCTTCAAAAATTGAAATACAAATCTTGTCCCTTGAAACCAAGAAAGATTAAAAAACACAACAAAGGTTGCTATAACGCGTTTCGACAGCCAAGCTGTCATCTTCAGAGAGAAACTCAACTCTCTCTTTTTCTTTTTTTTTTGGTGGAACGGACTGGTCCTTGGTTATCTTCAAAAATTGAAATACAAATCTTGTCCCTTGAAACCAAGAAAGATTAAAAAACACAACAAAGGTTGCTCTAACGCGTTTCGACAGCCAAGCTGTCTTCTTCAGAGAGAAACTCAACTCAATTCTTTTTTTTTCTTTTTTTGGTGGAACGGACTGGTCCTTGGTTATCTTCAAAAATTGAAATACAAATCTTGTCCCTTGAAACCAAGAAAGATTAAAAAACACAACAAAGGTTGCTCTAACGCGTTTCGACAGCCAAGCTGTCATCTTCAGAGAGAAACTCAACTCAACTCTCTCTTTTTCTTTTTTTTTTGTGGAACGGACTGGTCCTTGGTTATCTTCAAAAATTGAAATAGAAATCTTGTCCCTTGAAACCAAGAAATATTAAAAAATACAACAAAGGTTGCTCTAACGCGTTTCGACAGCCAAGCTATCATCTTCGGAGAGATACATTATTATTAACTTTATTAACAATTAAAAAGCAACATATATTAAAAATTCCACAATGTTTCGATAAATATTTGCTAACACTGGACCAGGTTAGGCATTACTGCATCATGGGCGGTTATACCAGCAATCTGTTTAGCCATTGCCATGCTAACAAGCTCCATGGATCACAGAAATGTCAACGATATTAGGCAACCAACTAAGCACATTGCTAACGCGTTCGCGAAGTTACAACTTTTGTTCGAAATTTCGACTCTCAACATTTTTCTGTTTCTTATAATTTCGACCTTTTTTGAAATTACGATTCTTTTGAAAATTTCAACTTTCTTAGAAATTTCGACTTTCTTAGAAATTTCGACTTTCTTAGAAATTTCGACTTTCTTGGAAATTTCAACTTTTTCAAAAAAATTCAATTTTTTTTGAAAATTTAGACTTCAAAAGTGTGACTTAAAAGATTCGACGTTTTTTCAAAATTTTAACTTTTTCTGTAAATTTCGATTTCTTTCCATTTTTTTTTTACTTTGGGATCCTCGACTCGCCTTCGTTTCGTTTGAAAATGTTAACTTTTCTACTGCGACTTTTTTCTTCAAAGTTTCGACTTTTTTCTAAATTTGACTTCCTTTAAAGTGACTATTGACAATTACGATTTTTTTTTTCAATGTCGAATTATCCTGAAAACTTTAACATGCAAATTTCGACTGTTCTAAGAACTGTTATTTTTTTAAATAGGACTTTTTTTTGGTGGAACCGACTGGTCCTTGGTTATCTTCAAAAATTGAAATACAGAACTTGTCCTCTAAAACCAAGAAGGATTAAAAAACACAACAAACGTTGCTCTAACGCGTTTCGACAGCCAAGCTGTCATCTTCAGAGAGATACTATATCTAATATCGTAAAAAAAAACCAAAACCATCTGAACAAATTCAAAAGAGACGACCTTGTGTCATTAGTCTCGAATTTTTTGTAAACTGAAATCAAGGGTTCAGTGAATTCTTTGCAACCTACTAGACCTTTACTAGCCTAAAACTGTTTGGTTTTCTTGTCGGCTGACAGATATTGACTTTTTTGAAAATCTCCACTTTTTTTACAAATTTACAATTTTTTTTAGTAAATTCTGACCATTTTTAAAATTTCTACTTATTTTTCAAAAATTTCGACTTTTTGTCCCAAGTTTTGGTTTTTTTCCCCAAGTTTTTTTTTGCAAAATTTGACTTCCGAAAATGTCGACGCTTTTTCGAAATTTAACATGCAAATTTCGACTTTTCTGAAAACTGTTATTTTTTAATAACGACTTTTTTGAAAATCTCCACTTTTTTACAAATTGACGATTTTTTTTAGTAAATTCTGACCATTTTTAAAATTTCTACTTGTTTTTCAAAAATTTCGACTTTTTGTCCCAAGTTTTGGCTTTTTTTCCCCAAGTTTTTTTTTGCAAAATTTGACTTCCGAAAATGTCGACGCTTTCTCGAAATTTAACATGCAAATTTCGACTTTTCTGAAAACTGTTATTTTTTAATTACGACTTTTTTGAAAATCTCCACTTTTTTACAAATTGACGATTTTTTTTAGTAAATTCTGACCATTATTAAAATTTCTACTTATTTTTCAAAAATTTCGACTTTTTTTCCCAAGTTTTGGCTTTTTTTCCCCAAGTTTTTTTTGCAAAATTTGACTTCCGAAAATGTCGACGCTTTTTCGAAATTTAACATGCAAATTTCGACTTTTCTAAAAACTGTTATTTTTTAATTACGACTTTTTTGAAAATCTCCACTTTTTTACAAATTGACGATTTTTTTTTAGTAAATTCTGACCATTTTTAAAATTTCTACTTGTTTTTCAAAAATTTCGACTTTTTTTCCCAAGTTTTGGCTTTTTTTCCCCAAGTTTTTTTTGCAAAATTTGACTTCCGAAAATGTCGACGCTTTCTCGAAATTTAACATGCATATTTCGACTTTTCTGAAAACTGTTATTTTTTAATTGCGACTTTTTTGAAAATCTCCACTTTTTTACAAATTGACGATTTTTTTTTGGCAAATTTTGACAAGTTTTCAGAATTTCAACCTGTTTTTCGAAAATTCCGACTTGTTTTTCGAAAATTTCGACTTTTTTCCGAAGTTGCGACTTTTTCCGGAATTTTGATTTCCGAAAATTTCGACGCTTTTTCGAAACTTCAATTTTTTCTCAATTTAATTTATTTGAAAGATTCCATTTTCTTTGAAAAGTTCAATTCTCTTAAAATTTCAGCTTTTTGTAAATTTTTATTCTATTTGAATTTTGGTGGAATGGTCGTTTTCTTTAAATTTGTATTCTTGTTGAAAATTTCGACTTAATTAATATCTAAATTGACATCTTTAATTCCGTTTCTATGTTAATAATAATTAATGAAATTGAATTACCATTTGAGAAGCTGAATTTTCAAAAATCTTTTCTTAGTGCTCACCTACGTACTAAGGGGAACATCTATGCGAAATTTCATGTTTTTAGATCTACGTTGTCAGTCAGTCAGTCTTAGAGATTTATTAAGTAGATAGAAAGAATAATATCAAGAACAAGGCATTTATTTTCAAATATTTCCAATATTCGCTTCTTTTTTGTAGATCCTTGGTTATCTTCAAAAATTGAAATCTTGTCCCCTGAAACCAAGAAAGATTTGTTGTGTTCTTTAATTTTCCTCGGTTTTAGGGGACAAGATTTGTATTTTAATTCTATTTGAAAATTCGAAATTTCGACCATTTTTCAAAATTTCTACTTTTTTTGAGAGTTTTGATATTTTTGTTAGACTTATTCTAAAATTCTTTATTCGGGAGAGACATGGAAGAATATGAAGATCCCAATTTATACAATTTGGGGACTTCTATCGTAAAAACGAATAATCGAAAGCCAATATAAAAGCCAAATTCGGTAGCAGCATCTCAAAGTTGACTAAATTAGGCACATTTTACATTTATTTCATTTAAATCTTGACAGCTACGATCGGGAGAGACATGGGAAAAAGCGAAGGTCGGGGTCCGGGGACCGAAGTCCAATGTGCGGGGACCCGGGTCCGGGAACCGGGGGCGGGCACCGGGATCCGGTAATCGGCGACCGGGGACCGGGGTTCGTGGACCGGGATCCGGGGACCAGCGTCCGAAGACCGGGGTCCGGGGACCGTATACCGGGGTTCGAGGTCCGGGCTCCGAAGACCGGGGTCCGGGGATCGTGGTTCGGGGACCAAGGACCGGGGTCCAAAGTCCGGGGACTAGGGTCCGTGGACCGGCGTCTGGGCACCTAAAATCGGAGATCGGGGTTCGGAAACCAGGGACCGGGAACCGGCGACCAAGGTCCGGGGACGGGGTTGCGGGGTCCAAGGTTCGGGGTCCGAGGTCCGGGGTCCGTAGACCGGCGTCCGGCAATCGGGGTCCGGGGACCAAGCACCGCGGACCGCGCTTCGAAGACCAGGGTCCGGGGACCAGGGACGGGGCTCTGGCGACCGGGGTCCAAAGTTTGGGGTCCGGGGTTCATGGACCAGGGTCCGGGGTTCATGGACCAGGGTTCGGGGTCCGGGGACCGCGCTCCGAAGATCAGGGTCCGGGGACCAGGGACGGGGCTCTGGCGACTGGGGTCCAAGGTTTGGGGTCCGAGGTCCGTGTATCAGGGACCAGAGTCCGGGGACCGTGAGCCGAGGTCCGGGTCCAGGGACCGGAGACAAAGCACCCGGGACCGGGGTCCAGAAACCAAGGACCGGGGTCCAGGGACTGTGGTCCGGGGACCGGGCTTCGAAGACCAAGGTCCGGGGACAGTGGTCCGATCATCGGATTCTGGGAATCAGGGTCCGGGGACCTCGATCCGGGGTCCAGGAACCGGGCTCCGAAAACCAGGGACCGGGGATCAGGGTCCGGGCTTTTTGGACGGGGCTCCGGGGACCGGGGTCCGTTTTTGGAAACATCAAATTTTGAAAATTTTACCGTTTTATAAAACTTTGATCATTTTTCGACATTTCGATATAATTTTTAAAACTGACTTAAAAATTTCGATTTTTTTTTTGGAAATTTCGAATTTTTTGAACCTTCAACTTGCTTCAAAATTTTGCTTGTGAAAGTTTCAATCATTTTTTTGTTTCAATTTCGAAAATTTCGACTTTTTATTCAAAATTTTTTTTTTTTTTTAAATTTCGAGTTTTTTGATTGAATTTTAACTTTTTCTCCAAGATCTGGACTTTTTTTCAAGATTTTGACTTTTTTCCAAGATTTTATTTATTTACCAAGATTTTGAATTTTTCCCAAATTTTCGACTTCCTTTTCGAAATGTTGACTTATTTTTGTAAATTTGACAATTTTTTTGACAAATGCCACTGTTTTGAATATTTTGATCTTTTTAAAACCCTGATTTTTTTCTGAAAACTTATTTGAAAATTTCGATTTCTTTAGATTTTAACTTTTTGCCAAAACTTCTAGTTTTTCTACAAATTACGACTTCTTCTAAAAATTTCGATCTTTTAAATTATGACTGCTTCAAAATTTTCAATTTATTTTGAAAATTTCGACCTTTCATTTTGATTTGTTTTCGCAGTTTTGACTTTCTTCGAAAACATTTTCGAAATCTCGACTCTTGTGTAAATTAGAGTTTCTTTGAAAAATTTTACTTTTTTGAAAATCTCGAATAATCAAAATTTTGACTTTTACTGAATATTTCGACTTTTTTTAAAAAAATTACAGATTCTTTTAAAAGTTTTGGTTTTTTTAATTTGCCTTTTTTGAAAATTTTGACTTGTGCTAAAATTTTTAATTTTTCTTACCAATTTCGATTATCTTTCAAAATGTTAGCTGTTTTTAAAATTTTCGATTATTTTTTTAATTAAATTTTGTCTTTTTCCGAAAATTTTGACTTTATTATTATTTGAAAATTTCGATTTCTTTAGATTTTAACTTTTTGCCAAAACTTCTACTTTTTCTACAAATTACGACTTCTTTTAAAAATTTCGATCTTTTAAATTATGACTGTTTCAAAATTTTCAATTTATTTTGAAAATTTCGACCTTTCATTTTGATTTGTTTTCGCAGTTTTGACTTTATTCGAAAAAATTTTCGAAATTTCGACTCTTGTAAATTTGAGTTTCTTTGAAAAATGTTACTTTTTTGAAAATCTCGATTACATCAAAATTTTAGCTTTTACTGAAATTTTCGACTTTTTAAAAAAAAATTGCAGATTCTCTTAAAAGTTTTGGTTTTTTAATTTGTATTCTTTGAAAATTTTGACTTGTGCTAAAATTTTTAATTTTTTTTACCAATTTCGATTATCTTTCAAAATGTTAGATGTTTTTAAAATTTTCGATTATTTTTTTGTTTAAATTTTGTCTTTTTCCGAAAATTTTGACTTTTCATTCAAAATTTTGATTTTTTTTAAATTTGATGTTTTTTTTTGGAAAATTCAATTTTTTTTTTGAAAATTCCGATTTTTTGAATAAATGTTGACGTTTTTTCCCAAGATTTTGACTTTTTTTCCAAGACTTTGAAGTGTTTCGAAAATTTCAACTTCCTTCCCGAAATTTTAACTTATTTGTAAATTTGACATTCTTTTTGGAAAATGCTTTGAATATTTTGAACTTTTTAAATCTTTGAAGTGTTTCGAAAAGTTCAACTTTCTTC
The DNA here is from genome assembly GCA_028583605.1 of Dastarcus helophoroides. Classification (NCBI taxonomy): domain Eukaryota; kingdom Metazoa; phylum Arthropoda; class Insecta; order Coleoptera; family Bothrideridae; genus Dastarcus; species Dastarcus helophoroides. The sequence continues at coordinate 42,148,997 of CM053328.1, forward strand.
CCGAAATTTTAACTTATTTGTAAATTTGACATTTTTTTTGGAAAATGCTTTGAATATTTTGATCTTTTTAAATCTTTGAACTGTTTCGAAAATTTCAACTTCCTTCCCGAAATTTTAACTTATTTGTAAATTTGACATTCTTTTTGGAAAATGCCACTGTTCTGAATATTTTGATCTTTTTAAATCTTGATATTTTTTCTGAAAACTTATCCGAAAATTTCAATTTCTTCAGATTCTAGCTTTTTCCCAAAATTTCTACTTTTTCAACAAATTGAGACTTTCTTTGAAACTTTCGTTCTTTTAAATTTTGACTGTTTCAAAGCTTCCAATTTATTTTGAGAATTTCGACCTTTTGATACATTTTGATTTTTTCTCGTAGTTTTGACTTTCTTCGAAAACATTTTCGAAATATCCAATCTTTTGTAAATTCGAATTTATCTTAAAAATTTCACCTTCTTGAAAATGTGATTTTGTTAAGAATTTAGAAATCTTTTGTAAAAATGTTGACGATGTTCTGATGATTTTGACCCCCCTTTCTTTCGATAGTTTGACTTTTTTGAAAATTTAGACTTTTTTAAAATTACTGTTTTTTTGAAAATTCTCTTCCTTCTTTCAACTTTTTTGTACACTTCGATGTTTTTCAAAATTTTAACCTTTTTTCTCGAAATTTCGATTTTTTCTGAAAATTTGTCTCTTTTGGTAAGATTGGTTTTTAGAAAATAGAACTTTATTGCAAATTTTGAATCTTTTTAAAACTTCGAAACTTTTCAAAATTTCGACGATGAAAATTTTGCTTCCTTTTTTCAAACTTTTATCAAGATTTTGACTTTTCCTCGAAATTTTGGCAAAAATTTCATTTGTTTTTGCAAATTTGGATCTTTATTCGATCAAATTATGATTTGAAACCAAGAAAGATTAAAAAACACAACTCTAACGCGTTTCGACAGCCAAGTTATCATCTTCGGAGAGATACATTATTATTAACTTTATTAACAAATAAAAAGCAACATATATTAAAAATTCCACAATGTTTCGATAAATATTTGCTAACACTGGACCAGGTCCCCTGAAACCAAGAAAGATTAAAAAACACAACAAACGTTGCTCTAACGCTTTTCCACAGCCAAGCTGTCATCTTCAGAGAGAAACTCAACTCAACTCTCTCTGAAGATGACAGCTTTGCTGTCGAAACGCGTTAGAGCCACCTTTTTTGTGTTTTTTAATCTTTATTGGTTTCAGGGGACAAGTTCTGAATTTAAACCAAATCTTAAGTTATATAAAGGAAGGTAGAAAGAAATGAAAATTTGTTAAATGTTATTTTAGGAAGAAAAAATCAGTGCAAAGCATGCAATATATGTTCCAATTTAATTAATAGTATCAACAAATATTCTTAGTATTTTATAGTAGTTTATAAATTTTTCCTAACAATACAACGAAAGTAATTGTAACTTTCAAATTTGTAGTAGTTCATTTCACTGCCAATCATTGATTGTCAAATAGTAAATGGAGCAGGAATTATACACATGAAATAATTTCGTCAGTTAAGGATTAAAAATATTAATTATTCATAATATTTGTTAAATTTTAAATCGTGTTTGACTGCTGCTTAATATTCCTTAACGTTATTTCTGGAAACTTCAACATGGAACGATATTTGCTTAGCTGAAAATACCTCTAATTTGTTTACATGCGTTTTACCTAAAACTGCAAATTTGTTAACTTTTTAAGCAGTGAGTGAGTTTACGTTATAATTTGAATTTTTAGTAGTTAACCTTAATAAATAACTCAGATTCGAAGGATTTTAAATTTGGGAAAGAACACGTAAAAGAGGCGATTTCACATTCGCCTAATTTAAGCATTCTAACCCTAAATTCGGAATTCAGGAACCTGGAGAGGTTTTTCAATGAGTGTAAGCCCAATTTCGCTAATTCCACCGAGTGCTTCTCTTGGGATTTAGAACTCTAGCACTTTTAGTATTCGAGTTTTATCGAGGTTCGTCCCTGAGAGTATATACGAAATAAAAATTAGGAACGCTCGTTCTTTTTCAGGAATAATTTCAGACAGTCACGGTGGTTAACGACCAGGCCGCAGCTGTATTACCTGAAGTGTGGAAAACAATAGTGCGTAACGTGCCTTTATAAACGTCTTTAATATAAATACATTAGTTGTTCAAATATTTATGTTTTGTCCATCACAAGTAAGAATTTCTTCTGAGGCTAAACGACCAAACGTTTCGTGAACACGCCTCATTTCAAAGAAATCTAATAACTTTCTTGCTCTGATGTGAATTTGGTTTTTTTTTTGTCTTATATATTTTATTTGTTATTTTAACTAATTTTTTTGTTGCTGAAGAAGCCCCTTGATGGACGAAACGTTGTGAAGTTCTTTGACGTGAAAGAAGTATGCTCTGATGGTTCATTCAACTAATAAATTGCGTCAAATGCTTGTAAATAATGTAGTAGAGTTAAAAATGTATGATCAACGAGCGGGAGTCGAACCCAGGACCCTCGCGTTACAGGCGGACTTCTTAACCACGTCACCTATCTTCTACCATACTTATTCGCTTCACACACCGTACTCTCGTTATGTGCTACAGTAATAATTTTGGTGGAACGTACTGTTCCTTGATTATTTTCAAAAATTGAAATACAAATCTTGTCCGCTAAAACCAAGAAAGATTAAAAAACACAACAAAGGTTGCTCTAACGCGTTTCGATTGCTATCAACTAAATTATCATCTTCAGAGAGATACTTAGTATCTCTTTGAAGATGATAGCTTGACTATCGAAACCAAGAATGATTAAAAAACACAACAGAGGTTTCTCTAACGCGTTTTGATAGCCAAGCTATCATCTTCAGAAGATACTGAGTATCTCTCTGAAGATGATACATTAGATGATAGCAATCGAAACGCGTTAGAGCAACCTCTGTTGTGTTTTTTTAATCTTTCTTTGTTTCGATAGTCAAGCATTCATCTTCAAAGAGATACTAAGTATCTCTCTGAGGATGATAGTTTAGTCGATAGCCATCGAAACGCATCAGAGCAACCTTTGTTGTGTTTTTTAATCTTTCTTGGTTTCAGGGGACAAGATTTGTATTTCAATTTTTACAATATTAATAAAATTAATAATAATAATAATATTATTAATAATAATAATAGTAACAACGAAGCTGCTTCACTTACCAAAAGGTACGACTTCTGGGAGATGTCATCGACCCATCCAATGACGATATCCGCGTTCTGCATCTCACCATTGGGACTGAAACCGATTCCAACGTACCCTCTGGTCTTCGCCTCCACGCGGAACAATATCTCCTGATGCCTCGGTTGCCACCTAAGAATAATCCTCCCGTTTTTACCGTCTAAAGTCTCGGAATGCGTCCATTGTCGCATATCTACAACTTCTCTACGTTTCCTCGAAGATCTTGCTTTGGTTCTGATTGGTTTTCGTCGGGTATTGGTACTGGCCTTAGTGTTGGTATTGGCATTAGTATTGGTATTGGCGTTAGTATTGCTATTGGCGTTAGTATTGGTATTGGCGTTAGTATTGGTATTAGGATTGGTATTTGATGAAATATCGTTCTTCAGAATGGAACCTGCGACGTCGACATCTGGAAATTTCAACTGATGGGGGAAGATACGTTTGTTGGGCATCAGGTTCATTTCTAAGGAATTAACTTGGCCGACGTGTTTGACATATTCGTCCAGAAGGTAGTCGGTTGCAGCCATTGAGATGCATGTTGTCAGCAGAAGGGTTTTGATCAAGTTGGATGAACGTAGTTTGATGACCATGATGCTGAAATGGAAAATCATTGAAATTTTGGGCATAATTCAAAACGGAGATTCTATGGAAGAAGCAAGAGGGAATGGTTGAAACTATTCTAGTCCAAGTATTACTAGATAGAGAATTTTTTTTAAGTTCACTTGCAAAGGGCAACACCATTATGCCTTCAAAGCACCGCGAGAAGAATACGGAAACAAGGAATGTGTACTGAAGTTACTACAGACGAAATACGCTAGCATTAGAAGGAAGAGAACGCGTTCTTCTGCTTACGTTCGATGGCCATGGGATCAGAGAAGCCTAAAAATTGTTTTGCAAACCGTTTGCTTCACTAGGCTATCCCTGATCTTTATCAAAACTAAAATCTGATGATAAAACCGAATCCTAAAGCAGAAGAACGACTTCTGGTACCAGCAATAAAGTTAGAATTCTGGCACTAGCCAGCAGGACGATTTCTGGTACCAGCCAGCAGGACGATTTCTGGTATCAGTCAGCAGGACATTTCTGGTACCAGCCAGCAGGACGATTTCTGGTACCAGCAGTGACAAACCTAGAACTCTGGATAGTACCTGCCTGATGAAGTTCCGGATTCGGACCAAAAACGAATTAAAATCCTTCAGTTGCACTTGCACTTTTCATATTACCACTGAACACTGGTCACCGCACACACGATTCTTTCGGTTCCGTTCGCGACATAGACGTTTCCTCTCAAATACGGATTAGAGGAAGCTCACGAGTAACAACATCCTGTGCCGCGTCTTCTATCGTTCTCGTTGAAAAAACACGGCCGGCGTACCCTGAATCGACATCGGTGTATCGTATTATTGTGCACGGCATGGGCATATGCGATGGGGGACGGATTGGCAGCTGGTTCTTCCTTCCATTCGTTGCTACCTACCATTGCCCGTTATTCATCGAAGGTGAACGTCGTTTGCACCAAGTTTCGCGTGTTCTTGAACTCCGGTAGCCTTAGTTTACTGATCGCATTCTCCCTACAAAACTAATTAGCCAATTATTGATAACCCTAAGATGATTACCCCAAAAAAAATTGAAACCTCGTGTGTATCAATTTTTTTAGCATAGATTACGCTAGTGATGGTTGTACTTGTTATATTTGCTGATTTTTCCTTCAATTTTGGATTCATTGGCTACGCTTGTAGCAAATTTCCAGCTGCGGTAAGTATTATTGCCGTATTGCCATATTTCCATTCGATATTATTCATGAAAAACAAAATTTCCAAAATAATTGCAACATTTCAAGGAATTTTACAAAATTCAAAAAATAGTTAAACTTTCCAAAAACTGAAATACAAATCTTGACCCCTGAAACCAAGAAAGATTAAAAAAACACAACGCGTTTCGATAGCCAAGCTATCATCTTAAGAAAGATGGTTCAAAAAATGACCAGATTTTTAAAAAAGCGAAAATTTTGAGTAAATGATGGTTCCCAAAGTTTTCGCAATGGATTAATCAGTCGCGGTTGAGATGTGGTCCAAGTTGAATATAATAAATGCAACCAATCGTTTAGCAACGGACAGGAGGCGAAATTTAAATAGATCTTCTCGTTGTTTTTTTTATAATGAAAGCTGACGAGCCAAGTCGTCGGTTCTCAAGGTTTATGGGGCTCCCAACGCCGGCCGTTCGTTATATTGTTCTCGTCATTGTGACCAATTTCATTCATAATCTCGTCATACGCGTTAATTAACGATCTCAGCACTTTTTTTCAGTTGATTACAGAAACATCGAAAGTTGGAAATTGGAATATCACAGGCACGTAGCCAGGATTTCTGTTCGGGGGGGGTCCAACTCCCCCCCCACTCTTCAGAAAATATAAGAACATACATCAATTACTTTTACGTATTCGTTTCTTTTATTTTATTTTTTTTTTCATTTTGTTAATTAGTAAAAGTGAAGAATAAAATCTAGTGACCTTAACATTATATAAATTTGACAAATAAAAACGTGAAATTTACCAAAGAAAAATTTCCTAATTTAGTTTACGTATTTAACTTATCACCGATCAAGAATCGACTTTTTTTTAAAGTAAAAATTACAAGAGAATGGAAAGAACATCAATTTGAAATTATCACGGAATGTTGACTTTTTTTTCTTTAAATTTCGAGATTAAAGTCAAAATTTCGACTTTAATGTGAAAATTTCGGAAAAAAACGTCGAAATTTGGTTTTTAAAGTCGAAATTTCTAAAATAAAGTTGAAATGTCAATCTTTAAATCGAAAATCTTACAAAGGCGTAGAAAGGACATCGATTTAAAAAAATGTTGTGTTTAGAAATTTCGACTTTTTTCTCAAATTTAGACTTTATTCTCAAAATATCGACTCTTTTTGGAAATTTTGACTTTTTTCTGAAAATTTCCACTTTTTCGAAATGTTACAAAGGCGTAGAAAAGTCATCGATTAAAAAATTGTCTTTTTAAAAAATTTCAACTTTTTTTTCTCAAATTTCGATTTTAAGCTCGAAATTTCGACTTTTTTCTAGAAATTTAGATTTTTTTCTTAAATTTCTAGTTTATTTCTCAAAATATCGACTTGTTTCTCGAAATGTTGACTTTTTTCTCAAAATTTAATTTTTTTCTCGAAATTTTGCCTTTTTCTCGAAATTTCGTTTTTTTTTCTCAAATTTCGACTTTATACTTGAAATTTCGACCTTTTTTTATCGAAATTTCGACTCTTTTCGCAAACCTCGACTTTTTTCTCGAAATTTCGTCTTTTTGCTCGAAATATTTCGAAATTTCTACTTTTTCTCGAAGTGTCCACGTTCTTTTCAAATTTCGAATTTTTGCTCGAAATATTTCGAAATTTTTGTCGAAATTTCAACGTTATTTTCAAATTTCGACTTTTTCGTCCAAATTTCGGCCTTAATCTGAGAAGTTCGACTTTTTTCTCGAAATTTCGTTTTTTTTTCTCAATTTTAGACTTTTTTCTCAAATATCGACTTTTTTCTCGAAATTTAGGCTTTAAACTCAAAATGTCGATTATTTTTCTAGAAATTTCGACGTTTTTCTCAAATTTCGACTTTTTTCTCGGAATTTCGACTTACGTTTTCTTCAAACTTTGACTTTTTTTCTAGAAAATTTGACTTTTCTCCAAATTTCGACCTTAATTTGAAAAGTTCGACTTTTTTCTCAAAATTTCGTCTTTTTTTCTCAATTTTCGACTTTTTTCTCAAATATCGACTTTTTCTCGGAATTTCGACTTACGTTCATTTCAAACTTTGACTTTTTTTTTTTAGAAAATTCGACTTTTTTCGAAATTTCGACCTTAATCTGAAAAGTTCGACCTTTTTCTCGAAATTTCGTCTTTTTTTCTCAATTTTCGACTTTTTTCTCAAATATCGACTTTTTTCTCAAAATTTTGACCTTAATATAGAAATTTCGACATTTCTCTCAAAATTTCGACTTTATACTCAAAATTTTGACATTTTTTTATCGAAATTTCGACCTTTCTTTATCAAAATTTCGATTTTTTTCGCAAAGATCGACTTTTTTCTCGAAATTTCGTTTTTTTTTCTCAATTTTAGACTTTTTTCTCAAATATTGACTTTTTTCTCTAAATTTTAACATTAATATCAAAATTTCGACTTTTCTTTCTCGACATTTCGTCTTTTTGCTCGAAATATTTCGAAATTTCTACTTTTTTCTCGACGTTATTCTCAAATTTCGACTTTTTTCTCGAAATTTCCGCCTTAATCTGAAAAGTTCGACTTTTTTCTCGAAATTTCGTTTTTTTTTTCTCTCAATTTTAGACTTTTTTCTCAAATATCGACTTTTTTCTCGAAATTTTAACCTTAATATCGAAATTTCGACATTTTTCTCGAAATTTCGGCTTTAAACTCAAAATGTCTACTATTTTTCTAGAAATTTCAACTTTTTTCTCAAATTTTGACTTTTTTCTCGATATTTCGACTTAGTTTTTCTCAAACTTCGACTTTTTTCTCGAAATTTCTACCTTTGTCTCGAAATTTCGACTTTTTTTTTTCAAATTCCGACTTTTTTTTCGAAATTTTCATCTTAATCACGAAGTTTCGATTTTTTTCTCGAATTTTCAACTTTCATCTCGAAATTTCTAAAAAAAGATCAAAATTTGCTAACTAAAAATAGCAATTATTGAACGCACCCTACTACAAACTGTCAAGATTGTTGGGAAAGAGGAGTGGTGGGACGCAACTGTCATCTGCCTAATTTGATCATAGTGTAGAAATTTTGACTTATTCGAAAAAAATTTCGATATTAAAGTCGAAATTTCGACATTAGTCTCGGAATTTTAAGAAGAAAGTAGAAATGTCAAGAAAAAAGTTGAATTTTTGAAAAAAAAGTCGAAATTTTGAGTGTTAAGTCGAAATTTCGATTTTAAAGCCGAAATTTCGAGAAAAAAATCGAAACTTAAAAAAAAAACCGAATTTTTGACAAAAAAAGTCGAAATCCCTAAACATTTTTTTAATAATCAGTGTCCTTTTTACGCTTTTGTAAAATGTCGAAATTTCTAAATATAATTTTTTTTAATCAATGCCTTCCTATGCTTTTGTAAAATGTCGACTTTAAACTCAAAATTTCGACTTTTTTCTCGAAAATTCTGCTCCATGCATACATATGTCAAGAAAGTCGAAATTTGAGATATAAAAAAATTGAAATTACTGAACGTACCCTACTGCTAAGTGTCAATATTAAATTGTAAAAGGGTTGGTGCATGTATTGGGAAGGCTTGAGCCCATTGCCAATTTTTATTAAAATGTCTACATGGCTATTTTGCTTATCATGAGCTCAATAGTTGGCAATTTCGAAAATTATTTACACGCTTAAATATACCATCAGCCGTTTTTCTACTGATATTTCAATTCGTATCATCGTAAATTTTTTGGGGAATATTCATTTCGGGGAGGGTCCGGACCCCTTGGACCCCCCCTGGCTACGTGCCTGGAATATCACATTGTTTTTTCGAAATTTTGACTTCTGAAACCGAGATCTCGATCGAAACTTGATTTTTTTTTACGATACTCTTCGATTTTTTTATTGATTTTGGCTTATTTTTGAAATTTCGACTGCCTTTTACTTAAATTGTTGACCTTATTTGATCGAAAACTCTTTTTATAAGTGTTGAATTTGTAAAAAGAGTTTTCGAGTTAAAATTTAAAAAAAATTCTCCGAATTGAGGAAACACGTCCAAAGAGAAAAACCTGATATTTATAAAAACAAAATTTTAGCTTTCAAAATCGAAACTTCGAGAAAATTTCGAGATTTATAAAAAATATTCGATAATTGAAATATAAATCTTGTCCCCTGAAACCAAGAACCAGATTTGTATTTCAATTTTTGAAGATAACCGAGGACCAGTTCGTTCCACCAAAAAAAATCGATATTTCATTAAAATTGAAACTTCTAGAATATTCGAAATTTGGAGATTTAAATTTTTGAAACCATTTTTTAAAATAATTTTAACAGAATTGATTTTGTCTGAAAATTTAGACTTTTTAAAAATGTTGAGATTTTCTCTGGAAATTTCGATTCGTTTTCTAGAAAGTTCGAACTGAAAAAAAGCACAAAAATAAAAAAATCAAGGTTTTGCTAAAGCAGTTGAAATTTCAAAACAAAAAACCGAAATTTATGTTAAGAAATTTCCTAACATTTCTACTTTGATTTAGAAATATTGGCCTCAAACCAAATATTCGATTTTTTTGTTCAAAATTTCGATCAAAATTTTCAAATTCCCAAAAAATTATTCTTATACAGATTATTGCTTTTTTTGGGGGACTGGTCCTTGGTTATCCTAAGAAAGGTTAAGTGCTCAGGTAGCTGAACTGATTCAAGATCAAAACCATCGCTATGTAACGTATAGTGATGTGGCGAAAGAAATGTATTTGAGAAGTGTACAAGTTCCTAAATTTTAACTATATATAGGAAAATCTAAATTGACATCTTTAATTCCGTTTCTAATTTAATATTAATTAATAAAATTGAATTATTACCTCAGAAGCTGAATTTTCAAAAATCTTTCTTAGTGCTCACCAACGTATTAAGGGGAACATCTATGCGAAATTTCATGTTTTTAGATCTACCGTGTATTGTCAATTAGTTAGTCTGTGCTTAGAGATTTATTAAGTAAATAGAAAAAATAATAACAGGAACAAAGCATTTATTTTCAAATATTTCCATTATTCGCTTCTTTTTTGGTAGATCCTTGGGTATCTTCAAAAATTGAAATACAAATCTTGTTCCATGACACCAAGAAAGATAAAAAAACGCAACAAAGTTTGCTCTACCGCGTTTCGATAGCCAAGCTATCATCTTTAGAGAGATACTATCTCTCTGAGATGGTATAGTTCTGAGAGAATACGCGTTTCGATAGCCAAGCTATCATTTTTAAAGAGATACTATCTCTCTGAGATGGTATAGTTCTGAGAGGATACTATCTCTCTGAAGATGATAGCTTGGCTATCGAAACGCGTTAGAGCAAACCTTGTTCTGTTTTTTAATCCTTCTTGGTTTCAGAGGACCAAATTTGTATTTCAATTTTCATTATTGCTTGTGTTAAAAAGTTGTCTTCCTTTATTGTTATGTTAGAGCAAACCTTGTTCTGTTTTTTAATCCTTCTTGGTTTCAGAGGATCAGATTTGTATTTCAATTTTCATTATTGCTTGTCTTAAAAAGTTGTCTTCCTTTATTGTTATGTTAGACCAAACCTTGTTGTATTTTTGAACCTTTCTTGGTTTCAGGGGACAAGGTTTGTATTTCAATTTTCATTATTGCTCGTCTTAAAAGGTTTTCCTCCTTGTTTGTGACCATCTAGGGAATTACGACTGGACTATAGGAACAACCCTCTGCAGAAGGCACGATACATCTAGACCAAACTTTTTCTAAATTTGGTCCATCATCTTGTACATCTGCGGCGCGGCTATCGGTCGCAGGTATAGGGGGCTGAGGGCGTCATCCGTCGACCAAGCTCGTACACCTTGTGAACATCTGCTGCGGAGCCGGTGCGCAACAAAGAGGTTCCGGTGTGACACATCTAGTCTCTGGAAACACCCAATGGCATATGGAAGCAGCAGATGTCTGAGTGAGTTCTCGGAACCAGCACGTGGCCCCCTAAAAGGATAAAATTGGGATTTGGCTTTTAGACGAAGGGATAGACTTAAATATGTCTTTGGACCTCGGGTGCGACGCAATTTCAATTTCGCCCCTGTAACATTGAACATTGATTGGGTAACGATATTACGTTTGGTCGATTATCTGTTTCTCCTTGATCTATTCCAGACGTTTTCGGTGTTTCATTTTCCAAATTAAATTCGACTGCGTTATCCCGCACCGATATTGCTTTTGGATAAATGACGTAGATTGTTTGGTTGCTTTTATCCTTGATGTACCCCAGTGCAACAAATAGAATACAAATGGGGACAAAGCTGCGAAGTAAAACAGGGTTGATTATGATAACATCAAATTTACATCTTACACAGTGCGAGCAAACTGTAGTTAAAAAAATAAATCTTTACATACTTGACTCGACTTGAAGCATACTGTAACAAAATGTAATTATAAAATTTAGTTGAGAATTTTCTAGAAAATTTGATGAGGGAAAGCGGCCGGAATCATAAATCAAAAGGCAGATAAGTGCTCTAGAAATTTTGGCAAACGATAAGCCTTATCTGCTGGATTTTTCTAGAACTCGAAACGGGATCTATATATAGGTCGGGTTTCTCTCAGTCAGTCAGTCAGTTATTTAGTTAGAAGTCAATGAATTAGTTAATTAAACAGCGTTAGTGAATTACAAATGTAGTGTTCCGAGTTCAGTTTTGAAATAAAGTGGTTACAATCCACGGCGTATTAATCATTCGAACAGATAACGCGCAACAATTCGAAACCATTTTAAATTGTTAATAAACGAGAGCAGAATTTTGAAGTGAAAACTTTTTTTAGGCGCTTTGTGCCATTTTGGATAAGAGTTAAACTTGTGGTTTCGTATGAACATCAAGCTTCACCATCGCGCGTTACCTACGCGCCCTAATATTAAAAGTATATTCTACTGTTAGCATTAATGAATATTAGGGATATTGTCAACAAGTATTGAAGTGTATTTTATTATTCATAAATATTAGATTCATTTCCAAACATTCAAGCATCCCCCAACCACAAATATAAAAAGGTAACAGAATTTATTTTCAAATATTTCCAATATTTTGACATGTTTACATGAGTTCAAGGTCACACGGGGCCAAGGTCACACGAGGTAAAGGTCACACGAGGTCGAGGTCACACAAGGACAAGGTCACACGAGGTTAAGGTCACACGGGGTTTAGGTCACACGAGGTCAAGGTCACACGAGGTCAAAGTCATACGAGGTCAAGGTCACACAAGGTCAGGGTCATACGGGACCAAGGTCACACGAGGTTAAGGTCAAACGAGGTCAAGGTCACACGAGGTCAAAGTCATACGAGGTCAAGGTCACACAAGGTCAAGGTCATACGGGACCAAGGTCACACGAGTCAAGGTCACATGGGGTCAAGGCCACATAAGGTCCAGGTCACACGAGTTCAAAGTCACACCAAGCCAAGGTCACACGAGGTCAAGGTCACACAAGAACAAGGTCAAATGAGGTCAAGGTCACACGATGACAAGGTCGCATAAGGTCAAGGTAACACAGGGCCAAGGTTATATGGGGCCAAGGTCACACAAGCTCAAGGTCACATGAGGTTAAGGTCACACGAGGACAAGGTCACACGGGGCCAAGATCACATGAGCTCAAGGTCACGCGAAGTCAAGATAACACAAACTCAAGGTCACACGACTTCAAGGTCGCGTGAACTCAAGGTCAATTGAGTTCAAGGTCAATTGAGCTCAAGGTCACATGAACTAAATATCACGGTGCGAGCAAACTGTATTTAAAAAATAAATCTTTACATGCTTGACTTGAAGCATACGAAACTTGTCTTGAAGCATACGAAATTAAATTGTTAATAAACAAGAGCAGACTTTTGAAGTGAAAACTTTTTTTGGGCGCTTTGTACGATTTTGGATAATGGGGTAAACTTGTGGTTTCGTATGAACATCAAACTTCACCATCACGCGTTACTTACGCGCCCTAATATTGAAAGTATATTCTACTGTTAGCATTAATGAATATTAGGGATATTGTCAACAAGTATTGAAGTGTATTTTATTATTAATAAATATTAAATTCGTTTTTAAACAATTCAAGCATCCACCAACCACAAATATAAAAAGGTAGAATTTATTTTCAAATATTTCCAATATTCTAACTTGTTTACCACTGTGGGTTCGAACTGCAATACTATATATTTCCTAGTTTGAAGGTTTTACTTCTGTCGGCAGTCTCCAAAAGTGCTTATATTTTTTAAATTGGTTGTTAATTCCTATCTTGTATTCGCCATCATTTTAATCCGAAAATAGAATTAAACAATAAGGATAGCCACAACACGCCATTATCTATACATGAATACAAACATCTACGTAACTTTGAAATCAACGTGGGCATATAATTTAATGAAAAGTCCACAAATTACATAATTTATAAATTGATATTCTACCCAAGTTACACATACTGTAATTTATTTCCAAATTCATTTACTCTGTCCATCAAAATTCTAAATGGAGCCAGAAATGCTAACTAATTTCGAGTCGAAACACCATGCAGTTTGCATTATAAATTTATACGTGATAGCGTCATTAATTGTTGTAACTAAAACAACTATTTAAGAATACAGAGTTAGAGTAAATAAACGATTTATTGCTTAATGTTATTATCGAACCAGCAATGCCTCTAACAACACATGAACATTTTTAGAATCTTTCAATATGCTGTCAAATGTATTTTTTCTTCAAGGGGGCACTGATTCAAAATCACTTAGGTTCAATTGAGCCTCAACTCACCTTTTAAGAGATGAAAGACAAGGTCACATGAGGTGAAGGTTACACGAGGACAAGGTCACATAAGGTGACCTTGTCCCCATGTGACCTTGACCTTGTGTGACCTTGCCCTATGTGACCTTGATCGCGTGTAACCTTGACCGCGTGTAACCTTGACCTCATGTGGCCTTGACCTCATGTGGCCTTGACCTCACGTGGTCTTGGCCTCGTGTGACCTCGACCTCAAGTGACCTTGACCTCAAGTGACCTTGACCTCACATGATCTTGACCTCACGCGACCTTGACCTCACGTGACCTTGACATCATGTGACCTTGACCCCATTCGACCTTGACACCTTGTCACTTAGGTTGAATTGAGTTTTAACTCCCCTTTTAAGAGATGAAAGCTTTCAAAGTTCGAGAAAATATATCGTAATTTAAAAATTCCCTTGAAATGTAAACATTATCATTTGTCACATTGTCAACAAGTATTGAATACTGACATACTTGTGTAATAAATCCTCCAGCTTCCCATCGATCTACAAGCTTCGAAATTGCAATCTGAAAAATATGAACTCATTTAAAAATTTATACCGTGCGTTTGTTTTCGAAATTTTACTTTAAAATCTCTAAACTTTTATTCTCGAATTGTCAAAAATTTTTCTGACGATCTATTCTCATTTATAAACCTAGATAGTTGGGTTAAATGTAATAAAATTAATCAGATATGTACAGCTTTAAAGACTTCGTGCAAATTGCAGAATAATGTTTTGTTTTTTGTTAATGCGTTCATGCGTATCTATAGTTAATTTTCTCACAGCGAGTCTCCTGCTATATGTTGGATAACAAGCTTGGTATTAGATGACTTTGTCAGCTCAAGGTCTTGTGTGCTCAAGTCCACGTTAGGAGAATGATGTTTTGTTTTTTGTTGATGCAATCATGTGGTCTTATTGTTAATTTTCTCGCAGTGAGTCTCCTGGTATATATTGAGTAACAATCTTGGCATTAGATGACTTTATCAGCTCAATGTCACGTCAGCTCAATGTCACGTCAGCTCAATGTCACGTCAGCTCAATGTCACGTGACGTCAGTGTCACTTGAGCTCAAGGTCACGTAAGCTTAAGATTACGTAAGCTCAAGGTCATGTGAGCTCAAGGTCATGTGAGCTGAAGGTCATGTAAGCTCAAAGTCACGTAAGCTCAAGTTCACGTAAGCTCAAGGTCACGTAAGCGCAAGGTCATGTGGGCTCAAGGTCATGTGAGCTGAAGGTCATGTGTGCTAAGGTCACACAAGCTCGAGGTCATGTGAGCTCAAGGTCATGTGAGCTGAAGGTCATGTGTGCTAAGGTCACACAAGCTCGAGGTCATGTGAGCTCAAGGTCACACCAGCTCAAGGTTATGTGTCTATAGTCATGTGAGCTCAAAGTCATGTTAGCTCAAGGCCATGTAAGCTCCATGGCACGTGAGCTCAAGGTCATTCGAAAGTCAAGGTCAAGATCACGTGGGCTCAAGGTCATGTGAGCTGAAGGTCATGTGAGCTGAAGGTCATGTGTGCTAAGGTCACACAAGCTCGAGGTCATGCGAGCTCGAGGTCATGTGAGCTCAAGGTCACACCAGCTCAAGGTTATGTGTCTATAGTCATGTGAGCTCAAAGTCATGTTAGCTCAAGGCCATGTAAGCTCCATGGCACGTGAGCTCAAGGTCATTCGAAGTCAAGGTCACCCGAGGTCAAGGTCAAACGAGCTCAAGGTCACGCGAGCTAGGTCACACGAGCTTAAAAAAACGTATAAAATAATAAAATTTTGATATTCTCGGGTTTCAAATATTCAAAATAAATGCAAGAAGAATGCAACCTAGACTACAAATTCATGCAGCCCTCCAGGCGGCGTGTATAGTGGCGAATCATAGGTAGCTGAACTACCAACAGTTGAAACACTGCCACTTAGCGAAGCGGTTGCTCTCTAGGAGAGTTCCCAGAAGACAAGGATTCTATAATGCACAGACCAATAGGTTTGAACATTTATTAGATTCGAAGTTGGTGGAAATCAAATACCGGTTTCGATCTTGTTAGATCTCGTCAGTTTAGTATATCCAACTTGAATGCTAACAAATGTTCCGACAAGTAAGTAAGTGAATGTTTTAGTACTTACTTCTCGGTTCTTTTTGAAAATTTGGAAATTTTGCTTTAATATTTCGACCTTTTTCGAAAATTGCAACGTTTTTTCTGAAAATGTGTACGTTATCTGAAAATCCCAAGCTTTTTTCGATCAAGTTCTGATTTTTTTCCAAGATTTTTGCATATTTTCCAAAATTTCGACCTTTTTTCGAAATTTTCAAAGTTTATGGAAATTTGACCTTTTTCAAAAATAGACTTTTATGGAAAGTTCAATATGTTCTAAATTTTAACTTTTTCTGAAAATTTAGATTCTTTTTGAAAATATAGAATTTTTTTTTTGAAAATTTTAACCTGTTTTCTTTTATAGTGACTGTTTCTGAAATTTTCGGTTCTTTTTGGAACATACATTGAAAATTTTATTCTTCATGATGAACTCTTATTGACCGGAAACATTATGTTTTTTAATTTTATTTAACATTTCTTTGTCCCAGTAAAATAAACTAACCTTATTTTGTCAACTGTCATGAAGTGACGTTTTAAATAAATTTAAATATCACGTAGTCATATTTCAGAAACTGTTTGGAATGTTGTCAACAAACAATAAAAATTTAATAAATAAAATAAATAAAAAATATTACCAAACTGGGCCGAAGAAATGTTAAATAAAATTAAAAAACATTGGAAATTTTGCTTGAATATTTCGACGTTTTTTGAACTTTAGGTTACGCATCCTCAAAGTCATGTGAGCTCAAGGCCATGCGAGCTCAAGGTAATGTGTGCTCAAGGTCACGTGAGCTCAAGGTCATGTGAGCTCAAGGCCACGCGAGTTCAAGGTTATTTGAGCTGAAGGTCATATGAGCTCAAGGTCAAGTGGGCTCAAGGTCATGTGTTTCCAAAGTCATGCGAGCTCAAGGTCATGTTAGCTCAAGGCCATGTAAGCTCAATGTCACGTAAGCTCAAGGTCATACGATGTCAAGGTCACACAAGGCCAAAGTCGAACTAGCTCAAGGTCACGCAGGCTTAAAAAAACTTACAAAATAATAAAATTATGATATTCTCGAGTTTCAACATTTCAAAATAAAGCCTAGAATTCTGATAAAATATCTGGATTCTTTAATTTTTTGTTCCAAATGTATAAACTTCTAGAATATTTGAAAGTTAGAAGTTAGAATGAAAATTTTGGAATACAACTTTTAGATTTTTCTTCTTAATATTTTCATTTCGCCATGTCTCAGGGCCATGTAAGCTCAAGGTAACAGAGCTCAAGGTCATGGAGCTAAAAATTACGTGGGCTCAAGGTCATGCGTCTTCAAAGTCACGCAAGGTCAGTCATATTTTCTCAAGGTCATATGAGCTCAAGGTCATACTAGGTCAAAGTTAAATAGTGTCAAGGCTACATAAAGTCAAGGTTACAAAGGGTCAAGGTCATGTGAGGTCAAGGTCAATGTCACACAAGGTCAGGGTCACACGAGGTCAAAGTCACACGAAGAAAGAGTTACGCGAGGACAAGGTCAAATGAGTTCAAGTTCACACCACCTCAAGGTCACATTAGCTCAAGGTCATGCAAAGTCATAGTAACATAAGATCAGGGTAACACTTTTTCAAGGTCATATGAGGTCAAGGTCACGCAGGTCAAGGTCACATGCAGTTAATGCCACACAAGGTCGGGGTTACACGAGGTCAAGGTCGCGCAAGGACAAGGTCACATAATGTTAAGGCTACACGGGATCAAGTTCATACCACTTCAAGGTCACATGAGCTCAAGTCACGCGAAGTCAAGGTAACGTAAGCTCGACGTCACACTTTCTCAAGGTCATATCAGCTCAAGGTCATACTAGGTCAAGGTCAAATGGAGTCAAGATAACATAAGGTCAAGGTCACATAAGGTCATGATTACATGAGGTCAAGGTCACACAAGGTCAAGGTCACACGAGGACAAGGTCTCACAGGGTCAAGGTCACACGAAGTCAAGGTCTCACGGGGTCAAGGTCACACAAGGTCAAGGTCACACGAGGACAAGGTCGCATGGGGTCAAGGTCACACGAGGACAAGGTCGCATGGGGTCAAGGTCACAAGAGGTGAAGGTCACACGAGCTCAAGGTCACACGAAGACACGGTCACACGAGGACACGGTCACACGAGGACAAGGTCATAAGAGATCAAGGTCACTTGCGCTTAAGGTCACATGAACTTAATATCACGTGACCTTAACATCGTGTGGAAACGAACCCTTTTTGGCGTTTATTAGTTAGGATTAAGATTGCCTTTAA
The DNA here is from genome assembly GCA_028583605.1 of Dastarcus helophoroides. NCBI lineage: Eukaryota > Metazoa > Arthropoda > Insecta > Coleoptera > Bothrideridae > Dastarcus > Dastarcus helophoroides. Next base: position 42,167,035 of record CM053328.1, read on the forward strand.
TACAAAAATTTCAATATGTTTATCGAAATTTCAATTTTTACCATAGTTATATTTTTTGAAAATTTTAACTTTAATTTTGAAACCTGGATTGTGTCTTCGAAATTAGGGAATTTTTTTTATAAACTTCAGATTTGGTATTTTATATATTTCGATTTTTATCTTGAATTTTCTACTTTCTTTTAGTTGTAAGCAGTTTTTCGACATTTTGACTTTTTTTTTATAGTTTTGACTACTTTCAATATTCTTCATGGTGAACTCTTATTGACCGGAAATATTATGTTTTTTAATTTTATTTAACATTTCTTCGGCGCAGTTTGGAAATATTTTAATTTTTTTTAAATTTAAATATCACATAATCGCATTTCAAAAACTGTTTAGAAAATTGTCAACAAACAATAAAAATTTAAATATTTCCAAACTGGGCCGAAGAAATGTTAAATAAATTGAAAAAAACATAATATTTCCTTCTTCATGGTAGACCCTTATTGACCTTAATTTGTGAACTGTCATGAAGTGACGTTTTCGATAAATTTAAATATCACGTAGTCGCATTTCAAAAACTGTTTAGAAAATTGTCAACAAACCATAAAAATTTAAATATTTTCAAACTGGGTCGAAGAAATGTTAAATAAATTGAAAAAAACATAATATTTCCGGTCAATAAGAGTCTACCATGAAGAATTTAAATTTTTATTGTTTGTTGACAATATTCTAAACAGTTTTTGAATATTGTCAACAAACAATAAAAATTTAAATATTTCCAAACTGGGCCGAAGACATGTTAAATAAAATTAAAAAACATACTTTCAATATATCGCCTTTTTCTGAAAATTTGAGAACTCTGTTCTACGTTATTGTTTCCTTTCAGTTAAAATCTAGAAATTTCGACTTTAATTTGAGTTGAAATAAATATTGGAAGATCCGATTTTTTTTCAAAACATTTTTAAAATTTTGTCTTTCAATTTACGTACGATTGCTGGCTTATATTAATATTTGATACATACTAGAATATTCGATATGTTGAACATTCGAACGCACAATTGCGGATATCCTTCATGTTTCTAATTACTTGTAAAGATTCGACAAATATCTTAAACCTGTGAGTGAATTTCCAGGGGCGTAACTATGTAACAGCGTCCAGTAAACATCTACTAATCAATTTTTTTACTTCTTAGTCTGTTCGAATATTAATGATGGCAGATCTACGACATTCTTCTCAAAGCAAGGAGATTTTAATTGTTTATTCCCCAACAACACTGCTTATGTTCAATAATATTGTAATAAAATGTATTTATAAAATTTAGTTAGGAATTTTCTAGAAAATTTGATAAGGGGAAGCGCTCCAGAAATTTTGGCAAACGATAAGTCTTATCTGCTCGTTCCTTGTAGAACCTGAAACGGGATCTATAAATAGACGGTTCGGTCAGCTTTCTCTGAGTTAGTCAGTCAGTTAGTTAGTCAGTCAATGAATAAGTTACTTCATTTAACAGTGTTAATTAGTTATGTGATGTTTTTTTCAATTCATTTAACATTTCTTCGGCCCAGTTTGGAAATATTTAAATTTTTATGGTTTGTTGACAATTTTCTAAACAGTTTTTGAAATACGACTACGTGATATTTAGATTTATTGAAAACGTTACTTCATGACAGTTCACAAATTAAGAGGTTAGTTTATTTTACATAGAATAGGAATAATGAAAAATAGGAGACCAAAAATTAGATGTGGAAAAAATAAAAATTTGTTTTTTTGATAATTAGGAAAATATAAAAAAAAATACATAAAAAAGATTGTAGCACTGGACATCGATGTTTCGCTCTTATTTGAGCCCGTCAGCAGTGCATAACATGGAAAGGGAACAATGAAGAAGAAATACTTAAAAATAAAAACAATTGTAAACAACCGTTTATTACAAAAATACCAAACTGTAACATTTGAAAAGACAAAGTAAAATCTATACATTTAACCATCAATGTTAACGTTAGCTAGCCGCGCCCATACTTCTCCCATGAATCACCCCGAATGAATCCCTCCACCCAGCCGCCACATTTCGGTGCATTGCAAGAATTTTTACCCTCAGCTTCCTATCGTACTCGACCCCTGAGATCGTTGACCTTGGGCAGGTACTCCGAAACTCTGTTGCTATGGTTGATAACACAATGTTAAATAAATTGAAAAAAAGATAATATTTCAGGACAATAAGGGTCTACCATGAAGAATAAATTAGTTAAGTGAATTACAATTGTAGTGTTCCGAGTTCAGCTTGAAAATAAAGTGGTTACAATTCACGCAGTATTAATACTCGAACCAATAATACGCAACAATATGTGGCTGATCTAAGAAAAATTACTTCAGCTGTATTATGAACGGAGGGGAACAAGCTACTAACAAAATATCAAACAGGGTGGCCCACAGTAAATGAAATTATGGTTTAAATGGTGTACGTTGAAAAACTTTCAGAAATTTTTATCCCCTTTGAGGTAAGTGATCGTGTTCGCTTTTCACTTTTCTTTATTCTTTCGCCTTTGATCTCGTAATGTTATTTAAATATCCTAATGGGCTTCCCTATGAGAGCAAACAATAATGCTTATCGCCTTTTTTTTCAGTAAATATTTGCTCGTCCTCGAACGAAAACTACAACCGACTGTAATTAAAAATTTGATTCTCTCTTGTTCGAACTACTCGCAAAAATGTTAACTTAACGGCGTATTATTAACTTTGTGTTGGGTGTCGTTTTATCGCTTGAATTTTAAGTTAAAAATGACTCGCGTTGACATTGAGGAATGCCTTCGGATAGTAAAAGACAAGTTGTGAATAAAACATTCATGCTTTTAATTCTCTCACGAATAATCAGGACTGTGACTTTTATGACGTCAGTTTACGTCCTTTATTATTATATTAGATCGCGAGATTATTCCTTGGGAATTGTTTTGTTCATTTCCTGAGCGAATTACCGACGAGTATCCATAAATCCCGCGTGTCGGGATTAATTTGTTATTCAAGGTCGATGGTTCGCATCAAATTCACAACTTCTTCGACACATAATTAGAATTTTTTTAATTAATAAAGTTTTTCATCGTTTTTTAACGCCCTGATACAGCAGAGGAAGATGCCGCGTACTTAGAATAAGAATCAGGGCAAACTGTTTTTACGTTTATTTTTTTAAAGGTAGGTCAACGGTCATAATCGTAGCTAAAAGTTTTTAGAACGTTGCGCTGTCTACAATGAGTCGCAAGCGCCAGACTGCCACCGCTAGTCGATTTTTAGCATAGACTGTACGCGTGGATACAATAATGTAAATCTCCAAGGTGCTTTGCACTAGGTTTTTTGGGCTGATAACAGTGTTTATGAGAAAAATTTACACATCGGAGCTTTCGCCTGAAGCATCTAGGAAGAGAGGTGTTGCCAATACTTCAAGATATTTCCCTAACGTGTAGAATGAAGCATCGCAATTCCGTGAGATATATAATTTAAGATTACGATTACGCAAAAAAGGTGGTACCCTTTTTGCTTATCGTAATCTAAAATATGTAATCTAATCGTAATGTTAAATACGTTGGTAATATCACCTCACATAATATATTACTTTTTTTTATCAAAATCAATAGAAAGGTTTGACCGTAATAAATTATGCGACAGATTTCGGTGACGGAGCTTTGTCGAAAAAGCCAAAGGTATCTAAAAAGAGTAGTGGCTATATAGCCAACTTCTTAAAGAACTCAACTACTTCAACTCTCTCAAATACTTCAAGATGTTTCCCTAACGTGTAGAATGAAGCATCGAAATTCTGCGAGACGTATAATTTCGAAGGAACGAATGAAGAAACGAACGTAAGAACTAACGAACGAACGAATGACGACCCATCGACCAACCGAGCGAACGAACGAATGAACAGGCAAAGAAATAAATAAAAAAGAATTTTATTTGCGGAATATATCCTCTCGATTTTTCCTATCATATGTTCAGAATGGAGTCCATTATGCTAGATAAGATTTTGAATAAATTTAGAATGCAGCTTTGTCTGGTAAATTTGTAAAAACGAACTAAAATAAATCCAGTTGGTAAAAAAACTTTTTAAAATTTCACGCGACTCGATTTTAATGATCTTCGTATTAGCGAAGCGGGAAATAACGTGCTCGTTATAAAAATTTCCGTTACGCTGAAAAACTGATATTTGTAAGTCTCGGCGATGAAACGCAAACATGAGCCACGGGTTAATTGTGTTTCAGGTAGAAATATAATAGATAGGAACTTCCGATGGTAGTGACAGGATGTTGTTTAGTTTGGCCTGTAATAAATGCACGTTGCGCCATATCCGTTTCTTCGTAATTGCCGCCGCATCGGCCACCTACCACTCAGCTGAAAGCATACCTACTGAAAAAAATAACGCTCCTTATCGCCGCGCAATGCCTTAGTAAATCTCCGACAAAAGGCTTAACTGGTATGAGATTTCTTGCCAAATGCTCGAAATTCCTCGCATTGTGTTATGTTTGAAAGGGAATCTGACAGGTACGAGCTTCGGCTTTTACCTTCTCTGCCTCTGAACTATTCCAGAGCTAATTCTATTTGGCTGTTACGTTATTAGGTGGATTCACTGTTTAGTAAGCTTAGTTCACACAAAAATAAGCTCGCTTACGAGCCCGTGTAAAAGGGCATAGGGGTTGGTTCCCACGCAACTAGATTCCCATGCATTTAGAGCCATGGGAATCGGGGCTCTTTGCGATTTTTTGTTATCTGTTTAATAACACATAGGTTCAGACGAGTAGAGATAGTGTTCGCTTTTAACAATTTAATATTTAACGATTTCGCCTTTTTTTGTAGGCGCGTGGAGTGACCTTTGATAAACTTATGATTTAGTGTGATCATCACGTTCATTTACTTTACAATGTTAACAGAATATATAACATTAGAGTATGTTGATAACATAATGGTGACGCCAACAACAAAAAATAAAAAAATTAGGTAATAAGAAACAACATTTTAAAACAATATGTTAGAATCTGTCAATGACTGCCCTCTTTGCACCAGCCGCCGTAATTCTCAACCAACAGCTTTGATCACTCCAAAGCTTCGGCGAAGTCAACATTTCTTGAACACGAAGCAAACAACCTTAATACCCTAATGGGGTCTACGGTGTACTATGACTTTATTCGCGACAAGTCGATCTTAAAAGGATTTCTAGGAGGACGTAAAAGTCCGAAAGAAAATGTCACAGTTGACTCGTTAAGTAATGCAGTAAACAATCTTTTATGTTGCCTTTCATAAAAGTTCTCTGTAAAATTTCAGGTAATCCCGTTAGAGAACGAGTTGCGAACACGAGGGATCGGCTCCAGGATTTATTTTTATTCCCGATGAATTTATATGGGATTTCGATGCTCTTTGCGATACAATTTCATGCAAGGACATGTAAGAGTGCAATTTTTAAGTTAGCGAACACACCTGCCGCAGACAATGACGATGATACAGTGTGACAGGCGACTAACATTAAATATGTCAAGGCATAAGCTTGAATAATCCGTATGCGGTATTACGGGATTATATTCAGGCTGAAATGCCAGTGACTGGGGGACATTCCAATAAAGAAATTAGCGATGTTAAATTCCCAATTCATCAAAAATTATTGGAGCGAAATTCGCCAATCCAATTCAAATCAGTCAATTTAAAAAAAATTCACCACCAAATATTTTTACGAATTACGATTCCGTGTATATGACGAAAATGTACGTCCATTTATTTTGTATCAATTCCACTTTTAAATCTTCCCAAATTACAAGCGTAGCCTTAATGAATTCTCTAATTGTAATTTTTCGAAATTTTCCAGATTTGTTCAAGTCAGTTTTTGGGGGCAGATAAGCGCCCACTCTGCCCCCATATTTTGACCTTTTCAAAAAATGTTATATTAACATGACATTTCTAAAAGAACTCAAAATTTATAGTTTAATTTCGCCATAAGAGTCGAAATATTGAAAAATCAAGTTAGAATTTCAAAAAAATTCTAAATTTTGAAATTTCGTTCGAAATTGAAGGGTTTTAGTTAGGAATTTTAAGCAATAGCTAAATATTTAAGAAAAACTCGTGGTTTATATTTAATAAATTCTGAAAATCTGAAACTTAACTCCTTGATTTTAATCTGGAAATTTGGAAACTAAAAGATCGAATATTCGATTTTTTTTCTTGAATTTTCGACTTTTGTGGCAGAGATCTCGGTCAAAGTTTAAAATTCTAAGAACATTTTTTTTTGGACTCAAATTAGTCAATATTCATCAATATTTCAAGCTTTAACATGAAATCTTTTTAAGTGATTCAAAGTTTTTCCGAAATTTCCAATTTTTTACTCGAACTTTCGTCTTTAATCTAAACATTTCTGATAAAACTTTTTTATGATTAAAATTTTCAAATTTAAACTTCGAATTTTGGGTAGAAAGTTCAAATGTAGAAAAAATAACCAAAAATCTATAAAAATATATTCCACTGGAAATTTTGAAGTCAAAAATTGCTGAAAGTAACGTGCAATCATGGTCGCGTTAGGTAAAAGTCACGTGAGCTCAAGTGTAGGTGTTCAACGCCACGTTAGCTCGAGGACATGTGAGTTAATCGTCAAGGTCATGTAAGCTTAAGGTCATGTATCTTCAAGCTCATGTGTTCTTAAAAACTTGTGAGCTTAAGGCCACGCGAGTTCAAGGTCAGGTGTTCTCAAGGTCATATGAGGTCAAGGTCAAACTGGCTCAAGGTCACGTCTCTTCAAAGTCATGTCAGTTCAAGGTCATGTGAGCTCAAAGTCATGTGAGCTCAAGGTCATGTAAGTTCAAGGCTATGTAAGCTCAAGTTTACGTGAGCTCAAGGTCACGTGAAATCAAGGTTACGTCTCTCCAAAGTCATGTGAGCTCAAGGCTATGTAAGCTCAAGTTAATGTGAGCTCAAGGTCATACGATCTTAAGGTCACACAAATTCAAGATCATGTGAGCTCAAGGTCATGTGAGCCCAAGGTTATGTCAGCTCAAAGTCATGTGAGCTCAAGGCTATGTAAGCTCAAGTTAATGTGAGCTCAAGGCTATATAAGCTCAAGTTAATGTGTGCTCAAGGTCATACGAACTCAAGATCACACGGGTTCAAGGTCACGTCTCTCCAAAGTTATGTGAGCCCAAGGTCATGTCAGCTCAAAGTCATGTGAGCTCAAGGCTACGTAAGTTCAAATTAATGTGAGCTCAAGGTCACACGAGCTCAAGGTCACACAAGCTCAAGGTCACACGAGCTCAAGGTCACGTCTTTCCAAAGTCATGTGAGCCCAAGGTCATGTCAGCTCAAAGTCATGTGAGCTCAAGGCTATGTAAGCTCAAGTTAATGTGAGCTCAAAGTCACACGAGCCCAAGGTCACACAAGCTCAAGGTCACACGGGCTCAAGGTCACGTCTCTCCAAAGTCATGTGAGCCCAAGGTCATGTCAGCTCAAAGTCATGTGAGCTCAAGGCTACGTAAGTTCAAATTAATGTGAGCTCAAGGTCACACGAGCTCAAGGTCACACAAGCTCAAGGTTACACGAGCTCAAGGTCACACGAGCTCAAAGTCACACGAGCTCAAAATCACACAAGCTCCAAGGTCACACGAGCTCAAGGTTACACAAGCTCAAGGTCAAGGGAACTCTAGGTCACGGTAGCTCAAGGTTACGGTAGTTTAAGATTACAAGAGCTCAAGGAGCTCAAGGATCGAAATTTTGATTTTTTTTTCTCAAATTTTCGACATTTGAGGCAGAAATCTCGCTAAAAGCTTGACATTCTAAGAACATTTTTTAAGGTTTTAGATTAAGTTCGCCAATATTTGTTAATATTTCCAAGTTAAACACGAAAACTTTTTTAATGAAGCAAAGTTTTTTCGAAATTTCCAATTTTTTACTCGAAATTTCTTCTTTAATTCGAACATTTATGTAAAGGAATTTTTGTGTTTAAAATTTTCCAGTTTAAACTTTAAATTTTGGGTAAAAAGTTCAAATGTAGAAAAAATAACCAAAAGTTCATAAACCTATATTCAACTGGCAATTTTGAAGTCAAAAATTGGTGAAAGTAACGCGCAATCATGGTCACGTTAGGAAAAAATCACGTGAGCTCAAGTGTAGGTGTTCAACGCCGCGGTAACTCGAGGACATGTGAGTTAATCGTCAAGGTCATGAAAGTTTAAGGTCATGTATCTTCAAGCTTATGTGTTCTTAAGATTTTGTGAGCTTAAGGCCACGCGAGTTCAAGGTCAGGTGTCCTCAAAGTCATATGAGATCAAAATAACACCGGCTCAAGGTCACGTCTCTCCAAAGTCATGTCAGCTCAAGGTCATGTGAGCTCAAGGTCATGTGAGTTCAAGGCTATGTAAGCTCAAGTTCACGTAAGCTCAAGGTCACGTGAGCTCAAGGTCACGTGAGCTCAAGGTCACACAAGCTCAAGGTTACGTCTCTCCAAAGTCATGTGAGCTCAAGGCTATGTAAGCTCAAGTTAATGTGAGCTCAAGGTCATACGAACTCAAGATCACACGGGTTCAAGGTCACGTCTCTCCAAAGTTATGTGAGCCCAAGGTCATGTCAGCTCAAAGTCATGTGAGCTCAAGGCTACGTAAGCTCAAGTTAATGTGAGCTCAAGGTCAAACGAACTCAAGGTCACACAAGCTCAAGGTTACACGAGCTCAAGGTCACACGAGCTCAAAGTCACACGAGCTCAAGGTCACACAAGCTCAAAGGCCACACGAGCTCAAGGTTACACAAGCTCAAGGTCACGGTAACTCTAGGTTACGGTAGCTCAAGGTTACGGTAGCTTAAGATTACAAGAGCTCAAGGAGCTCAAGGATCGAAATTTTGATTTTTAAGGCAGAAATCTCGCTAAAAGCTTGACATCCTAGGAACATTTTTTAAGATTTTTGATTTAGTTCGTCAATATTCGTTAATATTTCAAGGTTACACACGAAAACTTTTTTAATGAATCAAGGTTTTTTTCGAAATTTCCAATTTTTTAGTCAAAATTTCTTCTTTAATCCGAACATTTATTCTTCATGGTAGACCCTTATTGACCGGAAATATTATGTTTTTTTCAATTTAAACTGGGCCGAAGAAATGTTAAATAAATTGTTAAAAGCCAAACATTTATGTAAAGGAATTTTTGTGCTTAAAATTTTCCAGTTTAAACTTTAAATTTTGGGTAAAAAGTTCAAATGTAGAAAAAATAACCAAAAGTTCATAAACAAATATTCCACTGGCAATTTTGAAGTCAAAAATTGGTGAAAGTAACGCGCAGTCATGGCTGCGTTAGGTAAAAGTCACATGAGCTCAAGTGAAGGTGTTCAACGCCACGTTAGCTCGAGAACATGTGAATTAATCGTCACGTGACCTCAAGGTCATGTGAGCTTAAGGTCATGTATCTTCAAGCTCATGTATTCTTAAGATCTTGTGAGCTTAAGGTCATGCGAGTTCAAGCTCAGGTGTGCTCAAGGTCATATGAGATCAAGCTCACACCGGCTCAAAGTCACGTCTCTCCAAAGTCATATGAGCTCAAATTCACGTGAGCTTAAGGTCACACGAGCTCAATGTCACACAGGCACAAGGTCACACAAGCTCAAGGTCACGAAAACTTAAGGTCATGGCAACTCAAGGTCACGGGGGCTCAAAATCACGGTAGCTTAAGGTTACAAGAACTCAAGGAGCTCAAGGATCGAAATTTTGATTTTTTTTTGAATTTTCGACATTAGAGGCAGAAATCTCGCTAAAAGCTTGACATCCTAAGAACATTTTTTTAGATTTTGGATTCAGTTCGTCAATATTCGTTAATATTTCAAGGTTAAACACGAAAACTTTTTTAATGAATCAAAGTTTTTTCAAAATTTCCAATTTTTTACTCGAAATTTCTTCTTTAATCCGAACATTTATGTAAAGGAATTTTTGTGCTTAAAATTTTCCAGTTTAAACTTTAAATTTTGAGTAAAACGTTCAAATGTAGAAAAAAATAACCAAAAATTTATAAAAATATATTCCACTGGCAACTTTGAAGTCAAAAATAGGTGAAAGTAACACGCAATCATGGTTGCGTTAGATAAAACTCACGTGAGCTCAAGTGTAGGTGTTCAACGCCACGTTATCTCAAGGACATGTAAGTTAATCGTCACGTGACCTCAAGGTCATGTGAGCTTAAGGTCACGTATCTTCAACTTCATGTGTTTTTAAGATTTTGCGGCTTAATGTCATGCAAGTTCAAGTTCAGGTGAGCTCACGGTCATATGAGATCAAGGTCACACGGGCTCAAGGTCACGTCTCTTTAAAGTCATGTGAGCTCAAGGTCATGTGAGCTCAAGACTATGTAAGTTCAAGTTCACGTGAGCTCAAGGTCACACGAGCTCAAAGTCACACGAGCTCAAGGTCACACAAGCTCAAGGTCACACAAGCTTAAGGTCACACGAGCTCAAGGTCATACAGGCTCAAGGTCATACAGGCTCAAGGTTACACAGGCACAAAGTCACACAGGCACAAGGTCACACAAGCTTTAGGTCACGGGAACTCAAGGTCACGGTAGCTCAAGGTTACGGTAGCTTAGAGTTACAAGAGCTCAAGGAGCTCGAGGATCAAAATTTTGATTTTTTTTCTCGAATTTTCGACATTTGAGGCAGAAATCTCGCTAAAAGCTTGACACATTAAGAACATTTTTCAAGATTTTAGGTTCAGTTCGTCAATATTCGTCATATATTTCAAGGTTAAACAAGAACATTTTTTTAAGGAATCAACGTTTTTTCAAAATTTCTAATTTTTTACTCGAAATTTCGTCTTTAATCCGAACATTTATGTAAAGGAATTTTTGTGCTTAAAATTTTCCAGTTTAAACTTTAAATTTTGGGTAAAACATTCAAATGTAGAAAAAAATAACCAAAAATTTATAAAAATATATTCCACTGGCAATTTTGAAGTCAAAAATAGGTGAAAGTAACGCGCAATCATGGTTGCGTTAGATAAAGGTCCCGTGAGCTTAAGTGTGGGTTGTTCAACGCCACGTTAGCTCGAGGATATGTGGGTTAATCGTCACGTGACGTCAAGGTCATGTAAGCTTAAGGTCATGTATCTTCAAGCCCATGTGTTCTTAAGATCTTGTGGCTTATGGTCATGCGAGTTCAAGCTCAGGTGTGCTCAAGGTCATATGAGATCAAACTCACACCGGCTCAAAGTCACGTCTCTCCAAAGTCATGTAAGCTCAAGGTCATGTGAGCTCAAGGTCATGTGAGCTCAAGGTCATGTGAGCTCAAGGTCATGTGAGCTCAAGGTCATGTGAGCTCAAGGTTATGTCAGCTTAAGGTCATGTGAGCTCAAGGTCATATGAGCTTAAGGTCATGTAAGCTCAAGGTCATGTGAGCTCAATGCTATGTCTCAAGGTCACACAGGCTTAAGATTACACAAGCTTAAGGTTACGGGAACTCAAGGTCACGGCAACTCAAGGTCACGGGAGCTCAAGATCACGGTAGCTTAAGGTTACAACAGCTCAAGGTCAAAATTTTGATTTTTTTCTCGCATTTTCGACATTTGAGGCAGAAATTTCGCTAAAAGCTTGACATCCTAAAAACATTTTTTAAGATTTTAGATTCAGTTCGTCAATATTCGTCACTATTTAAAGTTTAAACAAGAAAAATTTTTAAGGAATCAACGTTTTTTCGAAATTTCCAATTTTTCACTCGAAATTTCGTTTTTAATCCAAACATTTATGTAAAGGAATTTTTCTGCTTAAAATTTTCCAGTTTAAACTTTAAATTTTGGGTAGAAAGTTCAAATGTAGAAAAAAACAACCAAAAATTTATAAAAATATATTCCACTGGCATTTTTGAAGTCAAAAATTGCTGAAAGTAACGCGTAGTCATGGTCGCGTTAGGTAAAGGTCACGTGAGCTCAAGTGTAGGTGTTCAAGGCCACGTTAGCTCGAGGACCTCAAGGTCATGTGAGTTTAAGGTCATGTATCTTCAAGCTCATGTGTTCTTAAGATCTTGTCAATTTAAGGTCATGCGAGTTTAAGGTCAGGTGATCTCAAGAATATATGAGATCAAGGTCACACGAACTCAAGGTCACGTCTCTCAAAAGTCACGTGAGGTCAAGGTCACGTGAGCTTAAGGTCATGTAAGCTCAAGGTCATATGAGCTCAAGGCTATGTAAGCTCAAGTTCACGTGGGTTCAGGGTCACACAATCCCAAGGTTGCACGAGCTTAAGGTCACGCGGGCTTAAGGTCACACAGGCACAAGGTCACACAAGCTCAAGGTCACGGGAACTCAAGGTCAAGGAAATTACGTGAGCTCAAGGTCACACGAGCTTAAAGTCTCACAAGCTCAAGGTCACACAGGCCTAAGGTCACACAAGCTCAAGGTCACACAAGCTCAAGGTCACACAAGCTCAAGGTTACGGTAGCCCAAGGTCACGGGAGCTTAAGATCACAGTAGCTTAAGGTTACACGAGTTCAAGGAGCTCAAGGATCAAAATTTTGATTTTTTTTCTCGAATTTTCGACATTTGAGGCAGAAATCTCGCTAAAAGCTTGACATCCCAAAGAATATTTTTTAAGATTTTAGATTCAGTTCGTTAATATTCGTTAATATTTCAAGGCTAAACACCAAATTTTTTTTAATGAATCAAAGTTTTTTCGAAATTTTCAAATTTTCACTGGAAATTTCGTTTTTAATCCGAACATTTATGTAAAGGAACTTTTGTGCTTAAAATTCTCCAGTTTAAACTTTAAATTTTGGATAAACAGTTCAAATGTAGAAAAAAATAACCAAAAATTTATAAAAATCTATTCGATTGGCAATTTTGAAGTCAGGGGAAAATTTGAAATTTATTAATAAAATTCTGACGTTTTGGAGTTTGACTGTTTCAAAATAAAACTTAGAAATTCGTTAAAATGTATTCGATTTTTTTTGTCAAAAATTACAAACTTCTAGAATATTTGAAATGTGGAGATTGAAATTGTTTTGAAAAAATTTCCCTTTCAGTAATTTTGGGTTTTTTATTTCGATGTTTTCACTTCGACTTTAAATTACTCTTTTAAATTTTGGTCATTTTTCCATCTCAACATTTTTATTTGTGTTCCAGAAGTTTAAAATCTAAATTTTAAGCTGAAACGCGGAATTTCCAAAAAAAAACTTACAAAATAATAAAATTATGATGTTATTAAGTTTCAAATTTCAAAATGAAACTTAGAAATTTGATAAGAAAATCCAAATTGTTCGATTAAATTAAGGATTACTAGAATATTTGAAATTTGCGGTTTAAAATGGCTGCCTGGTTTTTCTGGATATTTTCACTTCGCCTCGAAATTTAAACTTTTTAACATTTCGGTTTTTTTTTCTCAAAATTTCGACCTATCTTTTCCAGAACCTTAAAATCTGAATTTTAAAAAAGTTATCAAAAAAACGAGAAATTTTGACCAAAGAATTTATCTCTTTGGTCAAAATTTCTGGTTTTTTGAACCAAACAGTTCTGATATTCTGGAGTTCCAAATTTCAAAATGAAACTAACGTAAGAGTTATAATAAAAAATATTTAAATTGTTCGATACTTAGGAACTTCTAGAATATTAAAAAGTTTCAGGTTACAATTTTGAAAAAAAATTTTTGGTTTTTCTTCTTAATATTCACTTCGCTTCGAAATTTAAGCTTTTTAACATTTTGGTTTTTTTTCTCAAAATTTTGACTTATTTTTTCAAGAAGCTTAAAATCTGAATTTAAAAAATTAAAAAAAAAAATTCAAAAAAGAGCGAGAAATTTTGACCAAAGACTTTACCCTCTTTGGTCAAAATTTCTTATTTTTTGAACCATAAAATTCTGATGTTGTCGAGTATCAAATTTCAAAATGAAACTAAGAATTATGATAAAAAAAATTTGAATGGTTCGATTTTTTGCTCAAAAATTAAGGACTTCTAGAATATTTGAAATTTAGAGTTTAAAATGAAAATCTTGAAAACAACTTTTTGGTTTTTCTTCTTGATTTTATTTTCACTTCGCTTCGAAACTAAAGTCTTTAATATTTCGGTTTTTTTTCTCAAAATTTCGACTTTGTTTCAAGAGTTTAAAATCTGAATTTTAAAAATGTTAGCAAAAAAAAACAAACTTTGATCAAAGGGTTTACCTCGAAATTTCGACATTTTCAAAATTTTTACTTTTGAAAATTTGGACCCCAATTTCAAAATTTTGGTTTTTGGTGTTGCAAATTTCTGTTTTTTAAAGAAATGTTATTCTTTTGAGAATTTTGGTTCTTCTGTTGAAAATTTTGTTGTTTCCGAATTTCTGTTTTTTTTTGGATCCAACTATTTTAAAAAAGTTGACACTTTTGTCGAAAATTTTTGTTTTCTTCTCACAAATTATGACTGTTCAAGATTCCGACATTTTTATAATTTACGCCTTTGAAAATTTCAACTTTTTTTTTTGAAAAATCAGGTTTTTTTTCAAAATTTTGACTTTGTTCCAAAGTTCAGACCTTCTGTAGATTTCGATCTCCTAAAAATTTTAAAACTTTCATCAGAATTGCTATTTTTTGAAAATGGCAACTTTTGTTTCTTTAATTTTATTTGTTTTTAAAACATTTTATAAAAGTTTGGCTTTTTAAGTTTCGATTATTTGAATATTGTGTGTTTCCTTGTTTGTGCGTTTAACCGTCGTAATTTATCCGTTTTGACCCATTTTACCGATTTTAGTCGACAGAATGTCTCCGCCTGTCCGTTGGACGTTGAAACTTCCCCGACAAGCAAATTCGAGGTTAGATTTGACTTTATTTAGAGTTTAATCGAGAATTAATTTCTACTTTCTCTTCGCTTCTCTCGTCTTGATGAAACTCTCGTTGCATCCATTAGATGCCATACATCTGTAGAAATGATCTGTCTAACCTAAAAATTCCTTACTTTCGCCCAAACTGGCTGCTCTCCTTTTCCTTTTTGAAAAATGTTATCGTTAACGACACGGTATCAATATTTGTCTGGTAGTCTGCTGAACGTAACAACGAATTTGAACAAAACCTCGTTTTGTAATCTGCACGAACTCTTTGAATGCAAGCTGATTAGGTTACTTTTGTAACTTTATCCACTGAGATAATAAGCCTTGTATATACGAATATATACAAGTTTATTACGATGCAATTGAAATCTAATTTCATTAGAATCTAATGAAAATCAGACTGCAATTGCAAAGTTCACGTAGATGAGACAAAGCTTGTATCACGGGTTGCATCGCAACATCCATAGATACAAACGTCCTCGGCGTGACTTTACTTTCATCTAGTTTTGACAAATGACCAATTAAATGTTCTGTAATTAAACAGTTAAACGTGCTTAAAATTGAAAATATGTACAACCGCAACCATAGACTAGTTTCGGCCTTAACTTTATCCAAACAATACTAAATTTTTGAGTCATCTGAAGCCGCTCGGTGCAGCGCCTAACTCCATTCTCCAAGAGCCTATTTATTTTGTTTTCTACGCGACACAATGAAGCAAAAATCAGGTGCGGAAACACGACTTGAAATTGGTAAATAATCCCGAAAGCTTTAGAGTCCTGTTTTGGGGTTCGTCGTCGTTCAAGTCTTATTAAGTGTGGTAGCAATCGCTGCTAGTTTATGCACATTTTAATGAATTTACGTCGAAATCTCTTTAGTGCTCTAAAGGACTAATAACTTTGCTGGCCTTAGACACGTTAATATTTACTACCTTATACGTTTCGACTTATTAATAGGGTGACTTGCATTAGCTAACAAATTGTAAAGAAAAGCTCGTTGGAAATTTGATAAATTGGGACAAGAGCAGCATTAATTGCAGATCGTGTAACTTGATGATTCCATTCGGGAAGACATTATTTAATGCGAGATAAATGTAATTGAGAGATATGGCAGAGCAATCATGGCGTACTCGCTCGGTGCAATAAATATCCTTATTTGCATCTAAATGAGCAATTGCTCGTGTATGCTTTGGAGCGAATAGCGCGCACCATGCTCCTGATAAAGCCTCTTTTATGCTTCAATTTCAATGTTTGCGCCGTCACTTAACAAATTGTACACTTGTGCACTGAATTGTTTTGACGTCTAAAAGCACTTTTTTATCTGAAATTGACGCTCGTGTGGTTGAAACATTCCCATTAATTTGCTTAAAATGTAACTGCAGATACGATTTTGGGTACTTAAACATTTTATTCTATTTTAACCACAAACAAAATTGTGGAGAGATCAGGAGTAACAAATATAAAGCAATTAGGGTACGTGTCTAAACTGGAGACGTGGTGCGCGATTCATTATGTAAACGGGTTTGTACTTCAAGCATTTCTATACGTAGGCGCTATCGATAAAATTATTAATTTATATCTATAATGTTTTTTCTTATTTAATTGAAAAATAATAAAATTTTGACTAGTCTTTTAATTTTTTTTATCCAAAATTTAGGCCTGAACTGGAAACGTTGACTATTCATCTCAAATTTTCAATAGAAGCTTAAAATAAGTATATTTTGTCTTCAAAGATTCAAAATTTTAAAATTCTCTATCATTTTACCAAATACCGTATTATTCAACATTGCATTTTTTATAAAGATAAAAGCTTCAAACTTACTTAATGTACTCATAAAATGCCAATTTTTGACATAAAAAGAGGATTTATACTAAGACCAGCCCAACCAAATTTAATGACAAATTTTAAGTTTTTAATAAAATATAACAAAATTTAAAATTTTGTTATATTGTGTTTAAAAATTTGGCTTCTGGCCAAACTAGTTTTAAAAAAGTATTATTTTGATGTCAAAAGTTGATGCTTTATAAATACATTGGGGATAGAAAATCTAAAGCTTTTAATTTTATAAAAAAGTCGATGTTGAATAATACGGTATTTGGTAAAATGTTGGAGAATTTAAGTATTTTGCTTGATTATGGATATTTAAAGGTACTATGGGCCTAAAACATTTATAATGATTTGCTCGATGCCACCTCTACGTTTTCTTCTGAACATAGTAACATGCACATTTCCTGTGGTGCGTATGTGATGTATCAGTCGAAGGAAAACTCTTTCACTTTAATTACGTTTTTCGGGAAACTAGCAGCATTACTTGCATTTTCATGCATTCAAAATGAATGGTTAGTTAGCATTTCAAATGCTTCTTCATTTGTTTAAATCTTTTTAATTTTAAAAATTGAAATACAAATTTTGTTCTCTGAAACAAAATTTTCATTATAAAGAAATGTAAAAGCGGAAATAACAATTCAGTTAGAAGAGCAGGCAGTAAACATTCGCAACCTTAAAGATTTGCACTTTTTTATTTCATTTTCGCAGTTAACTTTTTTCAAGGGCCACTTTACCAGTTTTGTAGACAAACTATGTGATTATTTATAACTTAAACTTTGTTTGTCAATATCTTCGGTTACACAAAAGATATCGAGTTGCGATTTTTACTGATATTTAGGGCTTTTAATTCTTTATTTTAAGATATTCAAATTGACGTATCATTCTATTTAATTTTTTTCAGAAAAACGGCAAAATTTGTTACCATTTTATATAACGCACTGCAGCAGCGACAATAATTTTAAAATAAAAACACGTTACAGTGCCGTCTATAGACTAAATAGCACCCTTTTTATAAAGACTAAATTTGTTAAATTTCCTTAAGGATAACTAAAGTAAATGGTATTTAAAAATTTTTTTTTTCGACATCTCCCCACCACTTCATTTTTAAAGACAGATCAAAAAGTTTAAAGCAAAACAAATCAAAAATAATCTACGATTACAATGCATTTATTTTTTATATACCTTAATTAGGCAAAATTTCGAGAAAATCCTAATTTTTTATTTAGTCTTACCTATTACGCCACCTAGCGGTCATTTTAGAACTTCAAAAATGTTTTTCAGCGATTTTTCAGGGCCACTTGTCTTATTGAAATTTTTTCCCCAAAGCTGTAAAGTGATTCGTTGCTGAGATATAGCCGGCGTCCTTTCTTAGTTGGCTACCCGGTACATTGAGGCTAGCAAGTTTAAAGCTTTTAATTTTATAAAAAGTCAAAGTTAAATAATACAATATTTGGTAAGATGTTAAAGAATTTTAGTATTTTGCTTAATTTTGGATATTTATAGTTACTATGGGTCTATTAAATTTAATATAAAGTTTGATAGATAAAAACTAATAAGAAAATTTTAACATTCTCCATTATTTTACCAATTGCCGTATTATTCATCTTTGTTTTCTTATAAAAGTAAAAGCTTTTAACTTTTTGATCTTAATCTACCCATAAAACGTTGGATTTTGACATAAAATAGGATTTCTGTCAAGACCATTTAGTCTAAAGTGTTGAAAAATTTTAATTTTTCAAATAAAATATAACAAAAATTTTGTTAGAATATTGTATTTAAGATTTTAATTTTGGCTTTTGACCTAACTAATTTTAAAAGAAGTATTAATTTTATGTCAAAAGTTGACGTTTTATAAATACATTGGGCTAGAAAATTAACAGCTTAAAATTTTATAAAAAAATCGATGTTGAATAATACGGTGTTTGGTAAAATGTTAGAGAATTTAAGTATTTTACTTGATTTTAAATATTTAAAGGTACTATAGGCCTATTAAATTTGATACAAAGTACAATAGACACAAACTAGGAATAACATTTTAAAATTCTTTATTACTTTACCAAATACCGTATTATTAAATATTGCTTTTTTTATGAAGATAAAAGCTTTAAACTTGCTAGCCCCAATGTATTTATAAAACGTCAATTTTCGACATAAAAAGAAAATTTTTACTGAGATTGTTAAGCCGGAATAATTACAAATTTAAATTTTTAAATAAAATATAACAAAATTTAAAATTTTGCTATAATATTGTATTTAAAAATTAAACTTTGGTTTCTGGCCAAACCAATTTTAAGAGAAGTATTATTTTTTTTTAAAGTTGACTTTTTATAGGTTCATTGAGGCTAGCAAGTCTAAAGCTTTTAAGATAACGAAGGCTTCCACGGCCCGAGTCAGTACAGGATATACTTCTTCCGGTATTGGACCGTGTCAAAGAACTACTAAAAGTGTTCGACGTTTTGCCCACCATTGTAGGGGGCTTCTTTAGGAACAAAGAAAGAAAAATAGATAAAAAGAGGAATATGAGGGAATATGCAAAAAAGAAAAAGGCCAATTTCAAAACATCAGAGCACGGTAACTCAGTATGTCCACCATACCAGAGGCAAAACTCTTCTGAATTTAAAATTGGTACGAAGGATAAGAAAGTTTAGACAGAAGAGCACGGTAACTCAGTATGTCCACCATACTAGAATCGAAACTCTTCTGAATTGAAACTTGGTACAAAGGATAAGAAAGTTTAGACAGAAGAGCACGGTAACTCAGTATGTCCACCATACCAGAGGCGAAACTCTTCTGACAGGAAGGAGGGAAAGGGAAACTTTATATACCACGCGTCTGTGCGATCACTTCCGAAGATTTCCGATGGTTGGTTTCCAGATGGAGAAAAGCATGTAACCTTCGTCTCTGTTGATGTTATTGGGGAATTTTTGGATTTCGATGGCCTCGCGTATCTTTCTATTATAGTAATTTGGAATATTGGATATAATTGAAATATTATCAAAGAGAATCTTATGTCCGGTCTCATGTTGATGTTCGGCAATGGCTGACTGCGAAAATAAACCAGACCTAAAACATCTTTGGCGCTCGGATATTCGCGTCTTAAATGATCGTCCCGTTTCTCCGATGTACACTGAACCACAAGAACACGAAACCCTATACACGCCATTAAAACAAAAGGATGAAATTTTATCTTTGGGAGATGGACGGAACTGTTGGATCTTTGAGGATGATAAAAAAATGGGTTTAATGTTGTGTTTTCTCAATAATTTTCCAATTTGATCTGTTACTCCGTGAACATAGGGAAGAAAGGCTTTAGAAGAAACTATTGAATTTTGTGAAGGACGAGGGGTAGGGTGAAGATGTCGTTTAATGACAGTTTCAATGTCGTGCGATTTGTAACCATTGTTGCAGAGGTTGAAACGAATATTGTTTAACTCGTCTGAAAGATTTATCGGTTGTGAAATTGCTGTAGCTCGTGAAACCAGTGAATGTATAACGGAACGTTTTTGGGAAGAGTGATGATGGGACTCTGCGTGCAAATAACGATTAGTATGGGTGGGTTTTCGATAAACGGAATGAGATACGCGAACGTTTGGTAAACGAGTGACCAGTACGTCAAGAAAAGGAAGAGAACCATTGTTTTCGATTTCCATAGTGAAGCTAAAAGAGGAATGTAAGCTGTTTAGGTGTTCCAAAAATAAATTTAGTGAATCCTTGCCATGTGGCCATACAATAAATGTGTCATCTACATAACGAAGCCAAACCTTGGGTTTTAAATCCGCAGTTTCCAACCCAGTCGTAGCAAATATTTTTATGGAATCTTTTGAAAACACTGCGTTGGAAACTTCGGATTTAAAACCCAAGGTTTGGCTTCGTTATGTAAATGACATATTTATTGTATGGCCACATGGCAAGGATTCACTAAATTTATTTTTGGAACACCTAAACAGCTTACATTCCTCTATTAGCTTTACTATGGAAATCGAAAAAAATGCTTCTTTTCCTTTTCTTGACGTACTGGTCACTCGTTTACCAAACGATCGCGTTTCTCATTCCGTTTATCGAAAACCCACCCATACTAATCGTTATTTGCATGCAGAGTCCTATCATCACTCTTCCCAAAAACGTTCCGTTATAAAGAAGAGTTTCGTCTCTGGTATGGTGGACATACTGAGTTACCATGCTCTTCTGTCTAAACCTTCTTATCCTTTGTACCAAGTTTCAATTCAGAAGAGTTTCGCCTCTGGTATGGTGGACATACTGAGTTACCGTGCTCTTCTGTCTAAACTTTCTTATCCTTTGTACCAATTTTCAATTCAGAAGAGTTTCGCCTCTGGTATGGTGGACATACTGAGTTACCGTGCTCTGATGTTTTGAAACTGGCCTTTTTCATTTTTGCATATTCCCTCATATTCCTCTTTTCATTTATTTTTCTTTTCTTTGTTCCTAAAGAAGATCTCTACGATGGTAGGGGAAACGTCGAACACTTTTAGTAGTTCTTTTGATACCGCGTTAGTCGCGATAACATATTTTCAGAATAATTGACCGGGAGGAACGGCCAATTTGGGCGAAAATAAATAATGTTCGGATTAAGAACGCCATTGCCTAGTGTTTTTAAACAGAAAAAGACGGTGTCCAATATAAACATGGGAGACGATAACCATCGCTCACAGGTGGCAGCACTTAGGATACGTATCGTTAGAAACTAGAAAAGATGGCGGTTGACGTTCATAGATGGCAGCACTAAAGGAGTTGTATCGTTTGAAAATCAAACAAGGAAAATGGCGGATAACGGTCACAAGGCTTGAAAAATGAGAAAATAGAAGGCTTTAACCGTAAATCCAGGCAATTTGGCAGTGAAGCACTGCGAATGTTGATTAGAAACAACTGCCACGAAATTAAGAATACGTACCGCAAAAAAAAATCAAATATTAACGGAAAAAGCACACTCTGCGAGCACGTGGCTTGAAATTCACGAACGGAAATTTTGTCAGGCTGAAAGGGGGCAAGGTGAATGATGCAAGCAGTATTAAACAAACAAAAAAAAATAACACTAATAAACACTGAACAAGAAAAAAAAACTGCAAAAAAATAAAATAAAATACTTACGGTTTTTAAGCTGGGGTCGCAACGATGCACTATCAATGTCGTACGTTGGCGTCGGTGGAAAATTTGCGGTCAAAGCGCTAGGCAAATGGGCAAAGGTCGCAATGGGAACTGGGCGGCTGAAGATTCTCGACGGTTGGAGAAATCTTGCGCTGGTGAAGTACTGGCGTCAACGACAGCAGTAAGGGAACTGATTTTACTCAGAGGGACTTAAATGAATCACAATTCACTCATTAGGGTTGCCTAGCGCTTTGATGCAGCGAGTGTTGTCAAAAGCGGGAAAATTAAAAATATATTTATTTCGCTCCGGTATCACTTTGACACGGTCCAATCCCGGAAGAAGTATATCCTGTACTAAAGCTTTTAATTTTATAAAAAGTCAAAGTTAAATAATACGATATTTGGTAAAATTTTGGAGAATTTCAGTAATTTGCTTAATTCTGGATATTTAAAGGTACTATAGGTCTGTTAAATTTAATACAAAGTTTGATAGACAAAAACCAATAAGAAAATTTTGACATTCCTTATTATTTTACCAATTACCGTATTATTCATCTTTGTTTTTTCATGAAAATAAAAGCTTTTAATTTTTTGGTCTCAATGTACTTATGAAACGTTGGATTTTTGTCAGACCATTTAGTCTAAAGTGGTGACAAATTTTAATTTTTTATTAAAATATAAAAAAAGTTTCGTTGAATATTGTATTTAAAATTTGGCTTTTAACCTAACTAATTCAAAAACAAGTATTTTTTTATGTCAAAATACATTTATAAATACATTGGGCTAGCAAATTTACAGCTTAAAATTTTATAAAAAAATCGATGTTGAATAATACGGTGTTTGGTAAAATGTGGGAAAATTTGCGTATTTTGCTTAATTCTGAATATTTAAAGGTACTATGGGCCTATCAAATTTGATACATAGTATAGTAGACAAAAACTAGAAAAGAAATTTTACAATTCTTTATTACTTTACCAAATACCGTATTATTCAATATTGCTTTTTTTATGAAGATAAAATCTTTTAACTTGCTAGCCTTAATGTATTGATAAAACGTCAATTTTCGACGTGAAAAGAGAATGTCTACTAAGACCGTTTAGCCAGAAGTAATCACAAATTAGATAAAATATAACAAAATTTAACATTTTGCTATAATAATGTATTTAAAAATTAAACTTTGGCTTCTGGTCAAACCAATTTTAAAAAATGTATGATTTTTTTGTAAAAGTTAACTTTTTATAAGTACATTAAGGCTAGCAAGTCCAAAGCTTTTGATTTTATAAAAATTCAAAGTTAAATAATACGATATTTGATAAGATTTTAAAGAATTTCAGTATTTTGCTTAATTCTGGATATTTAAAGGTACTATGGGTCTATTAAATTTTATATTAAGTTTGATAGACAAAAACTAATCAAAAAATTTTGACATTTTCCATTATTTTACCAATTACCGTATTATTCATCTTTGTTTTCTTATAAAAATTAAAGCTTTTAACTTTTTGGTCTTAATGTACCCATAAAACGTTGGATTTTGACATAAAAATAAAATTTTTGTCAAGACCACTTAGTCTAAAGTGGTAACAAATTTTAATTTTTTAGTAACATATAACAAAAATTTTGTTAAAATATTGTATTTTAAATTCAAAATTTGGCTTCCGACCTAACTAACTTTAAGACAAGTGTTATTTTTGTCAAAAGTTAACGTTTCATAAATATATTGGGCTAAAAAATGTACAGCTTTTAATTTGATAAGAAAATTGCTGTTAAATAATACAATATTTGGTAAAATGTTGGAGAATGTGAGTATTTTGCTAAATTCTGAATATTCAAAGGTACTTTAGGCCCACCAAATTTTATACAAAGTATGATAGACAAAAACTAGAAAAGAAATTTTAAAATTCTTTATTACTTTACCAAATACAGTATTATTCAATATTGCTTTTTTATGAAGATAAAAGCTTTAAACTTGCTAGACTTAATGTATTGTAACGCAATGTAAATAGATGAAATAGGATTTAGAATAGAATTGTAGAATTAAGTAAATAAAAAAAGTTTCTAGAAGGTTCTGATAAGGGGAAAGCGGCCGCAATAACGAAACAAACGGCAGATAAGCGTTCCAGAAATTTTGGCATTCGATAAGCCTTATCTGCCGAAAATTCTGGAAGCCGCGGGCCGAAACTATAAAAAGGCGATCAGTTTTCCCTCGAGTCCGTCAGTTAGAAGCAAGTGCAATAAGTTGGTTAGCAATTAGTAAATAATTAGTGAGTTACTGTTCAGTTGAAGTGTGCCGAGTTAATTCAGTAATAAAGTGGGTATCATCTATCACGTGTATCAATTCGAACCGATAACGCACGTAACAGTATTTATAAAACGTCAATTTTCAAAATTAAAAAAATTTTTCACCAAAACCGTTTAGCTACAAGTAATCACAAATTTAAATTTCCAAATAAAATATAACAAAATTTAAAATGTAGCTAAAATATTGTATTTAAAAATCAAACTTTGGCTTCTGGCCAAACCAATTTTAAAAAAAGTATTATTTTTTTTGTAAAAGTTGATTTTTTATAAGTACATTGAGGCTAGCAAGTCTAAAAGTTTTAATTTTTTAAAAAGTCAAATTTAAATAATACGATATTTGACAAGATGTCAAAGAATTTTAGTATTTTGCTTAATTCTGGATATTTAAAGGTACTATGGGTCTATTAAATTTAATATAAAGTTTGATAATTGAAACACAGAACTTGTTTCCTGAAACCAAGAAAAATTAAAAAACACAACAAAGGTTGCTCTAGAGAGCAGCCTTTGTTATGTTTTTTAATTTTTCTTGGTTTCAGGAGACAAGTTCTGTGTTTCAATTTTTGAAGATAACCAAGGACCAGTCCGTTCCATCAAAAAAAAAATAAAGTTTGACAGACAAAAGCCAATAGGAAATTTTAAAATTCTTTATTATTTTACTGATTGCCGTATTATTCAACTTTGTTATCTTATGAAAATAAAAGCTTTTAACTTTTTGGTCTCGATGTACTGATAAAACGTTGAGTTTTAAAATAAAAATAAGATTTATGTTAGGACCATTTAGTCTAAGGTGGTGA
This sequence comes from Dastarcus helophoroides, assembly GCA_028583605.1. Lineage (NCBI taxonomy): Eukaryota > Metazoa > Arthropoda > Insecta > Coleoptera > Bothrideridae > Dastarcus > Dastarcus helophoroides. The sequence goes on from CM053328.1 coordinate 42,191,810, forward strand.
CAAATTTTAATTTTTTTATTAAAATGTAACAATAATGTTGTTAAAATATTGTATTAAGATTTGCTTTCGACCAAAATAATCTTAAAACAAGTATTATTTTTATGTTAAAAGGTAACGTTTTATAATCACATTGAGGCTAGTTAATCTAAAGCTTACAATTTTTTAATCAAATTCGATGTTGAATAATACGGTATTTGGTAAAATGTTGGAGAATTTTAGTATTTTGCTTAATTTTGGATATTTAAAGGTACTATGGGCTCATTAAATTTAATATAAAGTACAATAGACAAAAACTAAAAAAGAAATTTTAAAATTTTTCATTATTTTATCAAACACTGTATTATTTAACATTGTTTTTTTTATAAAGATAAAAGATTCACACTTGATAGTCCCAAGGTACTTACAAAATTTTAATTATTGACATAAAAAAGACTTGTACTAAGACTCTTTAGCCAGAAGTGATAGTAAATTTTAATTTTTTAAATAAAGTATAACAAAATTTTGCTATCATTTGTATTTTTAAATCAAAATTTGACTTCTGGCTTAACTAATTCTAAAAGAAGCATCATTTTTATGTTACAAGTTAAAGTTTTATAAGTATATTGAGACTAGCACATTTAAAGCTTTTAACTGTATAAAAAAGTCAATAATGAATAATACGGTATTTGGTAAAATGTTGGAGAATTTCAGTATTTTGCTTGATTCTGGATATTTAAAGGACTATGGGTCCATCAAATTTGATATGAAGTATAATAGACATAAACTAAGAGGAAAATTTTAAAAATTACCATCAAATTTTAATTTTTTTGAGGTCTTAAAGCATTTTTTCATTTTAAATTATGAGGTGGTTGATACATTCCTTATTATTTTGCTCAAAATAAAAATGCAGATACAATTTCGAGTACTTGAACATTTTATTTTATTTTAACCACATACAAAATTGCATAGAGATCAGGAGTGGGAAATATAAAGCAATCAGGGTACCTGTCCAAGCTGATATTTTTATAGTGCTGTTATCGGGAATGGATAAAAATAAAATTGTTGCAGATAGGATTCAGAATAATAATATTATTTTATTGCAATCACATCAAAACTGTAGATAGATCAGAAGTGGAAAATATTAAGGACGAGCGATTAAAGTACGTCTGTAAACTGATATTTTTCCGGTGGTGTTATCGGGATTAGATAAAAATAAAATTGTTGCAGGTCTCGGCATTATGCACATATCATAAACCGCGAGACAGCTGCAAAAATTTTATTAAAAGAAGTGGAGTGGAAATCGCACCCAGAGTGGAAATTCCACCCACAGCTCGACCGATTCCTTCTTATCTGCCTTGGGGATGAGAATGCTGAATCGCCTTATCCGTTTTATCAACAATGCGTACACAATAATAGGATTTTAGTAACTCCTGTGCGTGGGAGGCACCAAATTGCGTCATCACTGGATCTGGATCTCTGGATTACGTCAAAGGAATTGATGCACACCAGAACCTACGTGGAAGTGTCTTACTTTCAAAAAGAATACATTCAGAAGAACATTTTAAAATATTATTTAATTTTAATAACGAAGCACCTAAGTACTCAAGAGACGTAAATCCCACTGAGTGATTTGTAATTAACTTTCGACTGTATCTTACAAAAAACCTATTAACTATATGCTAATTGAAACAGCTGCTAAGAAATACATTAAATGCGTCAGCAGGCAAAAAAAATAAAACAATTTTGGTTTAGAAAGTATTTTTAAAAGCAATTTTTCTTCAAGATTGGGGAACTCGACTGAAATAAAAAAGTGTTTAGATCCCATTTAATGTGTGCCTACATCAGCCAATATTTAGCGCCCCAGCCAAGGTTAACTTTAAACTGAATTCATCACTATTGTCATCTTATTCGAGTTTGATGGAACGGACTGGTCCTTGGTTATCTTCAAAAATTGAAACACAGAACTTGTCCCCTGAAACCAAGAAAAATTAAAAAACACAACAAAGGTTGCTCTCTTATTCGAGCAAAGAATAACCTTCAAACGCAGACATGCACTCTGTTTAAAATCAAAAAATAAAATAAATCGTCAAGCTTCAGGGAACTCCTGGCGTCGAAGCAGCAAAATATTTAATGACAAATGCGACTTCATCGAGCGAACGAACGAAAAAACGAAAATCCGACTTTTGCTCAAATAAACGACTAAAACTTCTCCCTTTGTTTAGCGGTATAGGGTGACAATCCTTGTGTAAATACTTCTAGAGAGCGCCACTTTACCCCCCAGAGGGCCGAATATCTATTAAAGTTATCTTCGATGCCGTCGAAGAGATATATTTCGCTTTTGTAAATAGGACACTGCGAAGGGAAATTGCAAAATTCGATAAAAATGCGAGCTTGTGAAATTCATCATTCTCTATTATAAAATATTCAGGTGGCAGGTGGGTAACACAAAGGGCGTTTTATGAAACGTGTCGCTGAAATGTTTGATAGAGCCATGTGAACATTCTCGCGTTTGGAAATTTTTGAATAAACATAATGTGACACAAAGGATTAACGAACGAGGGAATAGATTAAAATTCGTTGTTTACGCTAGTTGCAACATGTGATGAACTTGACGTGAAATTTATTTTCAGCTTGTTAAACTGACTATCACTGTCTGGGAATCTGTTCTTGCTTCCAGGTCATGTTAAAACAGCTTGAGGGGCTCTAATGTGCTTAACAACTTGTATTGTAACAGAAAAGGGTAGAAATATTTACGTTGTTAAGTAATTAAACATTTAGGTTGTTATGTAATTAAATATTTAGGTTGTTATGTAATTGCTTCTTTAACAAGGTTACAACAAAATAACTTGGGACTACTCTGAGCTATTTTACGATCAAACAATCTTAACACGTTTTGTCTATCTGGGTTGTTAAAAGTGTGTTATTGTTCCTTTTTTGGAACTATGGAACTGTGAAACTTTAAAATTTTAATTTTTTCATAAAATTGTTGAATTTTTTCGAAGTTTCAAAGTTTTTTAAAAAGATACAGCTTAAAATGTGTAAGGAATAACCGCCTCCCCCTAGTCTCCTAGCTTTCTAAGCATAACATTTAGATTTTAATAGTGTTAGTATGTATTGGGTTATAGATTATTGGAAAACTACAGGTCTCTTCAATATCGTACTAGTTGTTGAGAACAAAATATTTTATGGAAAATAGGTGCTTGCATTCCAAGGCTTTCGACTCGTTTTTTTTAATTGAAAAACTTGATTTAGTCAAAGGATAGAATACAAATTAAATTTGTCTCTTACATTATTTTATTTGAAGGTATATTTTCGGAGTTAGTACAGGTTTATTAAATTACAACACAATAATTGCAGTTAAAACTGCAATTTGCGCCATCCGAAGCAATCTCATAAACTGTGTTACTCATCGGCTTATTGCAAATGAGACAGATACCTAATCAACACAATCACCAGTTCCACAAATATTTAAACTGATTGTAGGATAAAGTTTGTACATTTAAAAATAAACAATTTTATTTATCCTTTAATTGTAACAGAAGAAGATTTAAATAAAATTTCAAATTCCTACATAAATGAAAATGATTTAATTTCGTTTTGGTGAAACGGACTAGTCCTTAGTTATCATTAAAAATTGAAATAAAAATCTTGTCCCCAAGAAAGATTCAAAAACACAACAAATGTTGTTCTAACGCGTTTCAATGGCCAAGCGTTCATCTTCAGAGAGGTAATTGGTTTCGGGGACAAAATCTGTATTTCAATATATGGACTGTTCACTGTAGCAATTGATACAAAACTCTAACTTGACTCTTGCCCTATTTTGATTTTTTTTTCAAATTTCGATTTGGATGCTCTAGCTGATGAAGAAGTTTGTTGACAAAGCGCCCAAATGCATATCGACCTTTTACTTCAGCAGGAAGCCAATAAAGTGTCATGTCGGGCCAACAAAGACGTTTGAAAGACGTCACGATATTTGCATCAAGTGCGCCAACAGCTCATTTTTATTACACATTTTAATTAATGCCCGTTTAATGAGATCTCTGTTTAAATTGCAAATGGGGTTTTTGCCGCTCGAATCGCTTTTTTTATCCGCGAGCTGCGATTAATCCAAAACATAATTTTTCTATTAAAAAAGAAAACAACGTCATTTCACTTTGTAATGGAGATGTGTACACATTCGTAACAGCGATGTCAAATTTAATTAAAGAGCAGACAAGCGCGCCCCGTTTCTGACAACGACGTTTTTTCTCTTTCTGTTTTAATTTAAAAGTTTTCACCGAAACGTTGCAGATTAAAATTACCTGCTATTGATGAAAAATGCAACAAAAGCAACATTAAACAATTACGCCTTGTAAAGGATAAAAATGTCAAAATTAGTTAACGCTGAAATTTATGGGCGAACTTGTTCTTGAAAAACTCGAGAGACATTAGGTCTCAAAAGACCAGACTAACTGAACAATTCGCCTGATTTAGCGTCTGATTTATTATATTTGTTGTTGGTAATTAATGTTTTAATTAGGTGCCCCATTCTGGGCGTTATTTGTAACTCCCATAATTAAACACCTGACGCGCGAAGAGAAAGCTTACCTGGGAGACTTGTACGGTAAAATTACGTACGTGCCTAAACCGAACGAGCCCCAATTTGCCAAACTGATGACCGAATTTACTCGGTTTGGTGCATATTGGTTATTAGGCGCAGTTGACACTTGATTTCACATGGTGCGCGATTCATTATGAAAACAAGTTTGCACCCCAAGCATTTTTATATATAGGCACTTTTGATAAAGTTATTAATCTATATCTATATCGATTTTAATATTTTTTTCTATATTAAATTAAAATATATTAAAATTTTGACTGGTCTCTTAACTTTTTTTATCCAAAATTTAAATTTGGACTCGAAACGTTGGCTTTTTATTTAAAATTTCTAAAAGAAGCTTGAAATTTGCATATTTGGTCTTCAAAGGTTCAAAATTGTGAAAATCTTCATTATTTTACCAAATACCGTATTGTTCAACAATGTTTTTTTATTACAATAACAGCTTTAAACTTGCTAGCCTTAATGTGCCTATAAAACGTCAACTTTTGACAAAAAAATAGAATTTCTACCAAGACCAGGAATGGCAAATTTTGATAATTAAATGAAATATTATAACAAGAATTTAAAATTTGCCTATAATATTTAATTTAAAAATTAAAATTTGGCGCTTTACTCACCTTTAGAAAGTATTATTTTTATGTCAAAAGTTAATGTGTTATGAGTACATTAAGGCTGGCAAATCTAAAGTTTTTAACTTTATTAAAAAGTCGATGTTAAAAAATACTGTATTTGGTAAAATATTGAAGAATTTTAGTATTTTGCCTGATTCTGGATATTTGAAGGTACTGTGGGTTTATTAAATATAATATAAAATATTATAACAAGAAATCAAAATTTACTTATATTTTATTTAAAAATTAAAATTTACCTTTTGGATTTACTAACTTTTTAAAGAGTATTATTTTAATGTCAAAAGTTAATGTTTTATAAGTACATTGAGGCTAGCAAATCTAAAGCCTTTAACTTTATAAAAAAAATTGATGTTGAATAACTCGATATTTGGTAAAATGTTGGAGAATTTTAGTATTTTGGGTATTTAAAAGTACTATGGGTCTATTTAATTTAATATTAAGTATAATAGATATAAACTAAAAAAACATTTTGAAATTCTCCATCACTTTACCAAATACCGTATTATTCAACATTGTTGTTTTAATGAAAATTAAAGCTTTAAACTTGCTGGCCTTTATGTGCCTATAAAACGTCAACTTTTGACATGAAAATAGAATTTCCAATTAGACCAGTTTAGCCAGGAGTGATGGTAAATTTTAATAATTAAATAAAATATTATAACAAGAATTCAAAATTTACTTATATTTTATTTAAAAATTAAAATTTGGCTTTTGGATTTACTAACTTTTTAAAGAGTATTATTTCTATGTCAAAAGTTAATGTTTTATGAGTACATTGAGGCTAGCAGATCCAAAGCTTTCAAGTTTATAAAAAAATTCGATGTTGAATAAAACGATATTTGATAAAGTGTTAGAGAATTTTAGTATTTTGCTTAATTTTGGGTATTTAAAAGTACTATGGGTCTATTTAATTTAATATTAAGTATAATAGACAAAAACTAAAAAAAAATTTTTAAATTCTCCATCACTTTACCAAATACCGTATTATTCAACATTGTTGTTTTAATGAAAATTAAAGCTTTAAACTTGCTGGCCTTTATGTGCCTATAAAACGTCAACTTTTGACATAAAAATAGAATTTCTATTTAGACCAGTTTAGCCAGGAGTGATGGCAAATTTCAATAATTAAATAAAATATTATAACAAGAATTTAAAATTTACTTATATTTTATTTAAAAATTAAAATTTGGCTTTTGAATTTATTAACCTTTTAAAGAGTATTATTTCTATGTCAAAAGTTAATGTTTTATGAGTACATTGAGGCTAGCAGATCCAAAGCTTTTAAGTTTATAAAAAAATTCGCTGTTGAATAACACGATATTTGGTAAAATGTTGGAAGAATTTTAGTATTTTGCTTCATTTTGGGTATTTAAAAGTACTATAGGTCTATTTAATTTAATATTAAGTATAATAGACAACAACTAAAAAAAAATTTTGAAATTCTCCATCACTTTACCAAATACCGTATTATTCAACATCGTTGTTTTAATCAAAATAAAAGCTTTAAACTTGCTGGCCTTTATGTGCCTATAAAACGTCAACTTTTGACATAAAAAGAGAATTTCTATTTAGACCAGTTAAGCCAGGAGTGATGGCAAATTTTAATAATTAAATAAAATATTATAACAAGAATTTAAAATTTACTTATATTTTATTTAAAAATTAAAATTTGGCTTTTGGATTTACGAAGTTTTTAAAGGGTATTATTTTTATGTCAAAAGTTAATGCTTTATAAGTACATTGAGGCTAGGAAATCTAAAGCTTTCAAATTTATAAAAAAATTTAATGTTGAGTAACACGGTATTTGGTAAAGTGTTGAAGAATTTTGAAATTTTGCTTAATTTTGGGTATTTAAAAGTACTATGGGTCTATTTAATTTAATATTAAGCATGATAGACAAAAACTAAAGAAAAAATTTTAAAATTCTTTACCACTTTACCAAATACCGTATTATTCAACATTGTTGTTTTTATGGAGACAAAAGCTTTAAACTAACTAGCCCTAATGTACTTATAAAACCTCAACTTTTGACATAAATATAGGATTTCTACCAGGACCAGTTTAGCCAGGCCTGATGGTAAATTTTAATTATTTAATAAAATATTATAACAAAAATTCAAAATGTAGTTAAAATATTTCATTCAAAAATATTAATTTGGCCTTTGGCTAAACTAACCTTTAAAGAAAGTATTATTTTTATGTCAAAAGTGAGTAAGGGGAGAGCATGAAAGGGACACGTATTGAAAGGGACAAAATCAAATTACCGGTAATTAAAAATGATTTCGAGACAACATTATTTTTGTCGTATGGCAGCCTTGATGCAAGTTCGTTAGCAGCTAACTACATACTCCTGTCATTTCAAACATGGCGAATACGTGCGAATGTTGTTATTGGCATTGAATAGTATTTTTCTGTTATAATTGTGAAACGTTTTATCGAGTGCTGCGAGTTATTTATTTATGTGTAAATCACTGTTTAAAATAGGCTGGACATTCACAGACGCAAGAACATAAGATCAGTGAACTTTAATTTAATATTGTATGGTTATGTTTTAAATTTTTGTATGATATTTATGAAAGGGACACGACAAACGACTATGAATGGGACGTCCCCTTCATAACTGTCCCTTTCAAGCCTGCTATTTTGCATTAGGTTTGTAATATTTTTTTTACTTCTTTTTTAAATTAAAAATGCCACCTAAGAAAAGAACGCCTGTTGATGCACACAAAATTGAAGAGGCAGTTAATGAAGTATTACAAAAAGGCATTTCTGTGAGATCGGCTGCGAAGATAGTTAATGTAAGCAAATCTCATTTGCATAGCTTGATCGCAAAAGCTAAAGCTTCTGAATGTACTTCATTTGTTTATGAACCAAACATTGGCAATAGACCAAGAATATTCTCTGACAGATTACTTAAAGACCTCCACAAAAATGTGCCATGGCTTGACAACTAAACAAGTCAGAGAACTAGCATATCAGTATGCTCTTCGTTTAAATCGCAATATACCACCTTCTTGGGAAGAAAATAATACAGCTAGTCTAGATTGGCTAAAGGGTTTCTTAAAAAGGCATGATTCGCTGAACGTAAGAAAACCTGAGAATACTTCACTAGCAAGAACTACTAGCTTTAATAGACACAAGGTTCAAAACTTATTTGATAACTTAGAGAAATGTTAGTTAAAGCATAATTTCCCTCCAAATATGGTATGGAATTTAGATGAAACTGGATGCACGACGGTCACTAATGTACCCAAGATAGTTGCAAAAGCAGGTGTTAAGAGAGTTGGTCAAATCAGCTCAAGCGAACGTGCCACGCTTGTAACTATGCTGGGTTTCGCAAATGCTGCTGGTGGAAGTACTCCTCCTGCTTTTATATTTCCGTGTGTTCATTTTAAGAAACATATGCTTGAAAATGGTCCTACGAGTGCTTTAGGCCTCGCAAATGTGTCTGGTTGGATAACCGAAGATTGTTTTTTAAAAGCTTTAAAACATTTCGTTTACTTCGTAAAGCCTAGTACTAAATCACCGGCTTTAATAGTCCTCGACAACCATAGGACTCATATAACTATTAATGTAGTGCTGTATGCCCGAGCAAATAATATAATAATACTAACTTTTCCACCTCACTGCAGTCACGGCCTGCAACCTCTTAATGGGACAGTTTTGGGATCCTTCAAAGTTCGGTATAGACCCAGCATGAATGACTGGTTGACATCGAATCCTGGCAAAACTGTCACAATTTATAATGTGGCTAAATTGCCAAAGATGCTTTCTATGCTGCTTTCAATATGAATAATATAACTTTTGGTTTCAAGAACACCGGAATATGGCCAATTAATAAAAATATTTTCTCAGATGAAGATTTTTTAACTGCTTTTGTGACATACCGAACGCAGTCTCTTAAGACCCCCACTGGTGCAGCTGAAAACTCTGACGAATCTTTCTCAAATGAAGAAGAACTGTCGCATAGATCTTCTAATGTTATTGATCCTGAACTTGATTCAAATGCACAAACCGTTTCACCTTCCATTTTAAGTCAGCTACAATCTGGGCCCTCGACTTTAAACGATCCACAACCTGAAACATCTATCACAAAAGAGATACGATCTGGATATTCTACTTTGAATGAGTCACAGCCTGAAATATCTACTACAAAAAAAATACGACCTGGATCTTCTACTTTTAATGAGCCACAACTTGGAACACCTACCACAAAAAAACACGGCCTGGATCTTTTAATTCTGCTCACCCTCTAACTCCAGAAGCCGTTCGACCATTTCCTAAAGCTTTACCTTGAAAACCTACTGTGAAGCAACGTAAAGGTAAAATCACGATTATAACTGAAACCCCTGAAAAAGATAGATTGCTTTTAGAAAATATAATAGATATCTTAAATAAGAAAACACCCAAGACTGAGAAACGAAACTTAAAACATGTGAAACAAATTTTCAAAAAAAATTTACCAGATCAAGAATCAAACAAAACCAAAAGTAAGGAGAATGCTAAAAAGAAGAAAACCGATATTAAAAAAAATGCTAGAATTAGTCAGAAGAAGCGAAAAATCGCAAGCAGTAGTAGAAGCAGCGATGCGTCGTCAAATGCTATTTCTGAAAATGAAAAAGTTACTCCAAGATTAAGAAAACGTACCATTACAAAAGATAAAAAAGGAGACGATGACCAATGTGACGTATGCAAGAAAAAATATTCAGAAAGCAATGAAGATTGGTTTCAATGTAAAATTTGCACGAAATGGGCTTGAAGGTGTTTTTAATTATTTTTGCTCACTATGTCACTAAAAACTACAATGATTACTATCTAAGATTACTTTTACTTTTTTAAAGACTGTCATTCAAAGTTTATGGACACTGTTAACTATAATTCTATTAAAAAAAGCAATTATTATTTTTCAAGTGCATTCTAAGTCTAAACAGTGATATATAAAATTGTTGATTTGTCTTTAATTTTATATAAGTGTTAAATTTCTTGTTAATTATAACGAAACTGTTTATAAGTGTCTTAAGAAAAGCTATTCATAATTTTTAAGTTCATTTTATCAGAGAAAAACATTTTAATATTGTTGATTTCTATTCAAGTTATATAAAAGTGCTTATTATATTAGTCTTTAAGATGAATACGGTAAGATTTAATAATGACAATAGTTCCAATCACTTTTAAATTTAATTTATAACATATCTAAATAATTATTGTACACATATTTCCTCGAAATAAGGTACTGTCCCTTTCATAAATTACTGCGTCCCTTTCAATACAGTCCATTTATGAAAGGGACAAAATACACAATTTTTAAAAATGTGTAAATAAATAAGTAAGAATTGATTAATGACAATTATTGCATTGCATTTCAATTATTTAATAATAAACGCTTCCTATTCAACTCCAACCTGTTCCAAATATTTTCTCAATCACTTACTAGGATCTCAAATTCAAAAATGTCCCCTTCAAGCCACCCCTCCCCTACATTGGGGCAAGAAAATCTAAAGCTTTTAACTTTATGATAAAATGGATGTTGAATAACGCTGTATTTGGTAAAATGCTAAAGAATTTTACTATTTTGCTTGATTTTGGATATTCAAAGCTTCTTTGAGTCTACTAAATTTATTATAAAGTATAATAGACAAAAACTAACAAGAAAATTTCAAAATTTTTCATCGTTTTACCAAATACCGTATTACTCAGCAATGTTGTTTTTATAAAGATAAAAGCTTTAACTGGCTATTTGCTTATACCACGTCAACTTTGGACATAAAAATAGGATTTCTACTAAGACTAGTCTAGCCAGAAATAATGGCAAGTTTTAATTTTTAAATAAAATATAACAAAAGTTAAAAATTTTGCTAAAATATTGTATTTAAAAATTAAAATTTGGCTTTTAACTTAACTAACCTTTAAAGAAGTATTATTTTGATGTCAAAAGTTTATGTTTTATGAGTACATTGAGGCTAGCAAATCTATAGCTTTCAACTTTATAAAATATGTCAATGTTGAATAATACGGTATTTGGTTAAATGTTGGAAAAAATTTGTATTTTGCTTAATTTTGGATATTTAAAGCCACTTTGGGTCTACTAAATTTGATATAAAGTATGATAGACAAAAACTACGAAGAAAATTTTGTAATTCTCCATCATTTTACCAAATACCGTATTACTCAGCAATGTTGTTTTCACGAAGCTAAAAGCTTTAGATTTGCTATGTGCTCATACAATGTCATATTTTGACATAAAAACGGAATGTTTACTTAGACTAGTTTAGCCAAAAGTAATGGCAAATTCAACCTTTAAAATAAAATATAACAAAAGTTTAAAATTTTCTTATATTATACCAGGTCATTTAATAAGTCCGTAGGATAAATAAGAAAAAAACAAAATTTTGACAAAACTCGATTTTATTATTTAACATAGTTGCCTTCGAGGGCAATATATCAAGTATAGCGATTTTTTAACTTTTTTATACCACTTTTATAGTACAATTTCTCTTTCTCGTCAAAATAGGCCTTTTAGCGATTACTTCATCATTGGACTTAAATTTTTCTTCAACAAGCATTCTCTTGAAATCAGAAAACAAGAAAAAGTCGTTGGGGGCTAAATCTGGAGAATACGGTGGGTGAGCAAGCAATTTGAAGCTCAATTCGTTCAATTTTGCCATCGTTTTAATCGATTTGTGACACGGTGCATTGTCTTGGTAACACAACACTTTTTTTGCAAATGTGGCCGTTTTTTTGCGATTTTAGCCTTCAATTGATTCAAAAGTGCACAGTAATAGTCGCTGTTGATGGTGGCTCCTTTTTGAGGATAGTCGATGAATATTATTTTGTTTGCATCCCAAAATACAGCCTGTTGCGTCTTTGCTTGCTTTGGATTCGGTTCGTCGACTGCTGTCCACTCAGCTGACTGTCTTTTAGATTCTGGTGTGTAATAGTGAAGTCATGTCTCATCCATTGTCACATATTGACCAAGAATTCCATTTTATTGTGGTATAACAGCGCTAAACACTTCTCCGAAGCATCGATTTGTTGTTGTTTTTGGTCAACTGTGAGCTCACGCGGCACCCACTTTGCACAGAGCTTTCGCATACCCAAATGTTCTTGTAAAATAGTAAAAACACCACCGTCCGATATCTTTACAATGTCAGCTAGCTCGTGCACCTTCAATTTGCAATCGTTCACAACCAATTTGTGGATTTTTTAATGTTTTCTGGAATAACAGCCTTATTTGGGCTTCCACTGCGCTCTGCACCATTTGTGCTGATACGACCACGTTTGAATTTAGCAACCCACTTCTACACCATTTGTCTCGATGGAGCAGAATTTGGATAATGTTTATCAAGCCATTGTTTAGTTTTCACCGTATTTCTTTTCATCAAAAAGCAATGCTTCATCAAAACTTAAAATTCACTTTTTTCCATTTTTTTTCAATAACAAAAGTTGCTTCATATGAAATGCTATAACTCACGAATCAATAGTCGGATTTCTGTCAAATTCATACACGTATCGTTTAAAGATTAGTACTAAATAAAAATTATATGGAAAAAATTCTAGTAACTTTATCTAGGTGTCATCCTATGGACTTTTTGAATGGACTGTTAGTGGTAAAAAATTAAAATTTAGCATTTGGCCACTTGGTAACTTTTAAAAAAGTATTATTTTTATGTCAAAAGTTGACGTTTTATGAGTATATTAAGGCAAGCAAATTTAAAGCTTTCAACTTTATAAAAAAAGTCGATGTTGAACAATGCGGTTTTTGGTAAAATGTTGGAAAATTTTAGTATTTTGCTTCATTTTGGGTATTCAAAAGTACTATGGGTCTATTTAATTTAATATTAAGTATAATAGACAAAATAGACAAAAAAAATTTTAGTATTTTGCTTGATTTTAAATATTTGTACGTGTTTATCAAATTAAGTATAAAGTATGATAGACAAAAACTAAGATGTATAAGCTCAAATTTGTTGTTTGCTCGTAGATAGCGTAAGTAAGCTATTGAGCTACTATAAACACGTTAAACATTTTCTTTTTACGAATTTCTCGTCTATAAACTTCAATCAGAGTGCGTCCTCAGCAATTTTATACAGGACAAGTTTTTACTTCGGTAATCATGTCTAATTTGTGCCAGAAAAATAACGCATGCAGAAAATTTTGTTTTTTGCTTTAATATGAAAGAATCAGCTACCGAATCTCATTAAATATTCGTAGAAGGTGACCGTCCTTTATCAAAAGCAACGTGCTGGAATTGGTTTCATCGGCTCAAAGACGGCAATTTTAATCGTTTCTTTCTTTGATCTTTCTTGGTTTTAGGGGACAATATTTGTATTTTAATTTTTAAAGATATTCAAAGACCAAAATTTGATTTAAGTGACGAGAAACTTTAAAATATGCCTAGGAAAGTTAAGGACCATGAATTGCGGGTGTTTTTGAACGAAGACGATACGCAATTACAAAAAAAATTGCCGGACAATTAGATGTTACTTAAACCGCCATTTGTATATGTCTGCATTCCATAAGAAGGCTTTAAAAAATTAGAAAATAAGTGCCGTATGAATTGAGCGGTAGGCAAATGGAGCGACACCAAAACACACTCGCCAGACAAAAAACAAATTATTTCTATTTTGGATGGTAACTAAGGATAAAAATAGATTTACCTCAAAGATCTTAAACGAAACAAATCGTGGTTAGAGTCCGCCCAACGTCAACGTCTATCGCAAAATCAAATCGCTTAAGACAAAAGACGATGCTGGGCGTTTGGTGGGATTAGCAGAGTATCATCTACTATGAATTAGGAAAACCTGGTAAAACTGTTACAGTCAACTCTCGCTAAAGTTGCGTCCGTTAAAGTTGTCCGCTCGTTAAAGTTGGCAGGATACGATCGCTAAAGTTGCGCGCATATTCCCCCACTCTAATTTTTGAGCGACGAACTAGACTTCCGAGTTTTAGCGCCACTTTTGAATAAGCCACTCAGCTATACAAGATGCAATAAAACATATACATTTTTCGACAGTGGTAGGGACAACGGGACGTAGCAACTTTAACGGTCGATCCAGTAAGCGCAACTTTAGCGGGAGTCTACTGTAATGCCAATCGCTACCACCAACATCTGATTAAATTGTTTCGTGTTCTGCGTGAAAAAATGCTGGGTTACCAGCACAGACATGACAAGCTACTTTTTTTCGGTACGACAGAGTCTCATCGCACATGTCATTAATGGTCCTACTTGGAGACACTTCAGTGGGAGATCATGCCATATCCCGCCTACACACCAGATCTGGATCCTTCAGATTACTCCCTGTTTTTGTCTATAGGGCACGCGTTTGCCCAGCAGCACTTTAATTGTTACGAAGACGTCTGAAAATGGTTTATTGAGTGGTTATTTTCAAAAAATTGGAAACCTTTTTGGCTTCGTATTTACTAATTTCCATAGAGATGGGGAAAATATGTAGGTATCAAAAGCAATGTAAATAAACGCGTTTATGTTTACCTCAAAAAACAGGTCTTTTTGACTAAAAAAAGCGGAATTACCGATAAAACGTAAATTTTAAGTTCAACAATGTTTTGATAAATATGTGCTAACACTGGACCAGGTTTTGCTTTAATGTATCATCGGCAATTATACCAGGTTGAAAATGTCAATTAAAATAGGCGGATTTGAGCTCATACACCTGGTAAAACTCTAAGGAAGTAAATTAAATTAAAGAAAAAAATGATAGAAGAAAATCATTTAAAAACCCTTAAAATTTAATGTAAAAAATCTATCAATGACCGATTGTTTTAGAAAATTTGTATATTTTGTCTTCAAAAGTTTAAAATTGCGTTATAATATATTTTTGTTGTTGAAAATTTGCTATCGCTTCCAGCGAAACTGGTCTTAGTAAAAATATTATTTTAATGTCAACAGTTAATGTTTTATGAGTACATCGAGACTAGCATGTTTAAAGCTTTTATCTTCATAAAAAATATATTGTTGAATAATACGGTATTTGGTAAAATGTTAGAGAATTTTAGTGTTTTGCTTGATTCTGGATATTTAAAGGTACTATAAGTTTGTCACATTTAATATAGAATACAATAAACAAGTACTAAGTGAGAAATTTTAAAAATTAAGACTTTAAAGCAGTGTATGAAACAAATGAGCAAACAAGAAAAAAAATGTTTTAAAACATCTGATATCTAATGTAACAAATCTATTAAAAAAACATTAAAAACATACTAAACTAATTGTTTAAAAAAATTGTTGGTTTTGTCTTTAAAAGTTTATACTTTGTTATAATATTTCATTCAAAAATCAATTTTTGATATCACTTCTGGCTAAACCAGTTTTAGTACAAATATTATTTTTATTTTGAAAGTTGACGCTTTATTAGTATTTTTAGGATGGCAAGTTTGAAGCTTTTATCTTCATAAAAAAGACAATGTTGAATAATACGGTATTTGGTAAAATATTGGAAAATCATACTGTTTTGCTTAATTCTGGATATTCTAAGGTACTATGGGCGTGTCAAATTTAAAATAAAGTATAATAGACAGATACTAGAAAGAAAATTAAAAAACTAAAGCTTAAAAGGAGTGAATTAAAACAAAAAAAGTATACAAAAACTCGTCTTAAAACACTTAAAATATAATGAAACAAATCACTAAAAACGTACTTAATTAATTATAGAAAATTTGTATATTTTGTCTTCAACAATTTTGTCTTCAAAAGTTTAAATTTTGTCATAATTTTTTTTTTAAATTAAAATTTGCTATTTTTGGTTAAAATTGCATTAGTAGTTATACGGTATATTCATTTTTTTTGACGACTCTTAACGGTAGAAAAAAAATTGCTAGGCAGAAATTGAAGTATTCACTAAAGTGATAGGATAATTACACCCCAATGAATAACAGGATGTTTGTCGTCTTGAGTGCTTTTCCTTATCATGAAAAATGCAATTGGGATGAACAAAGGGTAAGTAATGTCCAGCCTGGGATAATTGCTCAATGCTTTTGTCCCTAGATCCATTACAGCCCGGATGTTTAGTAGACGTTTATTATCAACTGTCCTAATTGCGTTTCATTTTAATGGAACTGCAATTGAGATAGACAAAAGCCGATAATTGCATTCCTTCTAAGAATAGAATTTGTTGGGGTGGTAAATTAAATCTTAATGACAATCGCTTCCCAATAAATGGCCTCGGTGGACAAACAAGAGGCAGTCCCGTGTCAGTCCCAAAAGGTCTAGCCTTTTCCGACAGTTTTGCCTAGTGATTTTTAAACCGACGGTAAACAGCAGTGCTATAGACTTTTAGACTTAAAAAACTATTTAGATTTTTTTTTAATTATTATTTTTACCAAATTTAAGCGAATTTGGTATCAGTAAAAAACTTTTTATCTCAAAAGTTAACGCTTTATAAATACATTGAGGCTAGTAAGTTTAAAGCTTTTATCTTTGCAAAAAAAAGTTAAATAATGCCGTTTTTGGTAAAATGTTGGAAAATTTAACTGTTTTGCCTAATTTAAGATATTTTAAGGTATTACGTTTTGTCAAATTTAATATAAAATATGACAGACAAGTATTAACGAAAAAATTTAAAAACTCAACCTTTAAAGAGAAAAATTAGGGAGAAAGAAATATAAAAAAAATCATATTAAAACACTGAAAATTTAACGTAACGAATTCATCAAAGAAATCATAAAAAAACATACTTTACCAATTGTTTAAAAAAACTTGTAACTTTGTCTTTAAAAGTTAGGATTTTGTTATAATATTTCATTTAAAAATTAAAATTTGCTATTATTTTTGGCCAAACCGGCATTAGTACAAATATGATTTTTATCTCAAAAGTTAACGCTTTATAAATACATTAAGGCTAGCAAGTTTAAAGTTTTTATCTTTCCAAAAAAACAATGTTGAACAATACGGTTTTTGGTAAAATGTTGAAAAATTTTACTTTTTTGCCTAATTTTAGATATTTTAAGGTACTACGTTTTGTCAAATTTGGTATAAAATATGACAGACAAGTATTAAAAGAAACAATTTAAAAACCTAACCTTCAAGAAGAAAAATTAGGGAGAAAGAAATATAAAAAAAAATCATATTAAAACACATAAAATTTAACGTAACAAATTCATCAAAGAAATCATAAGAAACATACTTTACCAATTGTTTAAAAAGACTTGTAACTTTGTCTTTAAAAGTTAAGATTTTGTTATAATATTTCATTTAAAAATTAAAATTTGCTATTATTTTTGGCCAAACCGGCATTAGTACAAATATGATTTTTATCTCAAAAGTTAACGCTTTATAAATACATTAAAGTAAGCAAGTTTAAAGCTTTTATCTTTACAAAAAAACAATGTTGAACAATACGGTTTTTGGTAAAATGTTGAAAAATTTCCTTCTTTTGCCTAATTTTAAATATTTTGAGGTACAACGTTTTGTTAAATTTAATATTGTAACGCAATGTAAATAGATGAAATAGGATTTAGATTAGAATTACAGAATTTAGTAAATAAAAAAAGTTTCTAGAAGGATTTGATAAGGGGAAAGCGGCCGCGATAACGAAACAAACGCCAGATAAGCGTTCCAGAGATTTCGGCCAATGATAAGCCTTATCTGCCAAAAATTCTGGAAGCCGGCGGCCAAAACTATAAAAAGGCGGTCAGCTTTCCCTCGGGGGAGTCAGTTAGAATCAGTGCAATTAGTGAGTTAGTAGAAGTGAGTTAATTGTAAATTGTTGAGTTCAGTAATAAAGTGGGTATAATCTATCACGTGTATTTCCATCGAACCGATAAGCCCGTAACAATATAAAATATGACAGACAAGAATTAAGAGATAAAAATTAAAAACTGAACCTTTAAAGAAAAAAATCAGGGAGAAAGAAACATAAAAAAAATCATATTAAAACACTCAAAATTTAACGTAACGAATTTATTAAAGAAATTATAAAAAAATATACTTTACCGATTGTTTAAGAAAACTCGTAACTTCGTCCTAAAAATATTAGATTTTGTTATAATATTTCATTTAAAAATCAAAATTTGCTATTATTTTTGGCCAAACCGGCATTAGTACAAATATTATTTTTATTTTAAAGGTTAACGCTTTATAAATACACTAAAGCTAGCAAGTTTAAAGCTTTTATCTTTACAAAAAAACAATGTTGAACAATACGGTTTTTGGTAAAATGTTGGAAAATTTTACCTTTTTGCCTAATGTTAAATATTTTAAGGTACTACGTTTTGTCAAATTTGATATAAAATATGACAGACAAGTATTAAGAGAAAACATTTAAAAATTCAACCTTTAAGGGGAAAAATTAGGAAAAAAGAAATATGAAAAAAAAATCATATTAAAACATTTAAAATTTAACGTAACGAATTCATTAAAGAAACCATGAAAAACATACTTTACCAATTGTTTAAGAAAACTTGTAACTTCGTCCTTAAAAGTTTAGATTTAGTTATAATATTTTCATTTCAAAATTCAAAAATTTGCTATTATTTTTGGCCAAACCGGCATTAATACAAATATTATTTTTATCTCAAAAGGTTAACGCTTTATAAATACATTTAGGTTAGCAAGTTTGAAGCTTTTATCTTTACAAAAAAACAATGTTGAACAATACGGTTTTTGGTAAAATGTTGGAAAATTTTCCCTTTTTGCCTAATTTTAAATATTTTGAAGTACTACGTTTTGTCAAATTTGATATAAAATATGACAGACAAGTATTAAGAGAAGAAAATTAAAAACCAAACCTTTAAAGAGAAAAATCAGGGAAAAAGAAACATAAAAAAAATCATATTAAAACACTCAAAATTTACCTTAACGAATTCATCAAAGAAATTATAGACAAACATACTTTACCGATTGTTTAAGAAAACTTGTAACTTCGTCTTTAAAATATTAGATTTTGTAACAATATTTCATTTAAAAATCAAAATTTGTTATTATTTTTGGCCAAACCGGCATTGGTAAAAATATTATTTTTATAGCAAAAATATCACTTGATAAATACATTGAAGCTAGCAAGTTTGAAGCTTTCATGTTCACAAAAAAAACAATGTTGAACAATACGGTATTTGGTAAAATGTTGGAAAATTTCACTGTTTTGGACGATTTTGAATATTTAAATGAACCATGGTATGTCTTTCATGTAAAATATAATAGACTAGTACTAAGAACCGCATTTTAAAAATTAAAACTTTAAAAAAGTAAATTGGGGTAAAACAAAATGATAGAAAAATTGTTTTAAGAATCTCCTATCTGAATGCAGTGAATCTATTAAAGAAATCATTTAATAGAGTGATTGTTTCACGAAATCTATCAACATATTTTGGTTCAAGTTTTATTGACTTGACTTACGACTGAATATATAATAGTATTTGTGTTGTATTTTTTAGTTTATTTAATTTTATTTATTGCATGGGGGTACATAAATAGTAATTGTACACAAACGCTTTTCCCGCCCAAACCCGTAAGAACATAATTTCGTTATTCAAGCCTAAATCGTTACACTTTTCCCACTAGCTCCTCAATTGAGCGCTTATCCGATGTGATTGATGATGTTGTCGATCTTTTATCCATAACACCATAACCTACATTGACGGCGTCTCTTCTTTTTGCTCGAAAAACGCTTGATTAATTACTGGTGAAATCATGTTGAATAAGTGAGGGATTACTAGTCGATGAACAAACTTCAATTGGCTTTCATATTTTTATTTTTTTATAAAAAGTTTTGCAGATTTGTCAGCTTGGAAACATTTCTATACAAATAAATTTAGCACAGCAGGAACAGCTTGGTAGTTTCTATATAAATGCTATGAATATAAATTATAACTTGAAACAGTTTTGGATAACTTAAACCATCTTAATACTAAATTGTCAGCGTTATTTACAACAATGTCCCCCTTTCCGTAATTTTGTTTGCTTTGGACTCGAAAGGAGCTTTAAGTGTAATTTTCCCTGTTTCGTTAATATCTTACAGTTTTTTAATATCTAAGTTGCTAAGAACACATTTTTCCTTGGAGACATTTTACGAATTTTTTATTGGGTTGTATTAAATCTCTTTTGATTACCACCCGAAATTTACATAATTCATCGATACATCGATAGAACTGTAAACATAGTTGGTTTCAAAATCAATTTTTAGTAAAAAATGTTGCGTGATGAAAGGTAAATACAAACAGTAAATAAATACTTCTGTTTGCGTTGGGTAACATGGGGTCGCGTCGGGAGTTAAAACAAATTCAGCAATTTATTTGTAAAGTAAGGGATTTTGATAAATTTGTGCACGTGTGTTGTTATAACGATGAAGGTATGGGAAATATCATCAACATACAAATCGAACAAAGCTTCAGCATTTTCTAGCCAACAGTATTCGATGTCATAGGTTCAGTCTGAGAAAAGTGTAGCTAAGAGAATATAAAATTAATAAATAATAGAACATTACGTTGACAAAAACATAAAATATCTCCAAGTTTCAAATTTCCTGAAATTGAGTTACCTCAACTCAAACTCAGGTTTATGAATTTTGTTGATGCCTAGCAATGATTTAACATCAATTTATTTTAGTTTGAATCACAGTCGTCTTTAAAACTACTATAAATTCGTTCAACTTACATTTCTATCTCGTCGATAAATAACATTATCCAATCCACTTAAGCACCGGATATTGCACCAAACACTTTGGTCACATTTAGATTTTGCTACAAACCACATGATCGGCACCGTTCCCCAAAAGCATCACAGACGTTTCTTGAGAGTTGAGTTGTTCCCCTTTCCTATTCAAGAAAGACGTATTTCGATTCCTCCTGCTGCTGTTGATTGATTGGTTCCGTTTGTTGGAAATAAGGGACATGGTGGTCGCCTGCTGCCCCTGACACGTATCGCATCGTGATCTGTTGGGCTTCACGCAGAGCAAGTACCTGCAAAGAAACTTGGATCAGTTACTTTTGTCTTATACCGAATTCCCTTGTACTAAATTTTCTCAACAAAAACCAATAAAGGGAAATTGTAGAGAGTGCAGTTATCAAAACTTGCCTGTAATCTTAACGATTATTATTCTTGGAGTTATTCATTACCAAAGTTATTGTTTTGAATAACGATGACTCGGTAAAAAATCCCCCTACAGAACTTGAAAATTCCTAAAATTAGCAGAAATTAAATTAGAAGACCTTGTAATGAAAAAATTGTTGACGTTTATGGATCTTTTAATGCTTTTCTTATGATGACACAAAAATTTCATTCTGAGACTTCTGGGGCTGTTCTAATAAGCAGCCACTTGCTAAGCATTTGTGGCTCAACTATCGGTGGTTAAGCTACCTACGATTCACTGTACACGTTTAGAGGGTTGCATACTGCAGTCTTGGTTGCTCAAGATATAATCAAATACTCAAAAACTTGTTTAAAAGCGTCGTAATTCACAATGAGGTTGGTAATGTGACTGCAGCTTACGTGACTTCCAACCTTCTGTTGTGTTGGACGTCAGTTTCCTTTAACCTAACTCGTAGATTTCTCCACGCGGCCCTCATTTATAAGCAAAACTGGCATCCTTAGAAAGTTTAATCGCCTTTTGTTGCGTTCAGACTGAACTAATATTTAAGCAGAGCAAACAAGTGCGAAACACTTTGATTAATTAATTAGAAGCTTTTATTCTTACGTGCACTTTAATTTTCTCAGTTTAAAAAGTTCCAGAATTAATTAGCCGGCGAGCGTCAAAGTCCGGATATCAAGTAAAACCGACGAATTAAAAAAACACGAAAAAGCTCTTCGATAACTCAATTTGGATACTAGAATTTCGCGGATGAGATTAGAGGGATGCGAGGGTGCGTTATTTCTAAGAAAATACCCCCAAAGAAACGCAACCAAATTAGCAAATTTGTAAACGCCGGCTTTTTTCCCAACAATCATATCTGCTCTCGTTCTGTGATCACCAATTTAATCGTGAGAGCTGACATCAGTGACCATCTGTCACGTGTCAAAAACTGCAACTGCCCCACATTATTCTTAGTGTTTTTGTTGTGCTTTTTGTGCTGCTTCTTCGTACCTATTTTTCCCCATGGTACGTATATAATAATGACGTCGCGAGCGTCCTCTAGTCGTGTGATTTTCAGGAGTCTCTCCTGCGCAGCAAACGAAAGTCCCAATGCAAGTTGGTGCCCAGTCCTTCGAAAAAATCCTCCAGCACCCGTTTCGAGCTCAGTAAAAAACAGAAGAACGATATCAAGGAAGCGTTCGATTTGTTCGATACCGAAGGTATAGGAAAAGTCCATTACATGTCGCTCAAAGTCGTGTTTAGAGCGCTCGGTTTCGAGCCGAGCAAAGAGGAGATCAAGCAGATTATTATGGAGAATGCTTTTGGTAGCGAGGAGTTGTCGTTGTTCGATTTTATGAATATTATGGAGGCGAAGATGAACGAGAAGGATGCCAAGGAGGATTTGATCAAGTCGTTTTATTTGTTCGATTTGGACGGCAAGGATCGAATTAATTTTGACAATTTGGAGCAGGTGTGTAAGTATTTGGAGGAGGATTTAACGCAGCAAGAGCTGTGGGAGATGATCGAGGAGGCTGATAGCACCGGCGACAGGGAAATCGTGCTTAAAGAATTTCTAAAAGCCATGAAGAGACCCACGGTTTGATTCTGTATTATTATATCTACATTTTTTACAATAAAATTCATGTATTGTACCACTTTTAGTTTGAAACATTTCGATGTAGTTACAAGTAGATACACCACAGCGATTTTAGGATGAAAGTAACGTCACGTCTTTGCATGGCACTCGAAGTTGTAAAATATATTACTCCAGATATTTAAAATTTGCGACATTTTGCAAAAATTGATAATTTATAACGTTACGAGTAGATATATCACAGTAATTTTAGGACGGAAGTGCCGTCACCTCTTCTATGCCACCCAAAGTTGTGACATCATTTTCATCTTAATATAGTTATGATATATCTATTGTTAACAAATTATAACACAAAAATAGTAAAATAAAAACTGAAAAATTTATTTCCAAAATTCAGAGTGTAGAAACTCTGAAATGAAATGTTGAAAGCTTAGATCATTCAGGAAAATATTTGAAGTTAACAGTGAAAGTTTCAAGAAGAAATTAATGATTTAAAAACTCTTTAGTTTAGGCTTACACACTTGAGAAAAACATCGAAATTGCAAGAAAACTCAAAAACGTTAGCGCATTTTCACCAAGGGAGACTGGATGAGATATAAGAGGTTAAAAACACAACTTCTAATTGCTACTGGAACACGTCTATGAGCGCCTGATAGCGAGGAAAAGAGCTGAGTTTCGTAGCCCTAATGGTAACCTACTTCACTCATAGCTTGAAAAAGAAGAGACGATACAAAATTTCATAAAGTGCGGAGAACTATTCAAATTTTTTCAAGCTTTGTAGCTCTCTAATACAACCGCTACGTAGTTTTCTGGTGCAGCCGCTTACTTCCTGAAAGTGCAAACTACCAAATCCTGGATAGGACCATGTTTGATGTGGTCAAAGCGATTAAAAAACCGCTTTTGTCTGCTACAGGAACACGTTGAGAGTTCCCTACAAGCGCCTTATAGTGGGGGAAAGAGCTCTTGTATGTTACAAACTGGGTTTCATGTCGCCAATGGTAACCTATTTCATTAATTTGCTAAGCTTAAAATGGAAGAGGCAATATGGTACTAAATTTCATAAAATGCGGAAAACCAAACGTCTCTGAGTGTTATAGCTCCCTAATGTGCCAGGTGTCGCTGCTTACCTCACTTAAATTGGAAAATACCTTCCTTAAAGTGCAAACTACCAAATCCTGGATAAGACCATGACTGATGTGGTCAAAGCGATTAAAAAACCGCTTCTGTCTGCTACAGGAACACGTTGAGAGTTCCCTACAAGCGCCTGATAGTGGGGAAAAGAGCTCTTGTATGTTACAAACTGGGTTTCATGTCCCCAATGGTAACCTATTTCATTAATTTGCTTAGCTTAAAATGGAAGAGGCAATATGGTACTAAATTTCATAAAATGCGGAAAATCAAACTTCTCTGAGTGTTATAGCTCCCTGATGTGCCAGGTGTCGCTGCTTACCTCACTTAAATTGGAAAATACCTTCCTTAAAGTGCAAACTACCAAATCCTGGATGGGACCATGATTGATGTGGTCAAAACGATTAAAAAACCGCTTCTGTCTGCTATAGGAACACGTTGAGAGTTCCCTACAAGCGCCTGATAGTGGGGAAAAGAGCTCTTGTATGTTACAAACTGGGTTTCATGTCCCCAATGGTAACCTATTTCATTAATTTGCTTAGCTTAAAATGGAAGAGGCAATATGGTACTAAATTTCATAAAATGCGGAAAACTAAACTTCTCTGAGTATTATAGCTCCCTAATGTGCCAGGTGTCGCTGCTTACCTCACTTAAATTGGAAAATACCTTCCTTAAAGTGCAAACTACCAAATCCTGGATGGGACCATGACTGATGTGGTCAAAGCGATTAAAAAATCGCTTCTGTCTGCTACAGCAACACGTTGAGAGTTTCCTACAAGCGCCTGATAGTGGGGAAAAGAGCTCGTGTATGTTACAAACTGGGTTTCATGTCCCCAATGGTAACCTATTTCATTAATTTGCTTAGCTTAAAATGGAAGAGGCAATATGGTACTAAATTTCATAAAATGCGGAAAACCAAACTTCTCTGAGTGTTATAGCTCCCTAATGTGCCAGGTGTCGCTGCTTACCTCACTTAAATTTGAAAATACCTTCCTTAAAGTGCAAACTACCAAATCCTGGATGAGACCATGACTGATGTGGTCAAAGCGATTAAAAAACCGCTTCTGTCTGCTACAGGAACACGTTGAGAGTTCCCTACAAGCGCCTGATAGTGGGGAAAAGAGCTCTTGTATGTTACAAACTGGGTTTCATGTCCCCAATGGTAACCTATTTCATTAATTTGCTTAGCTTAAAATGGAAGAGGCAATATGGTACTAAATTTCATAAAATGCGAAAAACCAAACTTCTCTGAGTGTTATAGCTCCCTGATGTGCCAGGTGTCGCTGCTTACCTCACTTAAATTAAAAAATACCTTCCTTAAAGTGCAAACTACCAAATCCTGGATGGGACCATGACTGATGTGGTCAAAGCGATTAAAAAACCGCTTCTGTCTGCTACAGGAACACGTTGAGAGTTCCCTACAAGCGCCTGATAGTGGGGGAAAGAGCTCTTGTATGTTACAAACTGGGTTTCATGTCCCCAATGGTAACCTATTTCATTAATTTGCTTAGCTTAAAATGGAAGAGGCAATATGGTACTAAATTTCATAAAATGCGGAAAACCAAACTTCTCTGAGTGTTATAGCTCCCTGATGTGCCAGGTGTCGCTGCTTACCTCACTTAAATTAAAAAATACCTTCCCTAAAGTGCAAACTACCAAATCCTGGATGGGACCATGACTGATGTGGTCAAAGCGATTAAAAAACCGCTTCTGTCTGCTACAGGAACACGTTGAGAGTTCCCTACAAGCGCCTAATAGTAGGGGAAAGAGCTCTTGTATGTTACAAACTGGGTTTCATGTCCCCAATGGTAACCTATTTCATTAATTTGCTTAGCTTAAAATGGAAGAGGCAATATGGTACTAAATTTCATAAAATGCGAAAAACCAAACTTCTCTGAGTGTTATAGCTCCCTGATGTGCCAGGTGTCGCTGCTTACCTCACTTAAATTGGAAAATACCTTCCTTAAAGTGCAAACTACCAAATCCTGGATGGGACCATGACTGATGTGGTCAAAGCGATTAAAAAACCGCTTCTGTCTGCTACAGGAACACGTTAAGAGTTCCCTACAACGCCTGATAGTGGGGGAAAGAGCTCTTGTATGTTACAAACTGGGTTTCATGTCCCCAATGGTAACCTATTTTATGAATTTGCTTAGCTTAAAATGGAAGAGCCAATATGGTACTAAATTTCATAAAATGCGGAAAACCAAACTTCTCTGAGTATTATAGCTCCCTGATGTGCCAGGTGTCGCTACTTACCTCACTTAAATTGGAAAATACCTTCCTTAAAGTGCAAATTACCAAATCCTGGATGGGACCATGACTGATGTGGTCAAAGCGATTAAAAAACCGCTTCTGTCTGCTACAGGAACACGTTGAGAGTTCCCTACAAGCGCCTAATAGTGGGGGAAAGAGCTCGTGTATGTTACAAACTGGGTTTTATGTCCCCAATGGTAACCTATTTCATTAATTTGTTTAGCTTAAAATGGAAGAGGCAATATGGTACTAAATTTCATAAAATGCGGAAAAACCAAACTTCTCTGAGTGTTATAGCTTCCCTGATGTGCCAGGTGTCGCTACTTACCTCACTTAAATTGGAAAATACCTTCCTTAAAGTGCAAATTACCAAATCCTGGATGGGACCATGACTGATGTGGTCAAAGCGATTAAAAAACCGCTTCTGTCTGCTACAGGAACACGTTGAGAGTTCCCTACAAGCGCCTAATAGTGGGGGAAAGAGCTCGTGTATGTTACAAACTGGGTTTTATGTCCCCAATGGTAACCTATTTCATTAATTTGTTTAGCTTAAAATGGAAGAGGCAATATGGTACTAAATTTCATAAAATGCGAAAAACCAAACTTCTCTGAGTGTTATAGCTTCCTGATGTGCCAAGTGTCGCTGCTTACCTCACTTAAATTGGAAAATACCTTCCTTAAAGTGCAAACTACCAAATTCTGGATGGGACCATGACTGATGTGGTCAAAGCGATTAAAAAACCGCTTCTGTCTGCTACAGGAACACGTTGAGAGTTCCCTACAAGCGCCTGATAGCGAGGAAAAGAGCTCTTGTATGTTACAAACTGGGTTTTGTGTCCCCAATGGTAACCTATTTCATTAATTTGCTTAGCTTAAAATGGAAGAGGCAATATGGTACTAAATTTCATAAAATGCGGAAAACCAAACTTCTCTGAGTGTTATAGCTTTCTGATGTGCCAGGTGTTGCTGCTTACCTCACTTAAATTGGAAAATACCAAATCCGAGGACGAGACCACGACTGATGTGAAGTCATTTATCGATTTAAAAACTACAGCGAATCGCCCCATCGCATTATCACTTGAACTAAACAAACTTAACATTAATATTAATACTGACAACTGCATATGACGAATTTAAAATGTAAATTTATCAAAAGAAACAATCGAAGAATGATCATAATTAATAAATTTACGTTAGGAAGAATTAGGAAAGTGTGCACTCCTCTAATAAGTTTTCAATCCATAAATAAATAACCCAAAAATGGAAAATGTTACCGTAACTGTTAGCTTCTTTGAAAGGGACTATCATAATTTAAAAAAAAATAGAGAATTTAAAAAATACCCAAACTTAAACTGACATTGGACATTCGAAAGGTGAGACGTTCTTCAAGGGGAAGATTTCGAGAACATCATACTTGCAAACACTCCCAATTTTCCTGAATGATTTGCCCTGTGAAAGTGCTCGCGAATGGGTGTTAACATCGCGTTGTTGCATCTCTCATTTAACAAAACTTTGGAGCATCAAGAGGCACTGACCAATTCAACTCTTTCGTTTTTATTTTTGGATCATTATTGACACGTCTTGAAGTATTTAAGACATTTTTATTTTAACTTAGCCCAGTTTGTAACTTAGTTAAATTAGTATTAAGGTAAACGAAATTCTTTACTTTTGAAAGCGATTTTTGATACACAACTCGTTTGATCACCATTGTAATTCGACAGACCCCCAGGGGCAAGTCCTTCCCTTTCATTTCATTTCTATAAAGTGGCATTTTCTTGGCAGTTGCTTCTTCTACATATCTTCCCTCTCATATAAATATAAAATAATCTAAATTAGAACTAAAATTTAAAAAACAGTCTACGTCCTGCTGGCTGCGATATACTAACAGACAAATCAAAATACAAAAACGAAAAACCTGAAAGGCAGGCAAAATTCACTACTCGGAGAACTAGTACGTAACTAAAAATATGTTAAAGGCCAATAAAACTACTAAATTACTCAAAATATAAATCTCAGAAACATATACTAACTATGGCGGTCAAGGGAGCTTATTTTCAAGCAGAAAAAGCCAATCTTTAGGTCAACAAAGCCTCTGGATTCTCTAAAAATCTACTTGCACAACGAAAAAGAAACATAGAATGAAAATAGCAGTTAAAGAGCGCTTTTATGCTAGCGCGAGCCTACTAGGAGCCTAAAAATAACAAGAACACGACCATTAATTTCACGGCTGAACGCAAGATGATCACGTACTTCTGCCCTTGGTGACGTGCGGCTCCACATTTATGTGAGTGCACCGTCCATCAATCTGGGTCTTTACGTGCGAAATCAATCAAAGAGATTTTTACACGAACGCGACAACATTTCCGTCACAAATGGCAAGACTTACCGACGTGGGATCGATAATAAAAATGGCATTCCGTCAAGAGTAGTTTAGATGGCAATGATTCATTAAGTGATTGCTAATTTTGCCAGTTGCGTCTTCCACATATCTTCCCTTTCATATGAAGTTAAAATAATCTAAATTAGAACTAAAATTTGAAAAACAGTCAACGTCCTGCTGGCTGAGACATACTAAAAGAAAAATTAAAATACAAAAACAAAAATCTGAAAAGCACGCAAAATCCAGTATTCGGGGAACCACTACGTACCTAAAGATATATTGAAGGTCAATAAAACTACTAAATGACTCAAAAATACAAATCTCAGAAACATATACTAACTATGGCGGTCATGGGAGCTTATTTTCAAGCAAAAAAGCTAATCTTCAGATCAACAAAGCCTCTGGATTCTCTAAAAATCTACTTGCACAACGAAGAAGAAACATAAAATGAAAATAGCACTTAAAGTAAAGAGCGCTTTTATGCTAGCGCGAGCCTACTAGGAGCCTAAAAATAACAAGAACACGACCATTAATTTCACGGCTGAACGCAAGATGATCACGTACTTCTGCCCTTGGTGACGTGCGGCTCCACATTTATGTGAGTGCACCGTCCATCAATCTGGGTCTTTACGTGCGAAATCAATCAAAGAGATTTTTACACGAACGCGACAAAATTTCCGTGACAAATGCCAAGACTTACCGACGTGGGATCGATAAAAAAAATGGCATTTCGTCAAGAGTAGTCTAGATGGCAATGATTTACTGATTGCCAATTTAACCAGTTGCGTCTTCCACATATCTTCCCTTTCATATGAAGATAAAATAATCTAAATTAGAACTAAAATTTGAAACACAGTCAACCTCCTGCTGGATGAGACACACTAAAAGAAAAATTAAAATACAAAAACGAAAAATCTGAAAAGCACGCAAAATCCAGTACTCGGGGAACTACTACGTACCTAAAGATATATTGAAGGCCAATAAAACTACTAAATGACTCAAAAATACAAATCTCAGAAACATATACTAACTATGGTGGTCATGGGAGCTTATTTTCAAACAGAAAAAGCCAATCTTCAGGTCAACAAAGCCTCTGGATTCTCTAAAAATCTACTTGCACAACGAAAAAGAAACATAGAATGAAAATAGCAGTTAAAGTGCGCTTTAATGCTAGCGGGGGCCTACTAGGAGCCTAAAAATAACAAGAACACGACCGTTAATTTCACGGCTGAACGCAAGATGATCACGTACTTCTGCCCTTGGTGACGTGCGGCTCCACATTTATGTGAGTGCACCGTCCATCAATCTGGGTCTTTACGTGCGAAATCAATCAAAGAGATTTTTTCACGAACGCGACAACATTTCCGTCACAAATGGCAAGACTTACCGACGTGGGATCGATAAAAAAAAATGGCATTTCGTCAAGAGTAGTCTAGATGGCAATGATTCACTGATTGTCAATTTAGCCAGTTGCGTCTTCCACATATCTTCCCTTTCATATGAAGATAAAATAATCTAAATTAGAACTAAAATTTGAAAAACAGTCAACGTCCTGCTGGATGAGACATACTAAAAGAAAAATTAAAATACAAAAACGGAAAATCTGAAAAGCACTCAAAATCCAGTACTCGGGGAACCACTACGTACCTAAAGATATATTGAAGGTCAATAAAACTACTAAATGATTCAAAAATACAAATCTTAAAAACATATACTAATTATGGGGGTCATCGGAGCTTATTTTCAAGTAAAAAATGTAATATTTAGGTCAACAAAGCCTCTGGATTCTCTAAAAATCTACTTGCACAAAAAAAAGAAACATGAAAAGAAAATAGTAGCTGAAGAGCGCTTTTTTGCTAACACGAGCGTGCTAAAAGCCTAAAAATAATGAGAATACGACCGTTAGTTTCACGGATGAACGTAAGATAATCACGTCCTCCTACCCTTGGTGACGTGCGGCTCCATATTAATGTTAGTGCACTGTCCATCAATCTATGTCTTTAGGTGCAAAGTCAATGAAAGAGATTTTTTCACAAATGCAACAAAATTCGCATCACACACGCCAAGACCTACCTACATGGGATCGATAATAAAAGTGGCATTTCGTCGGGAGAAGTTTCGATGGCAATGATTTACAAAGAAAATAGCAGCTGAAGAGCGCTTTTTTGCTAAGGCGAGCGTGCTAGAAGCCTAAAAATAATTAGAATACGACCGTTAGTTTCACGGATGAACGTAAGATAATCACGTACTCCCATCTTTGGTGACGTGCGGCTCCATATTGATGTTAGTGCACCGCCCATTTGATGTTAGTGTACCGTCCATCAATCTATGTCTTCAGGTGCGAAGTTAATGAAAGAGATTTTTTCACGAATGCAACAAAACTCGCATCACACACGCGAAGACCTACCTACATGGGATCGATAATAAACGTGGCGTTTCGTCAGGAGAAGTTTCGATGGTAATGATTTACCAAAAAAAATAGCAGCTGAAGAGCGCTTTTTTGCTAAGGCGAGCGTGCTAGAAGCCTAAAAATAATGAGAATACGACCGTTAGTTTCACGGATGGACGATAATCACGTACTCCCACCTTTGGTGACGTGCGGCTCCATATTGATGTTAGTGCACCGCCCATTTGATGTTAGTGCACCGTCCATCAATCTATGTCTTCAGGTGCGAAGTCAACGAAAGAGATTTTTTCACGAATGCAACAAAATTTGCATCACACACGCCAAGACCTACCCACATGGGATCGATAATAAAAGTGGCGTTTCGTTAGGAGAAGTTTCGATGGCAATGATTTACAAAGAAAATAGCAGCTGAAGAGCGCTTTTTTGCTAACGCGAGCGTGTTAGAAGCCTAAAAATAATGAGAATACGACCGTTAGTTTCACGAATGAACGTAAGATAATCAGGTACTCCTACTTTTGGTGATGTGCGGCTCCATATTGATGTTAGTGCACCGCCCATTTGATGTTAGTGCACCATCCATCAATCTATGTCTTCAGGTGCGAAGTCAATGAAAGAAATTTTTTCACGAATGCAACAAAACTTGCATCACACACGCCAAGACCTACCTACATGGGATCGATAATAAAAGTGGCATTTTGTTAGAAGTTTCGATGGCAATGATTTACAAAGAAAATAGCAGCTGAAGAACGCTTTTCTGCTAAGGCGAGCGTGCTAGAAGCCTAAAAATAATGAGAATGCGACCGTTAGTTTCACGGATGAACGTAAGATAATCACGTACTCCTACCTTTGGTGATGTGCGGCTCCTTATTGATGTTAGTGCACCGCCCATTTGATGTTAGTGCACCGTCCATCAATCTATGTCTTCAGGTGCGAAGTCAATGAAAGAGATTTTTTCACGAATGCAACAAAACTCGCATCACACACGCCAAGACCTACCCACATGGGATCGATAATAAAAGTGGCATTTCGTCAGGAGAAGTTTCGATGGCAATGATTTGCAAAGAAAATAGCAGCTGAAGAGCGCTTTTTTGCTAACGCCAGTGTGCTAGAAGCCTAAAAATAATGAGAATACGACCGTTAGTTTCACGGATGAATGTAAGATTATCACGTACTTCTATCTTTGGTGATGTGCGGCTCCATATTGATGTTAGTGCACCGTCTATTTGATGTTAGTGCACCGCCCATTTGATGTTAGAGCACCATCCATCAATCTATGTCTTCAGGTGCGAAGTTAATGAAAGAGATTTTTTCACGAATGCAACAAAATTCGCATCACACACGCCAAGACCTACCCACATGGGATCGATAATAAAAGTGGCATTTTGTTAGAAGTTTCGATGGCAATAATTTACAAAGTGATCGCCAAATTTGCCATGGAGGCGACTGACTTAAGTCGTGAATTATTCCACGTTATTCTACTTCCATCCTATTCTATTGCGCGTTATTCTACTGTCAAACTGTCAAAGTTATTCTTCTGTTGAACAACTGGACTAAACATTCAGTTGTTCGACCGTAGAATAACGTGAAAAAGTTTGACCACAACCTATGACATCAGTCAATCATCTAAAGACCACTCACCTGTTGAAGTGTCTTCTGAAAGCCCCACTGACCCAATAGAGGGCGATAGGGTTGACGCACGAGTTGAGATAACACAAACAGAATCCAATTATCCTGAGGTAGTTCCAGAAGTCGTTGAAGAGTTCTTGAGCCCTCGGATGGAAATAGAAGAACAACATAAACATGTGATTGGGCATGAAGCACACAGCAAAGACTACGACGAATATCAGCACGGTGATGGCCACTTTCTTCCTTGCTCGAATCTGAAATGTAAAAGTATGGATTACTTTCTCGTCAAAGACCACGAGAAAACCATTACGGTGTCAAATGGAAGCCAAATCAAAAAATTTCTTAACGTGGACTTGACAATAAAATACGACTTAAACCGGAAAGTGCAACCCTCTAGTACCAAGTAATAGTAGATTCTTAGATAGATAAAGGTGACCTGCTTGCGCTTGGCGGTAGAACGGTCTCTCTGGAAAGACATAGACTACTAAGAATTTTGCTTGATTCAAGTTCGTTAACGAAAAAAGGTAACTGAAAATCTAGACATTTGGTAGAAGCAACTGGCGAAGAAAATGCTACTCAATGGGAATTTAATTATTGAAACTGCTCCAAGAGAATTTTAAACCAACTTTTTAATTTATAATGCTCTAGAGCAGAGGTCTCCAAATTAGGAACCAGATCTGGCCTGTCAGTGTCATCAGCTGGCCCACGATATTTAATGGCTTATGCTGTTATAGCTGTGATAATTTGAATAAAATTTTCTTAAATCTAGCAGAAAATTTACTAATCTGGCAACACTGACTGTGCTTTCGAAAGTACCACTACAGCCATCTGTTAGCGTATAGTTGGAGTATATTATATTACGGTTTTTGGCCACAGATGTTCGGAAAATTAAAACGATTTTGGCTCTGGGAGCATTTATTATGGCTTTAAGGCTGAAAAGATCCTTGCTTTAAGAAATTTTCTTTAAGAATATTCAAGTCTTCAAAGTTATACAAAGGTTTCTAGGAATTCTTTCTTAGAATACTGTAACGCAATGTAAATAGATGGAATAGAATTAGAATAGAATTGTAGAATTTAGTAAATAAAAAAAGTTTCTAGAAGGATCTGGTAAGGGGAAAGCGGCCGCGGTAACGAAACGAAGGGCAGATAAGCGTTCCAGAAATTTCGGTAAACGATAAGCCTTATCTGCCGGAAAGTTCTAGAAGCCGGGAGCCAAAACTATAAAAGGCGGTCAGCTTTCCCTCAAGGAAGTCAGTCAGAGTCGGCGTAGTTAAGTAGTGAGTTAGCAGTCAATAAGTGAGTTAATTATTCAGTTGTAGTGATCCGAGTTGAGTTTGGTAATAACGTGGGTATTGTTCAATTCACGTGTTAATCAATTCGAACCGATAAGCCCGCAATAGTATAAACGAATTTGAACAATCTGCACGAATTCAAGTCAGACAGTTAGAGTCAGTGTAATTAGTGAGTTAGTAGAAGTTAATAATAAGTGAGTTAGTTGTTCAATTGTAATGATCCAAGTTAAGTTTGGTAATAAAGTGGTGTAATTCACACGTGGTAATCAATTCGAACCGATAAGCCCGCAACAGTATAAACGAATTTAAACAATCTGCACGAACTCAAGTCAGACAGTTAGAGTCAGTGTAATTAGTGAGTTAGTAGAAGTTAATAATAAGTGAATTAATTGTTCAATTGTAATGATCCAAGTTAAGTTTGGTAATAAAGTGTGTAATCCACACGTGGTAATCAATTCGAACCGATAAGCCCGCAACAGTATAAACGAATTTAAACAATCTGCACGAACTCAAGTCAGACAGTTAGAGTCAGTGTAATTAGTGAGTTAGTAGAAGTTAATAATAAGTGAATTAATTGTTCAATTGTAATGATCCAAGTTAAGTTTGGTAATAAAGTGGTGTAATCCACACGTGGTAATCAATTCGAACCGATAAGCCCTTAACAATACAAATCAAACAATTTCTCAAGCAAAATCTACCAATAATTCTTCTTTATGCAAAGAAATTTTGTCCTCGTAGCCTTTGTAGCCCTTGAAGCCTTCGTGGCCTTTGCATAGCTAGGCAAGGGCTACTATGAGTTCTTTCTGAGGCTAATCGTCGCTGAAGTATGTTATGCAAAAAGTGCTACAAAGTCAATTAGAGTTTTCTTGTACCAGTCTGATTGTCGTCAAAGATAGGTTAGGCAAAACTACGAATTATTTCTAAAATTGTCACTAAATGCTACTGGGGACATTCCATTGAAACTGCTTCTTATGTCACCCTAAAATTTTGCCATCAAAAGTAATTTAAGCAAAGGAATTTCTGATCCGCATCCAAAACTTTGTCATCGCCAAATGGATTCAGTTAGAACTGTTTCTTGCGCCAACCACTTTGTCGCCAAAAGTGCTAGGATTTCTTTAGAGCGCTCTCTTTTGAAAGTGAATCATACAAAAGCTATCCTATAAATTCAACTTGGTTGACTCTAAAACAGAATCAAGAATAGATCATGCAAAAAGCTACTGAAGGTGTATCTGACACCTAAAAATGGAAGTTATTTAGAAACGAAGTCACCAAATTGGCTCCACTTCCTCGCAGCCAAAGAAAGTGGATCGAAGGCAAAGAACTTGGTGGTAAAAGCAGAACTAACCTGTCTTTGTGTCCCTTGGACTTCCCCCGGTACGTTCTTCGTGCTCGCTATCAGATGAGTTGCCATGCTGCAGTAGAATACAGCGATGATTGTTAAAGGTATGATGTAAAGGACGAGAAATTTGGCCATCACCATCACCTGCGGATACGAGTTGTTGAGCCAGTCCGTGGGGTATGGGTAGCAAACCACGAGTACAATATTTCCTTCTTCGTCTTTGATTTCCTTGAGGTGGGAACCGAGCGCCGCTGGAAGAGCGCATAGGACTGCCAGTATCCAAATAGAGATGGCGATGCATAATGTGATGATGGTCGCTTTTCTACCGCCACCTGCAATAGATTGGTAGACTGGACAATTAATCGAAGTTTGACTTAGGAAACATTTTTTTCTCAAACGATGAATCATCAATCTTTGCAGATTGGATTTCTACGTGCTAATAGAATTCTAAAAAAGATACCTTCAAAAAATCGATGTTTTTAAAATTGAAGTACCCTTGGTAGTGCCCTTCGACTAAGAAATACTTCACTATGTGGAAAATTGCGCGTTATCGGTTTGAATGATTAACATTTGGTGAATTGTAACTACTTTATTTCAAAACTGAACTCGGAACACTGCAATTGTGATTCACTTAAAACCAGTGGCGGCTGGCGTATAGGCACTGTGGAACTGCAGCACCCCCAATTTCACTTAAGAGTTTTTTTCTCAAAATTTTCTGAATACTTTTCATTTCACAATTTTTTGTAGAAATTTTAAATATTCCCCGATTTCTTTCATAGACATTTTAGGTTTCTATCACGAAGTTACGACATTTAAAAATCTAATTTATTTTTAATTTTGATAAAAATCACATTTTTAAAAACTAATTTTTTGTAAAAGTATAGAGGAAGAAATCAATATTTCGAGCAGGAATTAAAATGTTTTTTTTCAATTTATTTAACATTTCTTCGGCCCAGTTTGGAAATATTTAAATTTTTATGGTTTGTTGACAATTTTCTAAACAATTTTTGAAATGCGACTACGTGATATTTAAATTTATTGAAAA
Source organism: Dastarcus helophoroides (assembly GCA_028583605.1). Taxonomy (NCBI): domain Eukaryota; kingdom Metazoa; phylum Arthropoda; class Insecta; order Coleoptera; family Bothrideridae; genus Dastarcus; species Dastarcus helophoroides. Next base: position 42,228,110 of record CM053328.1, read on the forward strand.
CGTCACTTCATGACAGTTTACAAATTAAGAGGTTAGTTTATTTTACATAGAATAGGAATAATGAAAAATAGGAGACCAAAAATTAGATGTGGAAAAAATAAAAATTTTGTTTTTTTTGATAAATTAGGAAAATATAAAAAAATATATAAAAAAGGTTGTAGCACTGGACATCGATGTTTCGCTCTCATTTGAGCTGGTCAGCAGTGCATAACATGGAAGGGGAACAATGAGGAAGAAATGTTAAATAAATTGAAAAAAACATAATATTTCCGGTCAATAAGGGTCTACCATGAAGAAGGAATTAAAATGTTAAGAAAAAAACTCAAATTTCTTTGAAAATGTCAACATTTTGAGAAAATAATTACAATTTCAAGAAAAAATCTAAATCTAACTCATCTCGCATTTTACTGTTTCTCTAAAAAATAAGTTTATACGTTATCTTCGAAATTTTATCTCAAATTTCATTTTGTATAAAAATTTTTAGTTTTTTCAGATATTTCGATTTTTTTTAGGAAATTTTAATTTTTTCTGCAAAGTGGCCATTTTTCTTAAATATTTTATACAAAGAAATGTTCTCGAAATTTTCATTTTTCCTAAAAATGTTATTCGTAAAATTTCTTCTAGAAATTCCAACTTCTCCAGATTTTTCTTTGTCTTCCTCTAATTTGCTTTAAAAAGTGTTTTTTCACGACTTTTTTTGACAATTTAAAGTTTATTTTATTTTGTAGTTTTGCCAAAAAAAATGTTTGGAAAAAACCCTGAAAGCTCTATAAAAATTTCAAAATTTTGGGAAAAAAAAATTTCGACTTTTTTGTAATGATATATATTTTTTTTTTCAAATTTCGATATTTTCTTTAAGAAATTTTGCTTTTTTCTCCTACGAAATTTGTGTTTTCCTCTAAACATTGTATACAAAGAATTTTTTTAGAAATGTTGACTTTTTCTGGAGATTTTGTCTTTTCTTGCAGAAATTTTCATTTCTCTCTAATTTGACATGGAAATTTAAAAGTTTTTTAACGAAATTTTAATATTTTAAAGTTCATTTTATTTTGTAATTTTGATAAGAAACTGAAAATAATTAAGTATAAATTTAGGAATAATAAACTTCAAATCTGCATAAAAATAAAAAACTTTAGGAAAAATATTAAAATTTCAAGAAAAATTGAACCTTGTAAATTTCGACTTTTTTTACAATTTAATATTTCTCTAAAAAATTACTACTATGTAGGACCAAAGAAAATTCTGAATCGGAATTTTCAATTCTTCTAGAAATGTTAAGTTTATTCTTGAAATTCTCAAGTTCGAATTTAAAAATCAAATTTCGGTAAAAAAAAGATCGAAATTTAAATATTAAACTTAAAACTTTAAGAGAAAGCGGATTATATTTCCAGAAAAAGTTGAAATTTCTTATTTGTAAACATTTTTCAAAAAAAGAACATTTCCGGAATTAGAGAAAAAAAACATTTTTTTGAAATAAATTAATTGTCAAAGTATTTTCATAATTTCGACTTTTAAATTGGGAATTATTAAAATTTTTGAGAAAAAAAGTCAACATTTCTAGAAGTCTCAAAATTTTGAAATTAAAATGAATTAAAATGTTGAAAAAAATTCATTAACAATTTACTGCTCTAATTTAATTTTATTTCTAGTAATTTTGAAGTTTCGAAGAAATTTTACAAATACTCCAGCCTGAAGCCAATTTTTTGTAATTAAAATTCAAATTTTGACAATTTATTTGTATATAAAATGCAAGTTTTTGTTGAAAATGAAAAACTTTGCACAGTTTTAAAAATAGAAATTTTTTTTATTAATTTTTTAAATTCGGGTGTTATTTCGAAATTTTTCTCAAAAAATATAAATTTAAAAAGGAAAACATTACCACTTTTAAAAAATAAAGCTAAAGTTATCAGAAAAGTCGATTTTTTTTTAAAAAAGTCAAATTTTAAAAAAAATTGAGAATTTCATAAAAAGTCAAACTTTCAAAAGAAAATAAGGGTTTCGAAAAAAATTTTCAATTTTTAAAATGGTCGATATTTTCAATAATTTTGAGAATGTGAATAAAAGACGAATTTTTGGAAAAATATCGACATTTCAAATAAATTGCAGTTTTTATTTACATTTTCAAAATAGCTGGAAAAAACTCAAAATTATGGAAAAATTCGTAATTATCAAAAAAGTTGAAATTTTGAAAAGGTTAAATTTTGAAAAAAGTCGAAATTTTCAATAGTTCAAGTTTAAAAAGAATCTTTTCTTTTAAGTCGAAGATTTAATTAAAAATGCTTTAAAAAATGTATAAATAAAATCTTTAAAAAAGTTCGTACTTTTCAAAAAAAAAGTCAGGTTTTCAAAAAGAGTTGAAATTTTGAAAAAAGGTCGAAGTTTTGAAATGGAGTCGAAATTTCACGAAATATTAGTCGAAAATTTCAATAAAAGGTTTTAAGAAATGTCCGACTTAAAAAAAATATAATTTTCAAATTAAGGATCGACAGTTAGTAAAAAATGTCAAAATTTTAAAAATAGTTGAAATAAATATATAGTCAAAATTTTTAAGATTACCAAATATTTTAAATTTTGGAAAGTGACCAAAATTTTGAAAAATTCAAATACTTGAAAAAGACCGGAATTTTCAACAAAGTGGGAATTAAAATAAAAAATCGAAAACTCCAAAGAAATGAAGATTTAAGAAAAGGTTAAAATTTTCAATAAAGTCGAAATTTGTTGACAAGCCAAAAATTTGTAAAATCTTTCAAATTTCCAAAAGTCAAAATTTTGCAAAAGAAGAAATTTTCATAAAGAAAAGGTCGAAATTTTATAGTCGAAATTAAAAAAAATGTGAAAATTTGCGAAAGATTTAAGAATTTTTATTAAATTTACGAAATAATTCGAAAGTTTAAATTTTGAATCGTTGGGAAATTTGCACTCAACTTTTCAATATAAACCAAAATTTTCGAAACCGGAAAATTGAAAACAAGTGAGATCGAGGTTTTCAAAAGTCGGAATACTGAGAAGTTAAAATTTTGGAAAAAGTCTAAATTTTTGGTAGCTAAGATTTTGAATCAAAGTGGAACGTTTTTTTAAGAAGTTGAAATTTTAGGTCAAAAAAATTAAAATTTCATAAAATTTCAAAATTTTTAAAAAAGTCGAAATTTTGAAAGAATTTCCTATATTAAGAAGTAACGAAATTTTCTACAAAAAAAAATCAAAAAATAATCAAAACTTTCCAAAAAAAGTCGAAATTTTGAAAGAATTTCCAAAATTAAGAAGCAGCGAAATTTTCTCGAAAAAATCAAAAAATAATCAAAACTTTCCAAAAAAAATTCGAAATTTTGAGTTGGCTTTAAATAAAAACCAGTCGAAGTTATTAAGAATCGAAATTTTCAATAAAAAAATTATAATGTTCCAAAAAAAATTATAAAAAAGATGAAATTTAGAAAAAAGTCGAAAATTTAAAAAGTCAAACGTCCAGTTTTGAAAAAATTTGCATTTTCAGCAAAAGTAAGAATTTTCAAATGGTAAAAGTCAAAAAAAATGTAATAATTAATTTTAAAAAAAATTACAAAAAAAAACAGAACACCAAAAAGTTTAAACATTTTTGAAAATACGGAAATTTTTAAGAGTATTCACAGTTTTTTAGAAAAATCAATACTTATAATTAAAATAAGGTGGAAATTACAAGAAAAAATCTGAATTTTGCAATACAGTAGAAATTTGGAAAAAAATCCAACGCGACATTATCAGAAGTTTTCATTGTCAAGTTTTCAAAGAAATTCAAAATTTTTGAAAAGTAACGTTTTGAAAATATCGAAATTACTAGTGGAAATCTTAAAAACTTTAAAAGTCCAAGCAGCACCCCCATTAATTTTGGCTACGAGCCGCCACTGCTAAAAACTAAACTAAACACCGTTTAATTAACTACCTTATTCATTGACCTCTAACTAACTACCTGACTGAGGGAAAGCCGGCCCTATATATAGATCCCCTTTCAGGTTCTAGAAGAATCCAGTAGATAAGGTTTATCGTTGGCCGAAATTTCTGGAGCGCTCGATTTATTTGATTTATTATCGCGGCCGCTTCCCCTTATCAAATTTTCTAGAAAATTCCCAACTAAACTTTATAATTACTTTATTTTTGTAATTTACTTTTACTGTAACTTTTATTACAATATTATATCGAGTTAAAAAATAATATTTGTTTAGTTTAAACCAACGTTGGTTTAATTCAGTCCAGAAATTGCACCACCACGTCCACATCGCCGTTTAATTAGCGAAAATAATTAACTTTGTCCTCAAGGGTGAAGTTTTATTTCGAGTAAATGACTTCATTCATTAGGGTACTCTATTCGAACCGCGTAATCCCTGGACTAAGAATAATTTAGAAACGTATTTAATTCGTTTAGAAATACACATCGAAGTTTAAATATACGCAAAAATATACAGCGGCGCGCACAAATTACATTTTAAAGCAATATTCTGGCTGAATAGTTCCCAGAAAAGTTGAAAAGTTTAAATTACTTCACTTCATCTGGAATACATTTCGCTTCTTGGTTAATCTAAACAACATTAAGCTCGACCGTCGACGATGTCGCGAACTCTTTAACTTATCAAATATTCTATACTCGACGTATTTTGTATTGTAACGCGTTTTCTACAACGTTTGAAAGGCTGAAACCGGTCTATGGTTGTTGGTTGTACATATTTTTAACTGTACCACGTTCGATTGTTTAATTGACCAAGAAATATGATTTAGTTTACGACTTGTAACGGTACTCGATACTCACCCTTATTTGATTTTTTGTAGAACAGCTTTAGGCGAATGAATTACGATTTTTTTTTAGACCAAATGATTGAATTTACCAAAGTTACCCCTCTCTATTTAGGGTGTCTGAACTTTTAGCAATTTACATAATGGACCTAAGAACTTTTACGACCTAAAGCCGACAAGTTTCTTTAAGAAAATGAGCCAGAAACATTTATAGCTCGATTATAACAAGCTCGTTTTATTTCGTTTTTGGTAAATGCGCCATAAAGCTTCATATTTTACAAAAATGTGTTTTACGACCTAAAAACAATGAAATTATTTTGGGCAAGTGAGCTATAAACATTAATAATATTTGATTAAAAATCTCGTTTAAGAGATTAATCTTCCAATTTCGCCAGATTGTTTTAAAATTTATCGTCGAGTAGTGCTTCTATTTAACTAATTTAAAATATGTTCTGTACGAGTACAAATTCATAAAACGTGATACACTCTCATGCAAAACGTATAAATAAAATACATAAAACTCCTACACTGAACATATTATTAGTGTTGCAGCTAATATCCATAATCAAGTGGATAAATTCCAAGCAACATCAGTAACTTTCGATGTTTAAAAAATATAAAAAATTGGTGGATGCGCCGGTTTAATATTACTCTTTGTTGTTCTTCCGCAAAACAAAGTTGATAAATAATATCGGTTGCACTTTACTTACTTGTCGTGTGGAATTTCTTAAGAGGATCGACGATGGCGAAGAAGCGATCGCCCGATAGGGCGGTGAGAGTAAACACCGATACTCCTGTTGATATATCCTTGGCGGCTTCGGAAACTTTACAAATAAGGACGCCCCAGGGCCACGACTCCACCGTGTAAATGATTGAAGTGAACGGGACGCTTGTAATGATCACTAGAAGGTCCGCTAACGCCAGCGATAATATATATCTGAAAGCAAACGGTGACGAGCTTTAAAAATTTGGCTTCAGCCAAAGAAATCATTTTTTTGCGTTCCACGTTAGTGATTATGGAATATTCCTATTGATTCCATAGGAAATACGGTTCGGTAACCACCCAAACAACATTGATTAGTACAATAACCGTTTATTAAATTAAAATTACGTTTATTTTAACTTTAAAAACGTTTATATACCATTCAGTGTTGCTTGGGTAGGTGAGAGTATGGCAGGTCAATTTTACAAAGCTTTAAGTACAGTTTTAAGAACTTTTAGGTTAGTTTTAGCGGCGGCTAGCGTATAGGCACTGTGGAACTGCAGCACCCCCAAATTCGCTTACGGTTTTTTTTTTCAAAATTTTCTGAACACTTTTCATAACACAACTTTTTGTAGAAATTTTAAATTTTCTCTGATTGCTTTTTATAGAAATTTTAGGCTTCTTTCACGAATTTTTGGTGGCTATCTTCAAAAATTAAAATACAGAACTTGTCCCCTGAAACCAAGAAAGATTAATCTTTCTTGGTTTCAGGAGATAAGTTCTGTGTTTCAATTTTTCTTTCACAAAGTTACGACATTTAAAAACCCTTTTCAATTTATTTAACATTTCTTCGGCCCAGTTTGGCAATATTTAAATTTTTATGGTTTGTTGACAATTTTCTAAACCATAAAAATTTAAATATTGCCAAACTGGGCCGAAGAAATGTTAAATAAATTGAAAAAACCATAATATTTCCGATCAATAAGGGTCTACCATGAAGAATTTAAAAACCAATTTTATTTTTAATTTTGATCAAAATCACATTTTCAAAAACCAATTTTTGTAAAAGTTTTGAGGAAAAAATGAATATTTCGAGCAAGAATTATTGACAGACCTATTGGTCTGTGCATTATAGAATCCTTGTCTTCTGGGAACTCTCCTAGAGAGCAACCACTTCGCTAGGTGGCAGTGTTTCAACTGTTGGTAGTTCAGCTACCTATGATTCACTATACACGCCGCCTGGAGGGCTGCATGAATTTGTAGTCTAGGTTGCATTCTTCTTGCATAAGAATTATTAAGAAAAAAAAATATTAAGAAAAAAACTCAAATTTCTTTGAAAATGTCAACATTTTGAGAAAATAATTACAATTTCAAGAAAAATCTAAATTTAACTCATCTCGCATTTTACTATTTCTCTAAAAAATAATTTAATACGTTATTTTTGAATTTTTACATCAAATCTCATTTTGTATAAAAATTGTCAGCTTTTTTCAGATATTTCGACTTTTTTTTAGAAATTTTTGATTTTTTCTGTAAAGGTTTCCATTTTTCCTAAATATTTTATAACAATAAATTTTCTCGAAATTTCCATTTTTCCTGAAAGTAATATTCTTAAAATCTCTTCTAGAAATTCCAACTTCTCCAAATCCTTTTTTTATGTTCCTCTAATTTGCTTTAAAAATGTCTAGTTTTTTCACAACACTTTGACATTTAAAGTTCAGTTTATTTTGTAGTTTTGACAAAAAATGTTTGAAAGAAACCCTGAAAGCTTTATAAACATTTGAGTATTTTGGTAAAAGTAAACAATTTCCACTTTTTTGTAAAGATATTTCAATTTCTTTCCGAATTTCGATTTTGTTCCCTACAAAAATTTTGCTTTTTTTTTCTTATGAAATTTGTGTTTTTCTTTTAACATTTTATACCAAGAATTTTTTTGAAATGCCGATTTTTCCTGGAGATTTTGTTTTCAAAATATTTTTTCTAGTAGAAATTTTGATTTCTCTCTAATTTGTTTTGGAAATTTAAAAGCTTTTTAACGAAATTTTTTTACTTTTATTTATTTATTTTAAAGTTCATTTCATTTTGTAATCTTGATAAGAAACTGAAAATTATGAAGCATACATTTAGGGAAAATTAACTTTAAATCTGCATAAAAATAACGAAACTCTGGGAAAAATATTGAAATTTCAAGAAAAAATGAAACAATTTGATATTTCTCTACAACCAAAAGACCAAAGAAAATTCTGAATCAGAATTTCCAATTTTTTTTAGAAATCTTAAATTTATTCTTGAAATTCACAAGTTCGAATTTAAAATTCAAATTTCGATAAAAAAAAAATCGAATTTTAAAAATTAATCTCAAAATTTCAAGAGAAAGCAGATCATATTTCTAGAAAAAGTTGTAATTTCTGATTAATGAATAACATTAAAAAAAAAATCATATTTTCGTAATTAAAGAACACAATTTTGTTTTGAAATAAATTAATTGTCAAAAATATTTTTATAATTTCGACTTTTAAAGTGGAAATTATTGAAATTTTTGAGAAAAAGAGTCAACATTTCTAGAAGAGTCTCAACATTTCGAAATTAGAATTAGTCAAAATGTTGAAAAAAATTGATTAACAATTTACTGTTCTAATTTAATTTTTTTTCTAGTAATTTTGAAGTTCCAGAGCAATTTCAAAAATCTTGAAGCCAATTTTTTGTGATTAAAATTCAAATGTTGGCAATTTATTTGTACATAAAATGTTTTTTTTTGGAAGTTTGTTTCCAAATTTTGCACAATATAAACTTGTGCAAAATTTAAATTTAAAATTTAAAAAAAATAGAGAAAAAAGTCGAATCTTCAGAAAAAAATTCGAAATAATTTTCATAAAAAGTCAACATTTCGAGAAAAATAAGAAATCTGTTAAAAAGTCGAAATTTTCATAAAAAAATTAAATTTTTCAAAATTAATTAAACAGTTAAAATTTAGAGTTTTTAAAAAACTTGAACTTGTCACAAAACGTAAAAAATTCGAGAAAAAGTCGAAGAAGAAGAGTCCAAATATTGCAAAAATTGAAAATGTTCAAAATTTTAAGAAAAATTTGAAATTTTAAATAAAGTATACAGACATTTTCAAAGTCAAAACTTTAAAAAACAGTTGAAATTTGGACTAAAGTGGAAAGTCTGAAAAAATGAAGTTTTTGAAAATACGAACATCTTGAAAACGGAAATTTTGAAATGGAGTCGAAATCTTACGAAATATTAGTCGAAATTTTCAATAGTTCAAGTTTAAAGAGAATATTTTCTGTTAAGTCGAAAATTTAATTGGAAATGTTTAAAAAAATGTATAAATAAAATTTTAAAAAAAGTTAAATTTTTAAAAAAAGTCGAATTTTGAAAAAAGGTAGAATTTTGGGAAAAAGTCGAAATTTCGAGGAAAAGTCAAAATGTTGATAAAAATTTTAAAAAATGAAGCAAAAGCGTCAAAAAATTTATATTTCATATCAAAAAAATCATCAAGTTCCAAAACTAGAAAAATTTTTCAAAAATAAAGTCAGATTTACAAAAAGAAATCGAATTTTGGAAAAAAAGTCGAATTTTGGAAAAAATTTTATATTTCATATCAAAAAAATCATCAAGTTCCAAAAATAGAAAAATAGAAATCGAATTTTGGAAAAAAAGTCGAATTGTGGAAAAAAGTCGAAATTTTCGAAAAAATGTCAAAACCTTGGAAAATAAATCATGAATTTGATTGAAAGAAGATCGAAATTTTCAAAAACAAATAAAATTTTTGCCAAAAGTCGTAATTTTCAGCAAAAAAAAAGACGAAATTTTCATAAAACATAGACATTTTCAAAAAGATTTCTAAGTTTTGAAATAGAACCAGAATTTTCAGAAAAAGTCCAAATTTCGAGGAAAAGTCAAAATTTTGACAAAAATTTTAAAAAGAAGCCAAAGTTTCAAAAAATTTAAATTTCATATCAAAAAAATGAGGAAGTTCCAAAAATTGGGGAATTTTTCAAAAATAAAGTCAAATTTACAACAAAAAATTGAATTTTGGAAAAAAAAGTCGAATTTTGGAAACAAAAGTCGAATTTTGGAAACAAAAGTCGAATTTTGGAAACAAAAATCGAATTTTGGAAACAAAAGTCGAATTTTGGAAAAAAAGTCAAATTTTGGAAAAAAGTCGAAATTTTCAAAAAAATGTCAAAACCTTGGGAAAAAAATCATGAATTTGATTGAAAGAAGATCGAAATTTTCAAAAACAAATAAAATTTTTGCCAAAAGTTGAAATTTTCAGCAAAAAAAAGACGAAATTTTCATAAAACATTTTTAAAAAGATTTCTAAGTTTTGAAATAGAACCAGAATTTTCAGAAAAAGTCCAAATTTCGAGGAAAAGTCAAAATTTTGACAAAAATTTTAAAAAGGAAGCCAAAGTGTCAAAAAATTTAAATTTCATATTAAAAAAATTAGGAAGTTCCAAAAATTGGGGAATTTTTCAAAAATAAAGTCAAATTTACAAAAAAAAATCGAATTTTGGAAAAAAAGTCGAATTTTGGAAACAAAAGTCGAATTTTGGAAACAAAAGTCGAATTTTGGAAACAAAAGTCGAATTTTGGAAAAAAAGTCAAATTTTGGAAAAAAGTCGAAATTTTCGAAAAAATGTCAAAACCTTGGGAAAAAAATCATAAATTTTACGAAATATTAGTCGAAAATTTCAATAAAAGGTTTTAAGGAATGTCCGACTTAAAAAAAAAAACCATAATTTTTGAATAAAGAATCGACGGTTTGCACAAAAAGTCAAAATTTTGAAAATAGTTGAAACTAAAAAAATAGTCGAAATATTTAAGCTATCCAATAATCTTAAATTTGGGAAAATGACCAAAATTTTGAAAAATTCAAACATTTGAAAAGGCCGGATTTTCAACGGTGGGAATTAAAATAAAAAGTTGAAAATTTCAAAAAGTGCAATTTAAAAAAAGGTTAAACTTTTTAATAAAGTCGAAATTTGTTGACAAGGAAAAAATTTTCAAAACTTTCGAATTTCCAAAATAAGTCAAAATTTGCAAAAAAAAAATTTCGAAAAGAAAAGGTCGAAATTTATAGTCGAAATTGAAAAAAGATCCGAATTTGCAAAAAATTTTAGAATTTTTATCGAATTTACGAAATAATTTGAAATTTAAAAAAAAATTAAATTTTGAATAATTGGGAAATTTGCACCCAAATTTTCGATAAAAATCAAAATTTTCGAAACTGAAATATTGAAAACAAGTGAAAGTTATCAGATAGATCGAGGTTTTCAAAATTCGAAATATTGAGAAGTTAAAATTTTGGAAAAGTTTTGAATTTTTGGGTAGTTAAAATTTTGAATCAATGAAGAACATTTTCTTCTGAAAATTTAGGTCAAAAAAATTAAAATTTTGAAGAAATGTCAAACATTTAAAAATTTCAAAATTTTTAAAAAATCGAAATTTTAAAAGAATTTCTAAAATTAAGAAGTAGCAAGATTTTCAACGAAGAAAATCAAAAAGTAATCAAAATTTTGCAAAAAAAAGTCGAAATTTTGAAAAATAGTTGACATTTCAATAAAAACCAGTCGAAATTATTAAGAATCGTAATTTTCAATAAAAAAAATTATAATTTTCCAAAAAAAAAAAATAAACAGTAATGAAATTTAGAAAAAAGTAGAAAATTTAAAAGTTAAAAGTCCAGTTCTTAAAAATTTATATTTGCAAAAAAAGTTAAATTTTTGAAAAGAAATGGTGAAATTTATAGTCGAAATTGAAAAAAATTATTTACGAAATAATGCGAAATTTTAAAAAAATGTAAATTTTGAAGAGTTGGGAAATTTGCACTCAAATTTTCAATAAAAATAAAAATTTTCGAAACTGAATATTGAAAACAAATGAAAATTATCAGATAGATCGAGGTTTTCAAAATTCGAAATAATGAGAAGTTAAAATTTGGAAAAGTTTTGAATTTTTGGTACCTAAAATTTTGAATCAAAGAAGAACATTTTCTTCTGAAAATTTAGGTCAAAAAAATTAAAATTATTAAGAAATGTCAAACATTTCATAATATTTCAAAATTTTCAAAAAAATAGAAATTTTGCAAGAATTTCTAAAATGAAGAAGTAATTTTCAACGAAGAAAAACAAAAAGTAATCCAAATTTTGCAAAAAAAGGCGAAATTTTAAAAAATAGTTGACATTTAAATAAAAACCAGTCGAAATTATTAAGAATCGAAATTTTTAATAAAAAAAATTATAATTTTAAAAAAAAAAACAATAAACAATGATGAAATTAAGAAAAAAGTTAAAAATTTAAAAAGTCTAAAGTCCAGTTCTTAAAAATTTACATTTGCAGAAAAAGTAAGAATTTTCAAATAGTAAAAATTAAAAAAAAAATATATAATATTTAATTTTCAAAAAAAAATACAAAAAAAACAGAACATCGAAAAGTCCAAGTATTTATGAAAAGACGGAAATTTTTAAAAAAGTATTCATAGTTTTTCAGAAAAGTTAATACTACTAAAATAAAGTCGAGATTACAAAAAAAAATCTAAAGTTTGCAATACGGTCGAGATTTGGAAAAAAATAAAACCTTTCAAAAAACGCGACACTATCAAAAGTTTTCATTGTCAAGTTTTCAAAGAAAACTAAAATTTTCGAAAAGTAACGTTTTGAAAATGTCGAAATTTCGAGTTGAAATCTTAACAATTTTAAAACGTTAAACACTGTCGCAGCACCCCCATTAGTTTTGTCCACGAGCCTCCACTGGTTTTAAGTCAGATTAATTTTAAACAGTCTAGTTATAATTTTCTAAATCCAATTAAGAGTTTCTTGTGAGTATTAGTTAGTGTTTGTGGGGTGATTGACTCGGGTACATATTTTCTAATTTCTGGTTTGTCTACCTGATGATAGTCTGAATAGGCGCCGATTATCATGGACGTGGACTGAGCCCCGGCACCACAATGGAGCCGTATGTTATTAAAAATAGGGACACTTGTGTATCTCCTATTCATCCGTGAGGGTGACGCTCGTGCGTTTGTTATTTTCAGGCTTCTAGAGCGCTTTCGTTGTATTGCGTCCTCTTATTACCTTTGTTGTATTTTTACTGTTTTTGTTCCTAGAATTATCGTTTGTGGTTCGTATAAATTTGAATTCAGAAATCTCGAGGCAGGAGTGTCAGTACCACAGTTTCTACAGAGTTTGACGGCAGAAATTCTTCAGATTAATGTTATACTGTTTCATTAAGATTGTGCCAATTCGTTATTGTTTTTGTTTCGAAAGAATTCTAACCAAAATCGTCCACTTTTATTTTCGCATTTCAGGTTTGTCTACCTGATGATAGTTTGAATAGGCGCGGATTATCGTGGACGTGGACCGAGCCCCGGCACCACAATGGAGCCGCATGTTATTAAAAATAGGGACACTTGTGTATCTCCTATTCATCCGTGAGGGTGACGCTCGTGCGTTTGTTATTTTCAGGCTTCTAGAGCGCTTTCGTTGTATTGCGTCCTCTTATTGCCTTTGTTGTATTTTTACAGTTTTTGTTCCTAGAATTATCGTTTGTGGTTCGTATAAATTTGAATTCAGAAATCTCGAGGCGGGAGTTTCAGTACCACAGTTTCTACAGAGTTTGACGACAGAAATTCTTCAGGTTAACGTTATATGGTTTCATTAAGATTGTGCCAATTCGTTAGTTGTTTTTGTTTCGAAAGAATTCTAACCAAAATCGTCCACTTTTATTTTCGAATTTCAGGTTTGTCTACCTGATGATAGTCTGAATAGGCGCGGATTATCGTGGACGTGGACTGAGCCCCGGCACCACAACGGAGCCGCATGTTATTAAAAATAGGGACACTTGTATATCTCCTATTCATCCGTGAGGGTGACGCTCGTGCTTTTGTTATTTTCAGGCTTCTAGAGCGCTTTCGTTGTATTGCGTCCTCTTATTACTTTTGTTGTATTTTTACTGTTTTAGTTCCTAGAATTATCGTTTGTGGTTCGTATAAATTTGAATTCAGAAATCTCGAGGCAGGAGTGTCAGTATCACAGTTTCTACAGAGTTTGACGACAGAAATTCTTGACGTTAACGTTAAACTGTTTCAATAAGATTGTGGCAATTTGTTAGTTGTTTTTGTTTCGAAATAATTCTAACCAAAATCGTCCACTTTTATTTTCTAATTTCTGGTTTGTCTACCTGATGATAGTCTGAATAGGCACCGATTATCGTGGACGTGGACCAAGTCCCGGCACCACAATGGAGCCGCATGCTAGTAAAAGTAGGGACACTTGTGAATCTCCTATTCATCCGTGATGGTGACCTTCGTGCTTTTGTTATTTTCAGGCTTCTAGAGCGCTTTCGTTGTAATGCGTCCTCTTATTACCTTTGTTGTATTTTTATTGCTTTAGTTCCTAGAATTATCGTTTGTGGTTCGTATAAATTTGAATTTAGACATCTCGAGGCAAGAGTGTCAGTATCATAGTTTCTACAGAGTTTGACGGCAGACATTCTTCAGGTTAACGTTATACTGTTTCAATAAGATTGTGCCAATTCGTTAGTTGTTTTTGTTTAGAAAGAATTCTAACCCAAATCGTCCACCTTTCAGTTTATGCTGAAAATTTGATGACTGTCGTAGGAATTTTAAGTAAAGGATAACAAGTTAAAACTGGTGGGGTTTCTAGATGAAATAATCTTGATTTTAGTTGTTGAAAGCGTTGAGTAAACTTTGTTACTATTCAAGCTTGTTGTAGAGCAATTTAAACGAGTTTGTATTAAAGCATTTTAAGCTAAGAAAACGAAATAGAAGATTGTCATATTAATAAATTACAAAGGCAATTTCCTAATTTAGTCATCTTTTAATTACGTTAACGATACAGCTCAGGAACTGTGGATTTGACCCCATTAAGTAATTTGATTGCTCTAACCGCTCATAATATAATTTGTATCTCTCCATATTAACATAAATTTATTACAACTTTGGAATCAAATTTCCGTGACTGTAATCGCTGCTTATAGGCTTCCAAGTGACATTTCAAAATAGGCTTTTGATGAATGCTTGGTTGTATTTGGTGTCAATAAATAATTTCGTAATTTTGTGCTTTATATAATATAATACAGTAAGCTAATAGCGCGGGCCCAGGTTACACAATGGAAAATTAATCTCATTTCGACAACATAGCATTAGGGGCAGTTTAAGAAGAGGAAAATGGAAGACTGGAAATAGGAAAGTCCTAATCCACTTTTTCACTCTATGCATTATAAAGAAGTTTCATGAAAATTTAGCAGGGGTTATAGTTTCGTCTTGAATGGGGTTGTAAATGTCCCACGAAAAGTAATTAATTTGATGCTCGTTTAGTGTCGGGGCTCCATATATCTGTTTAAAAGATTTTCTAATAACTACCGTCAATTATTTTTGTACACCTCCTACATCGTTTATTTCTTAGAATTCTTAGAATTTTTCATCAAACAGACTGATTAAATAAATCAAAAAATATAAAACACATGCAATTAATTTCATATTAGTTTCAAGTAAATAATTACACGGAGAAACTTACGTGTTAGGAACATTACGCATCGTTCTGTGCCTCATAAATATTACAACGAGGGTACCGTTGCCCAGCACACCCAGGACAAAAATCAGGAAGAACAACACCGGAACGAAGTACGTTTCCGGTCGATATTTATAAGGGACGTATTCGTCTCCATTTGTGGCGTTCGCTAAATACACTCGGATGCTGTCATTGTAATCATCTATCGATAGGGTGGTATTATTGGCGACAATGGCGACGTATTCCAACGTCTGGGTCATGCTGAAAAGTGGGCTAATGAGAGTATGTGTTACTGGATCGTTAGTGCTTGGAAATTAATGGGTTCAGTTGTCAGTTTCGTAGAGGCGGCCATTAGAGGAACAATTGGAGCTCAACCTGAAACAAAACACCCCCGTTAGAAGGAAACAGAATTGTTTCAATTCGCATTAGAGGAACAAATTAAGAGAATTAATCCCTGACACTGAAAATATCAAAGCATAAGTTGACGGCGCGTGGGAGGGATGGGGTAAAAACAACCTAACTGGCCATGCAGATTATTATAAGCATTTCAAAATCTACCCCACATTTAATGAGAGCTTTCTCAATACCATGCTACCATTCTGCAATGATATTTAATTGAAATCAGTTATTACGTTGAACCTACCTAAATGCATGTCTCGCCGAGGGCGCTTGTATTTATTGGATGTTGCATAATGCAACTCAGTACAAAAATAAACCACTAGTGATCTTTCTAATTTTGGTTACATCGTACATCCCGATTGTAGTGTCCTTTGAGAGTGGAAAACAATCTCAATTACAACGCCCCCACATTTCCGTTCTTTAATGATTAAGACCCACGTACACTCTGATGTCAATAAGGTGCGAAACTAAATTATTTTAGAATGACCTTCGGTCAACTGTGTACTAATTGCTTCCTATCGGAAGCTACTCGCGTAGCTACAAATCGGCGTCATTTTTCGACGTCGAGCGTAATATTCGGTGGTCATTTTTCAGTCGACGACGATTTGGAAAGAAGCAGTCGGGTGGATAAATGGCGAAGATCATTGGGACCCATCGCTCGTCGAATTTAACTCTAGCGTGTGATTGATACCGACACGTCTGAAGTTGGCGGACAACAATGGAATCAGTTAAAGGCGTCGTCACTTTGCGTCGGAATTTCAGCCGTCTATTAAATCTCGCCAATTAATTAATACGTTCGTCGGTAATCCAATTCTATGTAGAACATTGGATGTGCCCGAAGTCCTTCAAAGGATAACTCGATTTGGCAGTGAATACGTCAAATGGTCTTTGAACTTTACAAATTGTGAGTGAGGGCGCTAATGAGATTGTCGACGATTAACGGGGTTTTTGAACCAGTTCAATCGATCTTAGCGACTAAAAGAATAAAATAGTGCCCGGGGTGATCAAATTTATAGAACATCTAATAATAATAATAATAATAATAATAATAATAATAATAATAATAATAATAATAATAATAATAATAATAAAAATATAAAAGATTTGTGATTATTTAATCATTAACTGTGATCGTCCTAATATACTCAGATGTTAAGCAAACGTTTCGCAAACGGTTCTTGTCGCGAAAGTTGTCATTGGTATCTTATCAACCACCTGCTGTAAAGATACGTTGATTCTGTTTAGAATCGCCAAACTACGTAGAGTATGGCCTTAGGGGGTCCGCTTTAACTACAAAGCATCATTACCTACGTAAAGTAAAAGATTATGCGAATATCGATGTAATTTCAGCATGCATCCATCGCTTCGGTAGTTATTTTCGTGCTTAAGGTCTGCTATTCCAATTTTGAAAATAATGCATTACTTTCCAAATAAACTAGCAAATTGTATTTATTTGAGTGATTTGTGACATAATTTACCATAAATACTAACGGCACTTTTAGCGTAATGTTACAAGCCATCTTTACAAAATGCCTCTTATGAGTACAACGCACGTTATCAATGTTAAGTTAGAGGTTAGACCGAGATCAATGTTAAGTTAGAGGTTAGACCGAGATCAATATTAAGTTAGAGGTTAGACCGAGATCAATGTAATTTTAATGTGTGTCCATCGCGTCGGCAGTTATTTTCGTCTTTGGGGTTTAACGTTTCAATTTTAAAAATAACGACTTATTTTTGCAGTTAACAAGCACTTTGTGTTTATTTGCCTAATTTTTGACGTAATTAACGATAAATGCTTATTTAGTGTTGCACTTATAGCGTACTGTGACAAAACCATCTTTACAAAATGCCCATTGTAACTACAATGCAAGTTATTAATGTTAAGTTAGAGGATAGGCGAAGATCGATGTAATTTCAGTGGGCGTCCATTGAATTGATAGTTATTTTCGTGTTTAAGGTTTGACGTATTTTCGTGTTTAAAGTTTGACGTTCGAATTTTGAAAATTTCCCAATATTTCTGAGGTTTATAAGCGGATTGTGTTTATTTGCATTATTTGTGATATAATTGACCATTAATGCTTTCTTAGTGCGGCACGTTTCACATAATGTGACAATTTATAAATTGCCTGCTATAATTACAACGCACACTACTAATGTCAAGTTAGAGGTTAGACGAATATTGATGTAATTTCAGTATGTGTTCATCGTGTCGGCAATTATTTTCGTGTTTAAAGCTCGTCGTCGCAATTATCAAAATATTTCATTAGCTTTGAAGTTAGCAAGAAAATTATGTTTATTTGTGGCATTTGTGACATAACTGACGATAAATACCTATTTAGTGGCACTTTTCGCGTAATGTGACAAAATCATCTCGCAGTACAGCGCACCTCACCAATTTAAAGTTAAAGGTTAGACGAAGATCGATCTAATTTCATTATGCGTCCATCGCATCGGTAGTTATTTTCGTGTTTAAGGTTTGACGTTCCAATTTTGGAAATAACCCAATTTTTTTAAAGCTAATTATCGCATTGTGTTTATTTGCATCATTTGTGATCTAATTAAACATAAATGCTTATTTAGTGCGGCACTTTTCGCATAATGTGACAATTTATAAATTGTCTGTTATAATTACAACGCACATTACTAATCTAAAGTTAAAGATTAGACAAATCTTAAGGTAATTTCAGTGTGCGTCCATCGTGTCGGCAGTTATTTTCGTGCTTAAAGCTCGACGTCGAAATTATCAAAATATTTCATTAGTTTTGAAGTTAACAAGCAAATTATATTTATTTGTGGGATTTGTGACCTAATTGACTATAATGGAATGACTCAGAAGTTGGTGGTTGTTTCAAACTACTCGGAAGTCGAACATTCGTGAATGGGCGACCTAAATAGACCCGAATCATTCCAAGGCAGTTAATTATAATATAGCTAAGCAATAAAGTGTAGATTACAGAATGATGTTTTGTTCAAATTCGTTGATAAACTTCGAAGCAAAAAAATATTAAATTTGTTATTGACGTAACTATTATCGACAGACAGTTGATCCAAGTTACTTCGCTTTGAAAAATTTACAGCAGCTGTTATCTCTGCTGCATGAAATTCAACTTAGGTAAATTTGTATTTATATATTTTGTGTTGGCAGTTATGTGCTTAAAGCTTGACGTCGCAATTATTAAAATATTTCATTAGTTTTGAAGTTAACAAGAAAATTATGTGAATTTAAGGCATTTGTGACATAACTGACAATAAATGCTTATTTAGTCGCACTTTTCGCGAAAGCTATCTTGCAATACAACGCACTACAACGCACCTTACCAATATAAAGTTAGGGGTTAGACGAAGATCGATGTAATTTTATTGTGCGTCCTTCGCATCGGTAGTTATTTTCATGTTTAAAGTTTGACGTTCTAATTTTAAAAATAATCCAATAGTTTGAAAGCTAATAAACCCATTGTGTTTATTTGCATCATTTGTGACATAATTGATCATAAATGCTTACTAAATGCGGTACTTTTTGCATAATGTGACAATTTATAAATTCCCTGCTAAAATTGCAACGCACATTACCAATGTTAAGTTAGAGATTAGACAAATATTAATGTAATTTTATTGTACGTCCATCACATCGGTAGTTATTTTCGTGTTTAAGGTTTGACGTTTTAATTTTGAAAATAACCCAATAGTTTTGAAGCTAATAAACGCATTGTGCTTATTTGCATCATTTGTGATATAATTGACCAAAAATGCTGACTTAAAACGGTACTTTCTGCATAATGTGACAATTTATAAATTGCCTGCTGAAATTGCAACTCACATTACCAATGTTAAGTTAGAGATTAGACAAATATAAATGTAATTTTAGTATGCGTCCATCATGTCGGCAGTTATTTGCGTGCTTAAAGCTTGACGTCGCAATTATCAAAATATTTCATTAGCTTTGAAGTTAACAAGAAAACCATGTGAATTTGTGGCATTTGTGACGTAACTGACAAAAAATGCTTATTTAGTGGCACTTTTCGCGTAATGTGACAAAACTATCTTGCAGTATAACGCACTATAACGCACCTTACCGATATAAAGTTAGAGGTTTAGGGGTTAGACAAATATCGATGTAAATTCATTGTGCGTCCACCGCATCAGTAGTTATTTTCGTGCTTAAAGTTTGACGTTCTAATTTTAAAAATAACCCAATATTTTTGAAGCTAATAAACGCATAGTGTTTATTCGCATCATTTGTGATATAATTGACCATAAATGCTTACTTAATGCGGTACTTTTTGCATAATGTAACAATCTATAAATTGCCTGCTAAAGTTGCAACGCACCTTACCAATGTTAAGTTGGAGATTAGACAAATATAAATGTAATTTTAGTGTGTGTCCATCGTGTCGGGAGTTATTTTCGTGCTTAAAGCTCGACATCGCAATTATAAAAATATTTCATTAGTTTTGAAGTTAACAAGAAAATTATGTTTATTTATGGCATTTGTGACATAGTTTACGATAAATGCTTATTTAGTGGCATTTTTCGCGTAATGTGACAACACTATCTTGCAGTACAACGCGCTACAATGCACCTTACCAATCTAAAGTTAGATGTTAAACGAAAATCGATGTAATTTCATTGTGCGTTTATCACGTCGGTAATTATTTTTGTGTTTAAAGTTTGACGTTCTTATTCTGAAAATAACGCATTATATTTGAAGTCAACAAGCACATTGTGTTTAGTTGCTAGATTTCTGATATAACTGACGATAAATGCCTATCTAGTGCTGCATTTTTTGCGCAAAGTGACAAAACTATCTTGCAGTACAACGCACTACAACGCACCTTACCAATACGAAGATATGGACAGGTCACTGTCGATTAAACAAACACCTCCACAGAATGGGAATCATAAACGACCCGAGCTGCAGAGGGTGCTTAGAAGAAGATAAGAGTGTCGAGCACGTGATGTGTCACTGCCCGGCACTAGCATCTATTCAGAGGATCCACGCTGGGGGACTTCTGGCCTAGTGTGGCCAGTTTGAGAGAGGCGCATCCAAGGGACGTTCTTCAGTTTCTCAACAAGATTGGGTGGCTGAATGAATAACCAAGGACACCTCAATCACGGGGATAGCACAATGGGCCCGAAAAGGGTGGCCTAAGTGCTGGCCTAAATTTTTAGGCAACCCACAACGAATCCAGAATCCAGAATCCAATACGAAGTTAGAGGTTAGACGAAGATTGATGTAATTTCAATATGCGTCCATCGCATCAGTAGTTATATTCCTGTTTGACGTTTAACGTTATTATTTTAAATTTAAAGCATTATATTTGAAGATAACAAGCAGATTGTGTTTATATGCGATCTTTTTGACAAAATTGACGATAAATGCTTATATAGCGCCGTACTTTTCGCGTAATGTGACAAAACTATCTTTACAAAACTAACAACGCACGTTACCGATGTTAAGTTAGAGCTTAGAAAAAGATCAATGTAATTTTAGTGTGCGTCCACCGCGTCAGCAGTTATTTTCGTGTTTGAGGTTTAAGGTTTCCAATTTAAAAAATAAGCCATTATTCTTGAAGTTATAATGCACATTGTGTTTATTTGCATGATTTGTGACATAATTGACGATAAATGCGTATTTTGTGCGGCAATTTTCGCGTCATGGGACAAAACTATCTTTACAAAATGCGTGTTGCTAGTTAAATGAAGATTTTAAGAGTTTTGGTAGTGAAATTAAACCAGGAACGCTATAACTATAATTATATTGGAAGACGCACTCTACAGTACTTTGCACATTGTTGCAGGTACCAAAGAGGTAGAACCTACCACCACGGTGAACGAACTATTTGTTTAAATATCTTGGGAGGATTTGTGATTGTCTGCCAATATTTGTCCTATCGTCGGGGTACGTTGTATATCTTTCCTGCTTTGCATGCCCTTGTGAAGTCAGTTTGGTCACATTACAAGAAAAGTACGACACTAAATAAACATTTATTAATTAAGTTACAAATCACACAAATAAACAATATGTGCTTGTTAACTTCGCAAACAGTGCATACATTTCAAAACTGGAATGTCCTTAAACACGAAAATAACTACCGACTGGATGGATGCACACTAAAATCACATCAATCTTCATCCAGCTTCTAACTTCACACCGGTAACATGCCCTATAGTATATTTTCCGCTCAAAATAGTTTAGTAATTTCGCCACCAAATCTCCTAGAATCTTCTTTAGTCTATTGCAGACGCCGCACTAAATACGCATTTTTGTCAATGATGTCGCAAATCACGTAAGTAAACACAATGTGCTTGTTAACTTTAAAAAAAGTGTTTTTTTTAAATGGAAGTGTCAAATCTCAAACACGAAAATAACTAACGACGTGATGGACACACACTAAAATTACATTGATCTTTCTCTAATCTCAAACATCAAACTGGTAACGTACGTTGTAGTTATAGCGGGCATTTTGTAAAGACAGTTTTGTCACATTACAAGAAAAGTCAGCACTACATAAGCATTTATCGTCAATTTTGTCAAAAATCTCGATGATAAATACAATGTGCTTGTTGACTTCAAATGTAATGTGTTACTTTTAAAAATTAGAACGCCAAACCTCACACACGAAAATAACTACCGACGCGAAGGACGCACAACTAAATTACATCGATCGTCATGTAATTTTAAACGTTGCATTGGTAAGCTGCGCTGTAGTGCAAGATTGTTTTGTCACATTACGCGAAAAGTGCCACTAAATAAGCATTTGTTGCCAATTATTTCACAAATCTAACAAATAATCACAAGTTTCTTGTTAACTTCAAAACTAATTAATTGTTTTATTAATTGCGACGTCGAGCGTCAAGCACGAAAATAGTTGCCAATGACATGGACTGAAATTACATCAATTTTTGTCTAACCTCTAACTGAACACTGGTAATCTGCGTTGTAATTATAATAGTTATTTGGTAAAGACGATTTTGTCACATTATGCGCAGTATTAAATAAATGTGTATTGTTAATTATGTCACAAATCGCAAAAATAAACACAAAATGCTTGTTAACTTCGAAAATAATGCGTTAATTGCCAAATTGGAACGTCAAACTTCAAACACGAAAATAACTGACGACCCGATGGACGCACAGTAAAATAACATTATTTTTTGGCTAACTTCTTGTAGTTGTAGTTATAACGGAGATTTTGTTAAGATGGTTTTGTCACATCAGATGAAAAATGCGACACTTAATAAACAGTTATCGTCAATTATGTTACAAATCACCAAATAGTCACAATTTGCTTGTTAACTTTAAAAATAATGCATAAATTTCAAAATTAGAACATCAAACGTCAAACACAAAAATAAATACCGACCATAGGTATACATTCATAGCAATGTACATTAAAATCACACCAATTATCGTCTAGGCTCTAACTTTACATTGGTAACTTGCGTTGTGATATCTTTTTTTACTAGAAATAATTTAGTAAGTTTGTTAGTAAAACTCTTAGAGCCTTCTCTTAATCTGTTGCGAGCATATTGTAAAGATGATTTTGTCACATTACATAAAAAATGCGGCACTTGAAAAGCATTTATCGTCAGCTATGTTATAAATCACCCAAGAATTATAATTTGCTTGTTAACTTTGAAAATAACGCATAGTTTTTAATATTAGAATGTCAACTAACACAAAAATAATTACAAAACCGATGGACGTACACTAAAATTATATCAATTTAGCTTTTAACTTCACATCAGTAACGTACGTTGGATTATCTTTTCTGGTCGAAATAATTCAGTAAATTCGTCACTAAAACTCTCAGAATCTTCACTCAACCTGTTGCAGGCATATTGTAAAAATGGTTTTGTTGCATTATACTAACAGTGCAGCACTTAATCATTTATCGTCAAGTATGTTACAAATCGTACAAATAAACATAATTTGCTTGTTAAATTCTAAAATAATGTATAATTTTCAAAACTAGAACGGCAAACCTCAAACACGAAAATAATTTTTTTGTCAGTCTTGCAGATTATGCCAGATTTGTCAAAGAAAATCATACGTGACTCTCCAGAGGATGCATTCCGCTGAAACAGAATAACACTTTATTGCGGCATAATTTAAATTAACTAAAGATAAATTAAAGTCAACGGAATAGAGCTGACGATTTACCACAGTAGTGTTAAACTACGATTGTCGATTGTTCACTTTCTAGCGTAGAACTTACTGAATGAACCCGCACGTTACTATCTTTTGAGTTTCCGAAAGCAGACCAAACTTGACGTCTATTTCAGACGCTCACAAGATAATTTTCCATTGAGTAGAATTCGGCACATTAAACCGTTCTATTGTTGAATATTGTAAAGGAAAAGTCACCCATTCGGGAGAATTATTATTTCTTGGAGTGATTAGTATTATTAGTTTAGTACGTGGCTCTCTGTGGTGGTATTATTTCCCAGGAAAATCTTACTTAATCAGAATCAGAATCAGAATCAGAAATTTGAAGTTTCCAAATTCTTATAGTATTCAAACAAAGACTTGTATTTATTTTTGGAACATTTTGTATTCATTTGGTCATTATTAATGGTGGTGTGCATTAGTTCTTTAAGTGCATTTATTTTTTAGAATTGTACATTTTTGAATTGTAGTATATAGGAATGTTAGAAGATACTCACCGGCTGCGAGTTTGTATTTATTTGCTTAATATGTGACATAATTAACGATAAATGCTTATTAAGTGTTGCATTTATAGCGTACTGTGACAAAACCATCTTTACAAGATGCCCACTACAATGTACGTTATTAATGTTAAGTTAGAGGTTAGGCGAAAATCGACGTAATTTTAGTGGGCGTCCTTCGGCTTGATAGTTATTTTCGTGTTTAAAGTTTGACGTTCCAATTTTGAAAATAACTCAATATTAATAAACGCATTAGGTTTATTTGCATCATTTGTGATATAATTGACTACTAATGCTTACCTAGTGCGGCATTTTTCGCATAATGTGACAATTTACAAAATGCCTGCTATACTTACGACGTACATCACCAATGTTGAGTTAGAGGTTAGACGAATATTAATGTAATTTCAGTGCGCGTCCATCGTGTCGGTAGTTATTTTCGTGCTTAAAGCTCGACGTCGCAATTATCAAAATATTTCATTAGTTCTAAAGTTAACAAGGAAAATATGTTTATTTGTGGAATTTGTGACATAATTGACTATAATGAAATGACTCAAAAGTTGGTGTTTATTTCAAAGTACTCAGAAGTCAAACATTCGTGAATGGGCGACCTAAATAGACCCGAATCATTCCAAGGCAGTTAATTATAATATAGCTCAGCGGTAAAGTCTAGATTACAGAATGATGTTTTGCTCAAATTCGTTGATAATGTGACAATTTGCAAAATGCCTGCTATAATTACGACGTACATTACCAATGTTAAGTTAGAGGTTAGACAAATATTGATGTAATTTCAGTGTGCGTCCATCGTGACGATAGTTATTTTCGTGCTTAAAGCTCGACGTCGCAATTATCAAAATATTTCATTAGTTCTAAAGTTAACAAGGAAAATATGTTTATTTGTGGGATTTGTGACATAATTGACTATAATGAAATGACTCAAAAGTTGGTGTTTATTTCAAAGTACTCAGAAGTCAAACATTCGTGAATGGGCGACCTAAATAGACTCGAATCATTCCAAGGCAGTTAATTATAATATAGCTCAGCGGTAAAGTCTAGATTACAGAATGATGTTTTGCTCAAATTCGTTGATAATGTGACAATTTGCAAAATGCCTGCTATAATTACGACGTACATTACCAATGTTAAGTTAGAGGTTAGACAAATATTGATGTAATTTCAGTGTGCGTCCATCGTGACGATAGTTATTTTCGTGCTTAAAGCTCGACGTCGCAATTATCAAAATATTTCATTAGTTCTAAAGTTAACAAGGAAAATATGTTTATTTGTGGAATTTGTGACATAATTGACTATAATGAAATGACTCAAAAGTTGGTGTTTATTTCAAAGTACTCAGAAGTCAAACATTCGTGAATGGGCGACCTAAATAGACTCGAATCATTCCAAGGCAGTTAATTATAATATAGCTCAGCGGTAAAGTCTAGATTACAGAATGATGTTTTGTTCAAATTCCTTAAACTTCGAAGCAGAAAAATATCAAATTTGTTATTGACGTAACTATTATCAACAGACAATTGATCCAAGTTATTTCCCTCCGAAAGATTACCAGCACATGGAATCTCTGCTGCATGAAATTCAACTTAGGTAAATTTGTATTTAAGAGGGCAATTCCCGTTCAGTAACAAATAGAGTGGAATTTAATAGTTTTCGAAATAATATTATGTTTTCCCAACCGAAGCATTAGAAGCTGATGTATTCTTAAATACGTACATCGACGCTAGGGCAAATTTTCCGCTGAAATGAACCAATGCTAGTTGGAAAATTCAATAGTTAACGATTTGCATCATACCTTAATTAGCGTGATAGCGCCATAATTGAACCGCGACGCGCTCCTGAAATTATTCTTCCATTACGTGTAATGTAACCAAAATGTTATCAGGCAGACTGCATGTCCCGCCCACACTTTATTCATTAGTCAGCAACCAATTTAATATCAGGCAAAAAAATATGTTGCAGAAAATTCATGGCTGCTGATAAAAGTGTGTCTCCATTCAATACCATCCTCTGAAATATCACGGTTTTGTTGGAAACATTTTTCACTATCACGTGTGTAGTTCTCCCGAGCCCATATAAAAGCCGAACGGCTCCCATTCCCATTATATGCCGAAGAGCTTTCGCAAAGTCCTACTCAACCAAATGAAAAATAAATAGCGAGGAATTTGCGCCACCTACGGCTATACGCAATCTAGGTTATATTTCCACAATAAGAGATATCATAATTGAACTATTGTGTTTTTCCTTTCGGTCGATTTTAAATTTAGTTGGCTTCAGTCGTTGGTTCACTGAAAGGAATATGATTTAACACCAGCCATCCTACTCATTTATAAAGCTCTGGAAGCTTGAGCTCAATAATTTGTAAAATAAACCCATCGGTGTTATAGTTTCTAATTTTATTAAATCAGTAGCGTCAGCTGCTTAGTTATTAAACATGGAAAGGTATTTTGAGTTATTATAGAAATTTCTGACAACTTCATCGACTGATCTACTGATGATAAAAAAATTCGGGACTGCCGACACAAGTGAAAACTTATAACTAGGAAATAGCAGTGGTTTTATTTTGAATGTTCAAATTAATAGGATCAAAAATTAGAATCTCATTCTTAGTCTTAAAATTATTAAGAATTATTAATTATTAAATTATTAACGTAGGTCTCGTTTTTAGATCACAAAAAGCAAATAACGTTCTGCTGCAGCCCCAGCCCTTGCGTACGTTATACAAATAAATAGCTGCCTTTTTCGCTTGACTCTCGAGCCTTTGCGAAATTATTAAACGTTTCTTATTTTGTTGTAATTTTGGGAAACACATTTATAAGTAACTCCCCCCCCCCCTTTTATGTTAGAGACACAGAAATTTCTTCGAAAAAAGCAATATTGCAAAATTTAAAGACAAAGCTGAGTTGTTAAATCAATAAACGTCTTGGTCTTTTACTTAGTGCTCATTTTTTATTTTTGCATAAAATTTCTAATCTTAACTTCCAAATTTGGACTATAATTCGAAACTCGAAAGTTCGACTTCAGTCTCGATATTTAAATTTTTCAAATTTAAATTCTAAATTTTTTTTTAGAATTACCCAGTAATTTTTTCAAAATAACTGATTTTTGAACTCTTCAGAGCAGCATAAAATTTGAGATTAAAGACGAAATTAGGAATATTAGATATTTAAGATGAAATTAAAAAAAGTCAATAGAAGCTTCCATTTTAATTTGTATTTCGATTTTTGTCGAAACTTTGAATTTATTTTAAAAATCTTCAGGAAAAGCGGAAATTTGGACAAAAAATTAAAACGATGAAAAAGAAAAGAATTTTATCATTAAAAATCCAGAAGGGTCGAAGTTTGAGGTACATTTTTTTAAAACTCAAAATGTTGAGTTTACCAAAATATTCAGAAAAAATTTAAATATTGAGAAAAAACCGAAAGTTATCTGATGAAGCAAAACTTTTGGGTTTAAACTCGAAATTTGTTTTAAAAAGTAGTAATTTCGTGACTAGGATTAAAATTTTTAAAAAACACACAATTTTTAGTGCAAAGCAAAAAATTTAAAAAAAAAATAAAAAACTGAAATTGTAAAATATAGATCTTTAGAAAAAATAAAATTTTAAACAAAAAAAAAACGCTAACATTATAAAGAATATTTCGAAGCTAAACTAAAAGAAAATTTTTAGATAATCGAAATTTATAAAATCATTTTTTAGAAATTTCGATCTTAAAAGTCGAAATGGCAAAATAAAAATGTAGATATTTCTAAATTATTTCAAAATGTTAAATAAAAATTAAGTCTCAAAAATATAAAAAGTTAGAATATCAACTGAAAATTTCTGAGAAAAAACAGCAGAATTCGACAAAAAATTGTTTATACGTTTATACGTATCGACTATATGCTTATAGAGACGTAGTAGGGAAGAAAATAACTTGGAATTTTCAATTTCAACTCGGAATTTTAAAAAAAATAATCAAAATTTCTAGAAAATACTCTTCATATAAGAACATACATCAATTACTTTTACGTATTCGTTTCTTTTATTTTATTTTTTTTTCATTTTGTTAATTAGATTATTTTTCTTAAATTTCGACTTTATTTCTCAAAATTTCGACTTTTTTCTCAAATGTTTGACTTTTTTCTCAAAATTTGATTTTTTTCTCGAAATTTTGCCCTTTTTTTCGAAATTTCGTTTTTTTTTCTCAAATTTCGACTTCTTTCTCGACATTTTGGCCTTAATATCAAAATTTCGACTGTATACTCAAAATTTCGACTTTTTTTCTCGAAATTTCGTCTTTTTGCTCGAATTATTTCAAAATTTCTACTTTTTCTCGAAATTTCGACGTTCTTCTCAAATTTCGAATTTTTGCTCAAAATATTTCGAAATTTCGACTTTTTCTCGAAATTTCGACGTTATTTTCAAATTTCGACTTTTTCGTCGAAATTTCGGCCTTAATCTGAAAAGCTCGACTTTTTTCTCGAAATTTAGTTTTTTTTTTCTCAATTTTAGACTTTTTTCTCAAATATCGACTTTTTTCTCGAAATTTTAACCTTAATATCAAAATTTCGACTTTTTTTGTCGAAATTTCGTCTTTTTTGCTCGAAATATTTCGAAATTTCTACTTTTTTCTCGAAATTTCGACGTTATTCTCAAATTTCGAATTTTTGCTCGAAATATTTCGAAATTTCGACTTTTTCTCGAAATTTCGACGTTATTTTCAAATTTCGACTTTTTTCTCGAAATTTCGGCCTTAATCTGAAAGTTCGACTTTTTTCTCGAAATTTCGTTTTTTTTTTCTCAATTTTAGACTTTTTTCTTAAATATCGACTTTTTTCTCAAAATTTTGACCTTAATATCGAAATTTCGACATTTCTCTCAAAATTTCGACTTTATACTCAAAAGTTTGACCTTTTTTTATCGAAATTTCGACCTTTCTTTATCGAAATTTCGATTTTTTTCGCACATTTCGACTTTTTCTCTCGAAATTTCGTCTTTTTGTTTGAAATATTTCGAAATTTCTACTTTTTTTCGAAATTTCGACGTTATTTTCAAATTTCGACTTTTTTCTTTAAATTTCGGCCCTAATCTGAAAAGTTCGACTTTTTTCTCGAAATTTCGGTTTTTATTTCTCAATTTTAGACTTTTTACTCGAAATTTCGGCGTTATTTTCAAATTTCGACTTTTTTCTTGAAATTTCGGCATTAATCTGAAAAGTTCGACTTTTTTTCTCGAAATTTCGTTTTTTTTTTCTCAATTTTAGACTTTTTTAAAGTTTAAAGTCAAAATTTCGACATTAGTCTCGAAAATTTAAGAAGAAAGTAGAAATGTCAAGAAAAAAGTCGAATTTTTAAGAAAAAAGTCGAAATTTCGAGTGTTAAGTTGAAATTTCGAGTTTAAAGTCAAAATTTCGAGAAAAAAATCGAAATTTAAAAAAAATCGAATTTTTGACAAAAAAGTCGAAATTCCTAAACATTTTTTTTATAATCAGTGTACTTTTTACGCTTTTGTAAAATGTCGAAATCTGCAAATATAATTTTTTTAAATCAATGCCTTCCTATGCTTTTGTCACTCAAAATTTCGACTTTTTTCTCAAAATTTTGACCTTAATATCGAAATTTCGACATTTCTCTCAAAATTTCGACTTTATACTCAAAAGTTTGACCTTTTTTTATCGAAATTTCGACCTTTCTTTATCGAAATTTCGATTTTTTTCGCACATTTCGACTTTTTCTCTCGAAATTTCGTCTTTTTGTTTGAAATATTTCGAAATTTCTACTTTTTTTCGAAATTTCGACGTTATTTTCAAATTTCGACTTTTTTCTTTAAATTTCGGCCCTAATCTGAAAAGTTCGACTTTTTTCTCGAAATTTCGGTTTTTATTTCTCAATTTTAGACTTTTTACTCGAAATTTCGGCGTTATTTTCAAATTTCGACTTTTTTCTTGAAATCTCGGCATTAATCTAAAAAGTTCGACTTTTTTTCTCGAAATTTCGTTTTTTTTTCTCAATTTTAGACTTTTTTAAAGTTTAAAGTCAAAATTTCGACATTAGTCTTGAAAATTTAAGAAAAAGTAGAAATGTCAAGAAAAAAGTCGAATTTTTAAGGAAAAAGTCGGAAATTTCGATGTTGTTAAGTTGAAATTCGAGTTTTAAAGTCAAAATTTCGAGAAAAAAAAAATCGAAATTAAAATACAAATCGAATACAGTGTTGTATGTTATGGTGACACAAAAAGTCGAACTTCCTAACACATTTTTTTTATAATCAGTGTACTTTTTACGCTTTTGGTAAAATGTCGAAATCTGTCAAATATAATTTTTTAAATCACATGCCTTCCTCATGCCTTTTGCTCACTCACAAATTTCGACCTTTTTCTCGAACATTCTACTCCATGCATACATATGTCAAGAAAGTCGAATAATTTGGGGTAATAAAAAATTGAAATTACTTGAACGTAGCCTACTGCTAAGTGTCAATACTTAATTGTAAAAGGGTTGGTGCATGTATTGGGAAGCCTTGAGCTCACTTGCCAATTTTTATAAAATGTCTACATGGCTGTTTTGTTCATCATAAGCTCAATAGTTGGCAATTTCGAAAATGATTTACATGCTTAAATATACAATCAGCGGTTTTTCTACGGATATTTCAATTCGTATCATCGTAAATTTTTTGAGGAATATTCATTTCGGGGAGAGTCCGGACCCCTTGGACCCCCCCCTGGCTACATGCCTGCCCCTTGGGCATATTACTCATAAATTGTTAATTACGTAAATAATAAATTTATAAGTTACTTTTGGACCCTACTGTATATCAAATCTTAGTTTGTTGACTGAAGAACAATTTTAATTTAAAATGTAATAATCATTTTTCCTAGAATGTTAATTTTGTTGCTTCTTTACAAATTCAAAGGCAGCTTTTTATAACTGCTGGTCTACAAGACAACTGCTTAAAGCATTATACATTCGTGGCCGAAGTGTCTTGAGCGAACCAATCACAGAATGAGTTTCAGGCAACTGCATCCCCGAAAACAAACTATTTTGTTCGTCTAGTCGTGGCGAGTTGCGCGGCCAGATGCGTGGCTTTGTGAACTGCCTGAGTATGTTTGTACTCATATAATTCTACAGAATTAAATTAACATCTGAGCGGCGAGATGAACGTCGAGATGCACGGCGAGATGAACGGCTCCACTTTTTTACCCTAAGTCGACAACTGAACTAGATGCACTCAATATGTCACGAGAGTAAATTAACCCTTACAACCCCATAAACACGTTTCAACTGAATATTTGAGATAACGTGACCAGAGGATTACTCTTCCTAAGCAAGAAAGTAACCGTCTGAAGTTCGCCAACTGAACTTGCAAAGTTTCGTTATTCTTGAACAAAACGAGAATGTTTCGTTCGTTGTGAAACCGCCAGTTTCAAAATTAAATCTGCAGTTAGCCAGAGGCACTCTACAGTTTGAAACGCCATTTTGCTATAGTTTGTCTGCGTCTGCAATCGTGTAACAAAGTGTACAGGGCAAATAGAATATAACCTCGACTGCATTGGTGCTCCCTCGAAGGAATTGACAAGTAGTTCAATTAATAACAGTTGACTTACTGACGTGACGTTTAAAGAAATGGTTATTCAAACAAGTCAAATGCACAGACGACAGACACATTCAAACATTTATCAGATACGAACCATCGACCTTCTAAAAGTGATCGTTTCTGCTAAATGTAAGCCTTGGTAATTTTTTTTTTGGGATAAATACCTTGAGAGGTCTAATCTTTGTCATCGTTGATCACTATCTATATTATCATCACTCAACACTACAACGTGCGACGTGAAATTATGAGTGTGAAGGGCGTCATGTCTCCACATGTAATTTCAGTAGCGTGGATCCATCGCGTCGGGAGTTATTTTCGTGTTTGACACGTTTCAGTTTTGAATATTTCGCCTAGATGAATCCTAATCCTCATACTTTCCAAAATACCTCTAATCTTGTAATAGCGAACTACGCTTTAGAAGAAATAAATTAATTTGTTATCCGAGCATTTTTACTTGGAACATTTTTAAGCTAATACCCTTTTATTAGAAAAACTTCTTCCAATTAATGGGTCAGTATGCGCAGTGGCGGCTCGTAGCCAAAACTAATGGGGGTGCTGCTTGCAGTTTTAAAATTTTTAAGATTTCGACTAGAAATTTCGACATTTTCAAAACGTTACTTTTCGAAAATTTTGAATTTCCTCGAAAACTTGACAATGAAAACTTTTGATAATGTCGCGTTTCTTAAAAGGTTGGATTTTTTCCAAATTTCTACTGTAATGCAAAATTTAGATTCATTCTTGTTATCTCGACCTTATTTTATGGATTGACTTTTCTGAAAAACTGTGAATCCTTTTTTAAAAATTTCCGTATTTTCGTAAATATTTAAACTTTTCGGTGTTCTGTCTTTTTTTTTTCGACCTTTTTTTGGAAAGTTTCGATTATTTTTTGATTTTTTTTGTTGAAAGTTTCGCTGCTTAGTTTTAGAAATTCTTTCAAAATTTCGACTTTATTGAAAATTTTGAATTTTTATATTTAATTTTTAATTTTTTTGGTCGAAAATTTCCACGTCTAAAAAAAATGTTCCACTTTGATTCAAAATCCTAGCTACCAAAAATTTAAACTTTTTCCAAAATTTTAACTTCTCAATATTTCGACTTTTGAAAGCCTCGATCTATCTGATAATTTTCACTTGTTTTCAATTTTCCGGTTTCGAAAATTTTGGTTCATATTGAAAAGTTTAGTGCAACTATTCAAAATTTAAACTTTCGAATTATTTCGTAAATTCAATAAAAATTCTTAAACCTTTTGCATATTTTCACATTTTTTTAATTTCGACTATAAAATTTCGACCTTCTCTTTATGAAAATTTTTTCTTTTGCAAAATTTTCACTTGTTTTGGAAATTTGAAAGATTTTGAAAATGTTTGCCTTGTCAACAAATTTCGACTTTCTTTATTAAAAATTTTAACCTTTTCTTAAATCTGCACTTTATTGAAATTTTCGACTTTTTATTCTAATTCCCACTTTGTTGAAAATTCCCGCATTTTTCAAGTGTTCAAATTTTTCCAAAATTTAAAGTTTTTGGAAAATTTTGACTATTATTATTTTAACTATTTTTAAAATTTTGACAATTTTTACTAACTGTCGATCCTTAATTTGAAAATTTGTAAGGGGGAGCTGCTAGACCCGTGAATAATACTTGAGATTTTTATCAAGATTTATTAACACGAACACACACATCTTATGACAACCAGTCGCATAGACTTGTCTGACTGTTATATGAAAAACGCGGGAGCTGCTAGTGACAGTCGGGGCTGCCATCTGTCATCGAGATTGACCGCCAAATTCAAATTTGAATTTTATCGTCCTACAAATTATAATTTTTTTTTAAGTCAGACATATCTTAAAACCTTTTATTGAAATTTTTGACTTATATTTCGTAAAATTTCGACTCTTTTTGAAAACCTGATTTTTTTTTGAAAAGTTCGAACTTTTTCAAAAATTGTATTTATACATTTTTTTTTAAACATTTTCAATTAAATCTTTGACTTAAAAGAAACGATTCTTTTTAAACTTGAACTATTGAAAATTTCGACTCTTTTCAAAATTTTACCTTTTCAAAATTTCAACTTCTTTGATAATTACAAATTTTTCGATAATTTTGAGTTTTCTCCAATATTCAACAAATCCAGCTTTTTTGAAAATGCAATTAAAAACTCTGCAATTTATTCGAAATGTCGATATTTTTCAAAAAATTTGTCTTTTAAATGTCAACCATTTTAAAAATGGAAATTTTTTTTCGAAAATCCCTATTTTCTTTTGAAAATATGACTTTCTATAAAAATTTCAAATTTTTTTAGAATTTAACTTTTTTTAAAAAATTCGACTTTTCTGATAACTTGAGCTTTATTTTTTTAAAAGTGGTAATGTTTTTCTTTTTAAATTTACATTTTTTGAGAAACATTTCGAAATAACACTCGAATTTAAAAAATTAATATCAAAAATTTCTATTTTTAAAACTGCGCAAAATTTTGAAACAAATTTTCAACAAAAACTTGCATTTTATGTACAAATAAATTGCCACAATTCGAATTTTAAAATTTGGCTTCAAGCTGCAATATTTGATTTTTGAAATTTCTCCGAAACTTGAAAATTACTGGAAAAAAATTAAAATAAACTAACCTCTTAATTTGTGAACTGTCATGAAGTGACGTTTTCAATAAATTTAAATATCACGTAGTCGCATTTCAAAAACTGTTTAGAAAATTGTCAACAAACCATAAAAATTTAAATATTGCCAAACTGGGCCGAAGAAATGTTAAATAAATTGAAAAAAACAGTAAATTGTTAATGAATTTTTTCAACATTTTGATTCATTTCAATTTCGAAATTTTGAGACTTCTAGAAATGTTGACTCTTTTTCTCAAAAATTTTAATAATTTCCACCTTAAAAGTCGAAATTATAAAAATGCTTTTGACAATTACTTTATTTCAGAGAAATGTTTTCTGTCTTTAATTCCGAAAATGTTATTTTTTTTTAAATGTTTACAAATAAAAAATTTCAACTTTTTCTAGAAATATGATCTGCTTTCTCTTGAAATTTTAGGTTTAATCTTTAAATATCGATCTTTTTTTTCGAAATTTGAAATTTAAATTCGAATTAGAGAATTTCAAGAATAAATTTAACATTTCTAGAAAAATTGGAAATTCTGATTTGGAATTTTTTTTGGTCCTACAGTAGTAGTAATTTTTTAGAGAAATATTAAATTGAAAAAAAGGTTGAATTTTACAAGGTTCATTTTTTCCAAAATTTCAATATTTTTTCCAAAGTTTTTTTATTTTTATGCAGATTTGAAGTTTATTTTCCCTTAATTTAGTTCAGTTTCTTATCAAAATTGCAAAATAAAATGAACTTTAAAATATTGAAATTTCGTTAAAAAACTTTTAAATTTCCAAAACAAATTAGAGAGAAATGAAAGTTTCTACAAGAATGAATATTTTAAAGATAAAACCTCCGGAAAGTCAAAATTTCTAAAATAATTCTTTATATAAAATGTTTAGAGGAAAAAAAAGCAAAATTTCCTAGAGAAAATATCGAAATTTGAAAAAAAAATTATATATCTTTACAAAAAAGTCGTTTTGTTGTTCCCAAAATGTTGAAATTTTTATAGAGCTTTCAGGGTTTTTTCCACACATTTTTTGTCAAAACTACAAAATAAAATAAACTTTAAATTGTCAAAAAAAGTCGTGACATTTTTAAAGCAAATTAGAGGAACATAAAGAAAAATCTGGAGAAGTTGGAATTTCTAGAAGAAATTTTAAGAACACTTTTAGGAAAAATGGAAATTTTGAGAAAATTTCTTTGTATAAAATATTTAGAAAAATGAAAACTTTGCAGAAAAAATGAAAATCTCCTAAAAAAATTGAAATATCTGAAAAAAACTTAAAATTTTTATACAAAATGAGATTTGAGGTAAAATTTCAAGGATGACGTATAAACTTATTTTTAGAGAAATATTGGTTGGCAACTAATTGCGCATTTTTTTTAGAAAATCAAAGACAATTTTTTCATTTAACTATATAACTTTATTCTGTAATGTATTGCCCATTTTGATCAATGACCTTTTGCCATCTTTCAAGCAGCATCATAATCCCATCTTCATAAAACTTCTGGTTTTTATTAACAAAGAACTGAATCAGGTACGATTTGACATCATCATCATTATTGAAATTTTTACCATTCAACGAGTTTTGTAAAGATCGAAACAAAAAGTAATCAGATGGTGCAAGGTCAGGACTATATGGTGGATGTGGCAAAACATCCCAACCAAGCTCCAATAATTTTTGCCGAGTGACCAAAGATGTGTGTGGCCTTGCGTTGTCATGATGGAATACAACACTTTTTCGATTTGTCAATTCGGGCCGCTTTTCTTCAAGTGCTATGTTTAATTTGGTTAGTTGTTCAATGTAGACATCAGAATTGATCGTTCGGTTGGGTGGTAACAGTTCAAAGTAGACAATCCCTTTGTAATCCCACCAAACTGATAACAAAACCTTCTTTTGATGAATGTCAGCTTTTGATGTTGTTTGAGTTGGTTTACCTGGCCTGCTCCAGGATCTTTTCCACTTGATATTGTTGTAAACAACCCATTTTTCATCGCCAGTTATCAGTCGTTTTAAAAATGAATCATTGTCATTACTTTTCTTTAGCAAATCG
Organism: Dastarcus helophoroides; assembly: GCA_028583605.1. NCBI lineage: Eukaryota > Metazoa > Arthropoda > Insecta > Coleoptera > Bothrideridae > Dastarcus > Dastarcus helophoroides. The sequence goes on from CM053328.1 coordinate 42,264,430, forward strand.
TAGCTGTTAATGCGTTGCGTTAAATGCGTTTCTTTCAGTTCGTGAGGAACCCATGTATCGAGTTTTTGAACATTGTTTTCAGTGATTTTCAATGCATGTATGTGATACATGAAGCTTCTCTGCAATCTCACGTGTTGTACTGTGACGATCCGAATCGATTATTGCTTTGATTAGGGCTTCATCAACTTCAACTGGACGACCAGAGCATTTTTCATCTTTGAGTGAAAATTACTCTAAAAAATCACCTAAAAAAATCACTTAAAATGTTGACATTTTTAAAGAAATTTAAGTTTTTTCCTCAACATTTTAATTCCTGCTCAAAATATTGACTTCTTTCTCAATACTTTTACAAAAATTAGTTTTCAAAAATGTGATTTTGATCAAAATTAAAAATAAATTAGGTTTTTAAATGTGGCAACTTCGTGAAAGAAACCTAAAATTTCTATAAAAAGAAATCAGAGGATATTTAAAATTTCTACAAAAAAATTGTGAAATGAGAAATGTTCAGAAAGTTTTGAGAAAAAAACTCTTGAGCGAAATTGGGGTGCTGCAGTTCCACAGTGCCTATACGCCAGCCGCCACTGAGTATGCGTTAGGTATTTAATAACTCAAACTCTGCTCACGATATAAAAGTGTACGTGATGGATAAACTTTTCAGGAACGCCAATCACGTTTCCTTATTGTCTTCCGGCCGCAACAGGTAAACTCGTAACGTAATTATATCGCTAAATGAAGTTAATTGACCGACCGATCGGTATTGTAAGCCATAAAATTAATTATCCTGGAGATTTGCAAAGTTAAACTAGTTGGCAACAGTCCATCTCATATTTCGATAGAATTTAATTCGTCTCTTTCAACATGCTGCAATTTATATCTGACCTTTTGGGAAGTGAATTTTCTTTAAATGATCCATTAGGAGGCCTGTAAAGTCCCTGTGATATATAGCTCGGGCAATAAAAACAAAATGGCTTCATTAAATCCCTAAATATCCTTAAGCGTTCCTGTGCTCGGTAAATTACGTGGCTTAAAACACGACATACTGCGACTGCTCGTTTACAATGTAAAACTTAACAATTTTTATTTATATTCATAATTCATAAATGTCACATGTGACATGCGTTGGAATTAAACCTAGTATGTCCTACGTTAAACATTTCTAAGGTTTCAGGTATCTTTTCCAGTTTAATCTCCCGCTTTGAGGTCTTGTACACCAATAAAATTGAGCTTCTCTCGATTAAAATGAAAGAACTCTTATTGTCTTTATTGAACTTTTATCGTTAAAACCGAGCGAGGGATATCCTTCAGTGAACGAGAAATCTGCTTAAATGCAATGCGTTCTCGTTCGATTGCCCATCAGGATTTCATCCTGACAGGATCACGCTGCAAATCGGTGATTATTGCAAGGATCTTCACACGAAGTCTTCCTTAGGAAACGCAAATCCCTCATTTAATAGGGGTTTGCGATTTGTTCATTACTTAGACAGGAAGGAATTAACCCTATCACGGGAGTATTTAATCAAAAAGGAAACTTTCCTTCCAGTTGAAGTTTGTCTACATAGTTGCGTATGTATTTAAATGTTCTATCGTTCTAAATGGAAGTTGAAAAGGAAATGAAATGCCGAAGATGCTTACTAATGAAGCTAACTGATTGCATATAAGTATATCATTGAGAGTTAATTTAGAAACTAGTACGAGGAAAGTGATTTTAATCCTCCAATTATTTTACTTCAGTAGTTCTATTTCATTTCAACTTTGAAGATATGGCGCAACTTCACTTGATACCCAATATACAGCTGAAAACTCGCTTTTACGAATTTAAACAAAACATCATTCTGCAAAATGCACGAGTTCTTTAAAGCTGTGCATAGATTATGTTAATTTAACTACGCGTTTATCCAAACTAATTTTATAAATAAGAAAGTAAATTTAATTGACAGTATCAACGCAATCCGTCGCTATTTTACATCTAAATTGGCTTAAACTAGAGACAAATTAAAATATTAAATTAAAAAAATGCTTAGCTTAGGCAACGTTACCTATATAAATACTCCTTATAAGAGGCTACCCTTTCTTATTAGAATTGGTATTACCCGCCACCAAAGGCTGTACTCTCCCGCCCAAAAGCGGTACCTGGTACGTTATTAATAATATGTAATACTTTAAAAATATTTTTTTTTGTAAATTGGACTTGTTCTTTGTTATCTTTAAAAATTGATATGGAGACCAAGAAAAATACCTTTCTTGGTTTCAGGAGACAATTTTGAAAAAAGACTTGGAAACATGTAAAAGTATAACAATTTTAATTTCTTTAATATCAGTGCTTATTTTTTTTTCTAACAACCAAGCAATTTTCAAAAAGCGACTTGGTTAAAAATGTTAGTAAATGCATTAGGCTATAAATCATTTTTGTTTTGTTTTGACGTTCACCTCGATTATGACAGGATATATTGAGTTGATGCGAAATTTTACATTTAATGGAACGTCGGCGTCTAAATGACATCAACATGCAAGGATGCGACGCCTAGTTATTATAATAACGTCTACTTTGTCCACATTGAAGAGCTAATATGATCTTCTTAAAGCACGTAACATACAAAGTGAAACGTCTGATTTAAATTTGACGTTTCCAAGCAACAAAACCCAATATGTGTGATATGAAATTATTTTTAAAAAGGCGCTTTAAAATCTCGAACTTTACTATATATTTTACTTTGAAGACCGTGACAATTTCATATTTGAAATTTAACTGATGTTTGCTTTCCAGTCTGACTTATTGCCTTTTTTTTTTTTGTTTGAGTTTATATGAAAAATGATGTTGTCAGAGTTCCATAAAATATGATCCTAGATTGATATGGGTCTTGTCTGAAATGTACTTCATTTTTATGATAAACTAGCTGTTACGCGCGGCTTCATTTACGTGGAATTTGAGAAATAATTACCTTTGTAGAAAATTTTTAACACCATTTCTTCAGGGTTTCATTCTTTTTTAAATTTTGCCATGCACCTGTTGTTCATTACTGACATTAAATACATTTATTGTCCAAATGTCCAACGATTCAAAATGAGCATTAATGCATTAGTGTTAAGTGGAACGTCTTCACTGTAGGACAGGAAATAAAACAAAACGTAATAATGCTAACTAAAAATGGTTTAGGAAAAATGCAAACAACCATCTAAAGTTACAAAAAGTTTACATAAAATCCTCAAATTGAAATACTTGTCCCTTGAAACCAAAAAAGATTGAGATCTCTCTGAAGATGATAGCTTGGCTATCGAAACGCGTTAGAGCAAGCTTTGTTGGGTTTTTATTCTTTTTTGGTTTTAGGGGACAAGATGTGTATTTCAATTTTTAAAGATAACCGAGGACCGCAGAATCCTGATTTGTTAAGTTGGTAGAGTTCAACTCCTTATTCATAACAAAAGCTTATAAACCTGATGATGATCCTATTAATCAGTCTTTTATTACTGCTATATTCATTGGCTGACATAAACACATTACTATCTTTCCACTTAAACTATTTTTTAGTACATTAAACAGAAAATAGTCCTAAGACAATTACAATAAAATATGGCAGTCATAATGAGCAATACAGTTTCTCTTTGAAGATGACAGCTTGGCTGTGAAACGCGTTAAAAACAACCTTTGTTGTGTTTTTTAATTTTTCTTGGTTTCAGTGGACAAGTTCTGTGTTTCAATTTTTGAAGATAACCAAGGACCAGTCCGTTCCATCAAACAGGTTACTATTTATAAAAATATTTCAGATAAATAAGACAAGTGGGTGTGGAACAATAAGTAAACAACTGGCGAATACTACTATCCAAAGTTGCAAACAGTTAACGTAAACAAGAACGTTGTTTGTGTTCAGAATCCTATGTCAAAGTACGTCGGTATCTTCCGAGCATCCGTTACAACTACAACGTACGTTGCAAATGTCAAATTAAAGGTTAGAACAAAATCGATGCAATTTCAGTGGACGTCCATCGAGTCGTCAGTTATTTTCGTGTTTGAGGTTAGTCGTTCCAATTTTGAAAATTATGCATTATTTGAGAACTTAACAAGCACATTGTTTATTTGTATGCTTTGTAATATAATTGACAATAAATTCTCTAGTGCTGCATTCGTGCAATGCGACAAAACCATCTGTACAATATGCCAACAACGGGTTGAATGAAGGCTCTAAAAGTGTCAGTGGTATACTTACTGAATTATTTCCAGCAAAAAAAGATACTGCAACACACGTTACCGATGCGAAGTTAGAAGCTAGATGAAGATTGACGTAATTTCAGTGTACGTCCATCGGTTCGCTAGTTATTTTCGTGTTTGAGGTTTGTCATTTCAATTTTAAAAATTATGCATTATTTTCAAGGTTAACAAGCAAATTGTGTTTAATTGTATGATTTGTAACATACTTGACGATGAATGCTTTAGTGGCTGCACTGTTCATGTAATGCGACAAAACCATTTTCACAATATGTCAACAACGGGTTAAATGAAGGCTCTAAAAGTTTCAGTGGTATACTTACTAAATTATTTTAAGCAAAAAAAGATACCGCAACGCACGTTACCAATGCGAAGTTAGAAGCTAGATGAAAATTGACGTAATTTCAGTGTACGTCCATCGGTTCGCTAGTTATTTTCGTGTTTGAGATTTGTCATTTCTATTTTAAAAATTATGCATTATTTTCAAGGTTAACAAGCACATTGTGTTTAATTGTATGATTTGTAACATACTTGACGATGAATGCTTTAGTGGCTGCACTGTTCATGTAATGCGACAAAACTGTTTTCACAAAATGTCAACAACGGGTTAAATGAAAGCTCTTAAAGTTTTACTAATATACTTACTAAATTATTTTAAGCAAAAAAAGATACTGCAACAAACGTTACCGATGCGAAGTTAGAAGCTAGATGAAAATCGACGTAATTGCAGTGTTTGTCCATCGGTTCGCTAATTATTTTCATGTTTGAGGTTTGTCATTTCTATTTTAAAAGTTATGCATTATTTTCAAGGTTAACAAGCAAATTGTGTTTAATTGTATGATTTGTAACATACTTGACAATGAATGCTTTAGTGGCTGCACTGTTCATGTAATGCGACAAAACCATTTTCACAATATGTCAACAACGGGTTAAATGAAGACTCTAACAGTTTCAGTGGTATACTTACTAAATTATTTTAGGCAAAAAAGATACTGCAACAAACGTTACCGATGCGAAGTTAAAAGCTAGACGAAGATTGACGTAATTTCAGGGTACGTCCTTCGGTTTGCTGGTTATTTTCATGTTTGAGGTTTGTCATTTCAATTTTAAAAATTATGCATTATTTTCAAAGTTAACAAGCAAATTGTGTTTAATTGTATGATTTGTAACATACTTGACGATGAATGCTTTAGTGGCTGCACTGTTCATGTAATGCGACAAAACCGTTTTCACAATATGTCAACAACGGGTTAAATGAAGACTCTAACAGTTTCAGTGGTATACTTACTAAATTATTTTAGGCAAAAAAGATACTGCAACAAACGTTACCGATGCGAAGTTAAAAGCTAGACGAAGATTGACGTAATTTCAGGGTACGTCCTTCGGTTTGCTGGTTATTTTCATGTTTGAGGTTTGTCATTTCAATTTTAAAAATTATGCATTATTTTCAAAGTTAACAAGCAAATTGTGTTTAATTGTATGATTTGTAACATACTTGACGATGAATGCTTTAGTGGCTGCACTGTTCATGTAATGCGACAAAACCGTTTTCACAATATGTCAACAACGGGTTAAATGAAGGCTCTAAAAGTTTCAGTGGTATACTTACTAAATTATTTTAAGCAAAAAAAGATACTGCAACAAACGTTACCGATGCGAAGTTAGAAGCTAGATGAAAATCGACGTAATTTCAGTGTACGTCCATCGGTTCGCTAGTTATTTTCGTGTTTAAGGTTTGTCATTTCAATTTTAAAAATTATGCATTATTTTCAAGGTTAACAAGCACATTGTGTTTAATTGTATGATTTGTAACATACTTGACGATGAATGCTTTAGTGGCTGCACTGTTCATGTAATGCGACAAAACCATTTTCACAATATGTCAACAACGGGTTAAATGAAAGCTCTAAAAGTTTCAGTGGTATACTTACTAAATTATTTTAAGCAAAAAAGATACTGCAACAAACGTTACCGATGCGAAGTTAGAAGCTAGATGAAAATCGACGTAATTTCAGTGTACGTCCATCGGTTCGCTAGTTATTTTCGTGTTTGAGGTTTGTCATTTCTATTTTAAAAATTATGCATTATTTTCAAGGTTAACAAGCAAATTGTGTTTAATTGTATGATTTGTAACATACTTGACGATGAATGCTTTAGTGGCTGCACTGTTCATGTAATGCGACAAAACCGTTTTCACAATATGTCAACAACGGGTTAAATAAAGACTCTAAAAGTTTCAGTGGTATACTTACTAAATTATTTTAAGTAAAAAAAGATACTGCAACAAACGTTACCGATGCGAAGTTAGAAGCTAGATGAAAATCGACGTAATTTCAGTGTACGTCCATCGGTTCGCTAGTTATTTTCGTGTTTGAGGTTTGTCATTTCTATTTTAAAAATTATGCATTATTTTCAAGGTTAACAAGCACATTGTGTTTAATTGTATGATTTGTAACATACTTGACGATGAATGCTTTAGTGGCTGCACTGTTCATGTAATGCGACAGAACCATTTTCACAATATGTCAACAACGGGTTAAATGAAGACTCTAAAAGTTTCAGTGGTATACTTACTAAATTAATTAAGTAAAAAAAGATACTGCAACAAACGTTACCGATGCGAAGTTAGAAGCTAGATGAAAATCGACGCAATTTCAGTGTACGTCCATCGGTTCGCTAGTTATTTTCGTGTTTGAGGTTTGTCATTTCAATTTTAAAAATTATGCATTATTTTCAAAGTTAACAAGCACATTGTGTTTAATTGTATGATTTGTAACATACTTGACTATGAATGCTTTAGTGGCTGCACTGTTCATGTAATGCGACAAAACCATTTTCACAATATGTCAACAACTGGTTAAATGAAGGCTCTAAAAGTTTCAGTGGTATACTTACTGAATTATTTCCAGCAAAAAAAGATACTGCAACACACGTTACCGATGCGAAGTTAGAAGCTAGATGAAAATCGACGTAATTCCAGTGTACGTCCATCGGTTCGCTAGTTATTTTCGTGTTTGAGGTTTGTCATTTCAATTTTAAAAATTATGCATTATTTTCAAAGTTAACAAGCACATTGTGTTTAATTGTATGATTTGTAACATACTTGACAATGAATGCTTTAGTGACTGTTCTGTTCATCTAATGCGACAAAACCATTTTCACAATATGTCTACAGCGGATTAAATGAAGCTCTAAGAGTTTCAGTGAATTATTTTCCACAAAAAAGATACTACAGCGCATCTTACTGAGGCGAAGTTAGAAGCTAGTCGAAGATCGATGTAATTTCAGAGTACGTCCATCAAGTCGGAAGTTATTTTCATGTTTGAGGTTTGACGTTCTAATTTCGAAAATTACGCATTATTTTCGAAGCTAACAAGCAAATTGTAATTATTTGGTGATTTGGGGCATCATTGACGATAAATACTTATTAAGTGCCCCATTTTTCGTGTCATGTGAGCAAATCATCTTTACAATATGTCCGCAATGGCGCCTGATTTATTAAGTTGGAAGAGTTCAACTTCTTATTCATCACAAAAACTTATAAAGCTGATGATGACCTTATAAATCAGTCTTTTATTTCTGTTATATTCATTGGCTGACACAAACACGTTACTAGCTCTCCAGTTAAATAATTATTTTTTAGTATATTCAGTTAAAAAATTAGTTTTCACTATATTAAGCAGAAAATATTCCTAAGACGATTGCCATAGAATATGGCAGTCATAATGAGCAATACACTACCATTTATAAAAATAATTTGGATAAATATTATAAAACAAGTGGCTGTAAAATGCTTGGTAAAACAATACGTTAACAACTCTCAAATACTATTATCCAAAGTTACAAACAGTTCACGTGAACTTACAGTTTTTTTTAGTTTTTTTTTGATTTTTACATGGCGCCAAATTGGAATCTTTTTTGCAATTTCGACATTAATTTTGAAATTTTAATTTTAATTTCTTCTCTCCTTTTTAAAGAAGTTTTAAAATGATTCTCGAAAATTTTGTTGTGGGCCATTATTACGTTATAGACCACCGGTTCCCGTACGCCGCTTTAGATTACATGTTTGTATCGACATAATTTTCCACAAATTAATGATCGTAATGGAAACACCTTCCAATGTAAACCATCATCATCAGGCATGAAATTGTAATCTTACCCAACTGTGATTCAGATAACAAATGTGTCCATTTGATCTTTCTACGTCAATTTACGTTGTAACGAGCAGTAATACAATAGGAAATTATTCTGATTTGTGTATATTTTACTGCAATTACTAACTCCCTGTTCGCAAATCAACACCGAATCGTATTAGCTGACTTTAATAGAAAGCGACTGGGAGATTACTTCCACGAATTGAAGGTGTTAAATCGCCCTCGTTTCGTTGCAAACCGCTGAAAGTTATTCAGGGGCTGTCGGAATAACTCCCAAAGAAGAAACAATTTCAATAAAAACAAAAAGAACATTGGTGCTAAAGTCATTCAACGTTCATTAATAGTGACGCTGAAACAAAGTACTTAAATACTTAATTATGTTTACTTTTTCTTTAATATTCTTTGTAATATACTGCAACATTTTGACTCTACACTTTGTTGTAATGCAATTGCCCTTGACCTTTAGCATATTCTCCCATTTCCTTATTTCAACTTTGCTTTTCAAAGAATTGCTAGGTAAGTTAGTGAAGTGGGTTACCACTGGGGCCACGATTCCCGGCTTGTAACGTATTGTTAGTTGGCGATCGAAGAGATTTTAGAGGGAATCAGGAATTACCTTTCATTCGTTATCATCGCTAGCCATCGTTTTCTGTATTATTTTTACTAACATGCTATCAAAAAGATTTTAACAATTTTTGTGACCTTGAAAGTTTCAAACATCTGTAGCGCCGAAACGAATAGTCGTAGCTCAATTTTCTCGACAGATTTTAATTCTACGTGTCAAAATCTATAGCATGCGATACTTTTAAATCAAATTTGATGACTTTTATTTTTCGATTTCTAGAACTTTCGACATTTCAAACGCCTGTAGCGTACAAAAGATAAATCGTACGTCGATTTTCTTCACAAATTCGGATTCAGCGAGTCAAGAATTTATAATATGGGGTATTTAAAGTGAAAATTTGTTGGGTTTTCGAAAATAGATATTTTTAAAATAAAATAACCTTCGAATTATGTTAAACATTTGATTGTGTAATTTATGGATCCAATTATTATTTTTTGACTAGTTTGTATACCCCGGGTTTAAATCTGCCAGCAGAAATGCCCTAAGTGGCATCATTAAGGAGAGTCCCAAGTTGCATCGTTTAGGAGATCGAGTCGTTTAAAAATTATTTTTGGTGACCTTGAAATTTTAAACGCTTGCAACACGTTAACGAAGACCCTCAGTGTAATTTTCTGTGCAGATTCGGATTCTACGTGTTTAAATCTATAAAATAGAGAGTCTTGAATACTAATTTAGTAGCAACATTTTATGAATTTAAATAACTTTGAGAAACCGTCACCTTTCTAATAAAATCGTTAAAAATTCGATTGAGCAAATTTTGCTTTTGATCAAAGTTTTTTTAGTTAATTTTGACACGCCGACTACAAATTTGCCCTCAGAAATGTCCCAAGTTGCATCATTTAGAAGATCGAGTCGTTTAAAAATTATTTTTGGTGACCTTGAAATTTTAAACGCTTGCAACACGTTAACGAAAACCCTCAGAGTAATTTTCTGTGCAGATTTGGATTCTACGTGTTTAAATCTATAAAATAAAGAGTCTTCAATACTAATTTAGTAGCAACATTTTATGAGTTTAAATAACTTTGAGAAATCGTCACATTTCTAATAAAATCGTTAAAAATTCGATTGAGCAAATTTTGCTTTTGATCAACGTTTTTTGATTAATTTTGACACACCGAGGACAAATTTGATTTTAAAAATGTCTTAAGTTGCACGGTTTAGGAGATAGAGCGATTTAAAACAATTTTGTGTGACCTTGAAATTTTAAACATTTCTAATATTCAAACGAAAAATGACAGCCTAATTTTCTATGCACAGTCGCATTCTACATGCCTAAATCTATAAGATTAGCATTAATTTGATCAGAATAAAGTGGTTTAAAAAATATTTTTGTGACCTTGAAATTTTGAACATTTCTAATATTCAAACGAAAAATGACAGCTTAATTTTCTATGCACAGTCGCATTCTACATGCCAAAATCTATAAGATTAGCAATAATTTGATTAGAATAAAGTGGTTTAAAAAATATTTTTGTGACCTTGAAATTTTGAACGCTTGCAACTCCAAAACGAAATTCCGTAGGTTAATCGTTTGTGAGATTCGGATTCTAGGTGCCACAATCTATAAAATAGAGTATTTTAAACAATTAATTTGATGACTTTCGAAAAATCGACCTCTTTAAAGTAAAATCGTTCAAAATTTTATTGAACATATTTTGTCTTTGATTAACGTTTTTTTTTTGATTAATTTTGACTCACCGGGTCCAAATTTGCTATCAAAATTGCCCCAAGTGCCACCGTTTAAGAGATAGAGTGGTTTGAAAATTGTTTGTTGTGACCTTGAAATTTAAAAAGCTCGTAACACCAAAACGAATAATCGCAGGTTAATTGTCTACAGAGATTCGGATTTTACGAGCGTAAATCTAGATAGAGGGTTTTAAATACCAATTTATTATCAAAATTTTATCAATTCAATTACCTTCAACAAATCGTAACCTTGAAAATAAAATCGTTAAAAATTCGATAGCGCAATTTTCGCCTTTGATTGACGTTTCTAAATTAATTTTGATACACCGAGTCCAAATTTGCTACTAGAAATGCCCCGAAAAATACCGTTTGGGAGAGGGAGTGATTTAAAAACTATTTTCTGTGACCTTGAAATTTTAAACGCTTGTTATACCCAAACGAAAGATCGCACATAGGTTTTCTGGGCAAATTCAGATTCTACGTGCTTAAATCTATAAGGTAGGGAGTCCTAAATACAAATTCAGTATCAACATTTTATGAATTTAACTAATTTCGAGAAATTGTTACCTTTTAAATAAAACCGAATTTGATTGAGCAATTTCTGCTTTTGAGAAACGGTTTTTAGCTAAGTTTGTCACGACAGGTCCAAATTTGCCACCAGAAACGTCCCAAGTTGCATCGTTTGGGAGAGGGAGTGATTTAAAATTTATTTTCAGTGACCTTGAAATTGTAAACGCTTGTTACACCCAAACGAAAGATCGCACCTAGGTTTTCTGGGCAAATTCAGATTCTACGTACTTAAATCTATAAGATAGGGAGTCTTAAATACCAATTCAGTATCAACATTTTAGGAATTTGACATTCGAGAAATTTTCATTTTTTAAATAAAACCGTTGAGAATTTGATTGAGCACATTTTGCCTTTGAGCAATTTTTTTTAGTTAATTTTGTCACGCCGACTACAAATTAGCCCTCAGAAATGTCCCTAGTTGCACTGTTTAGGAGATTAAGTGGTTTAAAAATTATTTTTGGTGACCTTGAAATTTTAAACGCTTGTAACCCGTTAACGAAAACTCGCAGTGTAATTTTCTTTGCAGATTCGCATTCTACGTGTTTAAATCTATAAAATAGAGAGTCTTATATACCAATTTAGTATCAACATCTTATGAATTTAACTAACTTTGAGAAATCTTCACCTTTCAAATAAAATAGTTAAAAATTCGATTGAGCAAATTTTGCTTTTGATTAACGTTTTTTGATTAATTTTGACATGCCGAGTACAAATATGCTTTCAGAAGTGTCTCAAGTTGCACCGTTTAGGAGATTGAGTGGTATAAAAATTATTTTTGGTGACCTTGAAATTTTAAACGCTTGTAACACGTTAACGAAAACTCTCAGTGTAATTTTCTGTGTAGATTCGGATTCTACGTGTTTAAATCTATAAAATAGAGAGTCTTAAATACCAATTCAGTATCAACATTTTCGGAATTCGACATTTGAGAAATTTTCACCTTTTAAATAAAACCGTTGAGAATTTGACTGAGCAAATTTTGCCTTTGAGCAACGTTTTTTAGTTAATCTTGACACGCCGACTACAAATTTGCTCTCAGAAATGTCCCAAGTTGCATCGTTTAGGGGATCAAGTGGTTTAAGAATTATTTTTGGTGACCTTGAAATTTTAAACGCTTGTAACACGTTAACGAAAACTCTCAGTGTAATTTTCTGTGTAGATTCGGATTCTACGTGTTTAAATCTATAAAATAGAGAGTCTTAAAAACCAATTCAGTATCAACATTTCAGGAATTCGACATTCGAGAAATTTTCACCTTTTAAATAAAACCGTTGAGAATTTGACTGAGCAAATTTTGCCTTTGAGCAACGTTTTTTAGTTAATCTTGACACGCCGACTACAAATTTGCTCTCAGAAATGTCCCAAGTTGCATCGTTTAGGGGATCAAGTGGTTTAAGAATTATTTTTGGTGACCTTGAAATTTTAAACGCTTGTAACACGTTAACGAAAATTCGCACTATAATTTTCTGTGCAGATTCGGATTCTATCTGTTTAAATCTATAAAATAGAGAGTCTTACAAACCAATTCAGTATCAACATTTTATTAATTTAATTAACTTTAAGAAATGGTTACCTTTCAAATAAAATCGTTAAAAATTCGATTGAGCAAATTTTGCATTTAAATAACGTTTTTTGATTAATTTTGACACGCCGAGTAGAAATTTGCTTTCAGAAGTGTCCCAAGTTGCACCGTTTAGGAGATCGAGTGGTTTAAAAATTATTTTTGGTGACCTTGAAATTTTAAACGCTTGTAATAACCAAACGGAAGATCGCACTTGGGTTTTCTGGACAAATTCAGATTCTACGTGATTAAATCTATAAGATAGAGTCTTAAATACCAATTCAGTATCAACATTTAAAAAATATAACTAACTTCGAGAAATCGTCACCTTTAAAATAAAATCATTAAAAATTTGATTGAGCAAATTTTGCCTTTGATCAACGTTTTTTGATTAATTTTGACACGCTTAGTCCAAATTTGCCATCAGAAATACTTTAGAGAACATTGTTTAGGAAATCTAATGGTTTAAAAGCTATTTTGTGTGACCTTGAAATTTTAAACGCTTGTAACACCCAAACGAAAGATCGCACCTAGATTTTCTGGCCAAATTCAGATTCTAGGTGCTTAAATCTATAAGATAGATGGTCCTAGATACCAATTCAGTTTCAACATTTTATGAATTTAACAAACTTCGAGAAATTGTCAACTTTGAAATAAAATGGTTGAGAATTTAATTGAGCAAATATTGCTTTTGATCAACGTACTTTGATTAATTTTGATGCCCCGACTTTAAATTTACAATCAGAAATGCCCTAAGTGGCGCCGTTTAAGAGATAGAGTGATTTAAACATAACTTTGTGTGACCTTGAAATTTTAATCATTTTTAATTTTCACACTAAAAATGACAGCTTGATTTTTTGTACAGATTTGAATTCTACGTTCCTTTATTATTAAGATAAAGTGTCGTAGACATCAATTGGAGCGGAATCAAGTGACTGAAATATTATTTTTTATGACCTTGAAATTTTAAACGCTTGCTTAAAATTTCGTATGCTAATTGTCCATTCAGATTAGGATTCTACGTGCCAAAATCTATAAGACAGAGTGTTTTAAACATCAACTTGATGACCTTCGAGAAATCCACATCAATTCAACTACCTTCAAGAAATCGTCGCCTTTCAAATAACATTGTTGAAAATTCAATTGGGCACATTTAGTCTTTGATCAACGTTTTATAGTTAATTTTGACACGCCGAAATCAAATTTGCCATTAAAAAAGTTCCAAGTGACACCGTTTAGGAGATCGAGTGGTTTGAAAATTATTTTTGGTGACCTTGAAATTTTAAACGCTTGTAACACACAAATGAAAGATCGCACCTAGATTTTCTGGGCAAATTCAGATTCTACGTGATTAAATCCATAAGATAAAAAGTCTTAAATAGCAATTCAGTATCAACATTTTAGGAATATAACTAACTTCGAGAAATTGTCACCTTTAAAATAAAATCATTAAAAATTCGATTGAGCATCAAATTTGCCTTTGATCAACGTTTTTTGATTAATTTTGACACGCCCGGTCCAAATTTGCCATCAGAAATACTTTAGAGAACACCGTTTAGGAAATCTAATGGTTTAAAAGCTATTTTGTGTGACCTTGAAATTTTAAACGCTTGTAACGCCCAAACGAAAGATCGCACCTAGATTTTCTGGGCAAATTTAAATTCTGCGTGCTTAAATCTATAAGATAAAGAGTCTTAAATACCAATTTAGTATCAATATTCTATGAATTTAACCAACTTCGAGAAATCGTCACCTTTTAAATAAAACCGAATTAGATTGAGCAAATTTTGCCTTTCAGCAAAGCTTTCTAGTTAATTTTGACACGCCGAGTCCAAATGTGTCCTCAGAAATATCCCAAGTTGCGCCGTTTAGGAGACTGAGTGGTTTAAAAATTGGTTTTGGTGACCTTGAAATTTTAACCGCTTGTAACATTCAAACGACAACTCGCAGCTTAGTTTTCTTTGCAGATTCGGATTCTACGTGACTAAATCTATAAGACTGAGTAGACTAAACATTAATTTGATGACCTTCGAAAAATCGTCACCTTTAAAATAAAAATGCGTTAAAAATTCGATTGTCAAAATTTTGCTGTCGTTTAATGTTTTTTGATTAATTTTGACACGCCGAGGTTAAATTTGCTATTAAAAACGTTTAATCATTTAGGAAATTAAGTTGTTTAAAAATTAATTGTCGTGACCTTGAACTTTTAAATGCTCGTAGCTCCCAAACGACAAGTCGTAGCCCAATTTCATCTGCATATTCGAATTCTGCACGTGAAGGTGGACAAAATAGAATATCATGAAGGGAAATCAAGTAATTTAAAAATTAATTGTTGTGACCTTGAACTTTTAAACGCCTGTAGCACCCAAACAAGAAGTCGTAGCTCAATTTCATCTGCATATTCGAATTCTGCACGTCAAGATGGAGAAAATATGATACCATAAAAGGAAATCAAGTTCTTTAAAATTTAATTGTAGTGACCTTGAACTTTTAAACGTCTGTAGCACCCAAATGACAACTCGTAGCTCGATTTTATCTACATATTTAAATTCTGCACGTCAAGGCGGTAAAATATAATGCCATAAAACAAAATCAAGTTAAAAAAAAATTAATTGTCGTGACCTTGAACTTTTAAACGCATGTAGCTTCCAAACGACAAGTCGTAGCCCAATTTCATCTGAATATTCGAATTCTGCACGTCAAGGCGGACAAAATATAACACCATAAAAGGAAATCAAGTAATTTAAAAATAAATTATCATGACCTTGAACTTTTAAACGCCTGTAGCTTCCAAATGACAAGTCGTAGCCCAATTTTATTTGCATATTCGAATTCTAATTGTCAAGGCGGACAAAATATGATACCATAAAAGAAAATCGGGTCATTTCAAAATAAATTGTCGTGACCTTGAACTTTTAAACGCCTGTTGCACCCAAACGACGTCATAGCCCAATTTCGTCTGCATATTCTGCACGTCAAAGTGGACAAAAGATGATACCATAAAAGGAAATCAAGTAATTTAAAAAATCAATTGTCGTGACCTTGAACGAAAATTGTTGGTCTGAAGCACCAAAGTAAGGACTGAAAATTCGACAGTTTGGAAATTCTAGAATTCTGCGTATCTATTTTACACCGCCGTAGTTTGTTTTATTGCGTTCGTTGTCGAATGAAGCTTTTGTAAATTTTATGCATTATCAGACTATTCGTTGCAGTCGTTTTTTTGATTAAGTCGAATCACGTAATCGTTTTCTGATTAAAGTGAATTACGTGGGCCATATAAAGGGGACTTGATGCGTGCGAATGGAATTCACGGAACTTCAGAGCAAGTGTAAAGCTTTTGTGTGCAAATTTTTAATTGAGCTGGGTGATTATGAACAACAGGAAAATACAGTTCGGTGGAGCACGGACCGTATTTCCTGGTAAATATTTGAGAAATGCCGATGGGTAAATACGGGCGGCTAATAATTGATTTTAGAAAGGCATTGTCCAATTAGGGCGAGTTACTTTAACGGTGGTGGTATAAATTTTTTAATTAATAACGTGGGGGGGATTAATATCAAATAAAAAAAAGATTTGAGTTGTCGGTTTTCTTCCTTCGTCGTCCATCCACAAATTGAAATTTTAATTCACATAATGCCTGACTCCATTAAAACGAGTTGAAACATGCGCTGGGAATTAAATTGATATTTATTACAAATATGGATCCCACCAGCGCAGCTGCTATGAAAAATTCAAATATATTTAACAGTTTAATGTTCGAAAATATTTAGCTTGCATCAACTATTCACTTTTTTTGTAGAAGGGATTGGTTATCCTTAAAATTTGATATATTGTAACAAAAAGTAGTTATAAAATTTGTATTAGTGATTGTGTAAGAAATTCTCTAGAAACATTTGATAATGGGAAGGGGTCGCGAGAATAAATCATACTGCAGATAAGCGTTCCGGAGATTCGTCGACAAAGACCGAGATTTAAGAAAGAAAACACACATTTTAGAATTAGTATAATAAGGGAATCACGTTTTCTATTCTAAGATATTTTGCCTTTTCCGCAGAAGACGAGAATTTTCTATTAGTTATCGATTAGTTAAAGTATCATTAAAGAGTAGCTTAAAGAAATTCCCAAATTCTGTAAAGAATACATTTTAGAATTAGAATAATACGGAAATCACTTCTCCTACTCCAAAATATTTCGTCTCTTCTGCAGGAGAATTTTACTCTAACTATTCGTCATTTTCTTATTGGCAAGTCGTTGGAAACAAGTCTTTAAATTCTGTTTTAAAAGAGAAATATTTTAGTATTACAGAAAATAAGTCATTCTACTCCTAAAATATTTTGCTTCTTCCGCTAAAGAGGAGAATTTTCTTTTATGTATCGATTAGTTAATGCATCATTAATGAAAAGGTTGAAACAATACTCAAATCTTAGAAATAAAATAGTACTGAAATCAAGTCTTCTATTCCAAAATATTTGGGCTCTTAGGCAAAAGACAAAAATTTCCCTTTCCCTATCGATTAGTTAATTTCTTGTTAACGAGTAGTTAGAAAAAATTCTTGAATTTTGTAAAAGAATTCTAGAGCTAAAATAATACAGAAATTAAGTCTTCTAGTTTTAGAAGAAGACGAAAATTTTCCCTAGCTAATGTGTTATTAACAAGTAGCTTAAAGAAATTCCCAAATTCTGTAAAGGAAAACATTTTAGAATAAGAATAATACGATTAGTTAAAGTATTATTAACGAGTAGCTTGAAGAAATTCCCAAATTCTGTAAAGGAAAACATTTTAGAATTAGAATAATACGAAAATCACTTCACCTACTCCAAAATATTTCGTCTCTTCTGCAGGAGAATTTTACTCTAACTATTCGTCAATTTCTTATTGGCAAGTCGTTGAAAACTAGTCTTTAAATTCTGTTTTAAAAGAGAAATATTTTAGTATCTAAGAAAATAAGTCATCCTACTCCTAAAATATTTTGCTTCTTCCGCTAAAGAGGAGAATTTTCTTTTATGTATCGATTAGTTAATGCATCATTAATGAAAAGGTTGAAACAATTCGCAAATTTTAGAACTAAAATAGTACTGAAATCAAGTCTTCTATTCTAAGATATTTGGGCTCTTAGGCAAAAGACGATAATTTCCCTTTCGCTATCGATTAGTTAATTTCTTGTTAACAAGTAGTTAGAAAAAATTCTAGAATTTTGTAAAAGAATTCTAGAACTTAAATAATACAAAAATTAAGTCTTCTAGTTTAAGAAGAAGACGAAAATTTTCCCTAGCTAATGTGTTATTAACAAGTAGCTTAAAGAAATTCCCAAATTCTGTAAAGGAAAACATTTTAGAATAAGAATAATACGGAAATCACTTCTTCTACTCCAAAATATTTTGTCTCTTCTGCAGGAGAATTTTACTCTAACTATTCGTCAATTTCTTATTGGCAAGTCGTTGGAAACAAGTCTTTCAATTCTGTTTTAAAAGAGAAATATTTTAGTATTAAAGAAAATAAGTCATTCTACTCCTAAAATATTTCGCTTCTTCTGCTAAAGAGGAGAATTTTCTTTTATGTATCGATTAGTTAATGCATCATTAATGAAAAGGTTGAAACAATTCTCAAATTTTAGAACTAAAATAGTACTGAAATCAAGCCTTCTATTCTAAGATATTTGGGCCCTTAAGCAGAAAACAAGAATTTTTCTTTTGCTATCGATTAGTTAATTTCTTATTAACGAGTAGTTAGAAAAAATTCTTGAATTTTGTAAAAGAATTCTAGAGCTAAAATAATAGAGAAATTAAGACTTCTACTTTGGGAAAAATACGAAAATTTTCCTTTAGCTATCGATTAATTAATGTATTATTAACAAGTAGTTAGAGAAAAATTTCGAATCTTGTAAAACAATTTAAGAACCAAAATAGTATGGAAATCAAGTCTTTTACTTTAAGAAGAAGACGAGAATTTCTCTTTAGCTATTGATTAGTTAATATATTATTAACGAGTAGTTAAAAAAAACGTTGAAATTTTGTAAAAGAATTCTAAAACCAAAATAATATACGAATCAAGTGTTCTACTCTAAAAAAAGACAATAATTTTCCTTTAGCTATCGATTAGTTAATGTATTATTAACGAGTAGTTAGAAAAAATTTTTTAATTCTAAAAAAGAATTCTAGAACTAAAATAATACAGAAATTAAGTCTTATACTCTAGGAATAACACAAGAATTTTCCTTTAGCTGTCGATTAGTTAATGTAATATAAACGAGTAGTTAGAAAAAAAGTTTTGAGTTCTGTAAAAACATTCTGGAACTGAAATAATATAAAAGTCAAATTTTCTAATTTTTGCCTCTTTCGCAGAAGACAAAAATTTTATTTTAACTATTCGTCAATTTTTTATTGGCAAGAAGTTGGCAAAAAATATCACCAATTCTATAACAGAAGAAAGATATTTTACGATTAAAGAAAACAAGTCATTCTACTGTTAAAATAGTTCATCTCTTTCGCTGAAGGCGAGCATTAGCTTTCAAATATCGATTAGTTAATGTATTATTAACGAGTAGTTAGAAAAAAATTTCGAATTTTGTAAAACAATTTTAGAACTAAAATAGTACAGGAATCAAGTCTTCTACTCTAAGAAGAAGACGAGAATTTCTCTTTAGCTATTGATTAGTTAATGTATTATTAACGAGTAGTTAAAAAAAACGTTGAAATTTTGTAAAAGAATTCTAAAATTAAAATAATATACGAATCAAGTTTTC
Source organism: Dastarcus helophoroides (assembly GCA_028583605.1). Taxonomy (NCBI): domain Eukaryota; kingdom Metazoa; phylum Arthropoda; class Insecta; order Coleoptera; family Bothrideridae; genus Dastarcus; species Dastarcus helophoroides. The sequence goes on from CM053328.1 coordinate 42,283,969, forward strand.
TACTCTAAAAAAGGCGATAATTTTCCTTTAGCTATCGATTAGTTAATGAATTATTAACAAGTAGTTAGAAAAAATTTTTTAATTCTAAAAAAGAATTTTAGAACTAAAATAATACAGAATTAAGTCTTATACTCTAAGAATAAGACAAGAATTTTCCTTTAGTTGTCGATTAGTTAATGTATTATAAACGGGTAGTTAGAAAAAAAGTCTTAAGTTCTGCAAAAACATTCTGGAACTAAAATAATATTAAAGTCAAATTTTCCAATCTTCGCCTCTTCCGCAGAAGACGAAAATTTTATTTTAACTATTCGTCAATTTTTCATTGGCGAGAAGTTGGCAAAAAATATCACCAATTCTATAACAGAAGGGAGATATTTTACGAATAAAGAAAACGAGTCATTCTACTGTTAAAATAGTTCATTTCTTTCGCTGAAGGCGAGCATTTGTTTTCAAATATCGATTAGTTAATGTATTATTAACAAGTAGTTAGAGAAAAATTTCGAATTTTGTAAAACCATTTTAGAACTAAAATAGTATGGGAATCAAGTCTTCTACTCTATGAAGAAGACAAGAATTTCTCTTTAGCTATTGATTAGTTAATGTATTATTAATAAGTAGTTAGAAAAAACTTTGAAATTTTGTAAAAGAATTTTAAAACTAAAATAATATACGAATCAAGTCTTCTACTCTAAAAAAAGACGATAATTTTTCTGTGGCTATCGATTAGTTAATGTATTATTAAAACAATTTTAGAACTAAAATAGTATGGGAATCAAGTTTTCTACTCTAAGAAGAAGACGAGAATTTTCCTTTAGCTATCGATTAGTTAATGTATTATTAACGAGTAGTTAGAAAAAACTTTTAAATTTTGTAAAAGAATTCTAAAACTAAAATAATATACGAATCCAATTTTCTACTCTAAAAAAAAGACGAGAATTTTCCTTTAGCTATCGATTAGTTAATGTATTATTAACGAGTAGTTAGAAAAAACTTTGAAATTTTGTAAAAGAATTCTAAAACTAAAATAATATACGAATCAAGTTTTATACTCTAAAAAAAAGACAATAATTTTCCTTTAACTATCGATTAGTTAATGTATTATTAACGAGTAGTTAAAAAAGATTCTTTAATTCTAAAAAAGAATTTTAGAACTAAAATAATACAGAAATTAAGTCTTATACTCTAAGAATAAGACAAGAATTTTTCTTTAGCTGTCGATTAGTTAATGTATTATAAACGGGTAGTTAGAAAAAAAGTCTTAAGTTCTGTAAAAACATTCTAGAACTGAAATAATATAAAAGTCAAATTTTCTAATCTTCGCCTCTTCCGCAGAAGACGAAAATTTTATTTTAACTATTCGTCAATTTTTTATTGCCGAGAAGTTGGCAAAAAATATCACCAATTCTAGAACAGAAGGCAGATATTCTACGTATCGGAAGGATATGGGGTGAAAAGAAAAATCACGTATTGCCGTTCTATACTTTTAATTAAAAATCAAGCCCCTTTCGCTTGAAAGAATACCGAACAACTAACTAACAATTCTGCTCTTCTGGGTGTTCTTCATTTATGTAACTTGAAACCTATGGTAATAAAATTTTGTTTATATAAAAGTCGCCGTTCAATAACAGCCTGATTAAGCTTTCTTGCACGTGGATAAACATTGAGATAAACGAATATAGTTTTTGCTTATTTCCAACACTACGATTAAAGAAAACGAGTTATTCTACTGTTAAAATAGTTCATCTCTTTCGCTGAAGGCGAGCATTTGCTTTCAAATATCGATTAGTTAATGTATTATTAACGAGTAGTTAGAAAAAAATTTCCAATTTTGTAAAACAATTTTAGAACTAAAATAGTATGGGAATCAAGTCTTCTACTCTAAGAAGAAGACGAGAATTTCTCTTTAGCTATTGATTAGTTAATGTATTATTAACGAGTAGTTAGAAAAAACTTTGAAATTTTGTTAAAGAATTCTAAGACTAAAATAATATACGAATCAAGTTTTCTACTCTAGAAAAAAGACGATAATTTTCCTTTAGCTATCGATTAGTTAATGTATTATTAACGAGTAGTTAGAAAAAATTCTTTAATTCTAAAAAAGAATTCTAAAACTTAAATAATACAAAAATCAAGTCTTATACTCTAAGAATAAGACGAGTATTTCCCTTTAGCTGGCGATTAGTTAATGTATTATAAACGGGTAGTTAGAAAAAAGTCTTAAATTCTGTAAAAACATTCTGGAACTGAAATAATATAAAAATCAAATTTTCTAATCTTCGTCTCTTCCGCAGAAGACGGAAATTTTATTTTAACTATTCGTCAATTTCTCATTGGCGAGTAGTTGGCAAAAAATCTCACCAATTTTATAACAAAAGGAAGATACTTTACGATTAAAGAAAACGAGTCAATCTACTGTTAAAATAGTTCATCTTTTTCGCCGAAGGCGAGCATTTGCTTTCAAATATCAATTAGTTAATGTATTATTAACGAGTAGTTGAAAAAAACTCTCAAATTCTATAAAAGATGACACATTTTAGAATTAGAATAATAAAGAAATAACGTTTTCTACTCTTAGATATTTCGCTTCTTCCGCAGAAAACTACAATCTCCTTTTAGTTATTGATTAGTTAATGTACCATTAAAGAGTAGCTTGACGAAATTCTCGAAGTGTTCAGGAAAATATTTTAGAATTAGAATAATACAGAAATGACGTTTCCTATTCTAAAATATTTTGACTCTTCCTTAGGAGACTTTTACTCTAACTATTCGTCAATTTCTCATTGGCAAGTAGTTGAAAAAAAATCTTCAATTTCTGTTCTTTTTAAAACAGAATTTGAAGACGAGAAATATTTTAGTATTGAAGAAAACAAACGCGTTCCGGAGACCGCGAACGTAGATCCTTCCAGAAACCGGAACGGTACATATAAATGCGGTCGTATTTTCAGTGAGTTGGTTAGTCAGATAGACAAATAGTTGGATAGTTAAGTGAATCATAATCGTAGTGTTCTGAAATAGGTGTTAGATAAAGTGTTTTCAATTCACGAAGTTTTAATTATCGAGCTGATAACGCGCAATTATATAAATAAATAAAAATAATATAAAATAAAAAATACATAAAAATAATAAATAAAAGAATAAAAAAACAAAATAGTTGCTCTAACGCGTTTCGAGAGATACTGAGTTACTAAGTATTTATTTAATAATACTCTATCATTTTGATAGAACGAAGTAGTTCTTGGTTATCTTCAAAAATTAAAATAGAGAACTTGTCCCCTAAAATCAAGAAAGATTGAAAAACACAACAAAGTTTGCTCTAACGCGCCAAGCTATCATCTTCAGAGAGATACTGTATCTCTCTGAAGATGATAGCTTGGCTGTCGAAACTCGTTAAAGCAACCTTTGTTGTGTTTTTTAATCTTTCTTGATTTCATGGGACAAGTTCTGTATATCAACTCTAACATTGACTGACAGACAACGCACAGTCTAAACGAGTGGCTCTACAAAAATGAAATTTTGCACACGAAGGTCACATATAACGTAGATGAGCACCAGAAAAGGATTTTTCAAAATTCAACTTCTAAGGGCCTGAAATGGGCATCGAAACTTGCCTCTACTCGTTAACGATATACTGAAAGTATATGGCGTTAACTTCCGACTTTGTATTTTCGCCCCGGCGCGGCGGTGTTTATTTTGCTTATTGCATTTTTTATTTACGTGGCTATGCGGCGGTTAAATTGAGAAATTAAGAGACCGAGAGTCTTTACTTTGCTGCAGAGCGAACATCGTTGATAATATGTGACGTCGTTTTAACCACAATTTGACAGATTCGAGGGCCTTGATGTATCAACATAAAAATGTCGTACGGAAAAAACATTCCAAACACAAGGAGGGTATACGCAGAGGAAGTTACCCAAAAATTATCCCTTTAACTTTTGTTTTAAATCTAATGTAATCTCATCCAGTCTCTCTATAAAGCCCAAGTTCAATCGAGCCTAGATGGTGGATGCGCCGGGATATCAGCCAGTTTTGAAGCTTTTATCAATTCTGTCAGCAATAATTCGCTACATTAAGTAGGAAATTATACAAAGTTGTTATTAGAATGTCTGAAATTAATTCCAGAGTACGAAATGGGCCATAAAATTTCTCCAAAGTAAGAACTTGTTTCAGTTCAAATTATTTATTGAAAAAGTTATACTTTTAACTTTAGATTGGATCGACTGAAACTTAATGAAAGGCAAAGCGTATCTATTTCAAAGGAACTTTTTCTTTGAGCTACTTTATCAAAGCTTCTTGCAGTTTTTTTTTTAGTTCTATTTACCAACACTTCGCCGTTGGATTAGGATATATTTGATGGACAAACAAGAGCTGACAGGCTTCATTATTTCAGGTTTTTCGTCGCGTTATAATACATCCACGTCAGAAGTAATAGGAAACGTTCCAACTCAAGCAAGAACGATAATTTACTTCCGGCCTAGTTTTATTAACAAAAAAGGTGGTTTATTGGAGGACTTTGCTTACTCGAGGCGACGTCGCCAAGACCGTCGTTGCTGCCCGAAGCAGTAAACTTATTTTGCATGTGTTCCATACGTTTTAACCAGACTTTTATCATATATAAGCTTTATGACTTGGGGTTCTCGTAAAATTGGAACAAACTTCTTAGGTTGGCGGTGTATTAAAACTTTTAAAAGGATTTCTTATTAATAAAACGGTCTTTCAAGTTAATGGATAAGAGTCAGAGTTGAAAAAAGGGCAAACCATTTTAAGAATATAATCATTTGTGAAACACAAAGTAATTTTTGATGTCAGAAGGGTTTGTATACTCACCGAAATATAATGATCAAAAAATACAACCACTTACACTTTTCTAAGGTTTAATTGGGAATGTAATCATCACTAGTTAAATTTACCAGGAGACTACTCACTTTGATTCAGAAGCAGAGTGCTCATAAATTCAAATAACAAACACAAACATGTTAATGAGCAAATAATACAAGATTAGAATATGTACTCTAATAATACAATAAATATTTTAACATAACATCGTTCGATATTACTCGATACTTGTAAATATGCATTTCAAGGTATTCCACCATATTCGCCCAACAACCATCCAAATTAGTGGACCATAAACGAAATTACTCTTCCTTGTTTACTATTCGAACAAATCTTGGATATCTCCCACATGCAGAAAACGATTGGGTATCCACTACAGACTAAAACAAACAGAACCAGCCGGACTAATATTTGTTTTTATCTGTGCAACAAATCGACCTTAAATACAATAAATGTCTACATTGTTGGTGTGCCTTGATTTTATTTTAATTACGATCATAAAAGCGCGCAGATAATTTTTACTATTTACCACTAAACCGATGATACAAAATGTAATTCGCTTTATCAGTAGCCGCCGTTTCAGCTCTGAATTTGTTATTTATTGGAGCGGCTGAATATCTGAAATGTCTGTGAAATCGAGCGAAATTTTTAGGTGTAAATTATGGCCTTTTGAACTGCGCGTCTCCGTTGAAAATCTTGGATTCGTTCGGGATTTATTCTATTGTAGATAACTGCAACGTGAAAAAATTATATTGGGGGGAATTCAATATTATAGTTGGTATCGCCTTTGGGCTATTGAATCCGATGCCATTGATATTGAAAGAGATATTGGAAACGTGAAACGTTGTGAATTGACTGTCCGCCAAAAAAAATGTATAAATTAAGTAACTACGATTCACCAAAGATTTAAAACTGAATATATCTAAACTATGCATCACATTTTGGACAGTTTCCCTTTGAAGTGCATTATTTTCAGGAATGATTCTTAAACGTTTGATTTCAAAATCGAATCTTTCTATCTAAGAATCTAATTTTCTATTTTTTTTTCTGAAATCTTTTTAAACGAGTTCTAACAAGATCGAAACCGGTATTTGGTTTCCAAACTTCGAATCTAATAAATGCTCAAACCTATTGGTCGAATTGGTTCGAACCCCGCTGACAATCAAGGGCTCTACTCTTTGCTATATATTACTATTAATATTAGAGCGTGTTGGTAATGAGATATTATGGTGACGCTATTAAGCCAAATCATGGCTTTCATTTTATCAAGTCACTCAAAGATGTTTTCACTTTAATAACTTACAATGAAAGTCCTTTAATGCACAGACCAATAGGTTTAAATATTTATTAGATTCGAATATGATAACGAAAGCTTCCACGGCTAGAGTCAGTAAAGGATATACTGCTTCCGGGATTGGGCCGTGTCAAAGAACTACTAAAAGTGTTCACACACTTTTAGTAGTTCTTTGACACAGTTCAATCCCGGAAGAAGTATATCCTGTATTAGATTCGAAGTTCAAACCTATTGGTCTATGCATTAGAATCCTTGTCTTCTGGGAACTTTTCCAGAGAGCAACCGCTTTGCTAGGTGGCAGTGTTTCAACTATTGTTAGTTCAGTTACCTATGATTCACTATAGACGCCTGAAGGGCTGCATAAATTTGCAGTCTAGGTTGTATTCTTCTTGCATACAATAAAATTGACAATTCAGATTAAAGATGCTCTGTGTACCGAGTTTAGTTAGCCCCTTCGTATTTGCAAAGAAAATATCATCAAGGATAATAACGATTAAAAATCGGTTTATTATACAACGAGCTCGTTACGCTAAGTAAATAGCATTAAGTGTGAAAGCGTCGTTATACTCAAATCATGTTTGAGAGTCACAGTGCGTCATAATCTAATATTAACGAACCCCGAAATGGCATAATAACGATGATTCCGGGGCGAGATTATCGCATTACCTACCCCACAAAGGACGATTACGTTGTGGACTTCTAAGTGGTCATCTCAACACCTAAAGCCCAAAGGCCACTTCAATTAATTTTATTGTGTGAACAAATTGAAGGGCTCCCACCTAAACCCCATTCTTCTCAATTGGCAACTCCAGATGTCTCAACTGCCACTCACTTCGCGATATTCTAACAAGGACTTTGGAGTTAGTGAGTTTTATCAGATGAGTAGATAAGCACGCCGGTTCTAACTCAAATTCCCATGCTTTTGGAGATCTATCAAGATAACTTGTTGGTATCTCGAGTCAACTAATAAGTTGGTTCTTTAGTTGTTTGCTTGGTTGATTCATTGCTTGATTGGTTGTTTCGTTGCTTGCTTGGTTGTTTCGTTGCTTGCTTGGTTGATTCGTTGCTTTCTTGGTTGTTTCGTTGCTAGCTTGGCTGTTCCGTTGCTTGCTTGGTTGATTCGTTGCTTGCTTGGTTGTTTCGTTGCTTGCTTGGTTGTTTTGTTGCTTGCTTGGTTGTTTCGTTGCTTGCTTGGTTGATTCGTTGCTTGCTTGGTTGTTTCATTGTTTGCTTGGTTGTTTCGTTGCTTGCTTGGTTGTTTCATTGTTTGTTTGGTTGTTTCATTGCTTGCTTGGTTGATTCGTTGCTTTCATGGTTGTTTCATTGTTTGCTTGGTTGATTCGTTGTTTTCATGGTTGTTTCGTTGCTTGCTTGGTTGATTCGTTGCTTGCTTGGTTGTTTCATTGTTTGCTTGGTTGTTTCGTTGCTTGCTTGGTTGTTTTATTGTTTGCTTGTTGTTTTGTTGCTTGCTTGGTTGTTTCATGTTTGCTTGGTTGTTTCGTTGCTTGCTTGGTTGATTTGTTGTTTTCTTGGTTGTTTCGTTGCTTGCTTGGTTATTTCATTGTTTGCTTGGTTATTTCGTTGCTTGCTTGGTTGATGCGTTGCTTGCCTGGTTGTTTCGTTGCTTGCTTGGTTGTTTCATTGTTTGCTTGGTTGTTTCGTTGCTTGCTTGGTTGATTCGTTGCTTGCTTGGTTGTTTCGTTGCTTTCTTGGTTAATTCGTTGCTTGCCTGGTTGTTTCATTGTTTGCTTGGTTGTTCCGCTGCTTGATTGGTTGTTTCATTGTTTGCTTGGTTGTCTCGTTGCTTGTTTGGTTGAATCGTTGCTTTCTTGGTTGTTTCGTTGCTTGCTTGGTTGTTTCATTGTTTGCTTGGTTGTTTCGTTGCTTGTTGGTTGATTCGTTGCTTGCTTGATTGTTTCGTTGCTTGCTTGGTTGTTTCGTTGCTTGCTTGGTTATTTAGTTAAATCGAGGTACCAAAAGTTGAATGAACCTCCATAAGAGAAAGCATGGGATTTTGAGTTGGAACCAACGTAGCTTATCTGCTTACATGTTTACTAGGCGTTAATAAGAAGCTATAGTTACGGAGTTAGATGTAAATTATACTTATACGAGTTCTGTTGCTTAGTTCAATGAAGTGTTACATATCTACAAGTTTTGTCAAAGCGATAACACGTAACAATTTACGTACTTAAATCGAGGTGGTCGAAAAAAATTCCACTTTTGTCAGCTTTCATCAGTATTTGTTGATGTTTCCCAAGCTTTTAAAAGAAAGCTCTCTTGCGATACTCGAAGGCAAAGCACGCGATACTCGAAGGCAAAGCAACGTTCGTCTAGTTGTTTATTAACTTGGAAATTCTCTCGTCAGAGCTACTAGCTTGAACGATAAACTCATCTGACGTGGCAAAAACTTCGCGACCACATTACAACGATCAACACAAACCCCCGGGGACGGCTTATTTTAAGGATAACATACGAAATGAGTTTTCCACACATGATGTTCGTGACCGGCCTCAGCTTAGCATCTAATCAGAGAAACAACTTTTTTTTTAACCCCCGACGACATCCTCTCGAGACATGTTTTTGCATAGCGAAGTAGGATTATGTCTGAATGAACCCACGTTTTGCATATTTTTCGCGTCTTGTGACGTGCTTTAATTAGGGAATTGTTTGCTAACATTAGAAAGTGATTTGGGTAACGTTAAAATCCCCTAATATTCGGAATTGGATCCATCTAGAAAACTGAGGTTTTCAATGAGTTACATTTTTATGCCAACTGAATTTTAAGCAAACAATTTAATTTTTAACGAGAATTTTTACTATAAAATTAATAACATTTCTTTGAGTGACTTTTGATTGAGTGAAAAGTTATGATTTAACTAAATGGCGTCACCATTAATATCTCGTTATCAACATATTCTAATATTAATAGTAATATGTAGCTAAGAGTATGGCCCTTGATTGTCATCGGCGTTCTAACTTGCGACCTACCACAGAAGAAGCAATCGTCCTATCCACAGGTCGGCAAACTTTTAAAATGAAAGAGCACGCCTTAATAAAAAAAATTGATTTCATGAATTTCAAAGAGCCACAAATTTTTATTTCTAATTTTTATATTTGATTTCAAAATTAAATTAGATCAATCAGACAAAATATGGGACAAAGATTGACTCAGGTAGTCAAACAAAAATATATTCAGCCAAAAGATCTTTCATTTCTGAAAATTTACACCTTTACTTCAAAATTTCTGAAAATTTACACCTTCACTTTAAAATTGCCTTTTTTTTTCTCAGTTTCGACTTCTTTAACTCTTCTCTATATTAGACCTCTTTTAAAATATATTTTGCCACTAAAATTAAACTTTTACCCCAAATCTTTCTTTCTTCTCAAAACTAGACAATCTGTAAAAATGTTTACTTTTTCTAATTCGACTTACTGGAAGATTCGATAGAATGTAACTAAAAATAATAATTTTAATTTACACGCTATGAAATTTTAATTTTTGATGTTGCAATTAATTGTAAAATTTAATAAAATACTGTTATGTCATAGTTTTAAGTTTTCACTTATGACGGCAGTCCGCATTACTGCTCTATTTTTTCTTAGCATCAAGACACCTTGGAGATCGTTTTTAAGATTTTATTAGTCTCCTGGGAAGTTTATACGTCAGGTAGTTTTTGCTCATTTTATCGTTATACGGTTAGCACGTATGTTTTTGACTTCGGTCAAATAATTTACCTATTTTTGATTTATGAACTCAGGTACACAATATAGGCGTTCGATAGAGCGATTGTTATTGTCAACTAATAAATTACCGATAACGATCCCAATAATAAACAGCTAGAAGTTGTTTTAATCAATGCATCAAATTTATCATATTCCAATAATGTTACTAAATTATTCAAAACCGTGTCAACCGTAACTAATCGGGATTATAGCTCTTTTATTAAGTAGTCAGTTTGATTATTTACATCGCTATCAGCCTATAGTCTACATAGAGCCAGCGGCGTAATTGCTCCAAAATATTCCATTAATTTACCAGGTCCGGTCTATAAAAAAAATTCAATTATTATAGATATAACAAAAATTTAATTATTGGTGACCTTTGTACTAAAATAAAACTTTTACGAGAGTTCCTGCATGGTAATTTTCCCACAAATTAAAATAAAGTAGATATCGTAAAGTAGGGTTAAACGAGAAACAACCCCTTGATAGAAACAAAGTGAAGAAGTAATTAAAAAAGGGGTTGAATTGTTAACGTAATTTTGGGAAATTTTCACTCCGATTTTTTCTTAAAATGATTGCGTGTAATACGTGGTAGGGCGCGAGTTCGGACCCAGTTGCCGACCACGGGTGTTAAAATCAGAAATAAAAATTTGTGGCTCTTTGAAATTCACGAAATCAATTTTTTTGATTGCGGCTGGCTCTTTTGGTTTAAAAGTTTGTCGACCCCTAGGTGGGACGATTGCTTCTTCCGTGATAGGTCTCCAGTTCAAACCCCGCTGACAATCAAGGGCCCTACTCTTAGCTACATATTACTATTAATATTAGAGCATGTTGGTTACGTGATATTATGGTGACGTCATTTAGAAAGATTATGAGTTTTCACTCTATCAAAAGTCACTCAATGGGTCACGTGGACGAACTCGCAAAGTCTCCAGGTAGTACATCAAAAAGATGACTTCGAACAAATTGTGAGTTTTAAATATTTATTGACTAACGAAGTATGTACGAAGTGTGTACTTAATTTTACGAGGTGACCAGTAAGAAGATCAAAGATCAAGGCGAATTTATTTCACCTGAAAATATTATCTCATTAATTTTAAAAGTAAATATACAGTAAATCTGAAAAACAATCATTAACCTTAATAACGTCAATCTCTAATCGAATTTTTCGATGTAAATTTCTTAGAAGTTATATCTTTCACCCAATTCATTGCATATCTCACGTTATTACTTTATTACGCCACGTCTTCAGATACTTGAGTCGAAAACTGTGTAAGACATATTTTTTTTTAAAGCTCCAGCGCTCTAAAAATATTTTCGTAAGCCTTCGCTAACCTAGAATCATAAATAAAAGCGGCCGTAAAACGTTTTATAGCATGCAGGTATTTTTTTCTAATTTTACGCCAATTTTTTATTGGGCTTACATCGATCCAAAGCGCGATTGTTTCTAATGATTTATTTACGCAGACTGCTCGGATAGGCACCTTGAAACCAACATATATCTAATTTGGGGCTTTCTCTTGGGTCCCGATACTTCTACAGAAATTTTGGTGGAATTTGGTTATCTTCAAACACTGAAATACAAATCTCGTCCCCTGAAACCAAGAAAGATTAAAAAAGAACCTTTGTTGTGTTTTTAAATCTTTCTTGGTTTCAGGGAACAAGATTTGTATTTTAATTCTATAGAAATATCTATAGATTTATAGATATATTTCTATAGAAAATTTTTTTCTAAATTAAGAAACCAAAATATGGATTGAAATGCAGAACTTGCAGTTTCTCTCTGAAGATGACAGCTTGGCCGTTGAAACGCGTTATAAAAACCTTTGTTGTGTTTTTTAATTTTTCTTGGTTTCAGAGGACAATATTTGTATTTCAATTCTCTAGAAATATCTATAGATTTATAGATTTATTTCTATAGATTTTTTTTTCTAAATTAAGAGACCAAAATGTCGATTGAAATGCAGAACTTGCAGTTTCTCTCTGAAGATGACAGCTTGGCTGTCGAAACGCGTTAGAGCAATCTTTGTTGTTTTTTAATCTTTCTTGGTTTCAGGGGACAAGTTCTGTATTTCAATTTTTGAAGATAGCCAAGGACCAGTCCGTTCCATCAAAATATCGATAAAAAAATTCGAGTTTCGAGTGGGAATTATTACCCCAATAAAGTCTCAAGAAGCAAATCATTACTTTTTGACACTATGCACTGTAATTTGGATATTTTCTTTTTCGAAATTTTAGAGCCAATATTTTACGATTAAAGTCGAAATTTGTACTTATTTTAGAAAGTAGTATAAGCTGCGACCGATTTGAAATTCACGATTTCGAGGTTTTTATGTAAACTTAATTTGTGATGCAATTCATCCCCTTGGATCTTGGGGATGTGTATTCATTTCAAAGGTTTCGATTCAAACATCAACATTTTCAAAAGTAATTTAATCGATAATTAAATTCGTCTCAATTTATCAATCCCCCAGAACACAAATAAGCATAACAAAGCAGACTTAAAATGTTATAATTGATTTTCGACATGCACTCGAAAGGAAACGCCTTTGTCGTCTATTGTTGGAAAAATTCGAGAAATCTTTTCTTCTCCACGTATCGCGTACGAGTCTAATTGAAATCTGTTCGAGTGTAAGAGTTAACCGACTTTTTTTTTCGCGTGTTACGTCGTTTAAAAGCCTCACTTTCAATGACCGAGGGTTTTTCAAAGGATTATTGAAAAAGCAAGAATATGTCGGTTAATTGGACAAAAGGTAGCGGCGATCACTCAATGCCTCGACGCCTGAAACAGAAATGCTGGCGATTGTCGAATTCCTGGCTACTCAAGTAGTAAAGTAGTAGTAAATTAAAATACAGAACTTGTCCCTTGAAACCAAGAAAGATTAAAAAACACAACAAAGGTTACTGGCTAACGCGTTTCGACAGCCAAACTGTCATCTTCAAAGAGAAACTCTGAATTTCTCGCCGAATTTCGACTTTCAACTAGAAACGTCGACTTGAAAGTAGAAACTTAGACTTGAAGCTTAAAATTTTGATTTTAAACTTAAACTTTCAAGTAGAAATGTCAATTTATAAATCGAAATGTCAACTTCAAAGTTGAAATGTCAACTTAAAAGTCGAAATTTGGACTACAAACTCGAAATGAAGATAACAAAGTCTTTTAAGTTTTAAGCTCAACATTTCGACTTTGAATTTAAAATTTCGACTTAAACCTCAAAATTTCAACTTTACTTTCAAGAATTTTATTTTATTTAAGATGGAAACTTTAACTTAAAACCCAAAATGTTGGACTTGAACTCGGGATATCAAGTTCAAGGTCGAATTGTGACATTCAACTAGAAACGTCGACTTGAAAGTAGAAACTTAGATTTGGAGGTTAAAATGTCGATTTTTAACTCGAAATGTCAACTTCTAAATGAAAATATTAATTTCTAAATTAAAATGTTAACTTCAAAATTGAAATGTTAACCTTAAATTCGAAATTTGGACTACAAATTCGAAATTTGGACTACAAATATTCGAAATAAAGACAACAGAGTCTTTTAAACTTTAAACTCAAAATGTCGGATTTCAACTTAAAATTTCGACTTCAACCTCAAAATTTAACTTTAGTTTGCAGAATTTCTTTTTATTTAAGATCAAGACTTTGACTTAAAACCCAAAATATTGACCTTGAACTCGGGATATCGAGTTCAAAGTCAAATTTCGACTTTCAATTAGAAACGTCGACTTGAAAGTAGTAACTTAGACTTGAAGCTTGAAATGTCAAATTTAACTCGAAATGGCAACTACCAAGACAAAATGTTAATTTTAAAATCGAAATGTCAACTTTAAAGTTGAAATGTCAACTTAAAAGTCAAAATTTGGACTACAAATTCGAAATGAAGACAACAGAGTCTTTTAAACTTTAAGCTCAAAATGTCGCCTTTAAACTTAAAATTTCGACTTTAATTTCAAAATTTTAACTTCAGTTTGATGAATTTCTTTTTATTTAAAATTAAAACTTTGACTTAAAACCCAAAATGTTGAGCTTGAACTCAGGATATCGAGTTCAAAGTAGAATTTCGACATTCAACTAGAAACGTCGACTTGAAAGTAGAAACTTAGACTTGAAGCTTGAAATGTCAAATTTAAACTCGAAATGGCAACTGCCAAGTCAAAATGTCAATTTATAAATCGAAATGTCAACTTCAAAGTTGAAATGTCAACTTAAAAGTCGAAATTTGGACTACAAATTCGAAATGAAGACAACAGAGTCTTTTAAACTTTAAACTCAAAATGTCAGCTTTCAACTTAAAATTTCGACTTCAACCTTAAAATTTTAACTTTAGTTTGAGAATTTCTTTTTATTTAAGATCAAAACTTTGACTTAAAACCCAAAATATTGACCTTGAACTCGGGATATCGAGTTCAAAGTCGAATTTCGATATTCAATTAGAAACGTCGACTTGAAAGTAGAAACTTAGACTTGAAGCTTGAAATGTCAAATTTAAACTTGAAATGTCAACTTCCAAGTCAAAATGTCAATTTCTAAATCAAAATGTCAACTTAAAGTTAAAATGTCAACTTAAAAGTCGAAATTTGGACTACAAATTCGAAATGAAGACAACAGAGTCTTTTAAACTTTAAGCTCAAAATTTCGGCTTTAAACTTAAAATTTCGACTTTAACCTCAAAATTTCAACTTTAGTTTGAAGAATTTCTTTTTATTTAAGATAAAAACTTTGACTTAAAACCCAAAATGTTGAGCTTGAACTCAGGATATCGAGTTCAAGGTCGAATTTCGACATTCAACTAGAAACGTCGACTTGAAAGTAGAAACTTAGACTTGAAGCTTGAAATGTCAATTTTAAACTCGAAGTTTCAATTTTCAAGTCCCAATGTCAATTTTCAAATTGAAATGTCAACTTCAAAGTTGAAATGTCAACTTCAAAGTCGAAATTTGGACTACAAATTTGAAATGAAGACAACAGAGTCTTTTAAACTTTAATCTCAAAATGTCAGCTTTAACTTAAAATTTTGACTTCAATCTTAAAATTTTAAGCTCAATTTGAAGAATTTCTTTTTATTTAAAATCCAAACTTTGACTTAAAACACAAAATATCGACCTTGAGCTCGGTATATCGAGTTCAAAGTCGAATTTCCATTTCCAATTAGAAACGTCGACTTGAAAGTAAAAACTTAGACTTCAAGCTTGAAATGTCAAATTTAAACTCAAAATGGCAACTGCCAAGTTAAAATGTCAATTTTAAAATCGAAATGTCAACTTCAAAGTTAAAATGTTAACTTAAAAGTCAAAATTTTGGCTACAAATTCGAAATGAAGACAACAGAGTCTTTTAAACTTTAACATCAAAATGTCAGCTTTCAACTGAAAATTTCGACTTCAACCTCAAAATTTTAACTTTAGTTTGGAGAATTTATTTTTATTTAAAATCGAAACTTTAACTTAAAACACAAAATATCGACCTTGAACTCGATATATCGAGTTCAAAGTCGAATTTCAATTTTCAATTAGAAACGTCGACTTGAAAATAGAAACTTAGACTTGATGCTTGAAATGTCAAATTTAAACTCGAAATGGCAACTGCCAAGTCGAAATGTTAATTTCTAAATCGAAATGTCAACTTCAAAGTTAAAATGTCAACTAAAAAGCCGAAATTTGGACTAAAAATTCGAAATGAAGACAACAGAGTCTTTTAAACTTTAAACTCAAAACGTCGACTTTCAACATAAAATTTCAACTTCAACCTTAAAATTTCAACTTCAGTTTGGAGAATTTCTTTTTATTTAAGATAAAAACTTTGACTTTAAACCCAAAATGTTGAGCTTGAACTCAGGATATCGAGTTCAAAGTCGAATTTCGACATTCAACTAGAAACGTTCGACTTGAAAGTAGAAACTTAGACTTTGAAATGTCAATTTTAAACTCGAAATCTCAACTGCCAATTTAAAATGTCAATTTCTAAATTGAAATGTCAACTTCAGAGTTAAAATGTCAACTTCAGAGTTGAAATGTCAACTTAAAAGTCGAAATTTGGACTACAACTTCGAAATGAAAACAACAAAGTCTTTTAAACTTTAAGCTCAAAATGTCGGGTTTAAACTTAAAATTTCGACTTTAATCTCAAAATTTCGACTTTAGTCTCAAATTTTCACCTTTAGTTTGGAGAATTCCTCTCATTTGAGATCGAAACTTCGATTTAAAGCCCAAAACTGGAAATGTCAACTTCAAAGTTGGAATTTGGACTTTAATTTCGAAAAGTTGATTTTAGATTGAAAATTTCGACTTTAACCTCAAAATGTTAACGTTAATCGTGATACAATGTGCACATAGCAGATCCTGTACACGTTTGTGTCCAAGTATCAATCGTTATTTGACACGTGAAAGCTATGTAAACATCAAATTTACTAAATTACTTCGATATAAATTTTTCCAAGAACTTTCATTAATTATTTAATCCTCGTCGTCTGATATTTACATAATTCAATAAACAACGTTGTTTATCCTTTTTTTTTGGTTTAATAAGTCGGTATCTCTCTGCGTTTGACAGTTCATTTGAATATGTTGACCCTGTTTCGTACGAATATAAAATGTGTGTGCTCCAATTGGGACCTAAGGGGCCTAAGTAACTGGCTTAACAATTTTATTTTAATTAGGTTGGGAAAAAGTTTGACTTTAATCTAATGGGATGTCATTGCTTTAAATACCACTGCCATCGGTCTAATGGCTTATAGGAAAAGGGACGACAGCTCGAGGGATTTGTCAGAATTTCATCTCCTAATGAAATATTCCGCACGAGTGATATCTCCAATTGGAGTAGTGGAGATAATTACCGATAAAAAATTGAAATCGATTCTTGTTACCAAGCATTTACTATCACTTTCACATATTAGCATTTTTTTTAAATTCATAATTCTTCGTCGTTCGCACTCCAAAGTTAAATAGAATCTAAGATATTCCATTCTTTGAAATTCAATCTTTCGCAGTTTCCCCATATCCCCTTAGAGCCCGAACATTTAGTATTTCGATCGCGTCTGGTCGATTTCTTATCCAAAGTTGACTTTCTGCATAAATTACTTGGGGACACAGTCGCCGAAAGTCGAGTCCTTGTTAACATTGCAATTAAACTAGGAGAAACGGCGCTCGATTTTCAAAGAATAAATTTGCATTTTTTTTGTCTCGAATTGCCAACGCGACCCCTTTCGTCAGAGAGGAATCTCGTCGCTTTCGTAACCGGAAACCACTCGAGTCGAATTAATTTTTGTAGTTTTCCGTTGTTTAAAAAAGAAAAAAAAAACGCTCGAGGAACTTCAGTTAATATAAGCAGTGGCCCGTGTCTGAAAGGGACGAAAGAAACGAGTTGTTTAATTACGTTTTAATTGTGGGGGCTTTTACAGGTCGCGGGAGCGAGTTGAAATATTTTGTTATTGAACGATATTAGGTGATTAAAATGTAAAGCTGTTGGTTGGGGAGTTTTTTAAATGAAAAATTCTAATGGAAGGCTTAATTTTTAACTTTACGAATAGAGATCAATTAGGATCGAGTGGGGTAACTTCCGAGTTTATTTAAATTTTTAATTTATTTCGTTTTGCAAAACAGAAGAGTACAAAAGAAAGTGGATTACCCCCAATTATCTTCAACGATGGCAAATAAGCGGTTTCTGATTATATTTTACTTCAAAGTGACATCCCAATTGTAGAATTCTAATCTACAAAATAATTGAACTACGACTTTAATTTATTATTTATTTTTAAACTAGCTGATCTGTCACCCAATCCCATTCACTATTTCATGACCACTACTTTAATTTATTTTAAGTAATTCGATTTTCCAAGTATCGCTTTTTTCTAAATTTCTGCTTTTTTAAATTTAGCTTTTTCTAACATTTCGACTTTTTCCAAAGTTTCGACTTTTAAAATGTCAACTCTTTTCAAAGTTTCGACTTTTACGAAGATGCAAACTATTTTAAAAATTTTGCCTATTTTGAGAACTTCCACTTTACTGAAACTGGATTTTTTAAAATTTCGATGTCTTCAAAATTTCGATATTTTCTCAAGTTTTCGATACTTTTTGAGAATTTCAGTATTTTTTCAAATTGTCGATACTTTTTCAATTTACAAAATTTCGATATCTTTCGAAAGTTTTGATATTTTCTTAAATTTTCGACACTTTTTCAAATATTCGATACTTTTTCAAAATTTCGATACTTTTTCATAATTTCAATCTTTTTAAAATTTCGATGTTTTCTCAAATTTTCGATACTTTTTGAAAATTTCCATATTTGTTCAAATTATCGACACTTTTTCAAATTATCGATACTTTTTCAAATTATCGATACTTTTTCAAATTATCGATACTTTTTCAAATTATCGATACTTTTTCAAATTATCAATACTTTTTCAAATTATCGATACTTTTTCAAATTATCGATACTTTTTCAAATTATCGATACTTTTTCAAATTATCGATACTTTTTCAAATTATCGATACTTTTTCAAATTATCGATACTTTTTTAATTTATCGATACTTTTTCAAATTATCGATACTTTTTCAAATTATCGATACTTTTTCAAATTATCGATACTTTTTTAATTTATCGATACTTTTTCAAATTATCGATACTTTTTCAAAATTTCGATATTGCTTCAAATATTCGATACTCTTTTAAAATTTCGATATTTTTTCAAATACGCTGTAGCGTACCTTCTAGAAATAAATCTCTCGTTCAAAATTACGATAATTTTTCAAGTTTTTGATACTTTTTCAAATAATCGATACTTTTTCAAATTATCGATACTTTTTGAAATTATCGATACTTTTTCAAATTATCGATACTTTTTCAAATTATCGATACTTTTTCAAAATTTCGATACTTTTTCATAATTTCAATCTTTTTAAAATTTCGATGTTTTCTCAAATTTTCGATACTTTTTGAAAATTTCCATATTTGTTCAAATTATCGATACTTTTTTAAATTATCGATACTTTTTCAAATTATCGATACTTTTTCAAATTATCGATACTTTTTCAAATTATCGATACTTTTTCAAATTATCGATACTTTTTCAAATTATCTATACTTTTTCAAATTATCGATACTTTTTCAATTATCGATACTTTTTCAAATTATCGATACTTTTTCAAATTATCGATACTTTTTAAAAATTTCGATATTGCTTCAAATATTCGACAACTCTTTTAAAATTTCGATATTTTTTCAAATACTCTGTAGCGTACCTTCTAGATTAAGTCTCTCGTTCAAAATTACGATAATTTTTCAAGTTTTTGATACTTTTTCAAATTATCGATACTTTTTCAATTCGATAACTTTTTCAATACGATACTTTTTCAAATAATATCGATACTTTTTCAATTATCGATACTTTTCAAATTATCGATACTTTTTCAAATTATCGGATATCTCGAATTATCGATACTTTTTCAAATTATCGATACTTTTTCAATTATCGATACTTTTTCAAATTATCGATACTTTTTCAAATTATCGATACTTTTTCAAATTATCGATACTTTTTCAAATTATTGATACTTTTTCAAATTATCGATACTTTTTCAAATTATCGATACTTTTTCAAATTATCGATACTTTTTCAAAATTTCGATACTTTTTCATAATTTCAATCTTTTTAAAATTTCGATGTTTTCTCAAATTTTCGATACTTTTTGAAAATTTCCATATTTGTTCAAATTATCGATACTTTTTTAAATTATCGATACTTTTTCAAAATGTCGATATTTTTTCAAATATTCGATACTTTTTCAAATTATCGATACTTTTTCAAATTATCGATACTTTTTCAAATTATCGATACTTTTTGAAATTATCGATACTTTTTCAAATTATCGATACTTTTTCAATTATCGATACTTTTTCAAATTATCGATACTTTTTCAAATTATCGATACTTTTTCAAATTATCGATACTTTTTAAAAATTTCGATATTGCTTCAAATATTCGACAACTCTTTTAAAATTTCGATATTTTTTCAAATACTCTGTAGCGTACCTTCTAGATATAAATCTCTCGTTCAAAATTACGATAATTTTTCAAGTTTTTGATACTTTTTCAAATAATCGATACTTTTTCAAATTATCGATACTTTTTCAAATTATCGATACTTTTTCAAATTATCGATACTTTTTCAAATTATCGATACTTTTTCAAATTATCGATACTTTTTCAAATTATCGATACTTTTTCAAATTATCGATACTTTTTCAAATTATCGATACTTTTTAAATTATCGATACTTTTTCAAATTATCGATACTTTTTCAAATTATCGATACTTTTTCAAATTATTGATACTTTTTCAAATTATCGATACTTTTTCAAATTATCGATACTTTTTCAAATTATCGATACTTTTTCAAAATTTCGATACTTTTTCATAATTTCAATCTTTTTAAAATTTCGATGTTTTCTCAAATTTTCGATACTTTTTGAAAATTTCCATATTTGTTCAAATTATCGATACTTTTTTAAATTATCGATACTTTTTCAAAATGTCGATATTTTTTCAAATATTCGATACTTTTTCAAATTATCGATACTTTTTCAAATTATCGATACTTTTTCAAATTATCGATACTTTTTGAAATTATCGATACTTTTTCAAATTATCGATACTTTTTCAATTATCGATACTTTTTCAAATTATCGATACTTTTTCAAATTATCGATACTTTTTCAAAATTTCAATATTGCTTCAAATATTCGATACTCTTAAAATTTCGATATTTTTTCAAATACTCTGTAGCGTACCTTCTAGAAATAAATCTCTCGTTCAAAATTACGATAATTTTTCAAGTTTTTGATACTTTTACAAAATTTCGATATTATATCAAAATTTTGACCCTTTTTGATATTTATTTGTTTTTTTTTTACTAAATTCAATCTTTCGTTCAAAAATCCTCAAAATCTCCACTTTTTTTATTAAAATTTACACTTTTGTTTAAAATTTTGACTTTTTGAAAAATGCGACTTTTTTCAAAAGTTTCAACTTTTCTCGAAGTTTTGATTTACGTAAATTTAACGCTTTCTTTCTTCAAAATTTACATTTTTTTTAAACTTGAATTTTTTCAAAGTTTTGGCGTTTGGGGAATTTTCGATTTTTTTTTTCAGAATTCGATAATTATACAAAAAATGCATAATTTAAGAAAGGTCGAAATTTTTAAAAGGCATTTTTAAAAAACGTTAAAATTTGGGAAAAAGAGCTCAAGTTTGAAAGAGAAGTCAAAATCTAGAAAAATTTCGAAATTTTAATAAACACATTTACAATTTTTAAAAGAATAAAGGTTTTCCTAAAAAAAGTAGCAAGTTCCAAAAAAAGTCGAAAAAAGTTTAAAAAATCGAAATTTTAAAAAAAATCGACATTTAAAGTTTAATGAAAAATGGAATTTCCAAAAAATTAAGTTTTTTAAAGTAATTCAAAATTTTGAAAAATGTTGCAATTTTAAAAAGTTATCAAAATTTTCATAAAAAATTCAAAATATTCAAATGTGGTCAAAATTAAAAAAAAAGTCGAAATTTTCATAAAAATGTCAAAATTTTCACAAAACTTACGAAGTTTTCAAATTCTTCACAACAAAATCGAAATTTTTATAAAATAGTCTAAGTTTTCAACTTCTTCATAAAAAATGCCAACATTTTCATAAAAATGTCGAAATTCCTAACTTTTCCAAAAAAGTCGACATTTAAAGTTTAATTAAAAATGGAATTTACAAAAAATTAAGCTTTTTTAAAGAAATTCAAAATTTTAAAAATTGTCAAAAGTGTAAAAAATGTCAAAATATTCAAATTTTTCATAAAAAAGTCGAAATTTTCAAAAATATTTTAAAATTTTAAAAAAAGTCGAAATTTTCATAAAAATGTCAAAATTTTCACAAAAATTTCGAAATTTTCAAATTCTTGATAACAAAATCGAAATTTTTATAAAAAAGTCGCCATTTTCAAGTTTTTCATAAAAAAAGCCAAAATTTTCATAAAAATCTCAAAATTGTCGAAATTTTCAAAAAATGATATTTGAAAAAAAATCGAAATTTTCATGAAAACAGCGAAATATTCAAAAATGTCGAAATTCCCAAATTCTTCATAAGAAAGTCGAATTTTTTGAAAACCATACAAAATTTTCAAGAAAGGTCAAAATTTTCAGAACAATGTCGAAATTTTTAAGAAAATGTCGAAAATTTCAAATTCTTTTTAAAAAAAATCGAAATTTTCAAAAAAAATGTCGATAATTTCAAATTATTCATAAAAAAAGTCTAAATGTTCATAAAAATGTCGAAATTTTCAAATTCTTCATAAAAAAGTCAAATATTTCATAAAAATATCAAAATTAAAAAGAAAACCTCAAAATTTCCAAATTTTTCATAAAAAACTTAAAATTTTCAAAAATGTCAAAATTTAAAAAAAAATTCAACATTTTAAAAAGTTTTTATAAAAAAGTCGAATTTTTCAAAAATATGTCGAGAATTTTAAAAAATATCGAAATTTTCATAAAAATGTCAAAATTTTGACAAAAATTTCAAAGTTTTTAAATTCTTTACAAAAAAAAATTGAAATTTTTATAAAAATGTCTAAATTTTCAAATTCTTAAGCCAACATTTTTATAAAAATGTCGAAATTTTTAAATCCTTGATAAAAAAAGTCGAAAATTTCGTAAAAAGTCAAAATTTTTAAAAAATGTCAAAACTTTTCAAATTTATTTTTAAAAAGACGAAATGTTCAAAAAAAGGCCAAATTTTTATAAAAATGTCGATATTTTCAAAAAAAAACGTGAAATTTTTAGAAAAAGAACGAATTATTCGAAAAAGTATCAAAATTTTCTAATTCTTTATAAAAGAGTTCTAATTTTTTGAAAACAAGACAAAATTTTTAAGAAAGGCAAAAAATTTCAGAACAATGTCGAAATTTTTAAAAAAATGTCGAAAAATGCAAATTCTTCTTAAAAAAAAGTCGAAATTTTCAAAAAAATGTCGAAACTTTCAAATTTTTCTTACTAAAAGTTGAAATTTTCAAAAAAATATCTCAATTTTCAAATTCTTTATAAAAAATGTCAAAATGTTCAATAAAAGTGGAAATTTTCAAATTCTTCATAAAAAAGTCGAATATTTCATAAAAATGTCAAAATTTAAAAAAAAAGTCAAAATTTTCAAATTTTTGTTTGAAAAGTCGAAATTTTCAAAAATATGTCGAGATTTTTAAAAAATGTCGAAGTTTTTAAATCCTTAATAAAAAAAGCCAAAATTTTTATAAAAATGTCGTAATTTTTAAATTCTTGTCGACATTTTAAAGATAAATGTCGAAATTTTCAACAAAATTTATTAGTTTTCAAAAAATGTCGATATTTTCAAAAAAAACGTCGAAATTTTTATAAAAAGAACCAAATATTCGAAAGACTGTCGAAATTTCAAAATTCTTCATAAAAAAGTCCAATATTTTTTTGAAAACAAGACAAAATTTTCAAGAAAGGTCAAAAATTTTAGAACAATGTCGAAAATTTAAAAAAAAACGTCGAAAATTTCAAATTCTGTTTAAAAAAAGTCGAAAGTTTTAAAAAAATATCGAAATTTCCAAATTCCTCTTTAAAAAAGCCACAATGTTTATAAAATGTCGAAATTTTCAATTTCTTCATAAAAAAGTCGACCATTTCAAAATAATGTCAAAATTTAAAAAAAAAATGTTAAAATTTTCAAATTTTTTATAAAAATTCGAAATGTTCAAAGAGACCAAACTTTTATAAAAATGTCAACATTTTCAAAAAAAATGTCGAAATTTTCAAAAAAAATCGAAAGATTTTCAAAAAATGACGATATTTTCAAAAAAAATATAGAAATTTTCATAAAAAGATCGAAATATTCGAAAGAGGTCGAAATTTTCAAATTCTTCATAAAGAAGTCGAAATTTAAAAAAAAGTTAAAATTTTCAAAAAAAATATCGACACTTTCAAATTCTTCATAAAAAACTAGAAATTTTTGAAAAAAAAGAAAAAAATTTTTTAAAGAGTCGAAATTTTCAAAGGAATCTTAAAATTATCCAAAAAACGTCGAAATTTTCATAAAAAGAACGAAATATTCTAAAAAAGGTCGAAATTTTCAAATTTTTCATTAATGAAGTCGAAATTAAAAAAAAAAGTTGAAATTTTCAAAAGACATTGTCGACATTTTCAAATTCTTTATAAAAATCTGGAAATTTCTGAAAAAAAGACAACATTTTTAAAAAAAGTCGAAATTTTCATAACAATGTCGACATTTTCAAAAAAATTTTAAAAATATGTCGAAACTTTTAAATTCTTCGTAAAAAAAGTCAAAAGTTGTCATAAAAATGTCAAAATTTTCGAAAAAATTTCGAAGTTTCTAAATTCTTCGAATTCAGCCGAAATTTTTATAGATACGTGGATATTTGTAAAAAATGTCGAAATTTGTAAAAAATGTCGAAATTTTCAATAAAATGTCGAAATTTTCAATAAAATGTCGAAATTTTCAGAAAAATGTCGAAATTTTCAAAAGTGTCGAAATTTTAAAATTCTTCATAAAAAAAGTCAAAAATATAAAAAAAGTCGAAATTTTCAATAAAAGTTAAAATTTTCATAAAAAATCTTAATTTTCATAAAAAATATAAATTTTCCTAAAAATGTTGAAATTTTCAAAATAACGTCGAATTTTTCATGAAATTTTCAAATTAAAAAAAAATGTCAAAATTTTCAATTTCATAAAGTCGAAATTTTAAAAATGTCGAAATTTGTAAAAAGATCTCGAAATTTCCAAGAAAAAGTCGATTTTTATAAGTTTTTCAAAAAAGCAAAAGTTAGGAAAATTCCAAGTTTTGAGCAAAAGGTCAACATTTTTAATAAACTAAAAATATCGAAGTCGAATTTTTGGAAGCCAAAATGTTCAAAAAAAATTAGAAAATTAAATAAATAAGGGAAATTTTCAAAAACATTCGAAATTGAAAAATATATTAAAAAACGTTTCGAACAAAGTTTCAAATTTTCGAACTTTTAAAAATCATTTTCAAAAAAAGTGAAAATTTTGAGAAAAAATCCGGAAGTTAAACAAAGATCAAAATTTGGAAGTTTTAATAAAGGTTTTAAAAACAAGTAAAGTTTCAAAAAAAGTAGTAAGTTCCAAAAAAAGGCGAAAAAAGTTTAAAAAAATCAAAATTTTCAAAAAAGTCGACATTTAAAGTTTAATTAAAAATAGAATTTACAAAAAATTAAGCTTTTTAAAGAAATTCGATATTTGGAAAAAAGTCCGGAATTGAAAAAACAATCGACAATTTGCAATTATCAATTTAATGTCAAAAAAATTCATTAAAAAGGTAACCGAATATTTAAGAGTTAAAATCTCGAAAAAGGATTGAAAAAACTACGCTTTGGTTTAATTTTGACAGTTCGACAGTTAGAGATTCATATAAACTTGAGTTGATATTAGCTAAAGAAAATTTTCTAAATAAATTAATATAGAATAACCCTGTTACCAAAAAAAAACACAATTTTGGTGCAACGGACTGGTCCTTGGTTATCTCCAAAATTTGAAAAACAAATCTTTTTCAATATTTTCAAATTCTTCATAAAAAGGTCAAATATTTCATAAAAATGCCAAAATTAAAAAAAAAATGTCAAAAATTTTAAATTCTTCTCAAAAACAGTCAAAATGTTCAAAAAAAAATGTCGAAATTTTCAAATTCTTCATAAAAAAGTCGAAATTTTAAAAATGTTGAAATTTGTAAAAAATCTCGAAATTTCCAAAAAAAGTGAATTTTTGTACTTTTTTCAAAAAAGCAAAGTTAGGAAAATTCCAAGTTTTGAGCAAAAGGTCATAATTTTTTAATAAACTAAAAATATCGAAGTTACCAAAAAAAAACACAATTTTGGTGCAACGGACTGGTCCTTGGTTATCTCCAAAAATTGAAAAATAAAAAAAACAAAGTCGAAATTTTCAAATTCTTCATAAAAAAGTGGAAATTTTAAAAATGTTGAAATTTGTAAAAAATCTCGAAATTTCCAAAAAAAAAGTCAATTTTTGTACTTTTTTTAAAAAAGCAAAGTTAGGAAACTTCCAAGTTTTGAGCAAAAGGTCAACATTTTTTAATAAACTAAAAATATCGAAGTTTTCATAAAAAGAAAGAATTTTTGGAAGTCAAAATGTAAAAAAAAAATTTGAAAATTAAATAAATGGTTCTAAATTGGTCTTTTTCTAGAAATTTTACATTTCATGTGTTTTTTCAAATCAACAATTTCGGATAAATACTTGAAATACAAATCTTGTTTCTTGAAACCAAGAAAGATTAAAAAACACAACAAAGGTTGCTCTAACGCGTTTCGATGGCCAAGCTATCATCTTCAGAGCGATACAGGGTTTGTTGTTTTTTAAGCTTTCTTGGTTTCAGGGGACAAGATTTGTTTTTCAAAATTTTGAAGATAGCCAAGGGCCAATCCGTTGCACCAAAATTGTGTTTTTTTTTTTGGTAACAGTGTTACTCTATATTAATTTATTTAGAAAATTTTCTTTAGCTAACATTTACTCAAGTTTTCTATTTCAATTATCAAAATCTCGAAAAAGGTCTGAAACAACTACGCTTTGGTTTATTTTGACAGTTTTCTTGTGTCAGAGATTCATACAAATTTGAGTAAATGTTAGCTAAAGACAATTTTCTAAATAAATTAATATAGAACAACATTGTCACCAAAAAAATAACCACAATTTGAAAAATCTTCATTACTCACTTTAGACGAAGAACAGAAGTCCTGAAAACTTGATGGAACGACTTCGATGGGAAATTGCCCGATTCACAGATCGCAAAATAATCAGCCCCATTCAAGTTTCATAGTCCCGTCAAAAGAACTTTCGAAATTGGCGACTCTCGTTGACGAACTCGAGCCTGAAATCGCCGGTGTTCAGGCTGAAAAGCGCGCGTCGAAACTGAAATTGGCTGAAAGTTCGCGAGACGCTTCGGAAGTTGTGACGGCGCAAATTCCACCCCGCGTTTGTCCCTCGTTCGACCGTCCACGTTTCACTTCCGATTGAAAACAAAAAAACGAAAATATTTATTCAGTTCGATCGGCCAGGAAATTTAATAAAAGGGATTTTTGAATTTGTTACGACAAGGGATTGTCCGGCCAATTTGCATTCAGACGAATAGCTTTAGGGACATGGATGGAACAACAAAAATTTGGTTTATTAGTTTCTTGGGATCGCTTTGTAGCATCGTTTGCAGGATTTTAGAAAGTTCAGCTTCAGAAAAAGGTAAACTAGTACGAGAGATATTTCAGCAGCCCCATCGACGTATTAATTAATTCTCAGGGGGGGGGGCAGAATTCGCTCTAATGGGAAAGCTTCAAAATTTGTTGACTGCGCTTGTAATTTTTTTAAAATTTAGTCACTTTGGACGTTCGACTTTTCGAGTATTTTTCAGTCAGTATTTCTCACAGTCACCGATTAGGGGAGCAAAATTTGCTTTGGTAAAACGTTTAAAATTTGTCTGATGGTTAGTGTTTTTTAAATTTTGTCCCTTTGGATATTTGATCATTTGCGAGAATTTCCATTCACGACCAGTATTCCTACTACAACTTCATTTGCTCTGAAGGCTCTGAATTGTGATCGTTAACGAAAATTCTCGTAAATTCACCCAAGCATCCAAAGTCACAAAGTAATCGACCTTGGGGTGCATTTTTATGTTCAATCCACTCGCAAAGTGCAACTATACTCTGAAGTAATAATGGGGTTGCCCTTTGCGAGTGGATTGAACAGGAAAATGCACGCTACGGTCGATTATTTTGTGACTTTGGATACTTGATTGAATTTACGAGAATTTTCGTTAACGATCACAATTCCTGATCAATGTTTTGTCTAAGTGAACACATTTCTTTTGACTTAAAAGTTATGTGGCAACTTGGAACTTTTCCGGAGTTTCCATCTGACGTGATGAACTATATAAGATCCCTCCAACACATTCCTATTACAACCTCATTTGCTCTGAAGGCTCTGAATTGTGATCGTTAACGAAAATTCTCGTAAATTCAACCAAGCATCCAAAGTCACAAAATAATCGATCGTGGGGTGCATTTTTATGTTCAATCCACTCGCAAAGGGCAACTATACTCTGAAGGAATAATAGGGTTGCCCTTTGCGAGTGGATTGAACAGGGAAATGCACGCTACGGTCGATTATTTTGTGACTTTGGATGCTTCATCGAATTAGCGAGAATTTTCGTTAACGATCACAATTCCTGAGCAATGTTTTGTCTAAGTAAACACATTTCTTTTAACTTAAAAGTTATGTGGCAAGTTGGAACTTTTCCGGAGTCTCCATCTGACGTGATGAATTATGTAGGATCCCTCCAACACATTCCTATTACAACCGCATTTGCTCTGAAGGCTCTGGATTGTGATCGTTAACGAAAATTCTCGTAAATTCAATCAAGCATCCAAAGTCACAAAATAATCGACCATGGGGTGCATTTTCATGTTCAATCCACTCGCAAAGGGCAACTATACTCTGAAGGAATAATGCGGTTGTTCTTTGCGAGTGGATTGAACATGAAAATGCACGCTACGGTCGATTATTTTGTGACTTTGGATGCTTCATCCAATTTGCGAGAATTTTTGTTAACGATCACAATTCCTGAGCAATGTTTTGTCTAAGTAAACACATTTCTTTTAACTTAAAAGTTATGTGGCAACTTGGAACTTTTCCGAAGTCTTCATCTGACGTCATGAATTATATAAGATCCCTCCAACACATTCCTATTACAACCGCATTTGCTCTGAAGGCTCTGGATTGTGATCATTAACGAAAACTCTCGTAAATTCAACCAAGCATCCAAGGTCACAAAATAATCGACCGTGGGGTGCATTTTTATGTTCAATCCACTCGCAAAGGGCAACTATACTCTGAAGGAATAATGGGGTTGCCCTTTGCGAGTGGATTGAACAGGGAAATGCACGCTACGGTCGATTATTTTGTGACTTTGGATGCTTCATCGAATTAGCGAGAATTTTCGTTAACGATCACAATTCCTGATCAATGTTTTGTTTAAGTAAACACGTTTCTTTTAACTTATAAGTTATGTGGCAACTTGAAACTTTTCCGGAGTCTTCATCTGACGTGATGAATTATATAAGATCCCTCCAACACATTCCTATTACAACCTCATTTGCTCTGAAGGCTCTGAATTGTGATCGTTAACGAAAATTCTCGTAAATTCAACCAAGCATCCAAAGTCACAAAGTAATCGACCGTGGGGTGCATTTTTATGTTCAATCCACTCGCAAAGGGCAACTATACTCTGAAGGAATAATGGGGTTGCCCTTTGCGAGTGGATTGAACATGAAAATGCACGCTACGGTCGATTATTTTGTGACTTTGGATGCTTCATCGAATTTGCGAGAATTTTCGTTAACGATCACAATTCCTGAGCAATGTTTTGTCTAAGTAAACACATTTCTTTTAACTTAAAAGTTATGTGGCAACTTGGAACTTTTCCGGAGTCTCCATCTGACGTGATGAACTATATAAGATCCCTCCAACACATTCCTATTACAACCTCATTTGCTCTGAAGGCTCTGAATTGTGATCGTTAACGAAAATTCTCGTAAATTCAATCAAGCATCCAAAGTCACAAAGTAATCGACCGTGGGGTGCATTTTTATGTTCAATCCACTTGCAAGGGCAACTATACTCTGAAGGAATAATGGGGTTGCCCTTTGCGAGTGGATTGAACAGGTAAATGCACGCTACGGTCGATTATTTTGTGACTTTGGATGCTTGATTGAATTTACAAGAATTTTCGTTAACGATCACAATTCCTGATCAATGTTTTGTTTAAGTGAACACATTTCGTTTAACTTAAAAGTTATGTGGCAACTTGGAACTTTTCCGGAGTCTTCATCTGACATGATGAATTATATAAGATCCCTCCAACACATCAATTCGTTGGTGGCTTTACAGGAGTGGTTTTTAATGCGCTAAAGTATCTCATCAATTTTCCTTTCTCATTATAAATTGAATTACACATTATCAAATGTTCTATGACATTAATGGATGTCTTGTAGATAGGGGGAAGGTTTTATTAAGACTTCCTGAATTTTGCAACGGGCGATGACGTCTACATACTCGTGCCGTTCGTGTCTTTAATTTTTTTGAACAACATTCATGCGTTTCGTCTTGAAAAAAATTGTTCTATTTTCTATAAAAATGATTAGTTATTAGTTCTATTTTTTCAAATACACTTACGCAGTTATTTGAAGTGATAAATCTTGATGCTAATTTAGCGACTTTCGGTGGGGGAAAGACTTGTAGTTTTTCGTGGCCATCGCGCTAATTTGCGTTGCCATCAGTGCTCATTTACGTCACCTTCACGCTTCACTTCTTGTTACTAAGATGCTCCAACGATAGCAAATATTATGTAGCTACGAGTAAGACGCGTAACAGAATTAAAAAAAGCGTGGTCAGCAGCGGAGGTTCGAACTCGCACCACCACGGTAATCGTTCTATTCATTGCACCATATCCTCTTGTTCAATTAAAAGCTTAACTCGCTTGATAACCTATCCTTACGTCTACAATATAAACGTTAAATTGACTACATGATAAGTATTTACATTACGCGTTGTTTAAATTGTGTTTTAATTTAATTATGCAGCATGCGAGATTTAAACTCGTCCCCAGAATACCACACAGTCAGCAGATTAGATAATACAAATACACCACAATAAACAAAGACTAGATCGTAAATATAAAATATAGAAAAACTAGAAATACTAATTTTAATTTTTATTATATCAAAGTTTAAAGTTTTCACTACTTGTAAGCAGGCCCCCAACTAATGGACTATTTTCAAATAATAATCAATCAATCAGATCAAGATTAAAAAAAAACTCCATCAACCAAATACACATATCTCCGGCTCCAGTGCATCGTTTGAGGACAGAAATGATTTATGTCGCTTTTATGGAACAGTCGAATAAATTTGGCCCTTTATATGCTGAAAGATCTTTAATTCAGGGGATATAATGACGACGACACACAAATGAAATTGGGGAAGAAGCTTTTTGCCCCTTGTTTCTATCTGCAGTAATTTATCTTTATCCTCGTTTCATCCTTTAGATACATACATTATTTTCTGCAAGGGATAACTTGTGTGTATCCTTCGGAGATTTGAAAAAGGAATTTAAATGAACTTGAAGCGATATCTCACGGGTTTTGAATGTCGTTAGCGTTATAAATCGTCGACGTTTAAAAATCACGATTATTTTCGACGCTTTGTTTACTAGAGACGTCGAAGATGCTTCAACGGGGATATAAATCACGTGTGGTTTACTTTATAGCAGCGTAAAACGAGAAATTAATTAAAACTGGGCGCAGAAAATCGGCTTTAGTCGGGTTGTACGCACAATTTGACGAAAGCTGCTAAACATCTAAACTATTCGGACTTCAAATAAAACTTTTTTCTCTTGTAAACAACGAAACTAAAATAAAATTTAAACAATACACACGTTGAACCTTCCATGGAGTCTATTCCATCGCAGGCGGTGATTGGGTGCTCAAGAATTAATTGTTAACGGGCTACGGCACAAATGTAATGAGTTCGCCTCACTTAGTAGGTCCCGGGTTCGATCCCCAGTCGCCGATCACAAATTTTTAACTCTACCACACATCATACTTTAGATACAGACGTATTCTTAACATTAGCATCTTGGTAAGCCAAACCCATAACCAAAATTTAATCAAAGAAGCTTTTTCTTAATTTTTGGATCTTTGTTGACCTGTCTTGAATTATTTCAAAAATTTAATTTTCTTTTAAAAAGTCTTCACTTCAAAAACGACACAAATAGTAGTAAACAAGTCACAGGATTGAACCAAGAGAGCAAAACTTCGTAAATTTCCCAAAATACGACATCCTGACATTCTTCATAAAATCTGGGGGAGACCCCGACGCAGAACATTTTTATTATGGGGCTAACGCCCCCAGCTGTGTCGACTACAACACTCAAACCAAGTAAAGCGATCGAAAGGGATCGTTTCCCTTCACTCTGACATTGAAATAAATTAAAGAAAATGGGAAAACGAACGTCGCTCTAGGTCACGACGACGGCTGGCGCGCTCCCGATGAGTTTATGATGTAAAAAAAAAATGCCACGAAAGCAACCGTATTTATTTCCGCCAATAACGCGGTCGTAAAGTTAAATGCTCGTACGAAATTTCGTCGAAAGAACGAAGAAGTGCGCCAAGTTTATCGATGGACGTTAAATCTAATATGAGCAATAAATTTCAGCTGTTTAATGCGCCAGTTTGGAAACGTAATTTTTTTTTTATTGCTGACAAACCTCGTGGATGTATTTACGATTTGTAAAAAAATTTTTTTTGTCGAATTCGCACCCAGTTAAGCAATTAAATAGACACTTACCCTGGTGAATGGATCATTCGCCCCCGAGGGCGCCCTCGTGTTCCCCAAAGTTAAGTCAATTCAATGTTTGGGTAATAACACACGTTTTAACCGGGTTCAACCGTTTACAATCGCTTCCAACCGATTTTAACTGCTTTAAACTGGTTTCAACCGCTTTCAACTGGTTTTTTACCCGCTTTCAACCGGTGTCAACCGCTTACAACCGCTTTAAACCGCTTTTAACCGGTTTCAACCGCTTTTAACAGGTTTAAACCGCTTTCAACCGCTTTCAATCGCTTTAAACCGGTTTTTAACCGCTTTCAACCGCTTTCAAAGAATTTTAACTGTTTTCAACCAGTTTCAGCCGCTTTCAAACGGTTTTAACTGCTTTCGAACGCTTTCAACCGCTTTCAACCGCTTTCAACCGCTTTCAACCGGTTTGAACCGCTTTTGATCGATTTGAACCGCTTTCAACCGGTTTCAACCGCTTTGTACCAGTTTAAACCGCTTTCAATTAGTTTAAACCGCTTTAAACCGGTTTTAAACCGCTTTCAACCGCTTCTAACCGATTTCAACTGCTTTTAACCGGTTTCAGCCGCTTTCAACCGGTTTTAACCGCTTTTGACTGCTTTTAACCGCTTTCAACCGGTTTCAACCGCTTTTAACCGGTTTCAATTACTTTCAACTGGTTTAAACCGCTTTTGAACGGTTTGAACCGCTTTCAACCCGTTACAATCGCTTTCAACCGGTTTTCAACCGCTTTCAACCGCTTTCAACTGGTTTTTACCCGCTTTCAACCAGTGTCAACCGCTTTCAACCGGTTTTAACCGCTTTTGACTGCTTTTAACCGCTTTCAACCGGTTTCAACCGCTTTTAACCGGTTTCAATTACTTTCAACTGGTTTAAACCGCTTTTGAACGGTTTGAACCGCTTTCAACCCGTTACAATCGCTTTCAACCGGTTTTCAACCGCTTTCAACCGCTTTCAACTGGTTTTTACCCGCTTTCAACCAGTGTCAACCGCTTTCAACCGGTTTTAACCGCTTTTAACCGGTTTCAACCGCTTTTAACAGGTTTAAACCGCTTTCAACCGCTTTCAATCGCTTTAAACCGGTTTTAACCGTTTTCAACCGCTTTCAACCGCTTTCAACTGCTTTCAACCGGTTTGAACCACCTTTGATCGGTTTAAACCGCTTTCAACCGGTTTCA
Source organism: Dastarcus helophoroides (assembly GCA_028583605.1). NCBI lineage: Eukaryota > Metazoa > Arthropoda > Insecta > Coleoptera > Bothrideridae > Dastarcus > Dastarcus helophoroides. Next base: position 42,317,439 of record CM053328.1, read on the forward strand.
ACCGCTTTTAACCGGTTTAAACCGCTTTCAAGCAGTTTCAACCGCTTTAAACCGGTTTTAAACCGCTTTCAACCGCTTCTAACCGATTTCAACTGCTTTCAACCGGTTTCAGCCGCCTCCAACCGATTTTAACCGCTTTTAACTGCTTTTAACCGCTTTCAACCGGTTTCAACCGCTTTTAACCGGTTTCAACCACTTTCAACCGGTTTGAACCGCTTTTGAACGGTTTGAACCGCTTTAAACCCGTTTCAATCGCTTTCAACCGGTTTTCAACCGCTTTCAACCGCTTTCGACCGCTTTCAACCGCTTTCAATCGGTTTCAACCACTTTCAACCGGTTTCATCCCGTTTTAACTAGTTTCAACCGGTTTCAACTGGTTTCAACAGGTATCCTACAATTGTAATAAAGCACTGAAGATTTCCAAAAAGTACGACGGTCATTTTTTATGCATTTCGACAAATCTCTAAGATGTCTTCTTCGTATAAGGAACCTAGCTGTCAAATTTCAAGTTTTCACTTGCATATTTTCGGAAATTTCGTGATGAGTGAATAGTATTTTTCATTCATGCACTAAATACCGAAATTAAGGATTATGAAAAGTTTCCACATTTTAGGTGATTTTAAAAGAGTGAAACTTGGAAGGAAAATGGTCGTAGCGAAAAACCAAATAAGCATTAAGCCCGAAGCTTTGTTTTTTCGAAATGAAAGTGGTAATTAACTGCAGCAGATTACCAAATTATTTTGGTAATCTATGGCATCTGCTGCATTTGCTGCATCTACTACATCAGCATGCTCTAAAATACACCTCTACTCGATTTTTAGCATAGACTGCACGCGTGGATACAATAAAACAAATCTTCAAACCGCTCTGTGGTAGAATTTTGAGCCAACACACTATTTACGCGAAAAAGCTTACACGTCAGGACTTTTGCTAAGGCATCTACAACGAGGAGTAGAGCTATTGTTGCCATTACTTCAAGATATTTCCCTAACGTTCGGAATGAAGCATCGAAATTCCGTAAAAGATTACGTAAAAACAGTATCGATAAGAATCTTCATATTTTACTATTTCATTGTCAATATCATGATGGCGAAAATTCGACAACAGTGATCATAATTTACCTTCCCTATACTCTATATAGATATTTAGGGAAGCGACAACATATCACGTAATTATTTCGATATTTTTTTATTCTTGAAACTGCTTCGTCTCGTTCTATAAGCAGGTGAAGCCTTCCAAATGATTGTGGATGTCAACGAGAGCCTTTCAACTGAAGAGAAGAGGAAGAGAAGAAGTAGAGGAGGAGTAGAGCTACTCTAGCCATTACTTCAAGATATTTCCCTAACGTTGGGAATGAAGCATCGCAATTCCGTAAGCGATTACGAAAAAACGATATCGATAAGGATCTTCATATTTTACTATTTCATTGCCAATATCATGATGGCAAAAATTCGACAACAGTGATCATAATTTACCTTCTCTATACTCTATATAGATATTTAGAGAAGCGACAACATATGACGTAGTTATTTCGATATTTTTTTATTCTTGAAACTGCTTCGTCTCGTTCTATAAGCAGGTGGAGCCTTCCAAATGATTGTGGATGTCAACGAGAGCCTTTCAATTGAAGAGAAGAGGAGAAGTAGAGGAGGAGTAGAGCTACTCTTGCCATTACTTCAAGATATTTCCCTAACGTTGGGAATGAAGCATCGCAATTCCGTAAGAGATTACTTAAAGGCGGTATCACTAAGAATCTTCATATTTTACTATTTCATTGTCAATATCATGATGGCAAAAATTCGACAACAGTGAATATAATTTACCTTCCCTATACTCTATATAGATATTTAGGGAAGCGACAACATATGACGTAATTATTTCGATATTTTTTTATTCTTGAAACTGCTTCGTCTCGTTCTATAAGCAGGTGGAGCCTTCCAAATGATTGTGGATGTCAACGAGAGCCTTTCAATTGAAGAAAGGAGGAGAAGTAGAGGAGGAGTAGAGCTACTCTTGCCATTACTTCAAGATATTTCCCTAACGTTGGGAATGAAGCATCGCAATTTCGTAAGCGATTACGAAAAAAAGGTATCGATAAGAATCTTCATATTTTACTACTTTCATTGTCAATATCATGATGGCAAAAATTCGACAACAGTGATCATAATTTACCTTCCCTATACTCTATATAGATATCTAGGGAAGCGACAACATATGACGTAATTATTTCGATATTTTTTTATTCTTGAAACTGCTTCGTCTCGTTCTATAAGCAGGTGGAGCCTTCCAAATGATTGTGGATGTCAACGAGAGCCTTTCAATTAAAGAGAAGAGAAGAAGTAGAGGAGGAGTAGAGCTACTCTTGCCATTACTTCAAGATATTTCCCTAACGTTGGGAATGAAGCATCGCAATTCCGTAAGCGATTACGAAAAAACGGTATCCGATAAGAATCTTCATATTTTACTATTTCATTGTCAATATCATGATGGCAAAAATTCGACAACAGTGATCAACAGTGATCATAATTTACCATTCCTATACTCTATACTGTTATTTAGGGAAGTGACAACCTATTACGTAATTATTTCGACATTTTTTATTCAACACCTTCTTGAAACTGCTTCGTCTCTCGTTCTATAAGCAGGTGGAGCCTTTCAAATGATTGTGAATGTCAACGAGAATTCGAGGGCAGCTGATAAAAACAAGGACCTTAAACAGCCGAAAATATTGGCCGATAACCGTTTTAACCTAAGAACGTAACAACTTCGATGCTTCGCACGCACGTTGTTTGCCCCCGTTCGATACAATTCCGACATTTTATTCAGATTTTACGATGGCACTATCAGCGGGAAGCAACCCATTACTTTGTCGACGTTTTTTATTTAGTATTATTGGTCCTGGACAATTGGAGCGATACACCTAAGCTAGAGGCGAGTTTTATTGTGTTGGGTGGGAAAAGCAAGGCCAGATTTTCATTACAGTTCACGCCTTACAAGATGATTTTTTTACTCGTACGAACAAATAAAAAAAAAGTTCTTAGCTGAGAGAATCGACACCTATTCACGTAAGTGTCAAATCTTATAAGTTTTTGGAACGTTAGATGTGCGCTGCATATAGCAAGACGAAGCACCAGACTAACACCACTACTCGATTTTTAGCATAGACTGTACTCGTGGATACAATAGTACAAATCTCCACACCACTTTTCAGTAAACTTTTTGGGGCGGAAACACAGCACTGTTTAGGCGAAAATTTACGTGCCAAAAACCTCTAGAAGTAGGACTGGAGCTGCTATGTTGCCATTACTCCAAGATATTTCCCTAATATCCGGAATGAATCATCGCAACTTCGTGAGCAATTACTCAAAAACCGTTAAGAATCCTCATATTTTACAAATTGATTGACAGTATCATTCTACATAATGTATTACTCTTCTATTTAAATCTACAGAAAGATTAGATGTTAGTTCTCTCTGAAGATGACAGCTTGGCTGTCGAAACGCATTAGAACAACCTTTGTTGTGTTTTTTAATCTTTCTTGGTTTCAGAGGACAAGTTCTGTATTTCAATTTTTGAAGATAACCAAGGACCAGTCCATTTCCATCAAATTACAGAAAGGTGTGATCAGTAAGCCTTATTTCACCATTAAAATGAAAATTCATCTTCTCAACGATTGTTAAACTGGCGAAAGCCAGTGTTCTGTGGTTGTGACATTTCAGGGGCAGTCGTCGGGTGTTGTGGCGTACGAATCGTCCGCCCGAGTTGAGGACGAATATTGCGGAGGTGCTAATCCTGGGTATTGCGGATGCTGATATTCATTTCTGTCTGGAGTGCACAAAGCCGTTTGGGTAAATTTCCTGGCAGGTTTCCTTTTTTAGACTAAATCTTCATTATGCCGCCCCTTGCGCCGATTGTTTGTCACCATTTGTCTTTCGTCGCGGCACGTCATGTTTTCGAATAATTTCCTTGCAATTGTTTGCAGAGTGCCCTTTCATTCCCGACAAAGCATTCTAGGAATTATATGAAATAGTTCAAGTATGTCTGATTAAATTGCTTTTAAAATTAAGACCGAGAGAAATATTAACCGGATGATTACGTCAGTCACGTAAAAAGGATCTTATTAAATACGTGTTTATTAAAGAAAATAATCTGACTATTCATAGACACCCGTTTGCGGACTACTAATTTAACCTGATTTCTGATTTCAGTTTTCATCTATTCCTTAACAAATATAAAAAGATTAAAAACATAAATTTCCTGTAAATCTCTAGGTCAATTACCCCTGAAAATTCAAAGTAATCCTCTTGGAGGGTTCTAATCAAAAGAGTTTTGCGTTGAAAAGTTCTGTATTTGATAGTTCATCAGTATTTCATTAATTTTTTTACCAAATACTTTCTAAAACATAGTCACAGTTACCTGTATTGGTGGGATTTTTTTATGAAAAATGCACCAAACTTCGAAATAATCCTCTTGGTGGCTTCTAATCAAAATGGTTTTGCGTTGAAAAGTTTTCTATTCGATGTTTTATCAGTATTGCTAGAATTTTTCCACGACAATTTCTCTAAAATTTACAACTGTCCGCTCAAGGGTCAAAAGGGCAAAATAATTTTGTAGCTTCAAGAAACATTGCATATTAAGTAGGTCATCTCTACTGGTGACATTTACCATAAAAAATGTTCTAAAATTCAAAATAATCCACTTGGAGTCAGAATAACCCTCTTGGAGGCTTCTAATCATGACAATTTTAAGTAAAAAAGTTTTGTAATCGATCAGGGATTTTTCCACCAACCATTCTCTAAAATTTACAACTGTCCGCTCAAGAGTCCAAAGGGCAAAATAATTTTGTAGATTCAAAAAGCATTTTTTGATAACTAAGCCATCTCTACTAATGACATTTTCCACTAAAATTCAAAATAACTCTCTCGGAGTCAGAATAACCCTCTTGGAGGCTTCTAATCACAACACTTTTGGATTGAAAAATTCTGTAATCGATAGTTCATCAGAATTGCTAGGATTTTTCCACGAAAATTTCTCTAAAATTTACAAGTGTTTGCTCAAGGGTCAAAAGGGCCAAATAATTTTGTATATTCAGAAGGCATTTTATAATAACTGGGCCATCTCTACTGACGATATTTCTTAGGAAAAATGTTTTAGAATTCAAAATAACCCACTTGGAGTCAGAATAACCCTTTTGGAGCTTTCTAATCACAACAGTTCCGAGTTAAAAAGTTTTATAATCGATAGTTCATCAGTATTGCTAGGATTTTTCCACGAAAAATTTCAGGAGTCAAAAAAGCAAAATAATTTTGTGGATTCAAAAAGCATCTTATAATAACTAAGCCATCTCTACTGACAACAGTTTTTACAAAAAATGTTCTAAAATTCAAAATGACCTCTTTGGAGTCAGAGTAACCCTCTTGGAGGCTTTTAATCACAACAGTTTTGGGTTAAAAAGTTATGTATTTGAAAGTTCATCAGTATTGCTAAAATTTTTCCATGAAAAATTCTCTAAAATTTAAAACTGTCCACTCAAGGGTCAAAAGGGCAAAAGAATTTTATAAATTCAAAAAGCACGTTATAATAACTAGGTCATGTCTAATGACAAAATTTTTCACGAAAAATGTTCTAAATTTCAAAATAACCCCTTTAGAGTCAGAATAACCTTCTTGGACGCAGAATAACCCTCTTGGAGGCTTCTATTCACAACAGTTTTGGGTTGAAAAGTTATGTATTCTATAGTTCATCAGTACTGCTAGAATTTTTCCACGAAAAATTCTCTAAAATTCAAAACTGTTCACTCAGGGGTCAAAAGGGCAAAAGAATTTTATAAATTTAAAAAGCATGTTATAATAACTTAGTTATGTCTACTGACAACATTTTTCACGAAAAATGTTCTAAATTTCAAAATAACCCCTTTGGAGTCAGAATAACCTTCTTGGAGGCAGAATAACCCTCTTGGAGGCTTCTATTCACAACAGTTTTGGGTTGAAAAGTTACGTATTCGATGGTTAATCAGTATTGCTAGAATTTTTCCACGAAAAATTCTCTAAAATTCAAAACTGTCCACTCAGGGGTCAAAAGGGCAAAAGAATTTTATAAATTTAAAAAGCATGTTATAATAACTAGGTTATGTCTACTGACAAAATTTTTCACGGAAAATGTTCTAAATTTCAAAATAACCCCTTTGGAGTCAGAATAACCTTCTTGGAGGCAGAATAACCCTCTTGGAGGCTTCTAATCACAACAGTTTTGGCTTGAAAACTTACGTATTCGATAGTTAATCAGTATTGCTAGAATTTTTCCACGAAAAATTCTCTGAAATTCAAAACTGTTCACTCAGGGGTCAAAAGGGCAAAAGAATTTTATAATCTCAAAAAGCATGTTATAATAACTAGGTCATGTCTACTGACAAAATGTTTTACGAAAAATGTTCTAAAATTCAAAATAACCCCTTTGGAGTCAGAATAACCTTCTTGGAGGCAGAATAACCCTCTTGGAGGCTTCTATTCACAACAGTTTTGGGTTGAAAAGTTACGTATTCGATAGTTAATCAGTATTGCTAGAATTTTTCCACGAAAAATTCTCTAAAATTCAAAACTGTCCACTCAGAGGTCAAAAGGGCAAAAGAATTTTATAAATTTAAAAAGCATGTTATAATAACTAGGTTATGTCTACTGACAAAATTTTTCACGGAAAATGTTCTAAATTTCAAAATAACCCCTTTGGAGTCAGAATAACCTTCTTGGAGGCAGAATAACCCTCTTGGAGGCTTCTAATCACAACAGTTTTGGGTTGAAAAGTTACGTATTCGATAGTTAATCAGTATTGCTAAAATTTTTCCACGAAAAATTCTTTAAAATTCAAAACTGTCTACTCAGGGGTCAAAAGGTCAAAAGAATTTTTTAAATTCAAAAAGTATGTTATAATACCTAGGTCATGTCTACTGACAAAATTTTTCACGAAAAATGTTCTAAATTTCAAAATAACCCCTTTGGAGTCAGAATAACCTTCTTGGAGGCAGAATAACCCTCTTGGAGGCTTCTAATCAGAACAGTTTTGGGTTGAAAAGTTACGTATTCGATAGTTAATCAGTATTGCTAGAATTTTTCCACGAAAAATTCTCTAAAATTCAAAACTGTCCACTCAGGGGTCAAAAGGGCAAAAGAATTTTATAAACTCAAAAAGCATGTTATAGTAACTAGGTCATATCTACTGACAAAATTTTTCACGAAAAATGTTCTAAATTTCAAAATAACCCCTTTGGAGTCAGAATAACCTTCTTGGAGGCAGAATAACCCTCTTGGAGGCTTCTAATCACAACAGTTTTGGGTTGAAAAGTTACGTATTCGATGGTTCATCAGTATTGCTAAAATTTTTCCACGAAAAATTTTCTAAAATTCAAAACTGTCTACTCAGAGGTCAAAAAGGCAAAAGAATTTTATAAATTTAAAAAGCATGTTATAATAACTGGGTTATGTCTACTGACGAAACTTTTCACAAAAAATGTTCTAAAATTCAAAATAACCCCCTTGGAGTCAGAATAACCCTCTTGGAGGCTTCTAATCACAACAGTTTTGAGTTGAAAAGGTCTGCAATCGTCAGCTTGTCAGTATTGTCAAAATTTTTCTACGAAAAATTTATTAAAATTTAAAACTGTCCCCTCGGGGGTCAAAAGGGCAAAAGAATCTTATAGATGTAAAAAGCATTTTATAATAACTAGGCCATCTCTACTAGTGACATTTGTCACGAAAAATGTTCTAAAATTTAAAATGACCCCTTTGGAGTCGGAATAACCTTCTTGGAGGCAGAATAACCCTCTTGGAGGCTTTCTAATCACAACAGTTTCAAGTTGAAAAGTTATGTATTCGATAGTTCATGAGTATTGCTAGAATTTTTCCACGAAAAATTGTCTAAAATTCAAACCTGTTCACTCAAGGGTCAAAAGGGCAAAAGAATTTTATAGATTTAAAAAGCATTTTATAATAACTAGGCCGTCTCTACTAATGATATTTTTCACGAAAAATGTTCTAAAATTCAAAATGACTTCTTTGGAGTCAGAATAACTCTCTTGGAGGCAGAATAACCCTCTTGGAGGCTTCTTATCACAACAGTTTTGAGTTGAAAAGTTTTGTAATCGATAGTTCATCAGTATTGCTAGAATTTTTCCACGAAAAATTATCTAAAATTCAAAACTGTCCACTCAGGGGTCAAAAGGGCAAAATGATTTTGTAGCTTTTAAAAGCTAGGTAGATCATCTATATTGATGACATTTTCCATGAAAAATGTTTTAAAATTCAGAATAATTCCTTTGGAGTTAGAACAACCCTCTTGGAGGCTTCTAATCACAACAATTTCGAAATGAAAAGTTCTGTAGTCGATGGTTCATCAGTAGTGCTAGGATTTTTCCACAAAAAATTCTCTAAATTTCAAAATGATCAAACCAATATTATATATTCAAAAAGCCTCACGTTTTACGTAGATCGACTCTATTAATAGTTTTTTTTACGAAAAGTTTTCAAAAATTCAAAATAACTGTCTTGGAGGTTCCAGATTAAAATATTTTTGCGTTAAAAAGTTCTCTATTCGATAGTTAATCAGTATTGTTAGGTTTTTCCCATAAAAGTTTCTCTAAAATTCAAAATTGTTTTCCTAAGTTCCAAACGAGAAAAATACTTTTGTATGTTCAAAAAGCCTTGCATATTGCATAGGACATTTCCACTGATGCCAGTTTTTCCCGAAAAATCTCCTAAAACTTAAAATAAGTCTCTTCGTGCCTCTAGATTAAAACAATTTTGTGTTGAAAAGTTTTGCATCCGATATTTCATCAGTATTGCTAGGATTTTTCCACGAAAAATACCTTAAAGTTTAGATCTGCTGTCTTGAATATCAAGCTCAAAGTGTTTTTTTATTAAAATGTTCTCTATTTAATAGTTTATTAGGCAGTTTATTTACATGAAAAATGTACTAAAATACAAAATAATTCCCTTGGAAGCTTCTAATCAAATGAGTTTTGAGTTGAAAAATTCTGCATTTCATAGTTATCAGTATTACTAGGATTTTTCCACAAACAATTCTCTAAAATTGAAAATAGTCCACTTAAGGTTCAAGTGACCAAAATAATTTTGTATGTTACAAAAGCCTTGCGTTTTACGTAAGTCGTCGTTATTAATGGAATTTTTCATGACAAATGTTCAAAAATTTAAAATAACCCTCTTGGAGATGCCAGATTAAAATAGTTTTGCGTTGAAAAGTTCCGCATTCGATAATTCATCAGTATTGCTAGGATTTTCTCATGAAAAATTCTCCAAAATTCAAAACAAGGCCAGAAACTGGCAAAAAAAAATCGGTTTGTTCAAAAGGCCTTGCATATTAGGCAGGACATTACTGTTGATAATACTTTTTTAAAAAAATGTTCTAAAATTTAGAACAATCCTCTTGGAGGTTCCCAATCAAAATAGATTTGCGTTGAAAAGTTCTACATTCGATATTTCATCAGATTGCCAAAATTTTTCCACGAAAAATTCCCTAAAATTTAAATGTCAATAAACTCACATGACTAGATTAATGAAAGTGAAAACTGATTAAATTCTGAATCAATGGACTACTAGAGCAATAGGTTCTGACTCACTGAAAGGTCAATAAAGACTGGAAAAAATTTTCCCTTCCATCTCTTTTCTTCTTTTCCCATCTCGTTTCTTTTTTTCCAATCTCTTCTCTTCCCATATCTTCTCTTTTTATACCGTCTCTTCTTTTCTCTTCCCATCTTTTCTTATTTCTTCCTATCTTTTCTATTATTTTTCCATTTCTTTGTTTCTCTTTCCATCTCTTCTAATCTCTTTCCATCTCATCACTTCTTTTCTCCTCCCATCTCTTCTGTTCTCTTCCCATCTCTTCTGTTCTCTTCCCATCTCTTCTCTTCCTATTTTTTATCTTCTCTTTCCATCTCTTCTCTTCCCATGTTTTCTCTTCCCATCGCTTTTATTCTCATCTCTTCTCTTCTTATCCCATCTTTTCTCTTCTCATGTCTGCTCTTCCCATTGCTTTTATTCTCATCTCTTCTCTTCTTATCCCATTTCCATCTCTTTTCCCTTCCATCTCTTTTCTTCTTTTCCCATCTCGTTTCTTTTCTTCCAATCTCTTCTCTTCTTATTTTTTCTCTTCTCTATCCATCTCTTCTCTTTCCATATCTTCTTTTCCCTCCTCTTTTTCTTCTTTTTCTACCTCTTCTCTTTCCATCTTTTCTCTTCTTTTTCTTCTTCTGTTTCTATCTTTTCTCTTCCCATATTTTCTTTTTTCATACCATCTCTTCTTTCCTCTTCTGATTTTTTTCTTTTCTTTCTATCTCTTCTCTTTGTATCTCTTCTCATTCCATCTTTTCTCTTCTTATCTTTTTTCTTCTCTTCCCATTTCTTCGTTTCTCTTTCCATCTCTTCTGTTTTCTTCTTTTCTCTTCCCATCTCGTCTCTTCTCTACTCTTCCCATCTCTTCTCATCTCTTCTCTTTCTATCTCTTCGCTTTCCATCTCTTCTCTCCCCATCTCCTCTTTTCCGATGTCTTCTCTTCCCATGTCTTCTCTTCCCATCGTTTCTCTTCCCATCTCTTTTCTTTTTATCCCATTCTCTCTTTTCGCTTCCCATCTCTTTTTTTTCTCTTCCCATCTCGTCTCTTCTTTTCCAATCTCTTCTCTTCTTACCTTTTCTTTTCTCTTCCCATCTATTTTCTTTTTTCATACCATCTCTTCTTTCCTCTTCTGATTTTTCTCTTTTCTTTCTATCTTTTCTCTTTGTATCTCTTCTCATTCCATCTCTTCTCTTCCTATCTTTTTTCTTTCCTTCCATTTCTTCGTTTCTCTTTCCATCTCTTCTGTTTTCTTATTTTCTCTTCCCATCTCGTCTCTTCTCTACTCTTTCCATCTCGTCTCTTCCCTTCTCCTACGATCTCTTTTTTTTCTTTTCTTATCTCTTCTCTTCCCATCTCTTCGCTTTCCACTTCTTCTCTTCCTATCTCTTCTCTTCCGATGTCTTCTCTTCTCATGTCTTCTCTTCCCATCGCTTCTCTCCCATCTCTTTTCTTTTTATCCCATTCTCTCTTTTCGCTTTCCATCTCTTTTTTTTCTCTTCTCATCTCGTCTCTTCTCTTCCAATCTCTTCTCATCTCGTCTCTTCTCTTTCAATCTCTTCTCTTCTTACCTTTTCCTTTCTCTTCCCATCTATTTTCTTTTTTCATACCATCTCTTCTTTCCTTTCTGATTTTTCTCTTTTCTTTCTATCTCTTCTCTTTGTATCTCTTCTCATTCCATCTCTTCTCTTCTATCTCTTTTCTTCTTTTCTCATCCCTTTTCTTTTCTTCCAATCTCTTCTCTTCTTATTTTTTCTCTTCTCTATCCATCTTTCTCTTTCCATATCTTCTTTTCCCTTCTCTTTTTCTTCTTTTCCTACCTCTTCTCTTCCCATCTCTTCTCTTCTTTTTCTTCTGCTGTTTCTACCTTTTCTCTTCCCATATTTTCTTTTTTCATACCATCATTTCTTTCCTTTTCTATTTTTTCTCTTTTCTTCTTATCTTTTCGCTTTCCATCTCTTCTCTTCCCATCTCTTCTCTTTCGATGTCTTCTCTTCCCATGTCTACTCTTCCTATCGCTTTTCTTCCCATCTCTTTTCTTTTTATCCCATTCTCTCTTTTCGCTTCTCATCTCTTTTTTTTCTCTTCCCATCTCGTCTCTTCTCTTCCAATCTCTTCTCTTCTTACCTTTTCTTTTCTCTTCCCATCTATTTTCTTTTTTCATACCATCTCTTCTTTCCTCTTCTGATTTTTCTCTTTTCTTTCTATCTCTTCTCTTTGTATCTCTTCTCATTCCATCTCTTCTCTTCCTATCTTTTTTCTTCTCTTCCCATTTCTTCGTTTCTCTTTCCATCTCTTCTGTTTTCTTCTTTTCTCTTCCCATCTCGTCTCTTCTCTACTCTTCCCATCTCTTCTGTTCTCTTCCCATCTTTTTTTTCTCTTCCCATCTCGTCTCTTCCCTTCTCCTACGATCTCTTTTTTTTCTTTCTCATCTCTTCTCTTCCTATCTCTTCGCTTTCCATCTCTTCTCTTCCGATCTCTTCTCTTCCCATGTCTTCTCTTCCCATCGCTTCTCTTCCCATCTCTTCTCTTATCCCATTCTCCCTTTTTGCTTCCCATCTCTTTTTTTCTCTTCCCATCTCGTCTCTTCTCTTCCAAACTCTTCTCTTCTTATCTTTTCTTTTCTCTTTCCATTTATTTTCTTTCTTTTTTTTTCTCTTCCCAACTATTTTTTTCCCATATTTTCTCTTATCTTCCCATTTCTTCTTTTTCCATCTCTTCTTATCCCGTTTTCTCTTTTCGCTTCCCATCTCTGTTTTTCTTTTCCCATCTTGTCTCTTTTCTTCCAATCTTTTCTCTTCTTATTTTTTCTTTTCTCTCCCCATCTATTTTCTTTTTTTTTCTTTTCTTCCTATCTCTTCTCTTCCCATATCTTCTCTTTTCATACCATCTCTTCTTTTCTCTTTCACATCTTTTTTTCTTCTTTTTCTGGATAGAGAAAAGTTTTCTGAAAACTAAAATTTAAACATAAAATGTTTAAACAGCAACAATGTTGCAGATAATGAAACGAACAATCTCTTGGAGGCTTATAATCAAAATAGTTTTGTCTTGAAAAGTTCCATAGCAGAGATTTTTTTTAAGTTTAACCCACTCACCCCATTATGCTTTCAAAGCACTGTGAGTAGGGTGCGGAAACAAGGATAGATGGCGATGAACCGCCTTCTTAAACAAGGATAGGTTGTAATTTTTGGGGAAAATTCCTTTCGGTAACAAGTTCCACAACTTGGAAGTTCTATAGAAAAACGAGTCTCCGTAGACGAAAGTCCTCACTGTGTCAAGCTGGACCGCGCAGGAATTTGCTGTCTTCGACTGTCTAGTACACCTCAAGAATCTTGCCCTTGGGAGAATTAATCCTATTAGTTTCTGCAAGCATTTTCCATGATACTAATTTAGAAAAGAGACAAGTCACCAACCATATACCTGTGCTCTAGTGTTTCGAGAGAATCGCTCAGACTCTCGTCAACAGTTAGGCGAATTTCTTTGAATTGAATCCAAGAGAGGTAAAGTTTTTGAGGCTGAACTCCAAACATGAGAACAGTATTGGCTAGTGTTAGCATAACTTGGGCTTTGTATAGTGTTAACAGCTGATGAGATATGAAGTACTTTTTACCTCTAAAAAGAAGGTTTGATCTTGTTAGATCTCGTCAGTTTGGTATATCCAACTCGAATGCTAACAAATGTTCCGACAGGTGAGTATTGGCTAGTGTTAGCCTAACTTGAGCTTTGTATAGTGTTAATAGCTGATGAGATGTACAGTACTTTTTAGCTCTAAAAAGAAAGCCCTAGCTTCTGTGAGGCGGATTTGGTAATGGCGCGCACAGGATCGTCCCAAGAGAAGTTAGTGCTCGCATTCACTCCTAGGATAGATTAGATCCCATCGGAAGGATTTAACTGTCCATTAGTATGTTTGTTGCATTATCCCTTGATGTGTTCTTAGAGAAAACCGCGGCATGAGTTCTTGAAGCGTGGAAGTCGACCAAATTGTTCTTACCCCATTCCAGAATAATCTCGAGATCCCAATTAATTGTCCGTATCTGCTGTTCCCTTAGTCAATCTTAAGCAGCGATAGATAATGGTTTGTCGGAGAAAAAAGATGACACAAGGTTACTATCATTTGCGTAGCTGTATATAGGATTGGAAGTTGAAGTTAAGAGATCGTTTATGTGCAACAGAAATAGAGTAGGAGACAGGACGGACCCCTGAGGCACCCCCGCGTTAATCGCAAATGTCTCGGAGGAGATGCCATCGACGGCGACTTAAAAGATCTGTCAGCGAGAAAATTGGATATCAAATGACAGAGTGACCAGGAGGAAGACCATAAGATGTTAATTTGGTGATAAGAGATCGGTGCCAGACTCTGTCGAAAGCCTTTGAGATATCCAATGCCACAATCCTAGCCTTACCATGTTGTTCCATAGTTGAGTTATAGATATGAGTAACATATTGAAACACAGAGCTTGTCCCCTGAAACCAAGAAAAATTAAATAACACAACAAAGGTTTCAGGGGACAAGTTCTGTGTTTCAATTTTTGAAGATAAGCAAGGACCAGTCCGTTCCATCAAAAAATGAGTAACATATGCCAGTAGATCGCCAGTGGAACGTTGTTGTTCACTAGTTATCCATTTAACATGACTTCTGAAAGCGGTAAATGGGTTAAAGTTACGACTCGGGCTGTTTACTAAGTAATTATTCCTCTACAACATTCAACAGGTTATTTTTATGCACCTGAGTGTGTGTAGATTTTACATTTCCGTTTGAGGTGTCCATCTGAAATCAGGTGCCAACTGTAGGCAGGCTTTATCAATCTGTAATTAACAGAAAGGGTTCTGCGTTTGTGAGCAATAGACAGTATCCATTCTCTCATAGATGGCACCAGCTGTATGTCTAGGTAGTGGACAATCTCTGGTCTGAGTCTGCCACACTTTCGACATATTTCAGCTATTTCGTAGAGCGAAAAGTCCAACCTGTCATTTTTGATATTTTCAGCAGTTTTACGTTTATGTTGCTCGTCAAGTCAAACCATGTTGCGCTACTAGAGGATCTCTAACTTGGACCCGAAGGTGCAGCCCTCTATGTACCAAGTACGAATAGTAGAAGATCTTTAGGTTGCTTAACTACTAACAAATGACCTGCTTGCGATAAAACAGCAAGAACGTCCACTCGGATAAACTAGAGTATTTAAATTATCGAATTTAAATTTGCTTTTTACTTTTGTCCCTTTAAACTCGAAACTTCGATTCGACAACTCAAGTTCTTTCGAATTTCCAATTCAATTTGAAGTTTTTATTATAAATATTGAAGCTTTGCAGATTCAAGTTTATTTTTACTTGAAATTTAAAAATGTTAACATTTTTCGATCTTTCGATTTTAAGACTGGAACTTGGCGGGTAATTTTTTTTGAAGTGATAACTTCTTTGGGCATGTTAGGAGGTAAACTTGTATTTTCACCTTAAGACTAGATCATATTAAAGTGTAGTTCATTATCAATAACTATTAGATTCGTTTCCACAAGATATAAGCATCCACCAACCACAAATATAAAAAGGTGGGTCAGTTTGACACGAACGTAATTTCAAATATTTCCAATATTCTGCCCTGTTTACTAGTGTGGGTTCGAACTGCAACATTACACATTTACTAGTTTTCAGTTTTCACTTCTGTTGGCATTCTCTCTGTCTATTTTTTATTTCTAGTGTCGTCGTAGTCATCGTATTTAATTCAGGTGGTTTCAGAAAACAGATAAACAATTTTAAAACAATAATTTATTATCACATGGGATGTGAAATACATGTAAACGTTATATACATCAGATTTAAACAAAAATTTTATCAACTATGTACAATTTTTCTGTTTGGCCTTTATTTTATTATTATTTTTTTATACAAACAAATTTTAGAACATGTTCCGCTTTTTATGTTCGAATAAAATTCTTCGTAAAAACTGTGCATTTTCTTAAAAATCTACGTTACACTTAAACTTAAAAAATGAACAATACGTTTGTGGGCAATTGAATACAACCGAGGTCAAATCAGGATTCTACCCGCTGAAAACTACAACTGAAAATCTTCCACTCACAAAATATTGTCTTTAAAAGTCTCTTGAAACGGGATTTTCTAGAATCGCGAAGTTCTGGATACAGTTACCATGTAAAATAAATCTATATGTTAGGTTTAACAATTTGGTACAAGATTGATTATTGTATTGTATTGTAAAAGGTCTAAAAAATCCCTCACTGGTGGTGAACGCTATTCAAATTTGAAGAAAACTACTTAAGGCTTCGGAAATTGATTAGTGTGTCGCTGTCTTTAGTCGTCGTCGTCGTCATCCGAGCAACAATATCGGCAGCATCGTCTACACAACCAGATGCAACAACAGCAGAAGAGGAAAATGATGCTAGCAGCACCTATGTACACTATATACCAGTTGAATTCCGGGGTAATATCTTTGAGGCACAATTCGGGGGCCTCATCGCTGAGGACTCCATCTAAAGAAAAACGATCATCAGCAATTATCAACGACAAAAAAAATTCAGCTACCTTTATTTCCCGTTGTGGTTACGTTGGGACAATTGACTACTCCATTACAAACTAATCTAGCCGGTATACACCTTCCTTCTTCACCGGGACACCTAAACTCGCACCCTTCGATACCATCCTCGACGGTACCGCCCTCTGTTAGCCTCGAAGACATCAAACTACCATCTTGAGCCCGCGGGAGATGAAAGAGCTCGGTCCAGGCGATTTTAAACGCTGCTCTCGTCGGCGAAGTCCTACCGATAAACTGAATCGTGAATGGATGGTTCCCCACCTTCGGGGGCGAGTTCCGCCGCCGAAAGGATCGGCAGCTCTTTAATCAGCGACACGTTGTGTCCGCATATCGATAAATATGGTTCCCTCTTGCTCTTGAGGTAAATATCCACGATTCCGTCGTCGCAAGATTTGGAGGAGAATTTCGTCCTCTCGAAGTGGATCCAGAGATCCCTTTCTCTATTCACCTGAATTTAAAAAAACCTAAATACACCAAAGAAACGTGATGAGGGTTAAATCGTACCTTAATTTCCCAGATGCATCTGATTGACTTCGGTGGTTCCACATAACCGATGGCTTCGTAATATGGATAGTGTATTTCGCCCTCGGTGATGGGGAAGATGATTGCGGGGCCACATAAGGGACCGTGAACAAATTCGTAGACGACTTCGAATAGTGGGGCGTTATGCTTGAAGTAGCTGAGTGCCGAATGCGCGCTATCTACTATCAGTTGGAGATTAAGTTGTTCGCCTTTGGAGACGATTTGGGATGATTTCTTGTGTTTGTTGCACAAGCAAGTGACATCACCGCTTTGTACGGCTTTGTTGAGTGTTATCGGAGGATGAGACGAGTTACTTCCTGGCGGTAAGGGCTCCCAGATCATAATCTTGTCCATGCGGTCTTCAAGACAATTGGTGCATAGTCCAGGATTGTAAGGGTGATCCTAAAATGTGTGTGGTCATGTTTACTGGTACAGTTACATGATTAGTGATGAAAGACATATTTATGAATTGGACAGACTTCTCTATTGGAGAGACTTCTCCATTGGAAAGATTTCTTAAATTTGACAGATCTACAAAGAATATTTCAAAAGTTCCAGAAGATTATAACCTTCTTAACACGACTTGGCAGATCCAGAAAACTTCTAATAATCAAACCATCCAATGTTTGGAATGTTGAAGAAAATCCCTAGATTTGGAGTCATGTGGGATTACCAAGAAGATGAAAGTCAATGGATCTAGAAGAGAATTTTCAAAGTTCCATATTTGAAGATTTAAAAAAGCTTTGAACATCCAGATCACCAACAATCCAAGAACACCAACTGAAGCCCAAAAGTCAACAATAGAAATTAGGTTAAAGTTGCAGGTTTTGCAAGATCTGGAGTGTCTCAAATTTCAGATCCCAGATCAAACAATAGCATATTCCCAACACAATCTGACAGATCTAGAAGACCTCTAATATTTACTCAAGGTTTGAAGTGTTGAAGAAAAGCTCTAAATTTGGAGTTATGTGAGGCTGCCAAAAAATCAAATTCAATGCACCTGGAAGAGAATTTTCCAAGCTGCGGATTTGAAGATTTAAAAGAGCTTTGAACCTCCAGATCTGGCAACACCAAAGGAAGCCCAAAACTCAACAATAGAAATTAGGTTAAAGTTGCAGGTTTTGCAAGATCTGGAGTGTCTCAGATCCCAGATCCTAGATCAAACAATAGCATATTCTTAACACGATCTGACAGATCTAGAAGACCTCTATTATTCAAACACTCAAGGTTTGAAGAAAAGCTCTAAATTTGGAGTCATATGAGGCTGCCAAAAAGATCAAATTCAATGCACCTGGAAGAGAATTTTCAAAGCTTCAGATTTGAAGATTTAAAAGAGCTTTGAACCTCCAGATCTGGTAACACCAAAGGAAGCCCAAAACTCAACAATAGAAATTAGGTTAAAGTTGCAGGTTTTGCAAGATCTGGAGTGTCTCAAATCCCAGATCCTAGATCAAACAATAGCATATTCCCAACACGATCTGACAGATCTAGAAGACCTCTAATATTCAAACACTCAAAGTTTGAAGTGTTGAAGAAAAGCTTCTAAATTTGGAGTCATGTGAGGCTGCCAAAAAATCAAATTCAATGCACCTGGAAGAGAATTTTAAAGCTTCAGATTTGAAGATTTAAAAGAGCTTTGAACCTCCAGATCTGGTAACACCAAAGGAAGCCCAAAACTCAACAATAGAAATTAGGTTAAAGTTGCAGGTTTTGCAAGATCTGGAGTGTCTCAAATCCCAGATCCTAGATCAAACAATAGCATATTCCCAACACAATCTGGCAGATCTAGAAGACCTCATAATATTTCAAACACTCGAATAGTTTGAAAGTGTTGAAGAAGAAGTTCCTAAATTTGGAAATCATGTAAGGCTGCCAAAAAATCAAATTTAATGCATCTGGAGAGAATTTTCAAAGCTTTAGATTTGGGGATTTAAATAGCTTTGAACTCCAGATATGGTAACACCAAGGCAAACCTCAAACATAGAAATTACTGAAGTTGAAAAGTTTGCAAGATATAGTGTCTACAAATTTCAGATCCAG
This sequence comes from Dastarcus helophoroides, assembly GCA_028583605.1. NCBI lineage: Eukaryota > Metazoa > Arthropoda > Insecta > Coleoptera > Bothrideridae > Dastarcus > Dastarcus helophoroides. The sequence goes on from CM053328.1 coordinate 42,336,166, forward strand.
ATAGAAGATAGCAAATATTTGCAAGACAATCTGAAGTCTGTTCAAAATATAATTAAAAAACTCCAGAATCCCAAATTTCAAAAATAAAAATTGGATCAAGACTTTAAGTTTCAGTTAAAAAAAAGGAAGACGTGGAGTGTTTAAAAAACGTTCCAAAATACCAAAGTTTGAGTCTTAAAGCTTCTAAATTTTCAGACTTAGAAACGCTGCAAAACGCTAAAATCAAAATAAAATTATTAATGCACATCTTCAAACTTTTGGCAGATTTAGAAACGTCTACTACTTAAAGTATCCAAGGTTTAGGGTGTTGAAGAAAAGCTCTAGATTTAAACTTATATGAGCTGCCAAAAAAACAAATTTAATGGATTTGGAAGAGAAATTTTAAAGCTTTAAAGTTGAAGATTTAAAAGAGCTTTGAAGCTCTAAATCTAGTACCCACCAACGAAAGCTCAAAACTTAAAAATTGAAATTTGGTTAAAGTTGCAGGATTTGCAAGATCTGAAGTGTCTGTCGAATCCCAAATCAAACAATAGCATATTCTCAATAAGATCTGGTAGATCTCGAAAATTTCTAATGTTCAACCACTCAAGGTTTAGAAGAAGAAGAATAGCTCTAGATTTGGGGTCATATGGGATTGCCAAAAAAATCAAAATCAATGGACCTGGAAGAATACTTTGAAAGCTTCAGATTAGAAGATTTTAAAGAATGTTGAAGCTCCAAATATGGTAGATCTACTAATGGAGTCCCAAAACTCAAAATTAGAAAAAAGGTTAAAGTTACAAAGCTTCAGGTTTAAAGAAGACAAGGTTTGCAAGGTCTGGAGTGTTCAAAATATAATCACAAAACTTCAGAATTCCAAATCTCAAAAACAAAAATTGGATTAAGACTTTAAGTCTCAGTTTAAAAAAGAGCAAGACGTGGAGTGTTAGAAGAAGTTCTAAGACTTTAAAGTTTGAGTCTTAAAGCTTCTAAACTCTCAAGACATTAGATGCACGCTGCAAAATTCTAGACCAAAATATAAACTTCACATCTTCAAATTTTGGCAGATTTAGAAACGTCTACTACTTAAAGTATCCAAGGTTTAGGGTGTTGAAGAAAAGACTCTAGATTTGAACTTATGTGGGCTGCCAAAAAGACCAAATTCAATGGATCTGGAAGAGAGATTTTTAAAGCTTTAAAGTTGAAGATTTAAAAGAGCTTTGAAGCTTCAAATCTGGTACCCACCAACGGAAGCTCAAAACTTAAAAATAGAAATTTGGTTAAAGTTGCAGGATTTGCAAGATCTGAAGTGTCTGTCGAATCCCAGATCAAACAATAGCATATTCTCAATAAGATCTGGCAGATCTAGAAGATTTCTAATGTTCAACCACTCAAGGTTTAGAAGAAGAAGAATAGCCCTAGATTTGGGGTCATATGGGATTGCCAAGAAAATCAAAATCAATGGACCTGGAAGAATACTTTGAAAGCTTCAGATTAGAAGATTTTAAAGAATGTTGAAGCTCCAAATTTGGTAGTTCTACTAATGGAGTCCCAAAACTCAAAATTAGAAAAAAGGTTAAAGTTACAAAGCTTCAGGTTTAAAGAAGACAAGGTTTGCAAGGTCTGGAGTGTTCAAAATATAATCACAAAACTCCAGAATTCCAAATCTACAAAAACAAAAATTGGATTAAGACTTTAAGTCTCAGTTTAAAAAAGAGCAAGACGTGGAGTGTTAGAAAAAGTTCTGAAACTTTAAAGTTTAAATCTTAAAGCTTCTAAACTCTCAAAACATTAGATGCACGCTGCAAAATTCTAGACCAAAATCTAAACTTCACATCTTCAAATTTTGGCAGATTTAGAAACGTCTACTACTTAAAGTATCCAAGGTTTGGAGTGTTGAAGAAAAGCTCTAATTTGAACTTCATGTAGGGCTGCCAAAAAGACCAAATTCAATGGATCTGGAAGAGAATTTTTAAAGCTTTAAAGTTGAAGATTTAAAAGAGCTTTGAAGCTCCAGATCTGGTACCCACCAACGGAAGCTTAAAACTCAAAAACAGAAATTAGGTTAAAGCTGGAGGATTTGCAAGATTTCAAGTGTCTGGAGAATCCCAAATTTTACAAATAAAAATCGGGTTAGGTAAAAAAGACAACAAAAACATTGGAAAGTTTTCAGAAAAATTTCCAGACTTAAAGCTTCCAAACTTTTCAAGTGTAAGAAGAATACCAAACAGAACTCTAAAATCTTTCAAAGAAACTTTTTTAATTTTAGATCCAATAGATGCAAGAAGCTTCCAAAATCGATATTTGTAATTTAAAAACTACAGAGTTTGGACCTATTACATCCTTCAAGATATGACAAAAAAATATTAATGTTAATTAGTTAAGAAGCATGAAACCCATAATGCAAGACAATTGCTTACTAGTGGCTTTTGTGACTTTAATTACATCGTACGTTAAAGAGTTGTTAAATTGTAGAGCCAGCAAAAGATTCTCAAAGCTCTGTAACAGGTCTGACAGAACTGAATTGAATGCAGGCTCAAAAAATCAAAAATATAAACCAAAAGGTTCAAGAATCTGATACCCAGTTTGGAAATACTCTCTTCTTTTAGTTGTGGTTTTACCTTGAAGTTGATGGAGGTGACTGTAAGCACCACCCTAGCAAACAGCCTCTTGTCCGTTACGAATCGATACAAACACTGGACGTCTTCGCTGGCTGTTCCCAATTTGTACACCAGCGTATTAAGGGGGGATCTCACCCAACCTTTGGTTTGCCTCCAAGAGGCGAACACTTCATCACATGGTTTACCAGGAACAGCCTCCCCTAATTTCGTGTTGTTGAAGAAATCGTAGTGAGCCCAGTAATACAACGATGAGCTGAAAATTTTCACGTTAGCTACCACCTCCGCTAGAAATTAGCAGCTTACCCGCTGTAGCTTCCGGTTTTGCTTTCGAATCGTACAAAGAGGGCGCTACCGGTGGATACAAAGTCGTGCTTTTCCATCGCCTTGGAGAAAGTATCACAGAAGGTTTTGATTATTTTAGAGTCATCGGGCCATGAGGCGTCGTATAGGGTGAGGGATTCCCCGCAGTCGCCGTCTATCGGTTGAATTGGGGACTCGATACGGTTGATTCTGAAACTGATTAGAAACTCTGTTACCTGAAGAGTAACTCTCTGTCGAATATCTCTCTGCAGATGATAGCTTGGCTACGAAACGCGTTAGAGCAATCTCTGTCGTTTTTTTAAATCTTTGTTGGTTTCAGGGGATAAGATTTGTATTTTAATTTTTGAAGATAACCAAGGACCAGTCCATTCCACCAAAACACTGAAGAGTAACGTGAAACTAAATTGGAGCTTTTAGGAGTAACAGAACGATTTTACACTATTTACTTTTACATTAAGTGGGTTCTAAATGCTAAATACGTGGGCGTCAGTAGATAAACTAGGGGTATTCTGGATCATAAGTTATTATCAAAATGGCGCCAAAGAAGTAGGCGCAGCGAAGTTTATGAAATTTAAAGGAAAAGACGTGACACGTAGAATAATAAGAACAAAGAGTTTCTAAAACGCATTTACAAGAAAACCAGTATTTATTTGAAGTGTAGCGTATGACATATCAAATGAAACAATAGTCATAGAACCTCAAAAAGTCAAAAAAACTTGCAGCATCTTAAAAAGTCTTAAAAAATGGCTACAAAAGGAGCTCGTTAAAGTTTCATTTTTTGGTAATGTAAGCCAATGACAAAATTTCGATTTGATTTTCTCGTTGGCTTTCACGACCAAAAAAACGAAACGTTCTTCGTTTTTTTTTGGTAACGTAAGCCAATGACAAATTTTGATTTGATTTGTCACGGGCTTACGTTGCCAAAACCCAAACTTTTTTGCGTGAAAACGATTTTTTTTGTTTTTTTTTAGTAGTGGGGGTCAAATTTCGGATTTGATTTCGTCGTTAGTTTATATTATCCAAAGAAATCCTTCTTATGTTTGTGTTTTGGTAACGTAAGCCAATGACAAAACAAATTAAAATTTTGTCGTTGGCTTACGTTTAGAAATGTCTCTTAAGAAATCGATTTTTTTTGGTTACGCAAGCCAACAACGAAAAAAGTTGTTATTACATTGGCTTACGTTAGCAAAAGTAAAACTTAAGCAAGCTTCCTTTTTGGTAATCTAGGACAATGATAAACTTTCATTTGACTTTCGTGACAAAAAGATAAAATCGCTTTCATGGGAGCCATTTGGTAACGCAAGGCAACAACGAAAAAATTTGTTATTTCATCGGCTTATGTTACCAAATAGTCCAAGGAAAGCGATTTTTTTGCCACGACAGTCAATTGAAAGTTTATCATTGTCCTAGGTTACTTAAAAAGGAGATTGCTTAAGTTTTATTTTTGATAATGTAAGCCAATGACAAAATTTTGATTTGATTTTGTCCTTGGCTTACATTACTAAAAAACCAAAACTTTCCACGCAAGCAAGTTCTTTTTTTTTTTGGTAAGGTAAGTCAATGACAAATTTTGATTTGTTTTGTCATTGGCTTACGTTACCAAAACGCAAACAGAAGAAGGATTACTCTTTTTTTGGGTTATACAAGCTAACGATGAAACCAAATACGAAATTTGGCCCCCACTTCTAAAAAAAAACAAAATCATTTTTACGCAAACAAGTTTCTGTTTTCGTAACGTAAGCCAATGATAAATTAAATCAAAATTTGTCATTGGCTTACCTTATCAAAAAAAAAAGAACTTGCTTGCATCTGAAGATTTCGTTTTTTGGTAATGTAAGCCAAAGATAAAATCAAATCAAAAATTTTGTCATTGGCTTACATTACCAAAAATTTAAACTTTAGCGATCTCCTTTTTTGGTACCTAGGCCAATCACAAACTTTGATTTGGCTTTCATGGGCAAATTGCTTTCTTGGGAGCCATTTGGTCACGTAAGCCAATGACAAAATTTAAACGCGCTTAATTTATTTTATTTAATAGCAATGTTTTTTGTTATCAGCTTACGTTATCAAAAAAAATCGATTTTTTGAAGCCATTTTGTAACGTAAGCCAGTGACAAATTAAAAACAAAATTTGTCATTGGCTTACGTTACAGGAAAAGAACTTGTTTGCATGGAAAGTTTTTTTTTGGTAATGTACACCAACGACAAAATCAAATCATGTCATTGGCTTACATTACCAAAAATAAAACTAAAGCAAGCTTCTTTTGGTAGCCTATGCCAATGAGAAAACTTCCAGTTGACTTTCGTGGCAAAAAAGACGAAATTGCTTTCTTTGGAAGCCATTTGGTAACGTAAGCCAGTGATAAAATTTAGATGCGCTTAATTTATTTTATATGATAACAATTTTTGTTGTTTGCTTACCTTACTATAAAAAAATAATAAAAAATAATTGTGTGTATGGAAACGATTTCGTCGTTAGTTTATATTACCAAAAAAAATCGTTCTTCTGAAAGCAAATCAAAATTTTGTCATTGGTTTACATTACGAAATGGCTCTCAATAAATCGATTATATATATATATTTTTTTTGTAACGTAAGGGTGCGTTTAGATTAGACACTTTGTTCCGTACATTTATCTCTAACATAAGTGTCAATTATCCTGAGAGAAGCTATCTCCTCCCAGCTGTGTAGATTAGTTTTAGATAGTTTCTCTCAGGATAGTTGACACTCATGTCAGAGAGAAAATATATTTTATGTCAGAGAGAAATATACGGAATAAAGTGTCTAGTGTAAACGCACCGTAAGCCACGTTGGGTCACATTATCAAATAGCAAACTTACTCTATAAGAACTATTTCATTTCTTTTTAGTAATGTAAGCCATTGAAATACAAATCTTGTCCCCTGAAACCAAGAAAGATTAAAAAACACAGCAGAGGTTGCTCTAACGCGTTTCGATAGCCAAGCTATCATCTTCAGAGAGATACTTTTTCAATTTTTGAAGATAACCAAGGACCAGTCCATTCCACAAAAAAAAATGTAAGCCGTTGACAAAATTTTGATTTTGTCGTTGTCTTACGTTATAAAAAAATACGAAAGCTTTCCATTTAAAGCAAATTCTTTTTTGGTAACCAATGAATAAATTTTGATTTGATTTTCAATTGGCTTAGGTTACCAAAACACGAACTTACTTGTGAGAAAATAATTTCGTTTTTTATAGAAGTGGAAGCCAAATTTTGGATTTGATTCCGTCGTTGGTTATTATATTTAAAAAAAACGTTATCGTTTTTTTTGAAAGCAAATCAAAGGCCGTTGACTTAAGTAAGCAAATGGCTCTGAAGAGAACGATTTCGTTTTTTTTTTTGGTAACGTAAACCTACAAAAAAATGTCGTTGTCGTCATATTATTCGTACTTGCCTATATGAGAACAATTTCGTCTTTGTTTGGTAGTGTAAGCCATTGACAAAGTTTTAATTTGATTTTTGTCGTTGGCTTACATTATAGAAAAATCACTCTTGTAAGAGCGAATCCAAATGTCGTTGGCTTACGTTACCAAATGGCCCTGAAGAGCGTGATTACATGTTTTGTTGGTAACATAAGCCAACGACAAAAACATTGTCATTGCCTCATATTACCGAACTTGCTTACAATGCGAACAATTTCGTCTTTTTTTGGTAGTGTAAGCCATTGACCAAGTTTCGCTTTGATTTTGTCGATGGTTTACGTTCTAAAAAAATACGAAATCTCGCTTATAAGAGCAAATCCAAATTGTGTCGTTGGCTTACGTTAGCAAATGGCTCTCAAGAAAGCGATTGCATTTTTTTTGGTAACGTAAGCCAACGATAAAAATTTGTCATTGGCTTACGTTATAAAAAAGACGAACTAGCTTGCACCTGACAACGATTTCTTTTAGGCTACTCAAATATCGAAGCAATTTTTTAGAAGAAGTAAAATAATAAGCATTAATTTGCTGCAGAACGTAATGCTGCCCACTTTTGTCCTTGATATTCGGACAAAAGTGGCAAAATACTACAAGGTTTGTTTTCGAAAATACGTTGCCATCTGAATTAGTCTGAAAGCTCCTCTCATTTGTACAAAAAAATCACTCGATTACCTTGGGAAAGTAAAGACGGAACGATTTCGCCCTTCTTCTCCTTGCATCAGATAGGTACAACTCGTATGAGGTGGGTACCAATGGGCCACTGATAAAAAAATCCCTTCGGAAGTCACCGGAAGCTCGGAGACTTTCGCTGGAGAGCAACCAATCGCAAGTTCCGTTTCTACTGCCGGCTGTGTCCACGTGTCCCGGCCAATTGCCCACATTGAAATGGAAACCAGTGTTGAGCAGAGGGCCTAAAATTCACAGAGAGTTAATTCTACTTATAGAATCACTAGAATTCAAGCTGGGATTCTATGGATGAAGCTAGGATTCTATGAGTCCCCCAATCAAGCTGCGGACTCATCGAATCATGTGGAAGTGTCATATTGTTCTAAAACTGGTTGTTGACGTGTTACATTTTTAGAAGTAATCAAGGAGACACGATTCGCTTAAAACTTTGGGAGATCGAATATTCTAGTATGCGTGGAATAGTCATGAGCCCGCAATCACTCCCCTAATTAATCACTTGGAAGTTATGGTTATACAAATAACTATTAAATTGTTCTGTTAAATAAAAGTGTTAAACATTTCTGAACCTTGAAATACAGAACTTGTCTCCTGAAACTAAGAAAGATTAAAAAACACAACAAACGGTTGCTCTAACGTATTTTGACTAGCCAAGCTGCTATCTTCAGAGAGAAACTAACTGGACTCACGACAGCTTGGCTGTCTCTGAAGATAACAGCTTAGCTGTCGAAACGCGTTAGAGCAACCTTTGTTGTGTTTTTTAATCTTTCTTGGTTTCAGGGGACAAGTTCTGTATTTCAATTTTTAAAAATAACCAAGGACCAGTCCGTTCCATCAAAAAAAATTTCTGAACCTGTAACAATATCTTTGTTTAAGCAGATTTTTTCTTAACTGTGTAGTAGGGGTTACCTCACTGTCTAAAATGATAAAAAACTGATTTTTCCCCACTCATTGACAACTATAGAAATAAAAATTTCTTACAATAAAAATACACTTAAGCCGTCCCCTCAAATATAACAGAAAGTGTTTTAAATTGTCATAAAAAATGTATAAAAATTTCATACCTGCAGGAGATGAGACGAATTCTACAAAGAGATCTTGGGACGTTCCTATAATAGAATAAGGAAATTTTCCCATTCCGCAGAACGTTCCAATTACCGGGCTGAATTCATTTTTACCATCGTAGATCTTAATGTAGTCATAAGGGCAGTTCTGTTGGCCTAAAAGTGAATATTTCAAATTACTACCCGAACGTCGGAATAACTACCCCAACGTTGGAAAACGTCTGAAATATTTCTTTCATTGGATAACTTTAAATTGCCAAAGATACATCTTTTATTTTCCCGCAGCGTTGTCCTCCTAAGGCGATGTAACAGGAAAAAGGGAACGATTTTTTTGCATAAGAATTGTTATGGCTTTCTTTCTACCCCCAGATAGAGCGCTGATAAAATGAAACAAATCTAAACAAGCTCAAGTTTGAAGGTTGTTTTTCAACGTTTGTTCGTTTCGCTTCCGCCTCAGATAAAAGTGTAATTACGCCATTTGTTCTAAAAGCATTCACGCCTAGATTTCCAAATCTAAGTAATTTGACACCAATTTTGGGTCAACTTTGTCCCCAATTAAATTTCTAGGCTAGACGCCAGAGTAATTTCGTTGTTACTAATTAGATTTTTGTATTAAATTTTATGGAAATTAAAGAAGAAGTTCTAATTGATGTAATTGCACCCGATAAAATGATAAAATTCCAGGCAGTCGTTGCCACCATTGTTGTTAAAGCGCCTGTGATCAATCACAGGGTAGGTCTTCGTGTGTAAGGAATTTTTGTGGCGTCCGTCTGGAATCCCTGGTCGTTTTGATAGTTCTAGCGAATGTATATCCGTGGAGAGCTAATACAATTAGAGATACTTATGGATTGGCATCGTAGAGCCGCGCGCCACCAAAGGTAGGAGCATGTGATTATCTTGCATGCATTCGTGATAGAGCCGCACACCACCAAAGGTAGAAACGCGTAAATATCTTGCATTCATCCGCAAAGTTGACGGTCGCATTCTCATTATTTTCAGGCTTCTAATGCGTTCGTAGTGCGTTTATGAAGAAATAGGACCAGAAAATGTAAAAAAAATAAGAAAGGAGCTCCTGGTGAGACAACTGCGGACCAAAATGATAAAATTTGTGCGATTTTGATAGACAAAACCATAAAAGTTGTAGAATTTAGCTGGACAAAATGGCAAAAGCTATAAGATCATTGTTCGACGAGGTGGTAAAAGCGATTTGATGACCCTTACGTAAATCGTTAGGTTCCGAGTGCTAAAGTTATGAACGATGTGGGACTTTTGTTAACGAAATGAAGGATATTGTGGGATTTCGATTAATAAACTGGTAAAAGTTGGGAGAAACAAAGATGCAAAATCCTGACTAATAAAATAATAAGTATTGTGGTATTCTAGTTGTCAATATGACTAAGATTGTAGGATTCTAGTTGTCAATATGACTAAGATTGTAGGATTCTGGTTGGCAATATCACCAAGATTGTGGAATTCTCCTTAAAGAATTTTCAGTAGTGGTGGCCTATATAATTAAAGATAATTATGAACGATGTCCTTATAGTCGATAGAGCCGCACACCACCAAAGGTGACGTGATAATTTTGCATTCATCCGTGAAGTTATAGTCGCATTCTCGTTGTTTTCAGGCTTCTAATGCGTTCATAGTGCGTTTAGGGAAAAATAAACAGAAAGATGCAAGGAAATTAAAAAAGGAGCTCTGAGACAACTGTTGACTAATATCATAAAATTTCTGAGATTTCATTAGACGAATTCACAAAACTTGTAGAATTTAGTGAACCAAATGGCAAAAGCTGTAAGATCCTTGTTGACGAGATGCCAAACGTAGTTTGATGAACTTACGTAAATTGTTAGATTTTGGGTTCTAAAATCATGTACGTTGTGGGATTTTAGTTAACAAAATGAAGAACATTGTGGGATTTTGATTAACAAAATGGTAAAAGCTGAGAAAAAAAGCTGCAGAATCCTGACTAACAAAATAATATAGCATTGTGGGATTCTAGTTGACAACATGAACAAGATTGCGGGATTCTGGTTGAGAATATTATTAAGATTATGGAATTCTTCCTTGATGAATTTTCAATAGTGGTAGCTCATATAATTAGGGATACCCTACAGACGGTGTTCTAATAGTGGAAAGAGCCACACACCACCAAAGGTGACGTAATTATCTTGCATTGATCCGTGAAGTTATGGTCGCATTTTCGTTATTTTTAAGCTTCTAATGCGTTTATAGTGCGTTTAGAGAGAAATAGACCAAGACATCTAAAAAGATTAAAAAAGGAGCTCTAACTGAGACAACTGTAGTCCAAAATGATAAAATTTGCAAAGTTATGGTCGCATTTTCATTATTTTCAGGCTTCCAATGCGTTCATAGTGTGTTTAAAAATAAATAGACCAGAAAATGTAAGGAGATTAAAAAAGGAGCTCTAATTGAGGCAACTGTACACTAAAATGATAAAATTTGTCCAATTTTGATAGACAAAATCACCAAAGTTGTAAAATTTAGTGAATAAAATGGCAAAAGCTGTAAGATCCTTGTTCTTCAGATGCCAAAAGTATTTTGATAAACTTACATTTTGGGTACTAAAATCATGTACGTTGTTTAACAAAATGAAGAACATTGTGGGATTTCCATTCACAAAACGGTAAAAGCTGAGAAAGAGAAAGCTGCAAAATCCTGACTAACAAAACAATAAACATTGGGGGATTCTAGTTGACAATATAACAAAGATTGTGGGATTCTCCTGATGAATTTTTAATCATTTTGGCTCATATAATTAGGGATACTTATGGCACCGTGTTCTAATAGTGAATAGAGCCACACACCACCAAAGATGACGTCATTATCTTGGATTGATTCCGTAAAGTTATGGTCGCATTTTTGTTATTTTTAGGTTTCTAATGCGTTTATAGTGCGTCTAGAGAGAAATAGACCTGGGAATGTAAAGAGATTAAGAAAGGCAGCTCTAACTGAGGTAACTGTAGACCAAAATGATAAAGTTTGTGCAATTTTGATCAAAAAAAAAACACAAAAGTTGTAGAATTTACTGGACAAAGCAAAAGCTGTAAGATCCTTGTTCACGAGATGCCAAAAGCGGTTTGATAAACTTACTAAGTTGCTAGATTCTGGATGCTAAAATCATGAACGTTGTGGGATTTTAGTTGACAAATTGAAGAATATTGTAGGGATTTCGATTAACAAACTGAGAAAAGGTAAGAGAAAAAAAGTAGCAGAATGCTAAATAAAAAAATAATAAACATCGTGGGATTCTAGTTGAAAATATGACCAAGATTGTGAGATTCTCCCTAATGAATTTTTAATAGTAATGACCCATATAATTAAGGATACTTATAGCCGGTGTCCTATTAGTGGATAGAGCCACACACCACCAAAGATGAGGTGATTATCTTGCATTGATCCGTAAAGCTATGGCCGCATTTTCGTTATTTTCAGGCTTCTAATGCGTTTATAGTGCGTTAAAGAAAAAATAGACCGAAAAATGTAGGGAGATTAAAAAAGGAGCTCTAACTGAGGCAACTGTAGACTAAAAAGATAAAATTTGTGGGATTTTGATGGACAAAATTACCAAAGTTGTAGAATTTAGTGGATAAAATGGCAAAAACTGTAAGATCCTTGTTCGCGAGATGCTAAAAGCGGTTTGATAAACTTACGTAAGTTGTTATATTCTAGGTGCTAAAGTCATGAACATTGTGGGATTTTAGTTGACAAATTGAAGAGCATTGTGGGATTTCGATTAACAAACTGAGAAAAGGTAAGAGAAAAAAAGTTGCAGAATCCTGAATAAAAAAATAATAAACGTTGTGGGATTCTAGTTGACAATATGACCAAGATTGCATGGGATTCTGTTTGAAAATATAACTAAGATTGTGGGATTCTTCTGATGAATTTTTAATCATTTTGGCTCATATAATTAGGGATACTTATGGACCGTGTTCTAATATTAAATGGAGCCACACACCACCAAAGGTGACATGACTATCTTGCATTCATCCGGGAAATTATGGTCGCAATCTCGTTATTTTCAGGCTTCTAATGCGTTCATAGTACGTTTAGGAAGAAATCGACAGGGAGATGCAAGGAAATTAAGAGAGAAGTTGTAACTGAGGCAATTGTAAACTAAAATGATAAAATTTGTGCAATTTTGATGGACAAAACCACAAAAGTTGTAGAATTTACTGGACAAGATGGCAAAAGCTGTAAGATCCTTGTTCACGAAATGCCAAAAGCGGTTTGATAAACCTACGTAAGTTGTTAGATTCTGATTGCTAAAATCATGAACGTTGTGGGATTTTAGTTGACAAATTGAAGAACATTGTGGGATTTCGATTTATTAAATGAGATTAGATGAGAGAAAAAAAAACTGCAGAATCCTGACTAACAAAATGAAAAAAATTGTGGAATTCTAGTTGAAAATATGACCAAAATTGTGGAAATTTCCTTGATGAATTTTCAATAATGGTGACCCATATAATTAGGGATACTTATGGACGGTGTCCTGAAAGTGGATAGAGCCACACACTACCAAAGGCGACTATCTAGGACTATCTCTAGGTGATTATCTTGCATTGATCCGTGAAGTTATGGTCGCATTTTTGTTATTTTCAGGCTTCTAATGCGTTTATAGTGCGTTTAGAGAAAAAAAGACCGAAAAATGTAGGGAGATTAAAAAAGGTGCTCTAACTGAGGCAACTGTAGACTAAAATGATAAAATTTGTGCGATTTTGATGGACAAAATCACCAAAGTTGTAGAATTTACTGGACAAAATGGCAAAAGCTGTAAGATCCTTGTTCACGAGATGTCAAAAGCGGTTTGATAAACTTACGTAAGTTGTTAGATTCTGGGTGCTAAAATCATAAACGTTGTGGGATTTTAGTTGACAAATTGAAGAATCTTGTGGGGTTTCGATTAACAAACTGAGAAATGGTAGAAGAAAAAAAATTCTTGACTAAAAAAATAATAAACATCGTCGGATTCTAGTTGAAAATAAGACCAAGGTTGTGGGATTATACTTAATGATTTTTTAATAGTAATGACCCATAGTGTCCTAATAGTGGATAGAGCCACACACCACCAAAGGTGAGGTGATTATCTTGCATTGATCCGTAAAGTTATAATCGCATTTCCGTTATTTTCAGGCTTCTAATGCGTTTATAGTGAGTTTAGGGAAAAATAAACCGGGAAATGTAGGGAGATTAAAAAAAGAGCTCTAATGGGGGCAACTGTAGACTAAAATGATAAAATTTGTGCGATTTTGATAAACAAAATTACCAAAGTTGTAGGATTTAGTGGATAAAATGGCAAAAACTGTAAGATCCTTGTTCACGAGATGCTAAAAGCGGTTTGATAAACTTACGTAAGTTGTTACATTCTGGTTGCTAAAGTCATGAACGTTGTGGGATTTTAGTTGACAAATTGAAGAACATTGTGGGATTTCGATTAACAAACTGAGAAAAGGTAAGAGAAAAAAAGTATCAGAATGCTGAATAAAAAAATAATAAACATCGTGGGATTCTAGTTGAAAATATAACCAAGATTGTGGGATCCTCCTTAATGAATTGTTAATACTAATGACCCATATAATTAAGGATACTTATAGACGGTGTCCTAATAGTGGATAGAGCCACACACCACCAAAGGTGAGGTGATTATCTTCCATTGATCCCTAAAGTTATAGTCGCATTTATGTTATTTTCAGGCTTCTAGTGCGTTTGTAGTGCGTTTAGAGAAAAATAGACCGAAAAATGTAGAGAGATTAAAAAAGAAGCTCTAACTGAGGTAACTTCAGACTAAAAAGATAAAATTTGTGGGATTTTGATGGACAAAATTACCAAAGTTGTAGAATTTAGTGGATAAAATGGCAAAAACTGTAAGATCCTTGTTTACGAGATGCTAAAAGTGGTTTGATGAATTTATGTAAGTTGTTAGATTCTGGGTACTAAAATCATGAACGTTGTGGGATTTTAGTTGACAAATTGAAGAACATTGTGGGATTTCGATTAACAAAATGGTAAAAGTTGAGAAAAAAAAGCTGCAGAATCCTGACTAACAAAATAATAAACCTTGTGGGATTCTAGTTGACAATATAACCAAGATTGCATAAAATTCTGTTTCAAAATATAACTAAGATTGTGGGATTCTTCTTAGTTTGCGGGTCAAAAATCTATTAAGAGATACTTATGGATGTTGTTCAATGGCATTGGGATAGACAACACGCACCAAAGTAAGGAGCATTAGATTATCGTAGCATTCGTGAATTTAACTTGGTCATATTAGCTCGTTATTTTCAACAACCTAATGGTTTGAAGTGCGTTTTAAGATATCTTGAATTCGATTAGCGAGATGCACGAAATTAGACATTTGCTTAACTAAGGAGCAATTCCTAAACTGAAAACGATTCATTAATGTTTCGCTTTTGAATAAGGAAATAACAAGGTAGGAGCATGTGATTACTTTGCATTCATTCGTGACGTTGACGCTACTTTCTCGTTATTTCAGTGAACTCAAAGAGAAACAGTAATTGATTTAATTCTTTGGGGCAAACAGCTAATCAGCAACAAAGCCGCCGGTTATTACAAAGTGTGCCCTTGCACATGTATTTTAAATGAAGTTGCATCCAGAAAACCTGAAAGTAAATGGTTTTACCTGAGGATATGGGTCTCATGGGACACGTCATGATGTTTTCACATCGTTGTCCGTCGATGTTGAACTCTTCGTTCTCTATGTAGAGCTTGATAAAAGGCAGCCGTGTGTTGAGATAATATCTACAGTGTAAATTCCTAGGGTAGACACCGGGGTAAGCCGGAGATTGTACGTAGCAGGTCTGCAGCCTGCAATCCCTGAATATCCTCTCGCAGTACGACCTGAAATCATCCCACATTTTAACGGCGGCATCAGCTGCAGCTAGAGCTCGTTCGAAGCTTGTTTGTGTTTAAAATGAAAGTATCCACATAAATCACACAATGATAGTTTAGCTGACGAAGTAAGGCGTAATTATTCGTTATTATCGATGTAGGATAGGAGAAACTTTCTATTGAAGATTAATCCGAATATTTTTTGAATTCAGTCGCTTGCTATTACTCAGTTTGTCAATTTGCTTGCAAATAAAGAGATGAAAGCAATCCTGGTGTAAGTCAAAGTGGAAATAAATAAGCATTGTTGCCAAATTGGAGCTTAATAAATTATTTGAAATGCTTTACCAAAGTGAAAGATTGGTAATACACATCTACGCTGCAATATACATCTTCGCACTGTAATTACGTCTGCAGAAATAAAACATCGTTTACGTATTTATCAACAGATTAAACTACTTAACCTTGTAATACTGTGTGTCAATAAATGATGAAAAAAGTTTGCATATAAAAGGAAATTTGTGTCAATTTGTATCTCTGTGTCTTAAAAATACTCACCCTTGTACGACTTCTCCTCTTCTGTTTGGGTAAAGCTCCGGATGCTGGCCATACCGGAGGTAGACGACCAGTTGCTGTTCGGCCCTCGTATCGAAACTAAAGTACGTTTGGTCCGTAAAATTTTCACTGTGAAACAACACTTTCACGAACGACGTCTCCGACATGAACGTCTGGGGCTGTTCGCTTTCGCCGCAAAAAATTCCCGGCTCCTTCCTGTTAGAAACGTCCGTCTTGGCGTTACCATCTACTATCTGGAACAAAGAGACGTCGATTAGATTAGAGCAGTGTTTTCTAAAGTGTCGACATCTGTGTACCCTTTCCATAATTGTTTGTGACGCTGAGTACCCCTAACTAAATCCCAACTAATATATAAGTGTATTGGTCTGTCTGTCTATCTGTCTGTCTATCTGTGTGTCTATCTGTGTGTCTATCTGTTTGTCTATTTGACTGTCTATCTGTCTTTCTATCTGTATGTCTATCTGTCTGTCTATCTGTCTGTCTATCTGTCTGTTAATCTGTCTGTCTATCTGTCTGTCTATCTGTCTGTCTATCTGTCTGTCTATCTTTCTGTCGATCTGTCTGTCTATATGTCTATCTTTCTGTCTGTCTATCTGTCCGTCTATTTGTCTGTCTATCTGTCTATCTGTCTATCTGTCTATCTGTTTATCTGTCTATCTGTCTATCTGTCTATCTGTCTATCTGTCTATCTGTCTATCTGTCTATCTGTCTATCTGTCTATCTGTCTATCTGTCTATCTGTCTATCTGTCTATCTGTCTATCTGTCTATCTGTCTATCTGTCTATCTGTCTATCTGTCTATCTGTCTATCTGTCTATCTGTCTATCTGTCTATCTGTCTATCTGTCTATCTGTCTATCTGTCTATCTGCCTATCTGTCTATCTGTCTATCTGTCTATCTGTCTATCTGTGTCTATCTGTCTATCTGTCTGTCCATCTATCTTTCAGTCTGTCTATCTGTCTGTCTATTTGTCTGTCTATTTGTTTGTCTATTTATCTGTCTATTTGTCTGTCTATCTGTCTGTTTACCTGTCTGTCTATCTGTCTGTCTATCTGTCCGACTATTTGTTTGTCTATCTGTTTGTCTATCTGTCTATCTATCTGTCTATCTGTCTGTCTATCTGTTTACCTATCTGTGTGTCTATCTGTTTGTCTATCTATCTGTTTTTCTGTTTGTCTATCTGACTGTCCATCTGTCTGTCTATTTGTCTGTCTATCTGTCTGTCTATCTGTCCGTCTATCTTTCTGTCTATCTGTCTGTCTATCTGTCTGTCTATCTGCCTGTCTATCTGTCTGTCTATATGTCTATCTTTCTGTCTGTCTATCTGTCTATCTGTCTATCTGTCTATCTGTCTATCTGTCTATCTGTCTATCTGTCTATCTGTCTATCTGTCTATCTGTCTATCTGTCTATCTGTCTATATGTCTATCTGTCTATCTGTCTATCTGTCTATCTGTCTATCTGTCTATCTGTCTATCTGTCTATCTGTCTATCTGTCTATCTGTCTATCTGTCTATCTGTCTATCTGTCTATCTGTCTATCTGTCTATCTGTCTATCTGTCTATCTGTCTATCTGTCTATCTGTCTGTCTGTCTATCTGTCTGTCTGTCTATCTGTCTATCTGTCTATCTGTCTATCTGTCTATTTGTCTATCTGTCTATCTGTCTTTCTGTCTATCTGTCTATCTGTCTATCTGTCTATCTGTCTATCTGTCTATCTGTCTATCTGTCTATCTGTCTATCTGTCTATCTGTCTATCTGTCTATCTGTCCATCTGTCTATCTGTCTATCTGTCTATCTGTCTATCTGTCTATCTGTCTATCTGTCTATCTGTCTATCTGCCTATCTGTCTATCTGCCTATCTGCCTATCTGCCTATCTGTCTATCTGTCTATCTGTCTATCTGTCTATCTGTCTGTCTATCTGTCTGTCTATCTGTCTGTCTATCTGTCTGTCTATCTGTCTGTCTATCTATCTGTCTGTCTATCTGTCTGTCTATCTGTCTGACTATTTGTTTGTCTATCTGTTTGTATATCTGTCTAACTATCTGTCTATCTGTCTGTCTATCTGTCTGTCTCTCTGTATGTCCATCTGCCTGTCTATCTATCTGTTTGTCTGTTTGTCTATCTGTCTGTCTATCTGTCTCTCTATCTGTCTGTCTATCTGTCTGTCTATCTGTCTGTCTATCTGTCTGTCTATCTGTCTGTCTATCTGTCTGTCTATATGTTTGTCTATCTGTCTGTCTATCTGCCTGTCTATCTGTTTGTCTATCTGTTTGTCTATCTTTCTGTCTATCTGTCTGTCTATCTCTCTGTCTATCTGTCTGCCTATATGTCTGTCTGTCTGTTTGCCTGCCTGTCTATCTGTCTGTCTCTTTGTCTGTCTGCCGGTTTGCTTGCCTGTCTGTCTACTGAACGTATCAACGAATTTGAACAAAATATCATTTTTTAATCTGCACGAACTCTTTATTCTTTAAAGCTGCGCAAGCTGATTATCCAAACAATTAATTTTTAAGTCCTACCTATGGGGGATACGCGTATCATAGTTTGGGAAACAGACGAATGCGTTTGTCAATAACAAAGTAACCGGACATTTTTCAAGATATTATTCTCAAATTTCTCGAGGTAAAATATATACCGATGTGGGACGCCTTTTTAAAGTTTTGTCTTTTTGTCCATCGAGGCACTTACGGCCGGCATATATAGGCCGGAGTATCATTTGCGAAAAGAAAAAGAGGAGCGTGAGAGAAGAGCGTTTCGCGTCGGTGAAATGTTATCCAATTTCAGCTCAGCCTGAAACATATTAAGCGAGTAATATTTTCGATGCTGTCGACGGGAATTATAATATAGTAGCTTCTGTCGTATATTTTTTGGACATTTAACTCCATTGTTATCTAAGTGTGGAGGTTTTTTGCTAGAACATGTATAGAGAGTGTAAAGATAAAATTAATAGCATGGCTCCAATTCAGTTCAGTAGGAATTTGGTTTCTTTAAATGAGTTTTTTTCTACCTAAGATATAGAAACACTGCAAAGTAAACACCAAACCTTAAAAACATTAAACTAAGAAGCAGCTCATCCTGAAGCTTTGAAGCTGACATCCTATTCATTCATGGAAATTCCTACTTTAATTGTTCTTTTTTCTGTTAATGTATCTCATTCGGTTTGCTGAAGATCTAAAGATAAAAATAAAATAAAAATCAACTTTCGTCATTTCGTTTACAGAATCCCACAAAATGTTGTCAATAACAATCCCACAACTGCTGCTATTTCGTCAAAGTAAATCCATAAATTTTATAATTTAGTTAATTAATATTACGTAAATGTCGCCACAAAGTAAAGTTTTCATCAGTTATCAGAAAAATGTCACAAGTTGCCTCATATCGTCAACCACAATTACACTATTTTCTTCATATCGTCAACTAGAATAGCACCAATTGCGTCTTTACATTAACGTTTCCAAGGTTTTTACTTCAACGTTTATAGTGTTTTTACATCAACGTTTACAACGTTTTTACATCAACGTTTACAACGTTTTTACATCAACGTTTTACAACGTTTTTACATCAACGTCTACAGCGTTTTTACATCAACGTTTTACAATGTTTTTACATCAACGTCTACAGCGTTTTTACTTCAACGTTTACAACGTTATTACATCAACGTTTTACAACGTTTTTACATCAACGTCTACAGCGTTTTTACATCAAGGTTTACAGTGTTTTTACATCAACGGTTACAGCGTCTTTACGTCAACGCTTTTGGCGTTTTGTCAATAGAATCCCACAAATTTTGTGGTATTGTCAAGAACGATCCCACAACATGCATTACTCTCCCACAATATAATTTTACAAATTTCGTAATTTGGTTAATTAGTATTAATACACAAATGTCAATATCTCATAAAGTAATCAATCTAATAATTTTCGTTAGAAGTTCACTAATTTTGTAATTCCGTCGGCCAGAATATAACTATTTTTGTCATCATTGAATCCCACAAATTTTGTCAAATAAAAACCCACAATTTGCCTCATTTTCCTAATTAAATTTCCATAACTTTCTCGTTTGCTCAATCAGAATACCCAAAGTTTATCAATTTGTCAAAGATAATCCCACAAATTTGGGTATTTCGATAAATGAAGTACAAATCTTGTTTTCTGAAACCAAGAAATAATTTTGAAGATAACCAAGGATTAGTTCATTCCACCAAAAAAATTCGATAATGATAATTCAAGAACTTTTGTCACGACGTAAAACAACTTAAATTGTTTCAATTTTTTTCATTTATTTAGTCTAGAATCCCACAAATTTTGTTGACCAAAAATCCCCTAATTGAAAAGATTTTTTCAGGCAAATTTCCACAACTTTCTCATTTTGTCAACATGAATCCCACAAAGGTTGTAATTTTGTCAACAAGAATCCCACACATTTCGTTTCTTCCTTAACCAAAATTGCAGAAGTTTCATCTTCATTAATTCAATTTTCACAACTTTCTCATTTCGTCAACCAGAATTCCACGAAGTTTAATAATTTGTCAAAGATAATCCCACAAATTTCGGTATCTAGATAACTATAATTTTAATTTTGTTAATAGTATTAATAGACAAATGCCAATATTTCATAAACTAATCAATCTAATAACTTTCGTTAGAAGTTCACTAATTTTGTAATTCCTTCAGCCACAATTTAACTATTTTTGTCATCATTGAATTCCACAAATTTTGTCAAGTAAAAACTCACAATTTGCCTCAGTTTTTTAATTAAATGTTCATAACTTTCTCGTTTGGTCAATCACAATTCCCCAAAGTTTATCAATTTGTCAAAGATAATCCCACAAATTTGGGTATTTCGATAATTGAAATACAAATGTTGTTTCCTGAAACCGCGAAAAATTTTTGAACATAACCAAGGGCCAGTTCATTCCACCAAAAAAAAAATCGATAATGATAATTTAACAACTTTTGTTACGACGTCAAACAATTTAAATTGTTACAATTTTCTTCATTTGTTTGGTCTAGAATCCCACAAAGTTTGTCAACTAAAAACTGCCCAATTAAAAGGATTTCTTCAGGCAAATTTCCAGAACTTTCTCATTTTGTCAACATGAATCCCACAAAGGTTGTAATTTTGTCAACAAGAATCCCACACATTTCGTTTCTTCCTTAACCAAAATTGCAGAAGTTTAATCTTCATCAATTCAATTTTCACAACTTTCTTATTTCGTCAACCAGAATTCCACGAAGTTTATTAATTTGTCAAAGACAATCACACAAATTTCGGTATTTAGATAACTATAATTTTAATTTTGTTAATAGTATTAATACACAAATGCCAATATCTCATAAACTAATCAATCTAATAACTTTCGTTAGAAGTTTACTAATTTTGTAATTCCTTTAGCCACAATTTAACTATTTTTGTCATAATTGAATCTCACAAATTTTGTTAAATAAAAACCCACAATTTGGCCTTAATTTTTTTATTTAAGTTTCCATAAATTTCTCGTTTGGTGAATCGCAATTCCCCAAAGTTTATCAATTTATCAAAGATAATCCCACAAATTTGGATATTTCGATAATTGAAATACAAATCTTGTTTCCTGAAATCACGAAAAATTTTTGAAGATACCCAAGGGCCAGTTCATTCCACCAAAAAAAATTCGATAATGATAATTTAACAACTTTTGTCTACGACGTAAAACAACTTAAATTGTTACAATTTTCTTCATTTGTTTGGTCTAGAATCCCACAAAGTTTGTCAACTAAAAACCGCCCAATTAAAAAGATTTCTTCAGGCAAATTTCCAGAACTTTCTTATTTTGTCAACATGAATCCCACAAAGGTTGTAATTTTGTCAACAAGAATCCCACACATTTCGTTTCTTCCTTAACCAAAATTGCAGAAGTTTCATCTTCATCAATTCAATTTTCACAACTTTCTCATTTCGTCAACCAGAATTCCACGAAGTTTATTAATTTATCAAAGACAATCCCACAAATTTCGGTATCTAGATAACTATAATTTTAATTTTGTTAATAATATTAATACACAAATGCCAATATCTCATAAACTAATCAATCTAATAACTTTCGTTAGAAGTTCACTAATTTTGTAATTCCGTCAGCCACAATTCAACTATTTTTGTCATCATTGAATCCCACAAATTTTGTTAAATAAAAACCCACAATTTGCCTCATTTTCCTAATTAAATTTTCATAACTATCTCGTTTGATCAATCACAATTCCCCAAAGTTTATCAATTTGTCAAAGATAATCCCACAAATTTGGGTATTTCGATAATTGAAATACAAATCTTGTTTCCTGAAACCAAGAAAAATTTTTAAAAATAATCAAGAACCAGTTCAATTTGTCAAAGATAATCTTACAAATTTGGATTTTTGAAGATAAGTAAGGACTAGTTCATTCCACCAAAAAAAATTTGATAATGATAATTCAACAACTTTTGTCACGTGTCAAACCACTTAAATTATTACAATTTTCTTTATTTGTTTAGTCCAGACTCCACAAATAAAATTAAGTCAGTAAATGAGAATCCCAGAAATTTTATTATATTTTCAAAAATACTTTTATGAATTTCCTTACTACGTTGACCATAAATGAGCAACTTTCATCACTTTGTCAACCAACATTTCGTTAACAAAATGTTCACTACTTTTTTCATTTTGTCAATCAGAATCCCACAAATGTAGTCAACTATAAATCTACATTCTTTAAGCAAATACTTTCAATTTTTGCATTTCCTCAACACGAATCCCACAAAGTCCATTACTTTGCCAAAGAAAAGGTCCTTATTTTGTCAACAAGAATCCCACAAATTTAGTTTTTAACCAAAATTCTTTACATTTCGTTACCTTGTTAATTCGAGTTGCACAACTTTTTCAATAAGTCAATCAGAATCCCATAAATTTTATATTAATTTCAAAAACAGATTCAGAAATTTTCTTACTACGTTGACTATAATTGAGTGAGTTTTATCACTTTGTCAACCAACACAGAATCCCACAAATTTTATGATATTTTCAAAAATACTTCCAGAAAATTGCCTACTACTTTGACCATAAATTAGCAAGTTTTATGACCTTGTCAACGAACATTTCGTTAACAAAATATAAACTACTTTTTTCATTTTGTCAATCAGAATCCCACAAATTTTGTCAACTATAAATTTACATTTTTTAAGCAAATCCTTTCAATTTTGTCGTTTCCTCAACACGAATCCCATAGAGTCCATTACTTTGTCAAAGAAAAGTTCGTCATTTTGTCAACAAGAATCCCACAGATTTAGTTTTTAACCAAAATTCTTTACATTTCGTTACCTTGTTAATTCGAGTTGCACAACTTTTTCAATAAGTCAATCAGAATCCCATAAATTTTATATTAATTTCAGAAACAGATTCAGAAATTTTCTTACTACGTTGACTTTAATTGAGTGAGCTTTATCACTTTGTCAACCAACACAGAATCCCACAAATTTTATAATATTTTCAAAAATACTTCCAGAAAATTGCCTACTACTTTGACCATAAATTAGCAAGTTTTATGACTTTGTCAACGAACATTTCGTTAACAAAATATAAACTACTTTTTTCATTTTGTCAATCAGAATCCCACAAATTTTGTCAACTATAAATTTACATTTTTTAAGCAAATTCTTTCAATTTTGTCGTTTCCTCAACACGAATCCCATAGAGTCCATTACTTTGTCACAGAAAAGTTCGTCATTTTGTCAACAAGAATCCCACAGATTTAGTTTTTAACCAAAATTCTTTACATTTCGTTACCTTGTTAATTCGAGTTGCACAACTTTTTCAATAAGTCAATCAGAATCCCATAAATTTTATAATAATTTCAAAAACAGATTCAGAAATTTTCTTACTACGTTGACTATAATTGAGTGAGTTTTATCACTTTGTCAACCAACACAGAATCCCACAAATTTTATGATATTTTCAAAAATACTTCCAGAAAATTGCTTACTACTTTGACCATAAATTAGCAAGTTTTATGACTTTGTCAACGAACATTTCGTTAACAAAATATAAACTACTTTTTTCATTTTGTCAATCAGAATCCCACAAATTTTGTCAACTATAAATTTACATTTTTTAAGCAAATTCTTTCAATTTTGTCGTTTCCTCAACACGAATCCCATAGAGTCCATTACTTTGTCAAAGAAAAGTTCGTCATTTTGTCAACAAGAATCCCACAGATTTAGTTTTTAACCAAAATTCCCTACATTTCGTTACCTTGTTAATTCGAGTTGCACAACTTTTTCAATAAGTCAATCAGAATCCCATAAATTTTATAATAATTTCAAAAACAGATTCAGAAATTTCCTTCCTACGTTGACCATAATTTAGTGAGATTTATCACTTTGTCAACCAACACAGAATCCCACAAATTATATGATATTTTCAAAAATACTTCCAGAAAATTGCTTACTACTTTGACCATAAATTAGCAAGTTTTATGACTTTGTCAACGAACATTTCGTTAACAAAATATAAACTACTTTTTTCATTTTGTCAATCAGAATCCCACAAATTTTGTCAACTATAAATTTACATTTTTTAAACAAATTCTTTCAATTTTGTCGTTTCCTCAACACAATCCCACAGAGTCCATTACTTTGCCAAAGAAAAGGTCCTTATTTTGTCAACAAGAATTCCACACATTTAGTTTTTAACCAAAATTCTGTAAATTTCGTTACCTTGTTAAATCGAGTTGCACAACTTTTTCAATAATTCGATCAGAATCCCATAAATTTTTTAATAATTTCAAAAACAGATTCAGAAATTTTCTTACTACGTTGACTATAATTGAGTAAGTTTCATCAGTTTGTCAACCAACACAGAATCCCATAAATTTTATGATATTTTCAAAAATACTTTCAGAAATTTGCTTACCACGTTGACCATAAATTAGCAAGTTTTATAACTTTGTCAACCAACATTTCGTTAAGAAAATGTTCACTACTTTTTTCATTTTGTCAATCAGAATCCCACAAATTTTGTCAACTATAAATTTACATTTTTTAAGCAAATTCTTTTAATTTTGTCGTTTCCTCAACACGAATCCCACAGAGTCCATTACTTTGTCAAAGAAAAAGTCCCCATTTTGTGAACAAGAATCCCAGAAATTTAGTTTTTAACCAAAATTCTTTAAATTTAGTTACCTTGTAAAATCGAGTTGCACAACTTTTTTAATAAGTCGATCAGAATCCCACAAATTTTATAATAATTTCATAAATAAATTTAGAAATTTGCTTACTATGTTGACGATAATTTGGCAAGTTTAATCACTTTGTCAACCAACATTTGGTCAACCAAATTTACATAACTTTATTATTTTATCAATCGGAATCCCACAAAATTTGTCAAATAGAAATCTACATTTATCACATTTTTTAATTAAATTCCTTCAACTGTTTTATTTCTTGAAGCAGAATCTCACAGATTTCGTTATTTTGTCAAAGAGAATCCCACAAAATTCGTTGTTTTGGTAAACATAATTAAAAAAGTTTTGAAAAGTTTAGAAAGTTTTGTCACTTTGCCAAATAACACTCCATTAGTTCATCACACCTTTTTTCATTTAGTCAAGCGAAATATCACAAACCACATGATTTTGTTAAAGTGAATTCTAGAAATGCCTTTACTCCGATAGGCATAATTCCAAAATTTTCGACTCTTTGTCAATCAAGGTCCCACAGTTTTTTGTCAACGGCAATAACACAAGAATCATCAGAACTCAATTTTTTTTTAATGTAGACTTCGAGGAATAATTGCAAAATTTCCATAAACAAATTATCCAAATTTCGAAATTTTGCATCTTAAAGTCGACATTTTGAGAAGTAATCCGTAAGTCAGGAAATGATTTTAATCAAAGTTTTTGGAACTCGAAATTTGGTTGCTAAAGTAAAACCTTTAGCATTACTGAAAATATGTTGAATAAGAAATTAAATTGAATACATAAATTTCAAGAAAAATTATCCTTATTTGATTTTTCCAGGACCTGTCGACATTTTTTTATTGATTTTATTTTAAATGACCGTTTGGTTGCAGATGATTAAAAAATCTATCCACAGTTTTCCACAAATTGAAGCAAGCTTTATTGTTGTCCAAATATACGAATTGCGCCATTGCAAGCAAAACAAATATCAGAATTGGCTATTTAAACGACTCGAGGTAAGATGTTTCTCATTCCTCATGACGAATCAAACGAAGAATGCTTTTGGATTTCGATTAGAGGTTTGCTTAAGCAGCTTCTATTGTCTCGGGAACAAATAAGCGAGAAATCCGTTTGGCATTCATTTAAAATGAACAGAAACATCAAAGTATTTTTTCTTGTTCGTTATGCTGATTTGTTTATTCTTTCGAACGGAATAAAGAACGCCAATTTTCCGGGATAAAATTTCTAATACAATCGCGACCGACTCACAGGAATTCATAACATAATAAAAAAGTTTCCATTCATCATTTTCGGGAAAACGTAATCTCATTGTTTGAAGGAAATTAAATTACGTTCAATGGAATTCTGAGAATTGCCTTCGTCGTTATGTATATTCTTTGATTATACGCTTGTATTGGCCCTCTTCGCATTAATAATTACGATTTTACGTAACAGAGATTCCACTCGAGGAAAACTTCATCCTAAACACGAAAATAAAGCAGAAATTTTATAATGTAATATAATTATTTTGAATGAGGATTTAATTAAAAATCTTTTGTTTATTATTATATTGTATTCATAGGTGCATTAAATTGCAGTCCCACTTTTGACTTTGGTTGTCATTTTTTGATAACTAAACCCTCACATTAAGAAACAATCGGCAGTCTTGGAGGCTGCAATAGAGCATGTTGGTAACCCGTGATTCTGACGCATGATAGTAAAGTTTACCTTCCATCAAACATGGCTCAACGAGTCTAAGAATTTTTGACAGGAGGTAAACTTATCGTTTCGTGTTACCTCACACTAATTTGCGTTACCGACATGAGCTCGTTGGTAACGCGTGAAGAATTATGAATTTTAACTGTTTTTTTAGTAGCTAAATAGCACATTTACAAGATTTTTTTATTTGAGGCCTAATTTACGAAAAAAATTAATGTCAGAAGTGAGAAGTGGTCAAAACTTGACCATTACGTTAAAGCATTCGAAAGAAACCGTTTTATTACCACCCCATTTGGAATTATATCCGCGTCGCAGGCGACGACATGCGATCCGTCCGGGCTCCTCGAAAAAAACAGCCGCATCATCCGAAAATATTGAAAACATCTCCCGAAAATTGTTTCCGGAATCATGCTTATGCATCAAGGGATTACCTCCCCCTTCGTGCGGGCTCTCGCCCTGTCAGGAAACGTGCGGCGACGAGAAAATGTGCGAATGTCGTGAAAATATTTCACCACCTAGCGTCACGCAAGAAAAGACCGGACGGGGACGCCCCGAGAAAATCTATTTGCGCCTCGCATCCAGGATTCAATGGCTTATTGTAAAAATGTGATAAATATGTCAACGGCAACATTAAATATCCCGCAGCATCTCGGCACCATTCATTATCCGTTTTCTTGTCGAGAGAACTTGTTGGGACGCCAGTGGCGTAACAACATGCTCCGCGTATTTTAAATATTTGCTTCGGACCATCGCTTTTATTGGCATCTTTATCACGTAGACGAAGATAATCTAATTGAATATAACAAGAAAGATGAAGGGTAGATGTCTAAAACGTCAACCAAATTTCCAACAAATTTGTCAATGAAAGTTCCACTATTTCATCAACCAAATTTCCACAACTTTGCTGATTTCGTCAAACTAGAATCCTACAAATCTTGTCACTTTAACAATAAGAATCTCTTAAATTTCGTTACTTTTCTGAAATTTCGTCATTCTGTCAATTACAATTTTACAAATTTTTGTCAATCATAATCCCACAAATTTTGTCAGTCAGAATCCCACAATTTTTGTCAGTCAGAATCCCACTAATTTTGTCAGTCAGAATCCCACAAACTTTGTCAGTCAAAATCCCACGAATTTCGTCAACTAGAAACCTACAATTTAAAACATTTCTTGAAGCCAATTCCAAAAACTTTTTTATTTTGTTAATCAGAATTCCATGAAGTTTGTCATTTTGTCAAAGGGAATCCCATAACGTCAATGCCACTATGAATGCCACTACGTCAAACAACTCAATCAAATTTCTACAATTTTCCACATTTGTTTAGTCAGGATCCCACAAACTTCGTCAACTAGAAACTTACAATTAGAAATATTTCTTCAAGCAAATTTAAAGAATTTTTCATTTGGTTGGCTAGAATTTTACGAAGTTTATGATTTTGTCAAAGTAAATCCCACAAATTTCGTTATTTCGAAAATCATAATTCAACAACTTGTGTTACTACGTCAAAGAACTTAATCAAATTCCTACAATTTTCTAGATGTATTCAGTCATAGTTTTACAGATTTCGTCAAATAAAAACCCGCAATTGAGACAACAACAAAATCAAATTCCCTCAATTTTTTGGTTTGGTTAAAGCAGAATTCTACAAATCTTAAAAAAATGAAATACAAATCTTGTCCCCTGAAACCAAGAAAAATTAAAAAACACAACAAGGGTTGTTTTTTTAACCTTTCTTGGTTGCAGGGGACAAGATTTGTATTTTAATTTTTGAGGAAAACCAAGGACCAGTTCATTCCACCTACAATTTTACAAATTTTACCAATTTAGCAATAAAAATCTCTCCAATTTCGTTAGTTTGTCAACTAATATCCTTTAAATTTTGTCATTATGTTAATTGGAGTTTTATTAGTTTTTGTCAGTCTCAATTCTACAAATTGTGTCAGTCAGCATCCCACAATAGCACAATGGGCCCGGAAAGGGTGGCCTAAGTACTGGCCTAAATTTTTGGGCAACCCACAACGAATCCAGAATCCATAAATCCAGCATCCCACAAATTTTGTCAGTCAGAATCCCACAAATTTCGCCAGCCAGAACCCCACAAATTTCGTTAACTAGAAGACTTAGGAACATTTCTTCAAGCAAGTTTCAAGAAATTTTTCATTTCGTTAACCACAATTTTACGAAGTTTATCATTTTGTTAAAGCGAATCCCAGAAATGTTGTTATTTTGATAATCAAAAGTCAACAGCTTTTGTAACTACGTCAAACGACTTAATCAAATTCTTACAATTTTCTTACATTTTTTGAGTCAAAATTCTACAAATTTTGTCAACTAAAATCCCAAAATTGAGACCATTTCTTTAACAAAACCAACATTCCTTTACTTTTTTAATTTTGTCAAACCATAACCCCACAAATCTTACCACTTTAGCAATAAGAATCTCTCCAATTTCGTTAGTTTGTCAACCAATATCCTTTAAATTTTGTCATTATGTTAATTGGAGTTGTATTAGTTTTTGTCAGTCATAATCCCACAAATTGTGTCAGTCAGAATCCCACAAATTGTGTCAGTCAGAATCCCACAAATTTCGTCAGTCAGAACCCCACAAACTTCGTTAACTAGAAGACTTAGGAACATTTCTTCAAGCAAGTTTCAAGAAATTTTTCATTTCGTTAACCACAATTTTACGAAGTTTATCATTTTGTTAAAGCGAATCCCAGAAATGTTGTTATTTTGATAATCAAAAGTCAACAGCTTTTGTAACTACGTCAAACGACTTAATCAAATTCTTACAATTTTTTTACATTTTTTGAGTCAAAATTCTACAAATTTTGTCAACTAAAAACCCAAAATTGAGACCATTTCTTTAACAAAACCAACATCCCTTAACTTTTTTAATTTTGTCAAACCATAACCTTACAAATCTTACCACTTTAGCAATAAGAATCTCTCCAATTTCGTTAGTTTGTCAACCAATATCCTATAAATTTTGTCATTATGTTAATTGGAGTTTTATTAGTTTTTGTCAGTCATAATCCCACAAATTGTGTCAGTCAGAATCCGACAAATTCTGTCAGTCAGAATCCCACAAATTTTGTCAGTCAGAACTCCACAAATTTCGTTAACTAGAAGACTTAGGAACATTTCTTCAAGCAAGTTTCAAGAAATTTTTCATTTCGTTAACCACAATTTTACGAAGTTTATCATTTTGTTAAAGCGAATCCCTCCCAGAAATTTTGTTATTTCGATAATCAAAAGTCAACAGCTTTTTTAACTACGTCAAACGACTTAATCAAATTCTTACAATATTTTTAAACTTTTTGAGTCAAAATTCTACAAATTTTGTCAACTAAAAACCCTAAATTGAGACCATTTCTTTAACCAAACCAAAATCCTTCAACTTTTTTAATTTAGTCAAACCATAACCTCACAAATCTTACCACTTTAGCAATAAGAATCTCTCCAATTTCGTTAGTTTGTCAACCAATATCCTTTAAATTTTGTCATATAGTTAATTGGAGTTTCATAAGTTTTTGTCAGTCATAATCCCACACATTTCGTCAGTCAGAATCCCACACATTTCGTCAGTCATAACTCCACATATTTCGTTAACTAGAAGCCTACGATTGGAAACCTTTCTACAAGCAAGTTTTAGCAATTTTTCATTTCGCTAATCAGAATTTTACGAAGTTTATCATTTTGTCAAAGCGATTCCCAGAAATTTTGTTATTTTGATAATCATTATTTAAAAGGTTTTGTCACTACGTTAAACAACTTAATCAAATTCTTACATTTTCTACATTTTTTCAGTCAAAATTATACAATTTTCGTCAACTAAAAACCCAAAATTGAGACTATTTCTTTAATAAAACCAGAATCCCCAACTTTTTTGATTTTGTCAAACCAGAATCCCACAAATTTTATTACTACGATTGAAAACATTTCTTCAAGAAAGTTTCAAGAATTTTTCATTTCGTTAATCAGAATTTCATGAAGTTTATCATTTTGTGAAAGCGATTCCCGGAAATTTTGTTATTTTGATTATCATTATTTAACAGCTTTTGCAACTACGTTAAACAACTTAACCAAATTCTTACAATTCTCTACATTTTTTTAGTCAAAATTCTACAAATTTTGTCAACTGAAAACCCAAAATTGAGACTATTACTTTAACAAAACCAAAATCCTCCAACTTTTTTGATTTTGTCAAACCAGAATCCCACAAATCTTACCACTGTAACGATAAGAATCTCTCCAATTTTGTCAATTTGTCAACCAATATCCTTTAAATTTTGTCATATAGTTAATTGGAGTTTCATAAGTTTTTGTCAGTCATAATCCCACACATTTCGTCAGTCAGAATCCCACACATTTCGTCAGTCATAACCCCACATATTTTGTTAACTAGAAGCCTACGATTGGAAACCTTTCTTCAAGCAAGTTTTAGCAATTTTTCATTTCGCTAATCAGAATTTTACGAAGTTTATCATTTTGTCAAAGCGATTCCCAGAAATTTTGTTATTTTGATAATCATTATTTAAGAGATTTTGTCATTACGTTAAACAACTTAATCAAATTCTTACATTTTCTACATTTTTTCAGTCAAAATTATACAATTTTCGTCAACTAAAAACCCAAAATTGAGACTATTTCTTTAATAAAACCAGAATCCCCAACTTTTTTGATTTTGTCAAACCAGAATCCCACAAATTTTATTACTACGATTGAAAACATTTCTTCAAGAAAGTTTCAAGAATTTTTCATTTCGTTAATCAGAATTTCATGAAGTTTATCATTTTATAAAAGCGATTCCCGGAAATTTTGTTATTTTGATTATCATTATTTAACAGCTTTTGCCACTACGTTAAACAGCTTAATTAAATTCTTACAATTTTCTACATTTTTTCAGTCAAAATTCTACAAATTTCGCTAACTAAAAACTTAAAATTAAGATCATTTCTGTAACAAAACCAAAATCTCACAACTTTTTTGATTTCGTCAAACCAGAATCCCACAAATCTTACCACTTTAGCGATAAAAATCTCTATAGTTTCGTCAGTTTGTCACCCAATATCCTTGAAATTTTGTCATAATGTTAATTTGATTTTCATAAGTTTTTGTCAGTCATAATCCCGCAAATTTTGTCATTCAGAATCCCACAAATTTTGTCAGTCAGAACTCCCAAATTTCTATAACTAAAAGCCTTAGGAACATTTCTTTAGGGACGTTTCAAGAACTTATTCATTTCGTTAACCACAATTTCACGAAGTTTATCATTTTGTTAAAGCGAATCCCAGAAATAATGTTATTTTGATAATCAGCTTTTGTTACTACGTCAAACAACTTAATCAAATTCTTACATTTTTCTACATTTTTTTAGTCAAAATTCTACAAATTTTGTCAACTAAAATCCAAAATTGAGACCATTTCTTTAACAAAACCAAAATCCTCCAACTTTTTTGATTTTGTCAAACCAGAATCCCACAAATCTTACTACTTAAGCAATAAGAATCTCTTCAATTTCGTCAGTTTGTCAACGATATATTTTAAATTTTGTCATAATGTTAATTGGAGTTTCATAAGTTTTTGTCAGTCATAATCCCACACATTTTGTCAGTCAGAATCCCACACATTTCGTGAGTCAGAACCTTAGAAGCCTTCGATTGGAAACCTTTCTTCAAGCAAGTTTTAACAATTTTTCATTTCGCTAATCAGAATTTCACAAAGTTTATCATTTTGTCAAGGCGAATCCCACAAATTTTGTTATTTCGATAATCATTATTTAACCACTTTTGTCACTACGTCCAACAACTTAGTCAAAATCCTACAATGTTCCACATTTGTTTAATCATGATTCCACAAATTTCGTCAACTAGAAACTCACAATTGGAAACATTTCTTTAGGCAAATTCCCACAATTTTTCTTTTCCTGAACCAGAATTTTACGAAGTTTATTATTTTGTCAAAAAAAATCCCGCAAATTTTGTTATTTCGATAATAATGATTCAACAATGTTTGTCACTACGTCAAACAATTTAATCAAATTTCTACAATTTTCTACATTTGTTCAGTCAGAATCCCACAAAGTTCGTCAATTAAAAATCCACAATTGAGACCATTTCTTTAATAAAATTTCCATAATGTTTTCATTTTATTAATCGAAATCCTCCAAAGCCTTGACAAAGATCAGCCAGACATTATTTTAGTGTGATAATCGTAATTTTTTACAAGTTTCTCATTTTATTAAATACAATCCCAAAAAACTCATCAATTTGTCAAAAATAATCCCACAAGCTTCATTATTTCGGTAACCATAATTTCACAATTTTTGTCACTTTGTCCAATATTACTTTTTTAGTTCAATTCCCATTTTTTCTTCATTTACTCAAGCAGAATTCTACAACTCTACATTCTACAGAATTCTACATTTACATACAAATGTTCCAGCTAAAATTGGTTTGAAGATAACCTATACCTAAGACTGAATTGTTTTAAAACTGGAATCTTTTTGAAATTTCGTACTTCCTAGATTGAAATGACGTCAACTAAAATTATACCAAATTTAAAATGATGTCAGAAGTGAAATGGTTTCGAAAGTGAAATGATTTCAAAAGTGAAATGGTTTCGGAAATGAAATGGTTTCGGAAGTGAAACGGTTTGGTAAGTGAAATGGTTTCGAAAGTGAAATGGTTCCGAAAGTGAAATGGTTTCGGAAGTGAAATGGTTTCGTAAGTGAAATGGTTTCGTAGACGAAATGGGTTCGGAAGTGAAATGGTTTCGAAAGTGAAATGGTTTCAAAGGTGAAATGGTTTCGGAATTGAAACGGTTTCGTAAATGGAATGGTTTCGTAGACGAAATGGTTTCAGAAGTGAAATGGTTTCAAAAGTAAAATGGTTTCGAAAGTAAAATATTTTCGAAAGTAAAATGGTTTCGAAAGTGAAATGGTTTCGTAAATGAAATGGTTTCGAAAGTAAAATGCTTTCGAAAGTGAAATGGTTTTTAAAATAGTTTCGGAAGTGAAATGGTTTTGAAAGTGAAATGGTTTCAAAAGTGAAATGGTTTCGAAAGTGAAATGGTTTCGAAAGTGAAATGGTTACGTAAATGAAATGGTTTCGAAAGTGAAATGGTTTCGGAAGTGAAATGGTTTTAAAAGTGAAATGGTTTCGGAGGTGAAATGGTTTCGAAAGTAAAATATTTTCGAAAGTGAAATGGTTTCGAAAGTGAAATGGTTTCGTTAATGAAATTGTTTCGAAAGTAAAATGGTTTCAAAAGTGAAATGGTTTTTAAAATAGTTTTGAAAGTGAAATGGTTTTGGAAGTGAAATGGTTTCGAAAGTGAAACGGTTTTGAAAGTGAAATGGTTTTTAAAATGGTTTTGAAAGTGAAATAGTTTCGGAAGTGAAATGGTTTCGGAAGTGAAATGGTTTCGAAAGTAAAATATTTTCGAAAGTGAAATGGTTTCGAAAGTGAAATGGTTTCGTAAATGAAATGGTTTCGAAAGTGAAATGGTTTCGTAAATGAAATGGTTTCGAAAGTGAAATGGTTTCGAAAGTGAAATGGTTTTTAAAATAGTTTCGGAAATGAAATGGTTTCGGAAGTAAAATGTTTTCGAAAGTGAAACGGTTTCAAAAGTGAAATGGTTTCGAAAGCGAAATGGTTACGTAAATGAAATGGTTTCGAAGGTGAAATGGTTTCGGAAGTGAAATGGTTTTAAAAGTGAAATGGTTTCGGAGGTGAAATGGTTTCGGAGGTGAAATGGTTTCGGAGGTGAAATGGTTTCAAAAATGAAATGGTTTTAAAACAAAAACGATCGTATTAAAACGGATTCGAATCTTAGGCAGTTCCAAGCTGAAGTGATTTCAGTTAAAATATGATCAAATTTTAAATGGTTTCTAAGCCAAAATGATTTCTAACTAAAATTTTACTGAATTGCTTTGTAACTTAAAATCTTGCGTGGAAATAAATCAAAATAAAGTCACCACCAAATTGTTGCCACAATTTTCAAAGCCTTAACGATTCCGACCCTCAAAATAGAAATAATTCCAAAACCAAATAATTTTCAAGTTGGAGTTTTTACGAATCGGGGTGGTTTCAAATCGAGGTAGTTTCAAATCGGGGTAGTTTCAAATTTTGCAGTCCTCCAGTGCTGAAGTTACGAAAATCTCTGACCCTTTTTGTTTCACGTCGATATGATCAATGCGAGGAGCTTATTCGATCCTGGAAATTGTTCGATTGTTCCCCGATAAGCCCCAGAGCCTTCCTCTTATATTATGCTTTTCGTGGCCCATCAACAGCGTTATTCAAACGTCCTGATGTTTGTTAAACTGCTTTTTAGAACAAATCCGTTTTCGAGTAACGTCCTCTTTCTCTCTCAAATTCGCATTTGCTTTAATGAGCATTCCGGCCCCCTTAAACTGCTCCAGTAACATTAAGATAGCACCAATGTACCTGATGTCTAATGCGTTCTGCTCGTCATGGGATTCCTTCCTAATTTGGTGGATGTTTGAGGTGGTTAAATTTTTGGTGTTTTTGCTGATGCGTTTTATGACTGTCTCAAATTTAACTCAATAATTGAATTTTGCAATTTCATTAGCATAGCCTTGTAAAGTTAAAGAGTTGACTTTCTATTTGTCTTTACAATTATTTAATGAGTGTTACTATGCAGCCCGTAATACATGAAATAAAGTGATCGCATTACTGGTGCCCTTTGTAACTTTAGTTACATCGTACATCCTGGATGTATGGCTTTTGAAATAAAGTAACCTTTTTACTGGTGCCCTTTGTAACCTTAGTTACATCGTATATCTTAGATGTATAGCTTTTGACGAAACCATTCTAAAAGTGTTCCAAAATAGTTTTAAAATTCTTTCAAACTTCATTATAAGCAAGTAGAATTCAGCCTAGATTGGAAATTCATGCAGCTCTTGAGGCGTGTATAGTGTATCATAGGCAGCTGAACTACCAACAGTTGAAACACTACCACCTAGCGAAGCGGTTGCTCTCTAAGAAAAATTGTCCAGAAGACAAGGATTCTAATGCACAGACTAATAGGTTTGCACATTTATTAGATCCGAAGTTTGGAAACCAAAGATCGATTTCGATCTTGTTAGATCTCGTCAGTTTGGTAAATCCAACTCGAATGCTAACAAATGTTTTGACTAAAGAATCGACGAACGTCAAGCGTGTGACTCTCAGACTACCGCCACCTATTGATCCATAGAGAAAACTATGACCATCGCCAACAATGTCGTAGGCAAGTAGAATGCAACCTTGACTACAAATTCATGCAAGCCCTCCAGGCGGCGTGTATAGTGAATCATAGGTAGCTGAACTACCAACAGTTGAAACACTGCCACTTAGCAAAGCGGTTGCTCTCTAGGAGAGTTCCCAGAAGACAAGGATTCTATAATGCACAGACCAATAGGTTTGAACATTTATTAGATCCGAAGTTTGGAAACCAAAGATCGATTTCGATCTAGTTAGATCTCGTCAGTTTGGTAAATCCAACTCGAATGCTAAGAAATGTTCCGACTAAAGAATCAACGAACGTCAAGCGTGTGACTCTCAGACTACCGCCACCTATTGATCCATAGAGAAACTATGACCATCGCCAACAATGTCGTAGGCAAGTAGAATGCAACCTAGACTACAAATTCATGCAGCCCTCCAGGTGGCGTGCATAGTGAATCATAGGTAGCTGAACTACCAACAGTTGAAACACTGCCACTTAGCAAAGCTGTTGCTATCTAGGAAAGTTCCCAGAAGACAAGGATTTTAATGCACAGACCAATAGGTTTGAACATTTATTAGATTCGAAGTTTGGAAACCAAAAATCGGTTTTGATCTTATTAGATTTCGTCAGGTTGGTAAATCCAACTCGAAAGCTAACAAATGTTTCGACTAAAGAATCAACGAAAGTCAACGTGACTCTCAGAGTACCGCCACCTATTGGTCCATAGAGAAACTATGGCCATCGCCAACAATGTCGCATGCAAGTAGAATGCAACCTAGACTACAAATTCATGCAGCCCTCCAGGCGGCGTGTATAGTGAATCATAGGTAGCTGAACTGCCAACAGTTGAAACACTGCCACCTAACGAAGCGGTTGCTCTCTAGGAGAGTTCCCAGAAGACAAGGATTCTATAATGCACAGATTAATAGGTTTGAACATTTATTAAATTCGAAGTTTGGAAACCAAAGACTGGTTTCGATCTTGTTAGATTTCGTCGGTTTGGTAAATCCAACTCGAATGCTAACAAATGTTCCGACTAAAGAATCAACGAACGTCAAGCGTGTGACTCTCAGACTACCGCCACCTATTGATCCATAGAGAAACTATGACCATCGCCAACAATGTCGTAGGCAAGTAGAATGCAACCTTGACTACAAATTCATGCAAGCCCTCCAGGCGGCGTGTATAGTGAATCATAGGTGGCTGAACTACCAACAGTTGAAACACTGCCACCTAGCGAAGCGGTTGCTCTCTAGGAGAGTTCCCAGAAGACAAGGATTCTAATGCACAGATAAATAGGTTTGAACATTTATTAGATTCGAAGTTTGGAAGGCAAAGACCTCTTTCGATCTAACAAGATCGAAACCGGTCTTTGGTTTCTAAACTTTAAATCTAATAAATATTTAAACCTATTGGTCCGTGCATTAGAAACTTCATTGTATTTAAACAAAATAGAAATTAGCCTAATTTTTGAGGTTTGTTAATATTCAAGACCCCAAATTAGGTCGCTGTTTCCTTCTGAAAACGATTCGGTCGCTCGGTGAACTTCTTAAACCGCATTGGCGGTATTTGCGTTATTTTCTCTCATTTCGCGTTTATACATCGTCCGTTATTTCGCTACAAGTTGCACGAACGCATGCAATTTCCTTTCTTATTCAACTCATTATTACGACTCTCGTTTACCAACAAAACCACTCGCTCGGGCTCTCCTTTATCATTTTAATACGATGTCGCCGCCTCCACTTGCGCCAGTTCCTCTCGCCTGGGGCGTAGATTTCTAATCGAAAACACTTGAACAGCTAATTGGGAAAGGCGACACGACGCTCTACAGACGCTTAATAGACGCCGAATTTGGAAAGTTATAGAGATGATTTTTTGAATTTGTATTGACCCCAAAAAGAGACCTTACCTCAACTGTAGACGGAAGAATTTTGCTCCAAGTAATGATTCTGTTGGTGGGGAAACCCCTTGTGGATCAAACGATTAGTAGTTTTCTTACGCTTGCTAATTTTTTTACTTTTATATTTTCGGAGGATCATCTAATACTTTAGTTAGTTTCCTGTCGTAGTTGAAACGATTTTAATATTTTAATTTGTAAATATCACATTTTAGGTTCATATTAATTTAATTTAAAAACAAATTCAATTTTGCAGCTTGTGTACGTTTAAATGTTGATATGGAGTTAGTTACGTGTGGTAGCTCATTGGTAAAATAGCTTGCTTAGGACGTGAATGTTCCGGGTTCGATCCCCGCTCGCGCAGATCGATATTTTTATCTCAATTTTTCAGCTTGAGATAATTTGGAATTGATAGTTTTGAAAATATCTAAGCCACAGCTTAGATATTTTCAAAACTATCAACTACTTTTTTTTTTCTTAAAATCATTTTGAAGTTGAGATTTATCAAAATAAATCTCAACTTTAAAATGATTTTAGCGTTAAAACTAGTTAATTTTTCTAAGTAATCTTTGAGATTATTAGCTTTCGATATGTAATTTAATCCAGGAAATACCGGCTACACGTGTTGTTGGATTTCGCAAGAAAGCAATTTATACGAGGCGCGCTTTTAATGGTGATGGGTTTTTGGGAAATTCCTCCGCGGAATGGGAAGTAATTTTCATATATAAGTTGCCCTTTCGGCCGTTAGATGGTGTAATGAAGCGCTCTGATGCATGACGGTGAAGCACCCAGTCTCGCACACCTAACTATCTTCATGAATAATAAAAAGGGAAATTAATTAGGGCCGCAGCCCCTTTAGATGCGACACGAGAGTGGAAGCTGCCACCTATTCAGTCTTGACAATTGCACAAGGGTCCTGTAGTAGGGCCGTTGTTTTTGTGTTCGTCCTTTGTGACGAGCACTCGAGTCTGACGCTCATGACCTCGTTTCGTTATTTTTAAATCTTTATGATGTTCTGCGTTTTTGGAAATGACAAGGAAAACGTTGTTTTCCTCGTTGGCCCTACTTTCTTAAATTAGACCAGTTAAAAGCGTAAACGTTAGTGCTTTTATTGGCCCCCCAATTAGTAGCTTATTTCCTAAACAGGTAAGCATACAAAAATCGAATAATAATTCCTAGTTCACTGCATTGTAGCGTTAAGGCGCTGCAGGTTTAAGCTAACCTCACCTAAACCGTTTTTTAAAATCGGACTGAGAACGTTGCCGCGAGCGGGACTCGAACTCGGACCTCAAAGTTAGATGCGCGAATGTTATACACTCGGCTATCGACTTCGCGCTATACGTTCTGCATAAAAGCTTCTGCTGCTCGCAATATCTGTTTTACTTTGACAACAAGTGTGGCCAAAGCAACATATTTGGTTAAAAAGTCAAAGTAAGGCATATTTGATGGTGGAATGATTAAGAATTTGATTGGGCCCTTATTAGTATTCTCTTGGATGCTCCACCTAGAGATCTCTTTACGAGTTTTGTTAAACTCAGTGCGGTTTACCAGAGTATGTTAACGTAGCATTCTCCATTTCATCATCTTAAAAGGGACCAAATTTAGCGCAGATTTCAATTAAATCAATGAAATATTCCTTGCTCGTTCTTTCGCGTTCCAGTTAATAAAAGCGTGCATATTTATTATTCAAAAGTGTCTCGCCAAACTTTTTCTTTTTACAAAAGGAATATTTGATAACGCTGTCAATCCACAGTTAAACACGAATCGAATTCATTGTGATATTTGATATCTATGATGGATAAAGCCAAACAAAATAAAAATCTATAACAACGGAATCGGAAACAAAGCTTTTGTCGAAAACGCTTTGAATTCAACCATTGATTGAATTTCAGTCGGTAATTGATATAAATTTCTCGAGTTTCATGCAAACTTTTCATAATGGGATCGCGTAAGTCAAGGCCGTTTGAAAATTTGATTGCCGATGTCATTCATTCAATTCAAATCGTCACTCCCCAGCATCCGACACAAAGAGTAAAGTTTTGAGTTTAAGTGAACAGTTCCAAATCTTAATTGAACACAGCTTTATCGTTAAATAACTTTCCAAGAATGAATAATCCGGTAGAACTCGCCGAGGTGCAACTCTAATTATATCAAAGTTCGTAAAAATCGAATCCTCGCTTCATCAGCGGTTATGCCAACAAGATCAATCAAATTTTAATTC
Organism: Dastarcus helophoroides; assembly: GCA_028583605.1. Taxonomy (NCBI): domain Eukaryota; kingdom Metazoa; phylum Arthropoda; class Insecta; order Coleoptera; family Bothrideridae; genus Dastarcus; species Dastarcus helophoroides. Next base: position 42,375,977 of record CM053328.1, read on the forward strand.
CCGAGTAAGTGATTATGGTGGAATCGGACGTGAATCCGTGCTCTCGACTGTAATTTAATTTTAAAAATTTCCTCGAGTTTCGGACGCTTTTTTTTTCGGTGTATGCGGGCGGGGAGCCATTTGCCCCAAGTTTTTTCATAAAATTAGATTCGGAGAAACAACTTTCGGCATTAAAGCAAGACATCCGGGGGGCATAAAACGGGATTGTCTTGTTATTTCGACTCCTTCGCTGCTAGGAATAAGAGAAATATTGTCTCCCGACCACGATTTATGACCGTAATAACACTTTTATTCACTCTGTTTTTATTAAAACTTTACATCTGACTTTGAGATATTCGGCAATTCGGCTGACGTTAGTGCTTTTATATTAAACGATGTCGAATTGAAGAAGTCGCGCCCCGAATACCCAGTTGATACTTATTAAGAAAAAATCTAAGAAGGATAATGTTTTTTTTCTTTTTTTTTTTGGTGGAAGGGGCTGGTCCTTGATTATCTTCTTGAGTATCTCTTTGAAAATAATAGCTTGGCCATCGAAACGCATTAGAGCAACCTCTTTGCTTTTTTTAACCATTCTACGTTCCAGGGGAAAAGATTTGTGTTTCAAGGATAACGTAATAACGATTAACCACAAATGGCCCAATCTAGTTAATATTTGGATAATAAATGTGGCACAAATTATTAAAAATTACCAAAAAAGTCATAAAAAACGTTGTTGTGTTTTTAATCTCCCTTGGTTTCAGAGAATTTCAATTTATAAAAAAAATGACAACAAAAATAACAAAAGAACCGGCGTGAGCGATGGATCAGTGTTTAATTGCTAATCTTCCACGTGAAAGATCCCAGATTCAACCCCCAAACGCTCCTAAAATTATTTTTCTTATTTTTGCCTTGGAACCTATCCTACTAATTAAGCAATCATCCCATGAATCGCAACCATTTTTGTATCATTTCTAAAACGAGAAAACTAATTTAATTGGTAACCTTGCAGCATAATTGTTAATTTTTTTTTAATTGAAACGGCACCGTTTCGCTCAAAATAACAAGCTTATATATCATTTTTCCGTGTTCATTTTTTTCCAATCGGCCGGATATAATTCGCAAATATTGATTTATCGCAGTAACAAGCGTTCAAAGATACAAACTCGTTATTTAATTGGATTCTATACAGCTAACTAGTGCAGGTCATTGTTTGCCTCCCATCGGATGCTGCAGTTGGTTTTTCGTTGTTCGAAATAAATGTTCGTAGCTAAAGAGAACCGCGAAATATCGAAACCGAATTGAAAGAAAGTACGCCACCGTAAAATTACTTTTAAAATATCCCAGAAACTTGTGTCTGTCTATCGGGGACGCTTTCCGATAATTGATTTATTCTGGTTCGAGTCGCTGCCAAATCAGTAATTTATCGGGATCGTTGATGTGTGCCGAAAATTGGCTTTTCTTTTCAAAAGTAAAAATAAAATTTGTCAATTGAAAAGCAACTTTTGGAAGAGGGTTTAAAGTTGGTGAAAGTAATTATAAAGAATATAAAGAAAAAAAAAAGTTGATTGAACAGTCGAACTGTTTCGAACATTTGCTTTTGTTCACGATTTCCTTTTGAATTAGTAATCGTCATTAAACGGAATTATCCTCCGCGAAAGCTCTAAAAAAGTAAATTCTTTCTAATATTTACCGATTTACTTTATACTACTTTACTGCTTATTGTGGTGTGTTCACTAAAGTCTTTGTTGTTTTTCTGTCGAAATATATCCAATCTTTTTATTAGTATCGAGGTCTCGAATATCTTTAGCGTATGTGTACGGCCTCTCTCTCTTTATCTCTCTTTATTTCTCTCTCTCTCTCTCTCCCTCTTTCTCTTTCTCTCTCTCCCTCTCTCTCTTTCTATCTCTCTCCCTCTTTCTCTCTATTTCTTTCTCTCTTTATCTATCTATCTCTTTCTATCTCTCTCTTTATCTCTCCCCCCTCTCTCTCTCTGTTCCACTCCCTTTCTTCTCCTTATCTCTACCTGCTCTCTCTCTTTCTGTCTGACTCCCTCCTCTTCATCTTTATTTGCTCTCTAATCTCCGTATCTCTACTCTCTCTATTCCTTCTGCTCTCTCTCTCTCTGTGTCTCACTCCCTTCCCTCTCTTTATCTCTCCCCCCTTTCTCTCTCTGTTTCACTCCCTTTCTTCTCCTTATCTCTACCTGCTCTCTCTCTCTTTCTGTCTGACTCCCTCCGCTTTATCTTTATTTGCTCTTTAATCTCTGTATCTCTACTCTCTCTCTCTCTATTCCTTCTGCTCTCTTTCTGTCTCACTCCCTTCCCTCTCTTTATCTCTACCTGCTCTCTCTCTCTTTCTGTCTGACTCCCTCCGCTTTATCTTTATTTGCTCTTTAATCTCCGTATCTCTACTCTCTCTCTCTCTATTCCTTCTGCTCTCTTTCTGTCTCACTCCCTTCCCTCTCTTTATCTCTACCTGCTCTCTCTTTCTATCTGACTCCCTCCTCTTCATCTTTATTTGCTCTTTAATCTCCGTATCTCTACTCTCTATCTCTATTCCTTCTGCTCTCTCTTCCTCTCTCTCTCTCTTTCGCTCTTTTTTCTCTATTTATACTCTTCCCCCCTTTTTGGTCTCTTTACTCTCGCGCTTTTTTTCTATCTCTTAAAATTAATCAAAATACCAAAATAACCGATAGTTTATCAGTATTTCTGTGGTTTTGCTATCAAATATTATTTAGAATTGACAAATGGGCTATTGGGGGATCTCTGTCAAAATATTATTTTGCTTCAATGCTTAGAATTGCATAAATCATCAGTATTGCTATCGTTTTGCCACAAAATATTCTCTAAAATTTACAAATAATCTCTTGAGGATCACTGCCAAAATGGTTTTGTGCTAAAAAACTTGAAATTCGATAATTCATCAATAATGATATTGTTTTGCCATAAAACATTTTCTAAGATTCACAAATGTGCCCTTGAGGGATTATTCCCTAAATGGTTTTTTGCTATGAAGCTTAAAATTCGATAATTCATTAGTTATGATATCGTTTTGCAATGAAATATTCCCTAAATTCACAAATGACCTCTTGGCAAACCATTGCCATAATGGTTTTTTGCTAAAAAGTTTGGAATACAATAATTCATCAGTATTGTTATCGTTTTGCCTTAAAATAATGTTTAAAATTTACAAATGTGCTCTTTGGGGATCATTGCCCAAATGGTTTTGAACCAAATAATTTGGAATTCGCTAATTTATTAGCTTGCTACCGTTGTGCTATAATGGTTTCGTGCTAAAAAGCTTCAAACTTGATGATTGATCGATAATGATATCGTTTTGTCCTAAATTATTCTCTAAAATTCACAAAAGTGCTCTTGGAGGATTATTTTCAAAATGGTTTTTTGCTAAAAAGCTTGGAATTCAATAATTCATCAGTAGTGCTACCATTTTGTCATAAAATATACTCTTAAATTCACAACTAAGCTCTTGGAAGATCACTGGCAAAATGATTTTGTAGTAAAAAGCTTCAAGCTTGATGATTGATCGGTAATGATATCGTTTTGCCATAAATTATTCTCTAAAATTCACAAAAGTGCTCTTGAAGGATTATTTTCAGAATGATTTTTTGCTAAAAAGCGTAGAATTCAATAATTCATCAGTATTGCTACCTTTTGTCATAAAATATACTCTTAAATTCACAACTAAGCTCTTGGAAGATCACTGGCAAAATGGTTTTGTAGTAAAAAGCTTCAAGCTTGATGATTGATCAGTAATGATATCGTTTTGCCATAAATTATTCTTAAAATTCACAAAAGTACTCTTGGAGGATTACTTTCAAGGTGGTTTTTTGCTAAAAAGCTTGGAATTCAATAATTCATCAGTATTGCTACCGTTTTGTCACGAAATATACTCTTAAATTCACAACTAAGCTCTTGGAAGATCACTGGCAAAATGGTTTTGTAGTAAAAAGCTTCAAGCTTGATGATTGATCGGTAATGATGTCGTTTTGCTTTAAATTGTTCTCTAAAATTCACAAAAGTACTCTTGGAGCATTACTTTTGAGGTGGTTTTGCGCTAAAAAGCTTGGAATTCAATAATTCATCAGTATTGCCACCATTTTGTCATAAAATATACTCTTAAATTCACAACTAAGCTCTTGGAAGATCACTGGCAAAATGGTTTTGTAGTAAAAAGCTTCAAGCTTGATGATTGATCGGTAATGATGTCGTTTTGCTTTAAATTATTCTCTAAAATTTGCAAAAGTGCTCTTGGAGGATTATTTTCAAAATGGTTTTTTGCTAAAAAGCGTTGAATTTAATAATTCATCAGTATTGCTACCGTTTTGTCACAAAATATACTCTTAAATTCACAACTAAGCTCTTGGAAGATCACTGGCAAAATGGTTTTGTAGTAAAAAGCTTCAAGCTTGATGATTGATCAGTAATGATATCGTTTTGCCATAAATTATTCTCTAAAATTCACAAAAGTACTCTTGGAGGATTATTTTCAAAATGGTTTTTTGCTAAAAAGCTTGGAATTCAATAATTCATTAGTATTGCTACCATTTTTTCATAAAATATACTCTAAAATTCACAAATAAGCTCTTCGAAGATCACTCGCAAAATGGTTTTGTACTAAAAAGCTTCAAACTTGATGATTAATCGGGACTGATGTCGTTTTGCCCTAAATTAATCTCTAAAATTCGCAAAAATGCTCTTGGAGGATTATTTTCAAAGTGGTATTTTGCTAAAAAGCTTGGAATTCAATAATGCATCAGTATTGCTACCGTTTTGTCATAAAATACACTCTAAAATTTATAAATAGTCTCTTGGAGATCGCTGCCAAAATGGTTTTGTGCTAAAAAGCATGAAATTTGATGATTTATCAATAATGGTATCGTTTTGCCATAAAAAATTTTCTAAGATTCATAAATGTGCTTTTGGGGGATTATTTCCTAAATAGTTTTTTGCTAAAAAGCCTCAAATCCTATAATTTAGCAGTATTGATATTGTTTTGCTATGAAATATTCTCTTAAATTCACAAATAAGCTTTTGGCAAACCATTGCCATAATAGTTTTTTGCTAAAAAGTTAAGAATTTAATAATTCATCAACATTGCTCTCGTTTTTACCTTAAATATTTTTAAAAATTAAAAAAAAAACTCTTGGAGGCTCACTGCCAAAATGGTTTCGTGCTTAAAAGCTTGACATTCGATGATTCATCAGTAATAATATAGTTTTGCCACAAAATGTTTTCTTTAACTTGCAAATAGGCTCTTGGTGAACCATTGCCATAATGGTTTTTGCTAGAAAGTTTGGAATTCAATAATTTATCAACATTGCTATCGTTTCTACTTTTGCCCAAATTATTCTCTAAAATTCACAAAAGTGCTCTTGGAGGATTATTCCCAAAATGCTTTTTTGCTAAAAAGCTTGGAATTTAATAATTCATTAGTGTTGCTACCGTTTTGTCATAAAATATTCTCTAAAATTCACAAATGTGCTCTTGGGCAATCACTACACAAATGGTTTTGAGCTAAATATTTTAAAATTCAATATTTCATCAGTATTGCTGTCGTTTTGCCACAAAATATTCTCTAAAGTTTACAAATAAGTCCTTGGGGGATCCCTGACAAAATGGTTTTGTGTTTAGAAGCTTGAAATTCGATGATTTATCAGTAATTATGTCGTTTTGCCACGAAATACTCCTTGAGGGTTACAAATGAGCTCTAAGGTGGGCCATTTCCAAAATGGTATTTTGCTAAATGGTTTGGAATTCGATAATCAATCAGTATTGCTATCGTTTAACCATAAAATATTTTTTTAAATTCACAAATAAGCTCTCCGGAGAACACTGCCAAAACGGTTTTCTGCTAAACAGCTTGAAACTTGATGATTTATCGGTAATGACATTGTTTTGACATAAATTATTCTCTAAAATTCACAAATGTATTCTTAGGGGATCATTCCCAAAATGATTTTGTCGTGAAACGTTTGGAATTCAATAATTCATCAGTATGGCTACCGTTTTGTCATAAAATATTCTTTAAAATTTAGAAACGTGCTCTTGGACAATCACTACAGAAATGGTTTTGAGCTAAATGTTTTAAAATTCAATATTTCATCAGAATTGCCATCCTTTTGCCACAAAATATTCTCTAAAGTTCACAAATAAGTCCTTGGGGGGTCACTGCCAAAATGGTTTTGTATTTGAAAGCTTGAAATTAGATGAATTATCAGTAATTATATTGTTTTGCCACAAAATACTCAACAAAATTAATAGTGAGCTCTTGGTGGGCCATTCCCAAAATGGTATTTTGCTAAAAGGTTTGAAAGCTGATAATTAATCAGTATTGCTATCGTTTCGCTATAAAATATAATTTTTAATTCGCAAATAAGCTCTTGGGAGATTACTGCCAAAATGGTTTTATGCTAAAAAGCTTGTAACCTAATGATTCATCGGTAATGAAATTGTTTTGCCCTAAATTATTCTGTAAAGTTTCCAAATGTATTCTTAGGGAGTCATTCCCAAAATGTTTTTATTGTAAAATGCTTGGAATTCAATAATTCATCAGTATCGCTAACGTTTTGTCATAAAAAATTCTCTAAAATTTACAAATGTGCTCTTGGGCAATCACTACACAATTGGTTTTGAGCTAAATATTTTAAAATTCAATATGTCATCAGTATTACTATCCTTTTGCCACAAAATATTCTCTAAAATTTACAAAAAAGCCCTTCGAAGATCACTGCCAAAATGGCAAAAATAAGTCCTTGAGGGATTAATATCAAAATGGTTTTGTGTTTAGAAGCTTGAAATTCGATGATTTATCAGTAATGATATCGTTTTGCCACAAAATACTCTTTAAAATTCACAAATAAGCTTTTGGTGGGCCATTCCCAAAATGGTATTTTGCTTAAAGGTTTGGAATTTGATAATTAATCAGCATTGCTATCGTTTTGCTATGAAATATTTTTTTAAATTTACAAATAAACTCTTGGGAGATCACTGCCAAAATGGTTTTGTGCTAAAAAGCTTGAGACCTAATGATTCATTGGTAATGAAATTGTTTTGTCCTAAATTATTCTCTAAAGTTCACAAATGCATTCTTAGTGGATCATTCCCAAAATGGCTTTATTATAAAATGCTCGGAATTCAATAATTTAACAGTGTTGCTATCGTTTTGTCATAAAATCTTCTCTAAAATTTACAAAAGTGCTCTTGAGCAATCACTACGCAATTAATTTTGAGCTAAATATTTTAAAATTCAATATTTCATCAGTATTGCTATTCTCTTGCCACAAAATATTCTCTAAAATCTACAAATAAGCCCTTGGAAGATCACTGCCAAAATGGCAAAAATAAGTCCTTGGGGGATCAATGTCAAAATGGTTTAGTGCTTAGAAGCTTGAAATTCGATGATTTATCAGTAATGATATCGTTTTGCCACAAAATACTCTTTAAAATTCACAAATAAGCTTTTGGTGGGCCATTCCCAAAATGGTATTTTGCTTAAAGGTTTGGAATTTGATAATTAATCAGCATTGCTATCGTTTTGCTATGAAATATTTTTTTAAATTTACAAATAAACTCTTGGGAGATCACTGCCAAAATGGTTTTGTGCTAAAAAGCTTGAGACCTAATGATTCATTGGTAATGAAATTGTTTTGTCCTAAATTATTCTCTAAAGTTCACAAATGCATTCTTAGTGGATCATTCCCAAAATGGCTTTATTATAAAATGCTCGGAATTCAATAATTTAACAGTGTTGCTATCGTTTTGTCATAAAATCTTCTCTAAAATTTACAAAAGTGCTCTTGAGCAATCACTGCGCAATTAATTTTGAGCTAAATATTTTAAAATTCAATATTTCATCAGTATTGCTATCCTCTTGCCACAAAATATTCTCTAAAATCTACAAATAAGCCCTTGGAAGATCACTGCCAAAATGGCAAAAATAAGTCCTTGGGGGATCAATGTCAAAATGGTTTCGTGCTTAGAAGCTTGAAATTCGATGATTTATCAGTAATGATATCGTTTTGTCACAAAATACTCTTTAAAATTTACAAATAAGCTTTTGGTGGCCATTCCCAAAATGGCATTTTGCTAAAAGGTTTGGAATTTGATAATTAATAAGTATTGCTATCGTTTTGGTATAAAATATTGCTATTTAAGAATCACTGTCAAATTGGTTTTGTGCTAAAAGGCTAGAAACTTGAAAATTCATCGGTAATAATATTAATTTCAAAGAAGGTTTCACCCCTTTACCACATCGGCAATTAAATAAATAATTACGCGATACGTATTTCGCCAGCAGAACTGGCATTTTCAAGCGCACCAATTTAAAAAGATTAGCAAAAGATACATCGACATCATCTGCATTCAGATTCAAATCGATACTGGCAGTCTTTTGCTTTCTTTCCTATTTCTAATTGTTTAGCACATCTGGTGCATGCAATTTTGACCTGCCACAAATAGCCTTCAATAAACTGGAGGCCGCCAATAGTCCTTTATCTCCGTTAAGGGTAACTGGCCTCTGATTGATATAAATTGTTTCGTATGCATCAAGTTCCCTGCTATTTGTGACCGATCTTAACAATTTTAAATTTTCAATGTTAATTTTGTGCCCTGTACATATCATATGTAGGGCGACACTTGATTTTTCCTCTCTATTGTATCTAAAATGAGCGATATGTTCTTTAAATCTGGTTTTAATGGATCTCTTGGTCTGTCCAACATATGACAAATTACAATTGTTACAGCTTATTTCGTAAATTCTGGAATCCTCAAGCTTGTCCAATTTATCCTTAGCATTACCCAAATTATTGCGGAGACTGTTATTGGCTGTGTACACTACTTTTATGTTGTTTTCTTTTAGAACTTTATTAATTTTATTGGTGATATTTGGGTAAAATGGTAATTTTACAACGGATCACAACGAAGGTAATAATATTGTTTTGTCATAAATTATTCTCCAAAATTTACAAATGTCTTCTTGGTGGATGATTCCCAAAATTGTTTTGTCGTAAAAAGCTTGGAATTCAATAATTCATCAGTTTTGCTACCTTTTGTTATAAAATATTCTCTTAAATTTACAAATGTGCTTTTGAGCAATCACTGCCCAAATGGTTTTGAGCTAAAAATTTTGTAACTTAATAGTTAATCAGTATTGTTATCGTTTTGCCATAAAATATTTTCTAAAATTTACAAATAAGCTCTTGGGGAATTACTGCCAAAATGATGTTGTGCTGAAATTCGATGATTCACCAGTAATGATATCGTTTTGCCATAAAATACTTTTTAAAATTTACAAATGAGTTCTTGCTGGACCACTCCCAAAATGGTATTTTGCTAAAAGGTTAGAAATTCGATAATTCATCGGTATTGCTATTAATTTGCCATAAAATATTTTTTTAAATTTACAAATAAGGTCTTGGAAGATCACTGTCAAAATGGTTTTGTGCTAAAAAGTTTAAAACATGATGATTCGCCAATAAAGACATTGTGTTGCCATAAATTATTCTCTAAAATTCACAAATGTGCTCTTAGGGGATCATCCCCAAAATGATTTTATCGTAAAAAGCTTGAACCTTAATAATTTATCAGTATTGCTGTTGTCTTGTCATAACATATCCTCTTAAATTTACAAATGTGCTCTTGGGCTATCATTGCACAAATGGTTTTAAGCTACAAATATTGAAATTCAATAGTTAATGAATATTGTTATCGTTTTGCCATAAAATATTTTCTCAAATTTTTAAATAAGCTCTTGGGAGATTACTGTCAAAATGATTTTGTGCTAAAATGCTTGAAATTCGATGATTTATCAGTAATGATATCGTTCTGTCATAAGATACTCTCCAAAATTTACAAATGAGCTCTTGGTGGACCACTCCCAAAATGGTATTTTGCTAAAAGGTTAAGAATTCGATAACTCATCGCTATTGCTATCGTTTTGCCATACAATATTTTTTTAAATTCACAAATAAGGTCTTGGGAGATCACTGCCAAAATAGTTTTGTGCTAAAAAGCTTAAACCTTTATGATTCATTGATAATGACAATGTTTTGTCATAAATTATTCTCTAAAATTCACAAATGTGCTTTTATGGGATCGTTCTTAAAATGATTTTATCGTAAAACGTTTGGAATTTAATAATTCATCTGTATTGCTACCGTTTTGTCATAAAATATTCTCTAAAATTTACAAATGTGGTCTTGGGCAATCACTATACAATTGGTTTTAAGCTAAATATTTTGAAATTTAATAGTTTATCAGTATTGCTATCGTTGTGCTACAAAATATTTTTTTAAATTCGCAAATAAGCTCTTGGGGGATCATTTCTAATATGGTTTTGTGTTAAAGAGCTTACAATCCGATAGTTCATCAGTAATGATATCGTTTTGCCATAAAATATTCTCTAAAATTCACAAATAAGCTCTTGGACTCTTGGGGGATCACTGCCTAAATAAATTTGTGCCAAAAAGCTTGAAATTCGATGATTTATTAGTAATATCGTTTTGCCATAAAATATTCTCCAAAATTTAAAAATGTGATCTTGGTGGACCATTCCCAAAGTGGTATTTTGTTAAAAGGTTAGGAATTCGATAATTCATCAATATTGTTATCGTTTTGCCATAAAACATTTCCTTAAATTTACAAATAAGCTCTTGGAAGGTCATTACTAAAATAGTTTTGTGCTAAAATGCTTGAAATTCGATGATTCATCTGTGGTGATATCGTTTTGACTTAAAATATCCTCTAAAATTTACAAATGTACTCTTGAAGGATCATTTCCAAAATGGTTATTCAACTAAAAAGCTTGAAATTCGATAATTTATTAGTATTGCTATCGTTTTGCTATAAAATATTTACTATAATTCACAAATGTGCTCTTGGTAAATCATTCCCAAAATGGTTTTTTAATAACAAATTTGGAATTAGATAATTCATCAGTATTGCTATCATTTTGCCATAAAATATCATCTATAATTTACAAAAGTGCCTTTGGGGATCACTGCCCAAATGCATTTGAACTAAAAATTTTGTAATTCGCCAGTCGTGAGTTTTTCTATTGTTTTGCCGTAAAATATTATCTAAAATCTACAAATGGGCTTTTAAGAAATCATCCCCAAAATGGTTTTTTGATAAAAATTTGAAATGATATAATTCATTAGTCGTCATCAATCGTCAGTCATTAATCGTTTTGCTATAAAATATTGTCTAGAATTAAAAAAGTGCTCTTGGGGATCATTGCCCAAATCAATTTAAACTAAAAATGTTTTTTTTTTTCAATTTATTTAACATTTCTTCGGCCCAGTTCGGAAATATTTAAATTTTTTATGGTTTGTTGACAATTTTCTAAACAATTTTTGAAATGCGACTACGTGATATTTAAATTCATTAAAAACGTCACTTCATGACAGTTTACAAAAAAGAAATGTTAAATAAATTGAAAAAAACATAATATTTCCGGTCACTAAGGGTCTACCATGAAGAATAAACTAAAAATGTTGGAATTCGCTAATTCATCAATATTGCTAGCATCTTGCCTAAAATATCTCTAAAATTCACAAATATGCTTTTGGAGCATCACTGCCCAAATGGTTTTGAGCTAAATATTTTGGAATTAAATAACTCATCAGTATTGCTATTGTTTTGCTTTAAAATATTCCTGAAAATTTACGACTGCGCTTTTGGGGCATCACTGGCAAAGAATTCAATAACTCATCAGTATTGTCAACAGTTTTCTACAACTAATCCCCTTAAATCAAAATGTTACTTTTGGAGGTTCAAGATTTTTAGAACAGTCGAAATTTGGAGGTAACCAAATTTCGAATGTTTTACAAATCTCGACTTTAATCGAAAAATGCCAGTTTTTCGAAATTCAGTAAACGTTTCAAAGAAGCTAAATTTCCAATTTGAAACTGACCTTCAGTGATGATCACTTTTGTTTTTTAAAATACCAAATTAGGGCCAACTTTTTATAAAAGAGTTCAAAGTTTTAACATTGGAAATGTTTATGTTGAGATATGGGGTGAAGTTTCGGGTTTTCGTTCAAGCTTGAAGAACAAGGTGTCGGTCGGTCGGACATACTCGGATCGCCAGTCGAGCGCTCTCGGCGTCGAGAAGCCGACATAATATGAGAGAATGTTAAGTTTACAGTTCACCGCAGTGCACCATATTCGTTTAACCCAGTGACGTTTCATTGGATAAGACTATCAGCTATGGATATTAAGAGTATGAAAAATAGCGAAAAGTGTAAGACATATTGAGAGCGTAAAAAACGTTTACGAGAGATTGAAAATAGAGAATCTAGTGAGTTAAGTACGAAAACACCACTAACAAAAACTGAACACAGTAGGCGGTATTGTGAGCATGTAAAGATGCGCAAACTTAAAAGTTCTGAAGTTTACACGGGTTACCCAAGTCAGCGGCCCTTTAGTGAGGGGTTATAATTCCATTATTATGCTGTAAACTCTTACCCTAAATCCAATTCACGTACTGTCTTCAAGTACTCAGTAAACGAATGTGGTAAAATATCTGCACTTATAATTTTTACGGCTCAAATAAATGTAAATTACTTTTACAATAAAGTTGACAAATTTTTGCTTGTAGATTAAATATATTTTAATATTTCATTGTTTTCGCTTTGTATTAAAATATTTCTTTCAAGAGCCATGAGCATAGATGCCTTAATATTATTTTGATTTAAATTATTTCGTAGTCTATTTGGTTATACGAGTATATTTCAATTTTAAAAATAATCTTTCAGAAGAAACTTGGCTAATGGAAATTGTAAATTTAGAAAAGATAAACATTGCAGAAATAACCTTAAAAATAGAAAAAAGTCGAAAGAAAAATATTTGAATATTCAAGTCTTCACTCGAAATCTCAAGTCGAATACTTCGATATTAAGGTCGAAAATAAAAAAAATAGCTAAATAAGGCCAAAATTTTGAATTCAGAAAAGTTGCGAGAAAAATAGTAAAAAAAATAGACAATTTTAGGAAAATATTCCAGGATTTCAAAAAATTCATAATGTTCTAAAATTTCAAAACATAGGTTAACATTTTGAGGTTAAAGATAAAACTTTGCAACTAAATCAAAATCATTTGAAAAAAATTAAAATATTTCATTTAAAGTCAAGATTTTAATTAAATGACTTGTGTTCTTAAAAAAAAGAGTCTTGATTAAATTTAAAACCTTAAAAATATAAAATTAAAGCTTTAACACTGGTTGAAACCTTTATTGTAAGAGTAGAAAGTAAAGTTTAAATTTTGGGATTTTAAAATTTGAGGCAACCCACCACTCATGATTTAATAAAAAAGGGGGTTTTAAATTTCGAAAAAAAAGTTGACGTTTCAAAATTTCGATAAAAAATCTTGAGTTTTCGATCTTATATATTTGTAATTTAAAGAATTTTTTAGGCTGAGGTCAAAATTTCGAAAATAAGTCAAAATCTTTAGAAATATTTAGAATTTATTATTTAACATAAAAATTTTAAACAAAACATAAATATTTATTGACAGTTCAATTAAAATAAATGACATTTTGAAAGGTTGAGGAATTTTGTAAAAAAGTCATAATTTCAAGAAAATACGCTATATTTATTTTTTTAATGCAACAACTTGGGTTAGACTCGCAAGACTGATGTTCAAATTTTGAATCCGTTTGAAATCCGAAGTTTTAAGAAAAAACACAAACATTGCAAGTTTGATGTAAAAATTTAAAAAAGTCGAAATTGTGGAAAAAATTTATTTTTGACAAATTTTCGACATTTTGAGTTTCGTTCAAATGAAAAAGTCAATAAGTTGACAATGAAATTTTTTTATGAACGTAAATCCCAAAGAAATTATCAGTGATTGACAACTGCAAGGTTTTAATACATTTGAATTGCTATCATAACAAACTTTCTGATGGAAAATTCTCATTTTTTGGATGTAGAATGGAAATTGTTACTGCTCTAGACTGTTTTATAAATTTGTGTATCTTAGTAATTCAAATCATCGTAAAAACGTGAAAGAAAATAGATTTCTGGAGGATTTTCTTTAGATTAGAAAATTTTAACCTCGCTGGATAAATAAGACGTCAAAATTACCCTTGAGGGATCAACCAAAATAATCAATAAGTAATCGAGTGCCGGGTTCGCTACGTTCTCTTCTAAAAAAAAAGTAGAGCACACTTGATACATTTGAACATCCGATAAAACTGTAACTGACATAAATTGAAATGTATTATTATTAAACGGCGCGAGTATAATTAAATACCATATATGTTGCTAAATTAAAGCCCTTATCGCTTCCCATTTTCGTTTTTAGATTCATCTAAGTGTTCAGTTCATTACGACAAGCGTATTTTTGATATTAAGAAATTTCATTATCTTTGCGATTCTGTGGAGGGAGATTCAAGTGACGTTATTGAATCATTGTCAGTATCAGCTAATTATTATTATTAATTAATTATGCAAGATCGCTTTAAAATAAAAGAACAGGTCCAACTGTCCTAAACATTTTTTAATTCACAAAAACCACACAACCCGGTCTAAGACAACTAATTAACTGTATTAAAGGTTTTAGAGCTTTCGGCAAAAAAAGGGAATTAATTTTATTTATTCCCATAATAGCCGAAAAATTAAACGATCATGCAAAGCGAAAATGGCAATCAGTACAACCAGTGCAGCTCTAGTTTTAATTAGAAATAGGTGCAGTAACTTTAAACAATGTCCAGCGTTGTTAAATCCAGGGTGTCGAGCTAACATCATTACTTCAGCATTAGTTAAAAAATTGTAATTTTCTTTAAAAGAGTTTGAAGTAATGTACCATATGAATCAAATCACATCTAAACGAATTCACGTGTGATCTGGAGTAAGATAAACAAAATCACAGAACCAACCTCAATTTTTAAGATTGATAAATTTGCCATTCAACTGCCCTCTAATGTTTTTTTCGATGATCCTGATTTCAATGCGAAATAATCTAAATAGATTTATTAACTGAAACAAGTGTGTAGTATGAGGTGCCGTTCAGGACATAATAATTTTTTATGAATATTTAATAAATCAAACAATTTATATTAAATTTGAAATTATATATTATTTCTTTCTTGCAGTATATTTAATTTTAATGAATATGGATATTTTAATCTTCTGTTAAAAATTTTATATAAATATTCTTAAATATCTCTTATAAAGATTTTATGTGATTTCAAAAATATTTATATAAAGTGTGATATATCAAACCACCGTAGCGGGCGCTAGAAGCGCTGGAACTTAAATTAAGGTTTGAAACTTTTTTTATTTTACTATTTATTTATTATTATTTTGTTATTATTATTATTATTAGCAGCATGCTGTCACTTTTTATGTCAGATTTTAGTGCTATTGATAAATATGTAAATATAATCAAGATTCAGGTGGCGACAACGAAAAATAAAATTGATATATAAATAATACCATACTCCATGCCCGATTCGTGCGGCTACTATCGCCTCTCACGGTCGTTTCATGTATCGCAGTTTATATAAATATTTTTAAAACCACATAAAACTTTCATATAAAATATTTAAAGAGATTTATGTAAAATTTCTATCAGGAGAATATAAATATTCATTTTTACAGAAATGAAGTATATTTCAAGAACGAAACTATATATAATTTAAAATTTTACATATATTGTTTGATTTATTAAATATTCATGAAAAATAATTATGTTGTGAACGGCGCCTCATAGTGTACTGTTCCTTCGAATATTTAACAACAATCAATTTAAATACCCGAATAGTGATCGACATCGGCAGTTCAGATTTCTAGCCCAATATTCGGAATGCAGTAGACCCGTCTAAAAATGTTTGGAACGTGGTATCCGAAAATCAATTTTGGCGAACTATAGAGTACTTTTCCCTTATAGTCCGAAACTTTTTGAAAAAGAGCATCTTGTAATCTGAATAATTACATATAAAAATGATGAGATAAAATCTATACTTAAGATTATACAATATTAAACTTCACGAATTAAGCAACAACAAAATAATAATAATAAATAACACAAGGTTTATTACAGAATTAACGTAATACGTATTGTTGTAAATCAATACATATTTTATATAATTATTATTATTTACTACTTCGAAGATACATAGATAATTGTCGTGGTGAATTACAAGGGATGTCGGATAAAACAAGGGTCTTCGTCACTAAGATTCTAGCCTTAATAATCTAAATAAATAAAGGTTTCATATTTCAACACGATCGGTAAAGAGGTTATGAAATGATTAATTAAATTATTTTTTATAACAACTTTGAAAGTCTGCAATTCGAAAAGTAAACATTTTTTATTAATTTTTTTTCGTAATTCGTATTTATTTATCATTCCGAATCAACTTCCAACGTTGTCTTTGAAATTTGTAAATACCCTGTATAACCTTGTATGTTAAATAAAGTGTTAATTATGTTTCTATTTGGTGTTATCATTTCCAATGTCTCCGTTGGTTGCAAGGATTGCGAAATCTGTGAATTTTTAAATTGAAATACAAATTTTGTCCCCTGAAACCAAGAAAGATTAAAAAACACAACAAAGGTTGCTCTAAAGAGGAACTTTTGTTGTTTGTTGTTTGTTGGTTGCTCTTGAGAGCAACCTTTGTTGTGTTTTTCTTGGTTTTCAACCAACAAACAACAAAACTTCCTCTTTAGAGCAACCTTTGTTGTCTTTTTAAATCTTTCTTTGTTTCAGGGGACAAGATTTGTATTTAAATTTAAAAATTTTGAATTCTTTTATTAAAAGTTAGCTAAGCAACTTTTGTTGATTGCTGTTTGTTGGTTGCTCTTTAGAGCAACCTTTGTTGTGGTTCTTAATATTTCTTGGTTTCAGGGGACAATAGTTATATTACACTCTTTAAAGGTTAGCAAGGACGACCCCGTGCCACCCAAATTTTTAAATTTATTGCGACTTTATGGAAAATTTTAGAATTGGGGTCGAATGTCCTCTTGGTTGATAACGACGAAGATAATTTTGTAGTAAAAAGTAATTATTAGATAATTCATTACTATTGCTGTCGTTTTGCAATAATATATTCTATAAAATTCAAAAAGGCGCTCATGGTGTATCACTACCAAATTGGTTTTGGGCTAAAAATATTGGAATTTGCTTATTTATCAGTATTGCTATAGTTTAGCCATAAAATATTCTCTAAAATTTATAAACGTGCTCTTGGAGGATCATATTCAAAATGGTTTCTTGCTAAAAGGTTAGAATTAAATAGTTCATCAATATTGATATCGTTTTGCCATAAATATTCTCTAAAATTCACAAATGTGCTCTTGGAGAATGATCGCCCAAACGAATTTGAACCAAATACTTTGGAATTCACTAATTTATTAGTATTGCTACCGTTTTGACATAAGGTATTATCTTAAATTCCCTATATTATCTAAAATTCACATAAGTCCTCTTAGAGAATCATTCCCAAAATAATTTTTTATTAGAGATTTTGAAAATAGATAGTTCATCAGTATTGCGATCGTTTTGCCATAACATAACCTCTAAAGTTCACAAATGTGCTCTTGGTGAATCATTGTCAAAATGATTTTGTACTAAATATTTTGGAATTTGAAAATTTACCAGTACTGCTCTTGTTTTGCCACAAAATATCCTCTAAAATTTACAAATAAGCTCATGGTGTATCACTGCCAAATTGGTTTTGAGCCAACATATTTGGAATTCGCTTATTCATTAGTACTGCTATGATTTTGCCTTAAAATATTCTCTAAAATTCATAAACCTGCTCTTGAAGGAACATACTGAAAATGGTTTTGTGCTAAAAACGTTAGAATTAGATAGTTCATCAATATTGATATCGCTTTGTCATAAATATTCTCTAAAATTTATAAATGTGCTCTTGGGGATCATTGCCCAGATGGTTTTGAATTAAATACTTTGGAATTCGCTAATTTATTAGTATTGCTATCGTTTTGCCATAAAAAAATTCTCTAATATTCTCTATATTATCTAAAATTTACAAAGTATCTCTTGGAGAATCATTCCCAACGAAATGTTTTGATTAAGATTTTGAAAATAGTTTATTATTATTGCAATCGTTTTGCCATAACATAACCTTTAAAATTCGTGAATATGCTCTTGGTAAATCATTGCCAAATTGATTTTGTACTAAACATTCTGGAATTCAAAAATTCATCAGTACTGTTCTTGTTTTGCCACAAAATATCCCCTAAAATTCATTAATGCGCTCTTGGTGGATCACTTTCAAAATAATTTTTAAACAAAAAGTTTGGAATTCTATAAATCATCAGTATTGGTACTATTTTTCCACAACTAATTATCTAAAATTAAAAATTTTTCTATTGGTGGTTTGCTATCAAAATAATGGAAAATGGGACCACATTTCGAAGATCATCGTTTAATTTCGAATATTTTTTTATAATTCCATACTAACGAAAACTGTGCATAAAAGAAGTTAAAAATTTTTAATTGACTTCGACCTTTTGGAATGACGTTAAAATTTACTTCACGTCGATTATCCTCTTGGTTGATCACGAGCAAAATAATGTTGTAGTAGGAAGCTAATAATCACCATGAACTCTAAAATTCAGATCAATTTTCAAAATTTACAAATACACTCTTCGTAAATCATTGCCAAAATAGTTTTGAGCTAAAAAGTTTGACATTGCCAATTCATCGTTACTGCCATCGTTTTGCCACAAAGTATTCTCTAAAATTCACAAATGTGCTATTGGTGAATCATTGCCAAAATGATTTTGTGCTAAAAATGTTCAAATTTAAAAATTCATTAGTTTTGCTTTTGTTTTGCCACAAAATATCCCCCAAAATTCACTAATACGCTCTTGGTGGGTCACTGTCAAAATAATTTTTAAACAAAAAGTTTGGAATTCTATAAATCATCAGTATTGGTACTATTTTTCCACAACTAATTATCTAAAAATAAAAATTTTTCTATTGGTGGTTTGCTATCAAAATAATGGAAAATGGGACCACATTTCGAAGATCATTGTTTAACTTCGAATATTTTTTTATAATTCCAAACTAACGAAAACTGTGCATAAAAGAAGTTAAAAATTTTTAATTGACTTCGACCTTTTGGAATGACGTTAAAATTTACTTCACGTCGATTATCCTCTTGGTTGATCACGAGCAAAATAATGTTGTGGTAAAAAGCTACTAATCACTATAAACTCTAAAATTCACAATAATTTTCAAGATTCACAAATACACTCTTGATAAATCATTGCCAAAATAGTTTTGGGCTAAAAATTTGACATTCGCCTATTCATCGGTACTGCTATCGTTTTGCCATAAAGTATTCTCTAAAATTCACAAATGTGCTCTTGGTGACTCATTGCCAAAATGACTTTGTGCTAAAAATGTTGAAATTTAAAAATTCATTAATTCTGCTCTTGTTTTGCTATAAAATATGCTCCAAAATTCACTAATACGCTCTTGGTGGGTCATTGTCAAAATAATTTTGAACCAAAAAGTTTGGAATTCGGTAAATCATCAGTATTGGTACCATTTTTCCACAACTAATTATCTAAAAATCAAAAGTCGATCGATGGTTTGCTATTAAAATAATGGAAAATGGGACCACATTTCGTTGATCATCGTTAATTTTCGAAATTTTTTCATAATTTCATACTAACGTAAACTATGCATGAAAGAAGTCAACAATTTTTAATTGAGTTCGACCTTTTGGAATTACGTTAAAATTTACTTTACGTCGAATATCCTTTTGGTTGATCACGAGCAAAATAATGTTGTAGTAGGAAGCTAATTATCACCATGAACTCTAAAATTCAGATCAATTTTCAAAATTTATAAATACACTCTTCGTAAATCATTGCCAAAATAGTTTTGAGCTAAAAAGTTTGAAATTGCCAATTCATCGTTACTGCTATCGTTTTGCCACAAAGTATTCTCTAAAATTCACAAATGTGCTATTGGTGAATCATTGCCAAAATGATTTTGTGCTAAAAATGTTCAAATTTAAAAATTCATTAGTTTTGCTTTTGTTTTGCCACAAAATATCCCCCAAAATTCACTAATACGCTCTTGGTGGGTCATTGTCAAAATAATTTTAAACCAAAAAGTTTGGAATTCGGTAAATAATCAGTATTGGTACTATTTTTCCACAACTAATTGTCTAAAAATCAAAAGTTTACTATCGATGGTTTGCTATCAAAATAATGGAAAATTGGACTACATTTTGATGATCATCGTTAATTTTCGATTTTTTTTCATAATTTCATACTAACGTAAAATGTGCATGAAAGAAGTCAACAATTTTTAATTGATTTCGACCTTTTGGAATTTCGTTAAAATTTACTTTACGTAGAATATCCTCTATAATGCACAGACCAATAGGTTTGAACATTTATTAGATTCGAAGTTTGGAAACCAAATACCGGTTTCGATCTTGTTAGATCTCGTCAGTTTGGTATATCCAACTCGAATGCTAATAAATGTTCCGACAAGTAAGTACTAGCATTCGAGTTGGATATACCAAACTGACGAGATCTAACAAGTTGGTTTCCAAACTTCGAATCTAATAAATGTTCAAACCTATTGGTCTGTGCATTATAGAATCATTGTCTTCTGGGAACTCTCCTAGAAAGCAACCGCTTCGCTAGGTGGCAGTGTTTCAACTGTTGGTAATTCAGCTACCTATGATTCGCTATACACGCCTGGAGGGCTGCATGAATTTGTAGTCTAGGTTGCAATCTTCTTGCGTAGAATATCCTCTTGGTTGATCACGAGCAAACTAATGTTGTGGTAAAAAGCTAATAATCACCATAAACTCTAAAATTTACATCAGTTTTCAAAATATTCAAATACAATCTTCGTAAATCATTGCCAAAATGGTTTTGGGCTAAAAAGTTTGACATTCGCCAATTCATTTATCGTTTTGCCATAAAGTATTCTCTAAAATCACAAAGGTGCTCTTGGTGAATCATTGCCAAAATGATTTTGTGCCAAAAATGTTTGAATTCAAAAATTTATTAGTTCTGCTCTTGTTTTGCCATAAAATATTCCCCAAAATTCACTAATACGCTCGTGGTGGGTCACTGTCTAAATAATTTTGGGCTAAGACGTTTGGAATTCGATAATTCATCAGTATCGCTATCATTTTTCCACAACAAATTATCTAAAAATCAAAATTTTACTTCTAACAGTTTGCCATCAAAATAATAGAAAATTTGGTCATTTTAACTTTCGTCGAAATTCGAAATTTATCTGTCACGACTTTGAGTGCAAAATTTGGAACTTTTCAAATCCTTAGTTAACTGTAGACGTTTCAGCAAAGATGAAATTTTGAACTGAAGGTTGAAATGTTAAGGTTTATTACCAAATTTCTTGGCAAACTTCAAATTTAAGGTCATCATTTTAAAAAAGTAATCGAAATTTCTAAATTATTTTTACTTCATGAGAAAATGTTCCTATTTTGGAGTTAAGGTTTTGGGCAATTATGAGAAAAATTGTGCTAAAGAGTCATCAAATAATTTATCAGTATTGCTGTCGATTTGGCATAAAATACTTTCTGAAATTTATAAATATTGTAACGCAATGTAAATAGATAGAATAGAATTGTAGAATTTAGTACTTAAGAAAAGTTTCTAGAAAGATCTGATAAGGGGAAAGCGGCCGCGATAACGAAACAAATGGCAGATAAGCGTTCCAGAAATTTCGGCAAGCGATAAGCCTTATCTGTCGAAAAGTTCTAGAAGCTGGAAGCCAAAACTATATAAGGCGGTCAGCTTTCCGTCGAGTCAGTTAGTTAGAGTCGGTGTAGTTAGTGAGTTAGTAGAAGTCAATAAGTGAGTTAATTGGTCAGTTATAGTTTGAGTTGAGTTTGAAAATAAAGTGGGTATTATTCAATTCACGTGTTAATCATTTCGAACCGATAAGCGCGTAACAATATACCCTTGGTGGGCCACTGGCAAATTGTCTGTGTGGTAAAAAGTTTGGAACTCGATAGTTCATCAGTATTGTTATCATTTTTCCACAACCCTTAATTCCATTCCCATTGAGTAGCATTTTTTTCACCAGTTGCTTCTTTCACTCCTCTAGATTTTCAGTTACCTTTTTTTTTGTTAAGAATTAGCAATGGAATGGACCAAACTTCGTATGAACGATGCAGGGAATTATTTCACGTTTGGTAGTCGTTATCAAAATAGAGTTTGCCATTTCGACTTTGCTAACTCAACATCTCTCGTAATCGCAACTTTAATTCTAAAAGTGTTTATTTTTTCAGAATTCCAAACTTTGGTGACGTTTGGGTAAAGTCAGCGAAGCCAGAGAAGCGAAAATTCGAGAAGGATACGAATTTTAAATAAAAGTTGAAAGTTCTAGAACTAAAAATCTTGTTTCCTGAAGCCAAGAAAGAATAAAAAACACAACAAAGGTTGCTCTAACGCGTTTCGTTAGCCAAGCTATCATCTTCAGAGAGATACTCTATCATCATCTATAGAGAGATACTTCATCATCTTCAGAGAGATACCCTCTGAAGATGATAGCTTGGTTATAGAAACGTGTTAATTTTTGAAGATAACCAAGGACCACTCGTTCCACCAAATTCTAGAATTAAAAAAAGACTAATTTCATAATAGTCGAAAATTTGCAAGCAGGATGATAATTGGTAAGTGGAAATTTCCACAAAAATTGGATTTAACTAAGGCAACAATTTTAAGGAATGCCGAACTGGTAAACATTTTACTGAAAATATCATTTTGAAAAACGGGGTCTTCTTTTGAGAAAGGTCCAAAGTTTTCGAAGAAAATCAAGTTTAGAAGACAGAAATCTTTCAAGAATGAAAACATTCAAGAAAAGGACTAATTTCGAAATAAAACTCGTCTTGCTGTGCCGTTGGAAGTTAAAATTTCGAAAAAAAATTGAATTTTGAAAAACAAATCAATCAGAGTCGCGGTTTAAGAAAAAGAATCGAAATTTTCAGATAGGGATCAAAATTTTAGAAAAACGACGAACTTTGGAAGAAAGTGGTAAATAAAAAATGAATATTTTGAGAAAAAGTTGAAATTTTGAGAAAAAGTTGGAATTTTGAGGAAAAGTTGGAATTTGAAAAAAATTTCCTAGAAAAAAGTAAAAATTTGAGAAAAGATTTTCAGAACTTTGAATTCTATAAAAAAGTCGAAATTTTTAGAAAATCAAATTTAACAAAAATGATGTAGTTTAGAAAAAAAATGGTCGTTATTGTGACAAAAGCCAAAGTTTAGAAAAAAAATCGTTCCGGAAACACTAACATTGATTTTTAGAACCAAAATAGTGTTACGTGCGTTATCGGTTCGAATAGATTACCACGTGTGAATTACACCACTTTATTACTAAATTAACTCGGCACGCTTCAACTGAACAGTAACTCACTACTTATTTACTAGTTGCTAACCCACTAACTAAACTGACTTCTAACTGACTCACTAATTACACTGACTCTAACTGACTGACTCGAGGACAAGCTGACCGCCTTTTATAGTTTTGGCCCCCGGCTTCTAGAACTTTTCGGCAGATAAGGCTTATCAGTCCCGAAATTTCTGGAACGCTTATCTGCCATTTGTTTCGTTATTGCTGCCGCTTTCCCCTTATCAGATCCTTCTAGAAACTTTTTTTATTTACTAAATTATATAATTCTGTTCTAAATTCTATTTCATCTATTTATATTGCATTACAATAGAAATTTCGAAAAAAAAACGAATTCTGGAACGACGTTTGGAATTTCAAAAATGTATGAATTTCATAAGACTTTTAATACTTCCGTTTTCATGTACCTTGATTTTCATTACAATCTAATATTTCAAAGGTCCCAATTAACAGGAATTATCTCGTGATTCCTGACCTCAACGAATGTTCAACGGGTGGATTAAATAAACTCAGTCTTGCTGCCAACCAAAGTAACAAGGGTGAATACAGCTTGGACCCCTACCATTTATTAAACTTCCGAATTGACACAAACATGAAATTTTAACAAAACATTACACATTTCATTTTCAGGAGACTTGCATGCGGTCGACGTTTGATTATAAACTACGTAAAGGATCACGAACTCTCATTAGGGGAGTCCTCGATCGAGGGATGGAGCAGTCGTCTATTTTTCGCCACTGCAACATTTTTTACTTCAGATTGATCGCTTTTGATGATCTTTCCTTTCCAAGTAAAGAATACTTTAAAACTGTCTTCTTATTTAAAAGAAATAAGGCGACAAGCGATAGAGGAGTTGGAAAATGTAAGAAATTTTTGCATCGAGGATTCTAAAATAGACCCATATTTTGAGTGTACTACATTAAAATTTTAACAAACGTGGCAAATGTGATGAAAATTGTGAGCTGTTCTACGCAGTTATAAAAAATTTAATAGATAGGTAATGAGGATTCTGCAACGCAAGTAAGATGCGATCGATAGCACGTTACCGAAAAAGCTATTAGAAACGTTGTGATTTTTAGTTTTTAACCTGATAGGCTCAAATCTATTCGAAACGAAGAATATGATGTTAGAGTTCGATAAGTAACCCTAGACGTCACAAAACTTTCAAAAAAATTTCTGTCTCAAGCGAACGTGGATTGGGTTATGATCATTATTTAAATTTTACGTAGCCACAGAAAAAGACTTTTGAGGATATAGAAGTAATCCTAGAAAAATAACGAATGCAACCACCATTTAAAACAAACAAATTTACGTTTGTTGCGTAAATTGTAAAACAAATTCAAGAAGTAGAGCAGCAAATTTCTTGCAACTGACTCAAAATTATAATGACGTTTCTTCGTCTGTAGTTATCGTTAGCAAATACTTTGTTAATCAACTCTCTCGATTACAATGCAAAGCATAAAATACGAATGTTCCCAAAGTGACTTAAAATAACCACCCCGGGAAAGAATTACCCTGGAATACACCCAACTAAGCCGATAGATGGAATTACGCCGCTTCGAATAATCTTTAATAATAGAAACGAGAAACTGCGCCGGCAAAACCAATCGAATTATGGAATTCTCATATTTCGCGGACCCTCATTATCCGTTGTGCTCTCGGATTGCGGAACGCAACTAGTTTAGAGAGTTTGCAGTTGCCACAAAAAATAAAACACGATCTTAATGCGATAAGTTCGAAACAAACGGGACGCAAACTTTAAAACTAATAGTTGGACCAACAATGCTGCAACACAGTTGCAACTTTCAAAAATACAGCCTGAATACCGTATTGAGACGTTAACGAAATGCCCCACTTGATGCCAATGCTGCAGACGAAACTTTTACGACTTTATAACGGTTCAAATCACTTGATATCTATTGGGGACTAACAAAAAAATTTGTTTTATAGCGGATTTAAATGTCTCGTAATCGTGTAAAAACAAGACAGTCGTGTCTTACTTACTTCATTACATGATAAGTATCATTACTTTATAAGTACATAGCGTAAAAACGATCACAATCGTGGCAAATCCAATCGAGTAAGAAGTGAGATATGAGTGGGATTCCGGCGCATCCGCCAATTCTTCGATCTGCAGCGTCTGCTTTCTTTCAGTCGGGATATACGACATTGGCTGACACCACTTTGTCCGATGACGTAAACATTACTCTGAAAGAGAGATCTATCGGTGGACGAAATCCCTGAAAGCCTTTAAACGTCAACAAAGCGATAGATACAAATGACGCTCGATCCCCCGTCTACAGTCTTCGACGATTTGTGTCCGATGAGGATATCTCTGTGATGCAGCGTTGGTTGGAGAGATGTTCTTGTCTATGACTTTGTCGGATGAATAAGTGTTTGACGCTTTTCCAATTCGGTCTCCGATATTGTCATCGAGACAAGCAAACGCTCTCGAAATGATACATCTGACAGATTGTTTATCTTCGATTACTTCGAAAGTTTTACCGATTCCAAATCGGCAGATCTTAAAATCCGATAACTTGTTCCTTTTACAGTTGCCTCATTCGAATTTCTGTTTACTGTGATAATTAGATTTGAATATTCACGGGATTGTTATTGTTATATTGATAGATACAATTTCCGAATTATTCTCAAGGGAAATTGAAGAGAATTATGGGCCATGACGGAGTCTATATGGAACTAATTATTCTGTTGAATTCTAAATACATCATTACACAGGATCCCTTCAAAATTGGCCCACTTATTCCAAGATGGGGATGTACGGCCATAAAGTCGTCCCAAACGACACATATATTTGCGTGGCAAGGGAGGACTTGATTTATTTACTCCGGGGGCTGCATAGCAGTGGCGGTCGGAAAGCCAACCGACTACCTCGTAATCACTATAGGCAATGCATGTTATCACCACCTGCTCTTAATTGAAATTTCCACTAGAAAGGTCGTTCCGCCGAGCCTACGTCTCGAATACGCGACATACCATCCATAGCAAGGTCGTTAATTTTCATAACTGTTTATTAAAATGATATTAGGGAAAACTGTGAACTAGGAAAATTTCTTGGGCTTAAGCTCGAATTATCAAAGAAACTTGATTACGACGGAAATTCTATGATAAATAAATTTTAAACTGATTTCGTGTGTTTTAATTTTTGTATCATCTTGCATGACTAAGACATTGGGGATATTAGTGAATGACGCTGCTATAACCTCATAGAGCCTCACACCACCAAAAGTACGTGATTATCGCACCTTGATCCACGACGCTGACGGTCGTGTTCTTATTATTTTTAGGCTCCTTATGCGTTCTTATGCAATTTTAATCTGGTGATCCCAATGTACTTCGAATTCAGAAGTTTGATCTTGCTGGGGACTTACGTTTCAAATCAACCACCCACGTAACACCTTGTCAAAAATTCTGAACCAATTGCATTGAGCCACTGCGAATTTAAAAAAAGTGTACGCAATATTACTTCCTCTATTTCATTGGGTAGGCTCTTTTCTGAATTCGAAGTGGCTCAATGCAATTGGTTTCGTATGTTTTAATTTTTTTATCATCGTGGATGACTAGGACATTGCGGATAGTAGTGAACGACGCTGCGACAACTCCATAGAGCCTCACTTCACCAAAAGTACGTGATTATCGCACCTTCATCCATGACGCTGACGGTCGTGTTCTTATTATTTTTAGGCTCCTTATGCGTTCTTATGCAATTTAAATTTGGTGATCCCAATGTACTTCGAATTCAGAAGTTTGATCTTGCTGGGGACCTACGTTTCAAATCAACCACCCACGTAACACTTTGTCAAAACATCTGAACCAATTGCATTGAGCCAAAGCGAATTTAAAAAAAGTGTACGCAATATTACTTCCTCTATTTCATTGGGTAGGCTCTTTTCTGAATTCGAAGTGGCTCAATGCAATTGGTTTCGTATGTTTTAATTTTTTATCATCGTGGATGACTAGGACATTGCGGGATATTAGTGAATGACGCTGCGACAACCCATAGAGCCTCACACCACCAAAAGTACGTGATTATCGCACCTTCATCCATGACGCTGACGGTCGTGTTCTTATTATTTTTAGGCTCCTTATGCGTTCTTATGCAATTTAAATCTGGTGATCCAAATGTACTTCGAATTCAGAAGTTTGATCTTGCTGGGGACCTACGTTTCAAGTCAACCACCCACGTAACACCTTGTCAAAAATTCTGAACCAATTGCATTGAGCCACTGCGAATTTAAAAAAAGTGTACGCAATATTACTTCCTCTATTTCATTGGGTAGGCTTTTTCTGAATTCGAAGTGGCTCAATGCAATTGGTTTCGTATGTTTTAATTTTTTTATCATCGTGGATGACTAGGACATTGGGGATATTAGTGAATGACGCTGCGACATCCCCATAGAGCCTCACACCACCAAAAGTACGTGATTATCGCACCTTCATCCATGACGCTGACGGTCGTGTTCTTATTATTTTTAGGCTCCTTATGCGTTCTTATGCAATTTAAATCTGGTGATCCCAATGTACTTCGAATTCAGAAGTTTGATCTTGCTGGGGACCTACGTTTCAAATCAACCACCCACGTAACACCTTGTCAAAAATTCTGAACCAATTGCATTGAGCCACTGCGAATTTAAAAAAAGTGTACGCAATATTACTTCCTCTATTTCATTGGGTAGGCTTTTTTCTGAATTCGAAGTGGCTCAATGCAATTGGTTTCGTATGTTTTAATTTTTTTATCATCGTGGATGACTAGGACATTCGGGGATATTAGTGAATGACGCTGCGACAACCCCATAGAGCCTCACACCACCAAAAGTACGTGATTATCGCACCTTCATCCATGACGCTGACGGTCGTGTTCTTATTATTTTTAGGCTCCTTATGCGTTCTTATGCAATTTAAATCTGGTGATCCAAATGTACTTCAAATTCAGAAGTTTGATCTTGCTGGGGACCTACGTTTCAAATCAACCACCCTCGTAACACCTTGTCAAAAATTCTGAATCAGTTGCATTGAGCCACTGCGAATTAAAAAAAAAGTGTACGCAATATTACTTCCTCTATTTCATTGGGTAGGCTTTTTTCTGAATTCGAAGTGGCTCAATGCAATTGGTTTCGTATGTTTCCATTTTTTTATCATCGTGGATAAATAGGACATTGCGGATATTAGTAAATGACGCTGCGACAACCCAATAGAGCCTCACACCACCAAAAGTACGTGATTATTGCACCTTCATCCATGACGCTGACGGTCGTGTTCTTATTATTTTTAGGCTCCTTATGCGTTCTTATGCAATTTAAATCTGGTGATCCCAATGTACTTCAAATTTAGAAGTTTGATCTTGCTGGGGACCTACGTTTCAAATCAACCACCCTCGTAACACCTTGTCAAAAATTATGAATCAGTTGCATTGAGCCACTGCGAATTTAAAAAAAGTGTACGCAATATTACTTCCTCTATTTCATTGGGTAGGCTTTTTTCTGAATTCGAAGTGGCTCAATGCAATTGGTTTCGTATGTTTTAATTTTTTTATCATCGTGGATGACTAGGACATTGCGGATATTAGTGAACGACGCTGCAACAACTCCATAGAGCCTCACTCCACCAAAAGTACGTGATTATCGCACCTTCATCCATGACGCTGACGGTCGTGTTCTTATTGCTTTTAGGCTCCTTATGCGTTCTTATGCAATTTAAATCTGGTGATCCCAATGTACTTCAAATTCAGAAGTTTGATGTTCTTGCTAGGGACCAACGTTTTGAATCAACCACCATGGCAACACCTTGTCAAAAATTTTGAACCAATTGCATTAAGCCACTGCGAATTTACAAAAAGTCTATGCACTATTACTTCCTCTATTTTATTGGATAGGCTTTTTTTTTAATTTGAAGTGGCTCAGTGCAATTGGTTCAGAATTTTGGACAAGGTGTTATGAGGGGGGTTGATCCGAAACGTGAGTCTCCAGCAAGAACATCAAACTAAACAAAAAACATCAACAAAAAAAAATTTGAAATACATGGGATCCCCAGATTTAAATTGCATAGGAACGCATTAGGAGCCTAAAAACAATAAGAACACGACCGTCGGCCTCACGGATGAAGGTGCGACAATCACCTACATTTGGTGGTGTGAGGCTCTATGGGGTTGTCGCAGCGTTATTCACTAATATCCGCAATGTCCTATTCATCCACGATGATAAAAAAATTAAAACATACAAAACCAATTGCATTGAGCCACTTCGAATTCAGAAAAAAGCCCACCCAATGAAATAGAGGAAGTAATATTGCGTACACTTTTTCTAAATTTGCAGTGGCTCAATGCAATTGGTTCAGAATTTTTGACCAGTTGTTACGTGGGTGGTTAATTTGAAACGTAAGTCCCCAGCAAGATCAAACTTCTGAATTTGAAGTGCATTGGGATCACCAGATTTAAATTGCATAAGAACGCATAAGGAGCCTAAAAATAATAAGAACACGACCGTCAGCGTCATGGATGAAGGTGCGATAATCACGTACTTTTGGTGGTGTGAGGCTCTATGAGGTTGTCGCAGCGTTGTTCACTCTGTTGGGTTGTCACTAATAACGTCATAGCATGTATTAAAATTATTCCATAGTTTTTTCTAATTAATTTTAACGGTAGCTTACCAAGCATAGCATATATATCCGGTCAAAACAACGACTCCTACATTGTAATGCAGCGAGCCCCAGTTACATTACGACGTCAGCATGTGTAGCTAGCTCTATACCTTCGGCGTCATCGAGCGTGGACCAGGTGGAACACCGTGGGCAAATAAAACCGGGACATAAATGGACCGTAGTAAGAAGATTTATGTTTTCGGTCAGCTCCGAAGGCTAGTAAAACATTTACAACTGGCCAGCACCCGATCATGAATGTGTGAAAGGTGCAACTCATCGAAAACCTTCTAAATGTCGCTTCGAGATGGAAGGACGTGCTCGTTCTCCGTTCCGACCTAATTAAAATTTTACGTTCGAAGTTGTAAACTGTATAATTGTTTAAAGTCGAGGGGGCCGTTACTTCTGCATCCATCGTGAGCCGTCTGGCGAAATTCAATTCCGCGGTATACGCTTTTTATGGCGAATTGAAAGAGGAAAGGTCTGTTGACTATGTTGCGCAAATATTTACGGTTAAGTTCGTAGACACGTCATCAAATAGTAAAGAGAGAAGAAGATGAGTATGCAGATGTGTGAAACAATTCTTTAATAATGAGTGCCCTGCCACCAGAATGATTGCTTTTCAGATAAGAGTTGCAGAGGCTTTAAGTTGCTCAGTAGCAGCTTATAGTATTTTAGATTGACGTAAACGTTAACTGAGTTAGGTTAAATTTTGAAATGAACATAGTACTGTCATGCTAACAATGCAAAAGTTGCATGTTCTAGTCCCTTCTTCGTTAAACTTTTATTAAGTTCTTACAGTATATTCGTTATTTGTATTTGCAGCTTTTGTTAACTGCTAAAGTAGTTTGAAAAGAAATCCACAAATTATTGTATAACAAAAACAAAAACACCTGGTAAGAATGGACATAAAGCATAATAAAGTATAATTTTCAAGCTTTTTAAGCTTCATTGTTCATCATAGTCCCCGTTAAAAGTAACATATTTTTCCCAAACTGTAACTAGTTTTATCATTTCGTCCTTGAAAAATTCAAGTAGGACGGCGTATCTACCATTTTTTATATTTACAGTAATGATGAAGGCACCAGCGCACCAAAACGTGGTTTAGTGCATCACGAAGAGCTGCGCATCACCAAAGTTAGAGGAACGTGACTGCCACGTATCCATCCGTAAAGTTGACGGTCGTATTTTCGATGTTTTCAAGCTCCTAATGCGTTTCCAGGCGGTTCTAATCAAACGATACCGATGCATTTCTAATTTAGATGTTTGATATTCCTGCTGCTGTTCCTTGCAACTCCTTGGTTCTGTTTAATTCGTGGGACCAAATTGATACGGAGCATTTTTTCATATTTTCGGTACCATATGTACAGCTGTACAGCTGAATGAAATTCTCAGGTAGGTAATACATTTCTTAATCTATTATTTTGTTCATTTTATATTGTTTAATCGCGCGGGAAGTTTCTTTTCGGATGTTTAATTTGATTTATATCCGTATGGAAGAAGAAGGTTATGCCCGCAGAATTTCTCGACTTAGTCAGAAGATTGTAACCGAGAAAGTTGTATATTAGTCATAACTCGTTAGTTATTCTGGGGTTTTGCTATATGCAGCGACGCGATATTACCACCAATTCGCGAGCAACCTCACGTAACTCCCTCAAAAGAAGGAATATTTCAAAATATTTTCAAACTTTCGAATTTGTCCAAGCGAATCAACATCCTGTTAAATTTCAAAATTAAATAAAAATATCTCGAGCTAGAATTAGTTTCGTTTTGTTTTGGATTTTTAATTTGATCTACGTTTGTAATGAAGGAAAATATTGCGCCTCCATAATTTGTCAATCTAGTCACGAGATCGCAAGCGAGAAAGTTATATATTAATTTGTACTTGTTGGTTACTGCGAGGTTTTGCTATATGTGAAGGGTGTAGTGACGCGATATTACCACCCATTCGCGAGCAAGTTCACATAATTCTTCTAAAAGAAGAAACATTTAAAAAATGTATCGAACTCTAGAATTTGATTAAGTGAACCAGCATCCTGTTAAATGTTAAAATGTTTTTAAAAAAAATATTAAAAACTAAAGGTATTTTTTTTCTTTTCAAATTTTTACTTTGGTTTACGTTTGTATTGAAACAAAAGGTTGCGGCCTCAGGATTTGTCGATCTAGTCAGGAGATCGCACTCGAGAAAGTTGTACATTATTATTACTCGTTGATTGCTCCCAGGTTTTGTCATATATGTAGGATGCAGTGACGCGATATTAGCACCCATTCGCGAGCAACCTCACGTAACTCCCTCAAAAGAAGAAATATTTCAAAATATTTTCAAACTTTCGAATTTGTCCACGCGAATCAACATCCTGTCAAATTTAAAAATTAAATAAAAATATCTCGAACTAGTATTAGTTTCGTTTTGTTTTGGATTTTTAATTTGATCTACGTTTGTAATGAAGGAAAATATTGCGCCCCCATAATTTGTCAATCTAGTCACGAGATCGCAAGCGAGAAAGTTATATATTAATTTGTACTTGTTGGTTACTGCGAGGTTTTGCTATATGTGAAGGGTGTGGTGACGCGATATTACCACCCATTCGCGAGCAAGTTCATGTAATTCTTCTAAAAGAAGAAACATTTAAAAAATGTATCGAACTCTAGAATTGGATTAAGTGAATCAGCATCCTGTTAAATGTTAAAATGTTTTTAAAAAAAATATTAAAAACTAAAGTTATTTTTGTTTCTTTTCAGATTTTTATTTTAATTTACGTCTGTATTGAAGGGAAAGCTTGTGACCTCAGGATTTGTCGATCTAGTCAGGAGATCGTATACGAGAAAGTTGTATATTATTATTACTCGTTGATTGCTATTAGGTTTTGTCATATATGTAGGATGCAGCGACGCGATATTAGCACCCATTCGCGAGCAACCTCACTTAACTTCCTCAAAAGAAGAAATATTTCAAAATATTTTCAAACTTTCGAATTTGTCCAAGCGAATCAACATCCTGTTAAATTTAAAAATTAAATAAAAATATCTCGAACCAGAATTAGTTTCGTTTGGTTTTGAATTTTTAATTTGATCTACGTTTGTAATGAAGGAAAATATTGCGCCCCCATAATTTGTCAATCTAGTCACGAGATCGCAAGCGAGAAAGTTATATATTAATTACTACTTGTTGGTTACTCTGCAGTTTTGCTTAATGTGAAGGATGTAGCGACGCGATATTACCACCCATTCGCGAGCAAGTTCACGTAATTCTTCTAAAAGAAGAAACATTTTAAAAATGTATCGAACTCTAGAATTTGATTAAGTGAATCAGCATCCTGTTAAATGTTAAAATGTTTTTAAAAAAAATATTAAAAACTAAAGGTATTTTTTTTCTTTTCAAATTTTTATTTTGGTTTACGTTTGTATTGAAGGAAAAGGTTGCGGCCTCAGGATTTGTCGATCTAGTCAGGAGATCGCACTCGAGAAAGTTGTATATTATTATTACTCGTTGATTGCTCTTAGGTTTTGTCATATATGTAGGATGCAGCGACGCGATATTAGCACCCATTCGCGAGCAACCTCACGCAACTCCCTCAAAAGAAGAAATATTTCAAAATATTTTCAAACTTTCGAATTTGTCCAAGCGAATCAACATCCTGTTAAATTTAAAAATTAAATAAAAATATCTCGAACCAGAATTAGTTTCGTTTTGTTTTGGATTTTTAATTTGATCTACGTTTGTAATGAAGGAAAATATTGCGCCCCCATAATTTGTCAATCTAGTCACGAGATCGCAAGCGAGAAAGTTATATATTAATTTGTACTTGTTGGTTACTGCGAGGTTTTGCTATATGTGAAGGGTGTGGTGACGCGATATTACCACCCATTCGCGAGCAAGTTCACGTAATTCTTCTAAAAGAAGAAACATTTAAAAAATGTATCGAACTCTAGAATTTGATTAAGTGAATCAGCATCCTGTTGAATGTTAAAATGTTTTTAAAAAAAATATTAAAAACTAAAGTTATGTTTGTTTCTTTTCAAATTTTTATTTTGATTTACGTCTGTATTAAAGGGAAAGCTTGCGGCCTCAGGATTTGTCGATCTAGTCAGGCGATTGTTATCAAGAAAATTTTATATTATTATTACTCGTTGATTGCTCTTAGGTTTTGTCATATATGTAGGATGCAGCGACGCGATATAAGCACCCATTCGCGAGCAATCTCACGTAACTCCTTCAAATGAAGAAAAATTTTATAAATTTTTTGAACTTTTGAATTGATTTAGTGAATCAACATCCTGTTAAACTTAAAACTGATTTTCAAAAAAATATTTAAAAACTTATTTTTGTTGAATTAAAACACTTATATTGTTTTCCTGAAGCACTGAACTAAACACTGTGGCTTGTGATTAATCATCATTAATTTTTCTGTAATAATCAAGTCGATTGAAGGTAAAATTAAATTTGATGCAGTTAATGCATCGACATCGTTAATCTTAAAAATTATGTCAAGATTTTCTACTAATAAGTCGAAAAAAGGGGGATTCATCGAGCAACAAAGTTGGAATGGTGTATTCGACCGACTAGCTCGACCAGCATCTGTGCGTCGACCCAACAAACCAGCCAGATAATTCGGAAAAGCTCCGAGAAATAAAACTACGTCGATGCACCCTTTCCACAACGACGGCAGTGTGAAAACACCACCATGCAATAATCCGGATTTAGTCGGCGCTGAAATAAGGGAACGACCGCCGTAATAGCCCACTGGCCTAGACCATGACCATATAGCAAGCTTATGTTGCTTTCTCATTACACCAATACTAATAAATTCACAATGAACCGGAAAGGTGCAACATTGGCCCCCAACTGTTTTCATTTTGATTTATTTATTACGTCAGTTTTTCATTTAATGTAACGAAAATTCGGCAAATCTATTTTTTATATTTCAAGTAATGGTAAATGCACCACGCACCAATGTGATTAAGTGCACCACGAAGAGCCACGCACCACTAAAGTTAGAGGATTGTGATTATCACACATTCATCCGTGAGAATGACAGGTCAAATTTTCAGTTCTTTTTAGGCTTCTAACGCGTTCCCAAGCAGTTAAAATCTGGGAATGCTGACGCATTTATAATTTCAGATATTTGATGTTTCCTGTTAGAAGGTAACTTTTGAGCACCCTCAAACTTTTAGAGTCTGTATTAAAGGAAAAGTTTACGTCCCTAGGATTTGTCGATCTAGTCAGGAGATCGTCCGTTTTTCATTTAATGTAACGAAAATTCAGGCGAATCTATTTTTTATATTTCAAGTAATAGGTAAATGCACCACGCACCAACTGTGAATTTAGTGCACCACGAAGAGCCACGCACCACTAAAGTTAGAGGATTGTGATTATCACACATTCATCCGTGAGAATGACGGTCAAATTTTCAGTTCTTTTTAGGCTCCTAACGCGTTCCCTAGCAGTTAAAATCTGGGAATGCTGACGCATTTATAATTTAAATGTTTGATGTTGCTTTAAGAAGGTAACTATTGGCACCCTCAAACTTTTAAGAGTCTGTATTATAGGAAAAGTTTACGCCCCTAGGATTTGTCGATCTAGTCAGGAGATCGTAAATGGTAACGTATTTAACTTAAAACTTGCTTGTTGCTCTAAGATATTGCTACATATGGCCTTTTTATTCTTTCATTTTTGCATATTCCCTCATGCTTCTCTTTTTTTTCTCTTTTCATTTTTCATTTTTCATTTATTGTTTCTTTTCCTTGTTCCTGAAGAAGCCCCCTACGACGGTGAGTGAAACGTCGAACACTTTTAGTAGTTCTTTGACACGGTCCACTCCCGGAAGAAGTATATTCTGTACTGACTGTGGCTGTGGAAGCCTTCGTTATCATATATATGAAGGATGCAGCGGTGCGATACTACCATCAATTCGCGAGCATCTCACGTAACTGCTTTTAAAAAAGAAAATGTTAAGTTTTACAGCTGCATTCAATGTTATAAAGGCCATTACCTCACCCATTTATTGGAATTGTGCCTTGCGAAAAAAATTTTACAATGCAAAACGCCTTTTGCGTAGTTTAATAAACAATACTTTTTAGTTTTACTTCTTGTTTATTTTGAATGTCGTTCAAGATGCAGCGCACCATAAAAAAAGGGAGGAATTTAAGGCCCGATTAAAGGTCCGGCGGGTAACTGAAGCGCGAGATACATTCGCAAACATTAAAGTTGGACAAGCTAAAGTAGGTGGAAGCCTTGAGAGTTTGTTCTGCGAGCAAGCCAGACCAACGCAAACTTCTAAATCGTTTTAGATTGCAAAAGTTCAGTGTGGCGTATTATAAGACTTTATTAAAATACTTGGAAGGATCAATCAAATTGTATAAAACCTGGGTATATATAAAAAGAGAAAATTTTAATAAAGTCTGCGACTCTCTATAACTCATCGGATCCCTCTCATTTTTCAAAGCGAGAAGAGGCAGAAAAAAACGTATTTCTTTTGACACATTTAATAAACCCCATTTTGAAGTTTATTGTTAGGTGTCGTGCTGAGACAGGACCTTATTGGCAGTTTCAACAGCGTTGATTGATTTTCATTTCCGAAAGTTTTATAGTTTTAATAAAGGCAGGGGAGATGTCAAATATATCGAGCTTTGGGATATAGTTAAAGTGCTCATTTTCCTCCTCCTTCCATCTCCCAAAGATAAAATTTTATCCTTTTGTTCTAATGGCGTGTTTCTTCTTGTAGTTCAGTGTACATAGGAGAAACAAGGCGATCATTTAAGACGCGAATATCCGAGCAGCAAAGATGTCTTCGGTCTGGTTTATTTTCGCAGTCAGCCATTGCCGAAGCCTTCGTTTTCATATTCGGGCTTATCTAAAGTAATCACTTCTAGATGGTCTGCGATAGTAACGTTGGTACCGTAGGCTTGATGTATTATTCTTTGGAGGACAAAAACTCCTATCAATAAGTTAGTATCTTGTGTATTTAGCAAAATCAACATTTGAACTTGGTAGAGAGATTAAAACATCGAAATTTTCCATCATTTTACCAAATACCGTATTATTCAACATTTGAAACAAACTACTTTGTAGCTTTGTTATTGCGGGCTTGCAAAGACCGCTATCAATGTAGAGAAGATTGATTTTTGTAAATAACTAAAAACTAAGACTAAAACTTAGTTTTGGTTAATATTTCAAATCCATAGAGCAAGATGATAACGAAGGCTTTTACGGCCAGAGTCAGTGCAGGATGTACTTCTTCCAAGATTGGACCGTATCAAAGAACTACTAAAAGTGATCGACGTTTTGCCCACCATCAGAAGAGTTTGAGAGTGGACATACTGAGTTACCGGGCTCTTCTGTCTAAACTTTCTTATTCTTTGTACCAATTCTTAACTCAGAAGAGTTTTGTCTTTAATATGGTGAACATATTGAGTTACCGTGCTCTGATGTTTTGAAATTAGTCTTTTTATTCTTTAATTTTTGCATATTCCCTCACATTCCTTTTTTCATTTATTGTTTCTTTTCTTTGTTGCTGAAGAAGCCCATTACGATGGTGGGCAAAACGTCGAATACTTTTAGTAGTTCTTTGACACGATCCAATCCCGGAAAAAGTATATCTTATACTGACTCTGGCGGTGGAAGCCTTCGTTATCATATTCGAGCTCATTTAAAGTAATAACTCCTAGACAGTCTGCGATAGTAATGTTGGTATCGTAGGCTTGATGTATTATTCTTTGGTGGACAAAAACTCCTATCAATAAATTAGTATCTTATGTATTTAGCAAAATCAACATTTAAACTTGGTAGAGAGATTAAAACATCCAAATTTTCCATCATTTTACCAAATACCGTATTATTCAACATTTGAAACAAACTACTTTGTAGCTTTATTATTGTGGGGGCTTGCCAAGACCGCTATTAATGTAGGGAGGATTGTTTTTTGTAAATAACTAAAAACTAAGACTAAAACTTAGTTTTGGTTAATATTTCAAATCGATAGAGTACGATGATAACAAAAGCTTCTACGTTCAGAGTCAATGCAAGATATACTTCTTCCAAGAGTTTCGCCTCTTGTATGGTAGACATACTGAGTTACCGGGCTCTTCTGTCTAAACTTTCTTATGCTTTGTACCAATTTTTAATTCAGAAGAATTTCGCCTCTGGTATGGTCGACATACTGAGTTACCGTGCTCTCATCTTTTGAAATTGGCCTTTTCATTCTTTCATTTTTGCATATCTCTTCATATTTTTCTTTTCATTTATTTTTCTCTTCTTTGTTTCTAAAGAAGCCCCTTACGATGGTGGGCAAAACGTCGAACACTTTTAGTAATTCTTTGACACGATCCAATCTTGGAAGAAGTATATCCTGTACTGGCGGTGGAAGCCTTCGTTATCATATTCGGGCTCATTTGAAGTAATAACTTCTAGATAGTCTGCGATAGTCTGCGATAGTAACGTTAGTATCGTAGACTTAATGTATTATTCTTTGGTGGACAAAAACTCCTATCAATGGTTTAGTATATAGTGTATTCAGCAAAATTAACATTTAAACTTGCTGGAGAGAATAAAACATCGAAATTTTCCATCATTTTACCAAATACCGTGTTATTCAACATTTGAAATAAACTACTTTGTAGCTTTGTTATTGTGGGCTTGCAAAGACCGCTATGAATGTAAAGAGAATTCTTTTTTGTGAATAACTAAAAACTAAGACTAAAACTTAGTTTTGGTTAATATTTTAAATCAATAGAGCAAGATTTAACGAAGGCTTCTTCGGCCAAAGTCAGTGCAGGATGTACTTCTTCCAAAATTGGACCGTATCAACGTCGAACACTTTTAGTAGTTCTTTAACACCGTCCAATCCTAGAAGAAGTATATCCTCTACTGCTCATTTTCCTACTTTGACGCAAAATTCCGGGATCCTGACAAGCGTAAAGGTTACAAAAGCTTCCAGCCTAATTATTTTTTTCGATAACTGGACAATAAAAATTTTTATCAAGCGTAATATTTTTTGTAATTTATTTGCGAAGTATTCATATTTGTATGCAGTTTTATTGGCAAAGAAAAAGCCAATAAAACTGCATACAAAGCGTAATATTGTTGCTCACAAATTGGTTACTCACCTTCACAAAATATTAATTATTGCATGACAAAATTCAGAAGCTCATTTTGTTGTAAAAAGTTATGTTGTAAAAAGTTATGTGTTCTAATAATGGCTTTGATTCGTTGAGGAGGCAATTCATTAGAATAGTCCTTTTTTTGAACTTTTTTTGTAAACTTGATTGAATAAATATTGACTTTAGCAAGTACCAGGAACAACTAAATCAGGACATCATCGGAATTATAAGATTGGAATCCATTTGTCAGAAGAAGCTGTTGCAGCAGAAAGACGAACGAGACTAAGTACGACGCTCGGAAGGTCATAACAACTACAAGCGCATTCGGAGCCCAAAAATAACGATAACTCGACCGTCAACTACTCGGACGACGTAAGATAATTACGTATCCTAGCGTTGGCCATGCGCCCCTTTATCGGTTGAGAAGGCAGCGGCCCAAACTATATGGCCCATCAGTGGCTATCAAAACGATAGCATTCAAAAATCCATAACCGATTCGAACCTTGGGTGAACGCTACAAAAGTTTGCTTTACACAATACAGGCCTGATAGGGAACTAGTCATTTATATAAAATCAATCGTTGCCGATTGGCTATTTCAACATATGACTGGTTGTCAATATATTGTGAATGCAAGTAGAATGCAACCTAGACTACAAATTCATGCAGCCCTCCAGGCGGCGTGTATAGTGAATTATAGGTAGCTAAACTACCAACAGTTGAAACACTGCCACCTAGCAAAGCGGTTGCTCTCTAGGAAAGTTCCCAGAAGACAAGGATTCTAATGCACAGACCAATAGGTTTGTCGTATGCAAGTAGAATGCAACCTAGACTACAAATTCATGCAGTCCTTCAGGCGTCTAGAGTGAATCATAGGTAGCTAAACTACCAACAGTTGAAACACTGCCACCTAGCAAAGCGGTTGCTCTCTAGGAAAGTTCCCAGAAGACAAGGATTCTAATGCACAGACCAATAGGTTTGTCGTATGCAAGTAGAATGCAACCTAGACTACAAATTCATGCAGCCCTTCAGACGTCTAGAGTGAATCATGGGTAGCTAAACTACCAACAGTTGAAACACTGCCACCTAGCAAAGCGGTTGCTCTCTAGGAAAGTTCCCAGAACTTCAAAGTTCCCACACTTCGAATCTAATAAATGTTCAAACCTATTGGTCTGTGCATATTAGAATATATTGTCAGTTTACTTTAAAATTGTGATACTCTTACGATTAAAGTCTATCTTCACATACGACGTATTAAGTCTTAAACCAGGTGTTAGTTAGTCCCATAAGAAATTTTATAGTTCAGGACCAAATAAGGGTTGTCGAACGAAATATTAAAACAGATCTTTTAAAGAAAGGTAACATCATATTTCCTTAAGAGAGAGTTTTCTCAGATAGCGTGTCAAATTACAGAGATGCAAAACGAATTCTAAGATCAAAAGTAAGGATCCAAAATTACAACAAGTTAGAAATAATTGATAATTTTAACTCTTACTTTGGTAAACCCCAACAACTTAGCCTATTATTAATAGTCTAATGAGCTTCAAATGCTGACTGATAAATTATCTTATTAGCTGTATCGAAAGGAATATGTTACTTGGAGTTAAGAGCTCTAATTGAGCGAGGATAAGGTATTAAATGGCAGAAGGTCGTTAAACTAGACTGCCGGTGGTATCCGTAACGATCTACTTGACTAATGATTACATTGAGCACGTAATTAATTAGATTGTTTATTGTAATTAAAACTAGTATCGATCAGAGGTGGGGGAACGGAGCGAGGGATTCGATAGGGCATTAGACAATGGTCGGCGGCTGCTTTGCCGCTGCTGACTGCAGACTTCGTTTGTTTCAGCTCGCACCCCATCACCAGCACCATTCTTTTTCAGGAAATCAATTCTAACACATAACAATGGACGTAATGAATTGCGACCTGTATTGCTGTATCGTGTATCTGATTAATTTTAACGCGTTCTACTCCCATCTGGTCGACTAAAATTTTCTCAGACCGATTCGCGATCGTTTGATGATGGGGAGCCGAGCTCCGATTTATGCGATTTAATCCCAGTTATGGCGAAGTAAATATTTACTCAAGAAAACCAAAATACAAGAAGGCAGAAGAAGATAATTCTGACTAATGAAAACTGAGAGATATGCAGACGGGGGCCTTCGCTTATTTTCTTGTATATTCTCCGATATACAGCCGCTGTAACTTATTCGTGACGTTTTAATTTGGAATATTGCATAAATGAATCACGCAGAACGGATGAAATAAAAACATTTGGGTATTAAGTGAGATTTATTCTATTGATGTAACCGCCGCTCTGCCGCCGCCGCCGCCACAACCACGCAAATTTTATTCATAATTAGAAAATGAACTTTATAGATAATTAGATTTCCCCTATTAATAATTTTAGGTACCATCACATATCGATAAACGTGCTTATTATAAACTTAGATGCAAGAGGCTTCTTCGTGCTAAACAAAATACCAATTTGTTTTCATGTCAAAATTTTGAAATAATAATTTGGCCTCAAAAAATAATTTGGATTATTTCTGAATTCAAATTATTTTTTTAAAAATTTTGAGCTTTTTGTTTGTTTGATTTTAGTAATGTGATGGGTTGCCAAAAATACTTCATAAATTTTAAAATTGTTGAATAATTTTTTTAAATAATTAACTCGTCCTCTGTATCTGGCACATAATTTACAATTTTCTAACTTGTTTTGGGTATATTCCGAACGTTGCATCTTTGAAACTGGATTCCCTAATCCCCGAGTTTTTTATTCAAAGATGTACAATTTTATTTCTGTTAAAATATGAGTTCTAAACTTTCGTTCGATAACCCTTATTTGCTCCTGAACTATGTAATTTATGTTGCTTCTTGACATGTAACTCGAGACCAAATACCTTCTACATCGTCCTTGGATGGCATAAAGATATTACTTTTTTAAGTGAACTTAATATTTTAATCCACGTTATTAAGAATAAAGAACATTTCTTAAAGTTAAAATCAAGTTGCAGTTCCTTTAACATTTACATAATGATTCCTTCTGTTGCTCATGGCAATGCTCACTTTATTTGTCTCCAAACGATCCCTCATACAGACAGCTCTTCCCTTATCTCTCCGTAACCTTTGATCACAGGTGAATTATTACACACATTACGAATTTGTGAACGTTTTCGAATTTTAGAGTTTTTGAACTTACATCGTTTCTCTCGTCAGTTAGGATCGAAAAAATAAGTATTTGTAAAATGTGCCGTGGGTTAATTTTAGGTTTTTAGTTAAAGAATAGATTTCATATGCAAAACTGACAAACTGACCTTGAAAATCTCCCCTTTTGGCCCGATGAAACATTCGGCTCCGGTGGGGGCCCATAACTGACGTTTAATTCATCAGCGAAAAGTGTTTGAAAGGTTTTTTGTAGGCTTTGCCGCGCCGCCAACGCAGCTCATTCGATCCTGTGGGATTCATTTGTCAAAGGTAAGTAACTGATTACACCTCTAGGTGGCGCTGCATTAGTACGATTACATCAATAACCAAGATTGATGCATACCATAATACGCGACGCTTTTTTTTGGGGGAGGAGAGTTTATTGCTCCATTCGTGCCAACGTGCACCGGCGGTTGGTCATTAGGGGTTGTTATGATGCCATCTAACGTTCATGTTTACAACTCTATATGCTCGCTCGAATTTCCAGTTTTACATTGTTGCGGTATATATGAAGTTAACTGTCTCCAAAGTTGGGGCGATGAAAAAAAAATTCGTATAAAATCTCTGTGATATCACCGTTTGGAAATTCGGATCACAAGCTTGTAGCAGCCTCTCGCTCGCTTCATACACAACCTTCTTTCCAGACGTGGTCCCCTAGGGTTTGGCACTTTAACTTTGCAAACTAAGAAGAATTAAGAGACTTCTTCGCATCTTTTCCATGGTAGGAAGTCCACTTTAACTCAGACAACCTTTAGTCGCCGAATCCATCACGGAAACTATCCTGATTGGTATGGAATCCTCAATTCTCCACTTCAGACCTTGAACGCACTCGCTTACCTCCTCGAGGTTGAGTTTTTTAGAAAAACTCTCCGTTTTAATAAGCTCTGATGTTTGTAACTTTGGATAGTTGATCTCTTTAACACATTTTTGCGACAATAGCAAACGATTTTAAAAGTATGTTGGTAAAATTGCGCTCGCGACTGTTTTTAAGCAAACTTTTTTATTAGGTTTAATCCACTCGCAAAGGGAAACCCCATTATGCCTTTAAAGCGCCGCAAGTAGGATGCGAAAACAAGGATAGATGACTATTTCAAGATTTTGTTTGATCACCCTTATTTGCTGGTGAACTATTAAATTCCTTATAGGATTATTTGATCCTTGGTTCAAGACTAAATACTCTCTGCATCGTCGGTAGACAGCATAAATATGTTAAATTCGAACCGATTTTAATATTCTAATTTCCACTATTTAGTTCTTCATTTGCTCTTCTAGTGAATCGAATTATAAATCGTGCAATAAAGTGGCTTCGTTACACTCGCCTGTTAATTGTATCATAATCGCGCTGGTATATTTTGGGTTTATTGGGGGGGGATGTGTTACCAGTAAATAAAACTAAATTATCGTGGTGCCGTATCGATTTCTTTCGTAAGCGTCCGTGAGGAATTTAATTATAAAAGGCTTATTTGTCTTTTCCAACAGAAGATGGTTGTTCCGAACGAAAACAAATTCGTTAGCTACGCTTTGCGTGATTTGTGGGAAGTAATTTTATCAGATGAGGTCCCTCACTCTAAATCTCAAGTAATGTTTATCAATGTAACTGAACGGCCCACCGAGAATTCAGCCTCGACTCCCATTTAAAATACATTCGAATTCAAATTGATGATGTGTTTACAGAGTTATGAATATTAAATTAAAATTAGTCCAAATAATTAATTATATTTCCCTCATTCACGATTTATTGTTAGTGGATTTTGACAATAATAATTACAATAATAAACATGATATCTATTAAAAGCCTACATTAAAACAGTTAATAAAAAAATTAAAAACATCAAATTTGGAGGCACCACATTCTCTTTATTAGCAGAAGTGCATTTCTAAGCTAACGCAACGAATTCCAAAGTTCGATTTGATCGATATAGGATGACGAAAATTCCAGTTATCTTAAATATTTACGTTATAAAACACAAGGTAACTCAGTTAAACTAC
The DNA here is from genome assembly GCA_028583605.1 of Dastarcus helophoroides. Lineage (NCBI taxonomy): Eukaryota > Metazoa > Arthropoda > Insecta > Coleoptera > Bothrideridae > Dastarcus > Dastarcus helophoroides. The sequence continues at coordinate 42,420,307 of CM053328.1, forward strand.
ATCGTTAAAATTTTAAAATACTCACTCAAAAAAAGAACACTTTGTTTCGCCAAGACGCTGCAACAAACGAAGGTATTTCGTATATTCGATATTTCAGGGAAAAATGTTAAAGAAAGAGCTAATAAACAGAGCATCTTGAACGCTTTATTTGTCGTAGGGCGCTTTCGACACAAAGAATGGCGATGTTCATCACATAGTTTGTTTTAATGAAAAAAGTACTCGATGAAAATGAGAATAAAACCTCCCCGAGAGCGCTATTGATGTGACAAAACAGGGGAAGCATTGTGCCAGCGTTCGAAAGGGTTCGCCAACTCACCTTGTTCGCCTGGCAAGCATCCAAATCATTCCTGAATTGTGTATGGGGATTTCTCTACGATTTTGCCATCAAACACTTTATTTATTTAAAATTAAAAACTTGTCAGAATCGGGATACTTCATTAGGACTGGAATGGAGAAGGTGTTGTTGCTGGCTTTGGGGGCGACCCCGCAATTCGTCAACACTCAAAACACCCCAAGTGTGAGAATGTAATGTCATATTACGCCATTGCTTCGCCTCACGTAGAGAAAAACTTCTGAATAATCAAAGAGTATTTGCTAATAAAATTCACCCGATAACGATATTCATAATAGACAAAAATCCAGATAAGGAAAACGAAAACACGGACACTCACAAAACGCTCTAGGAGCCTAAAAATAACAAAAACACGAGCGTCACCCTCCCGGATGAGTAGAAGATACACACGTGGCTATGTACCTGTGGGTACACTTTTGACGGTATGCGGCTCATTTGTGGTGCCGGAGCACCAACTACGACATTTTTAATGAAATATTGTGTTTAACTCCCATTTTTGAAGCTCACTATACGAGGAAAAAATAAATATTGTTACGGGCTTTATCGGTTCGAATAGATTACCACGTGTGAATTACACCACTTTATTACCAAATTAACTCGGCACATTTCAACTGAACAGTAACTCACTTATTATTTACTAATTGCTAACCCACTAACTACACTGACTTCTAACTAAATGACTCGAGGGAAAGCTGACCGCCTTTTATAGTTTTGGCCCCCGGCTTCTAGAACTTTTCGTCAGATAAGGTTTATCGTTTGCCGAAATTTCCGGAACGCTTATCTGCCATTTGTTTCGTTATCGTGGCCTCTTTCCCCTTATCAGATCCTTCTGGAAACTTTTTTTTATTTACTAAATTCTACAATTCTATTCTAAATTCTATTTCATCTATTTACATTGCGTTACAATATCTAAATAAAATCTTAATGTGGTGCCTCTCAAATATTATCGCATTGGATTGTAATACCTTTTAAAATAATGGTAATAAATTTAGTAGTTTTAGTTTCCCAGTACATTTTCTGCTAATAAACATTACGAAATAGTTGCAAAAATGGGAAAGGATGTACAGCGTACTAGTAAATTAATGTAACAAAGGCAGTTTCGCCGGTAGCTATTCTTTTAATTTAACGGGAAGTAAATTCGATTGTTTAAAGTGTATTTTAATGGTGCGACAACTAAAATCATTAGTTCTTTGGAGACGTCGGAATTTATTTGGTCATAAACTTCTAAATAAGCAAAGGGCGACACAAATTAGTTTTTACAACTTTGTCGCTTTTGTGCAGTTTTACGACAGGTCATATTTCAGCTATTGCCTCTTTTAGCATGGCAGACAACTTAAAAACAAACCTGAGATAGACAAAAACAATTTTATATTGTACCGTAAAACTTTTATGTGATATAGATACTCTAGACGACAAAATATCCCAAACTTGCAATTTATTGTAAATTGTTATCCCGGCTTCTAATTAACTATGGCAACAGCGAGGATATTTCATCAAAAAATTTAAAAAATATTCCAGACAGAGCAAATAATTCGCCCCAACTTTGGAGACAGTTAACTTCATATATACCGCAACAATGTAAAACTGGCAATTCGAGCGAGCATATAGAGTTGTAAACATGAACGTTAGATGGCATCATAACAACCCCTAATGACCAACCGCCGGTGCACGTTGGCACGAATGAAGCAATAAACTCTCTTCCCTGCAAAAAAAGCGTCGCGTATTATGGTATGCATCAATCTTGGTTATTGATGTAATCGTACTAATGCAGCGCCACCTAGAGGTGTAATCAGTTACTTACCTTTGACAAATGAATCCCACAGGATCGAGTGAGCTGCGTTGGCGGCGCGGCAAAGCCTACAAAAAACCTTTCAAACACTTTTCGCTGATGAATTAAACGTCAGTTATGGGCCCCCACCGGAGCCGAATGTTTCATCGCGCCAAAAGGGGAGATTTTCAAGGTCAGTTTGTCAGTTTTGCATATGAAATCTGTTCTTTAACCAAAAACCTAAAATTGTCCCACGGCACATTTTAGAAATACTTATTTTTTTCGATCCTAACTGACGAGAGAAACGATGTAAGCTCAAAAACTCGAAAACGTTCACAAATTCGTACCATCTTGTTAGAGACTCTTTTGTCTAGTAAGTAAAGACCGGTAATCATCTCAGTTGACTTGCACCAGCGTAGCTCGGAATTTCAATTGGTCCCCGGCCCTAATTGCGAATTCCACGGGCACATCTATGTTTCTCACATTTCAAAAGTTGGGCGAATATATTCGGGGCCCGGCGAGTGCAAGAAGAGGCGGGTCGGCCCCCGACCCGGCTTAATGTACAAGTTAAGAATTAGAGTTGGCGGTGCCGGTGCCGACCAACTTTATGTGTACACTTCGCGTTTTATCCACTGAATATTTCAGGGCATGTTCCACTTCAACTTTTACACATAAATTTGCAGTTTTTGATTGTGGGGCCCGCAATTTCGGTCGGAACTCTCGAATGGAACTATGTACGCCGCCGAATCGGCTAACGATATAACTTTTTGTCTTCCGCGTTGAAGAACAGCAGGGATAGATTACGTGGCCTGCTTTTTGTCTTTTGTTAATGATCCTGATGTATATATTATGCTTTTGTAGCACTGAAAAATTTAGTTAGTGCGTAAGCAAGTAGGCAAGTAGAATGCAACCTAGACTACAAATTCATGCAGCCCTCCAGGCGTGTATAGTGGCGAATCATAGGTAGCTGAACTACCAACAGTTGAAACACTGCCACCTAGCGATGCGGTTGCTCTCAAGGAAAAAGTTTTCAGAAGACAAGAATTTTAATGCACGAACCAATAGGTTTAAACATTTATTAGATTCGAAGTGTGGAAGCCAAATACCGGTTTCGATCTTGTTAGATAATGATATTTGTTTTTAAGATTTCACAATTCTACACTGTATAGTGTCCCTCTGTGGTGTCTACAGAGACGTTTATTACATTAAGACCACGGTCAATCATAGGTGCAGATTAGGCAGAATTTTTCGTAACTCTGACGAAAATATCTTGCTTCAAATTGAACCAGGGAAATCATATCTGTATAAAAGCAGCCCTAATAGAAGAAAAGTATTAAAATCGTTGATAACTATATTGGGACGCTTTAGGAAAGCCCACAGAAAAGAAAAAAGATTTAAACGTGCAAATCTTGGGAAAATTCGATCTAGTCGAAGTAATTTTGTGATATACGTAGGGCAAAATTGTCTTTTTTATTAGTTCAAAAAGGAGTCTATATCGAAAGAAGATTACGACCGAATTGACATAAAGAGGATGTAATAATATCTGTAGATGACAATAACTCATTCCAGTCAAGTGAATATTGCGGTTCAATATCGATAATTTAGAATTTGTCGTCCACTCTGTCCAATATCGATAACTCATTACGTTTTAATTGAAGCCGCTTTGAGCTATATTAGATTCCCTTTGATCATAGTACCTTGCGACCGAAATAAGATGTGGTGGTCCCAAGCACAAACTGTAATCTTACCAATATTACTTATAGTTTTAGTTTAAGTAAATTTGTACTTTAAGTAGTTTACAAAGCACTACGAAAACCGTGGTCAACCTTCTGAGTTCACTCAAAAACTTCCTCCAAGCGTAATGCAGCTTTAAATTTTTTATAACATACAGGAAGTGCTACAAAATATAAAAATCTACACATGCTAAGCGAATTAAGATGGTAAAACAATTGCGAGAGTAATACTGTCATTTTGCGAGTAACGTAATCAGCAAGTTTATTTAAAAACAGTCGCGAGCCCAATTTTACCAAAATACTTTTAAAATCGTTTGCTATTGTAGCAAAAATGTGTTCAAATAGATCAACTATCCAAAGTTACAAATATCGGAGCTTATTAAAACCGGGGGTTTTTCTAAAAAACTTAACCTCGAGGAGGTAAACGAGTGTGTTCAAGGTCTGCATTAATGGTAATTATTATTTTATATTTGTAGTTCGGAAACGTAGTCTCACCGAAAGACCTTTCAGATTGCAGGTGTAACCAAAAGACGTCAAAACTTATCAACTACCCTAAGTCACCAAAAGATTACTTGCAAGTGTGGAGATTAAAATATCATTAACTATCCAAAGGTACAAAAAGTTCGTGAAAAACAATGTTTGTTAAACGTCACCTAGAACGACTTTTAACAAATCTGAGGGTGTATGCAATGTCTGTACTAAACAAAATTTGATAATCATAATACGTTGAACGATAAACGTAGGCAATTGAAATTAAAGGAGCATCTAGGGTAAAGAAAAACTTCGAGCGGATGGTCGGTTTTCAAGCGGAACCGGAACTGAGCCGACGAGGTAACATGTGTTATTGCAGACACGGTAATCACCGGCTTACACAGCAATTACACCGCAAAATCCCCGGCCCCAGTTAAACGCCAACCACCCTCTAACCATCTACGAGCATTAGGGGTGATTTTTTTAGTCGAAACATTTTAATCGAACTTGTCTTAGCTTTGTTGTATTTGAATTTCTAGACGGTGCAGAGAGTATTTAGTTTTGAAGTGTCAAAAAATCCTATAAGGAATTTAATAGTTCACGGGCAAGTAAGGGTGATCAAACAAAAACTTGAAATACTTCCTATCGAGGAGCAAGGGCGTCCTTGAATAGAAAATTTTACCAACTAAAATACTACAAATAAACAATGAGTTCCAAGGTCATAAGAACGAATTAGAAGATCCGAAACTACCGACGATGCAGAGAGTATTTAGTATCGAGCCAAGTGTCAAAAAATCCTATAAGGAATTTAATAGTTCACGAGCAAATAAGGGTGATCAAACAAAATGTTGAAATACTTCCTAAAGAGGAGCAAGGGCGTGCTTAAATAGAAAACTCTACCAACTAAAATATAAAAAATGAGTTTCAAGGTCATAAGGACAATTTAGAAGGTACACAACTTATAAAATCATAGGTTAAATTCTAGGCGTACACAATTCGGTAGTAGCTAATACCCAGGGACTACTAATATTAGTTAGAATCAACTGGGGGCTAATTATATTCATTGGATTTTTTTAAAGTTTAATCCACTCGCAAAGGGTAACCCCATTATGCTTTCAAAGCACTGCGGATGTTTGTAACTTTGAATAGTTGATCTATTTTAACACATTTTTGCTACAAGTATTTTGGTTAAATTGCGCTCGCGACTGTTTTTGAGTAAACTTTTTTTTTTAAGTTTAATCCACTCGCAAAGGGTAACCCCATTATGCTTTCAAAGCATAAGAGTAGGATGTGGAAACCAGGATAGATGGCGATGAACCGCCTCCTTAAAAAAGGATAGGTTGTAATTTTTGGGGAAAATTTCTTTCAGTAACAAGTTCCATAACTTGGAAGTTCTATAGAAAAAAGGGTCTCCGTAGAAGTCCTCACTGTGTCAAGCTGGACCATACAGGAATTTGCTGTCTTCGACTGTCTAGTATGCCTTAAGAATCTTGCCCTTGGGGGATCAATTCTATTAGTTCCTGCAAGCATCTTCCATGATAGTACTTGTAGAAAGAGACAAATCATCAACCATACGCCTGTGCTTCAGTGTTTCGAGAGAATCGGTCAGACTCTCGTCATCAATTAAGCGAATTGCTCTTCTTTGAATTGAATCCAAGAGAGCTAAAGTGCGTTTTGGGGCTGAACTCCAAATATGAGAACAGGGCGAGGAAGGGTTCGGAGGGACAATTCGTTGGACCAGAACGAATCCCTTCCCCTGGCGAGGTCAACCGTAAGATCATTACTTAACGAAGAAATTTATCGTAAACACAAAGCCATATGGGCATCAATAACATGCCGACAAACTCACTCAGTTCATTAGAATGCCGTGCAGGGAAAGGGCAAAACTATGCCTACAACTCTCAAGGAATAATCTCAGTAAATTTGTAGGGATATGGATAGGTCACTGTCGATTGAACAAACACCTCCACAGAATGGGAATTATTAACGACCCGAAGCTGCAGGGGGTGTTTAGAAGAAGATGAGAGTGTCGAGCACGTGATGTGTCACTGCCAGGCACTAGCATCAATCAGAGGATCCACGCTGGGGGACTTCTGGCGCCTAGTGTGGCCAGTTTGAGAGAGGTGCATCCAAGAGACATTCTTCAGTTTCTCAACAAGGTTGACTGGCTGAATGAAGGACCAAGGACACCTCTATCACGGCGAAAGCACAATGGGCCCGGAAAGGGTGGCCTAAGTGCTGGTCCTAAACTTAAGGCAACCCACAACGAATCCAGAATCCAGAGAATCCAGTATTCTAGTGTTCGCCTAACTTGGGCTTTGTGTAGTGTAAGTAGCTGATGAGATGTAAAGTACTTTTTAGCTCTAAAAAAAAAGCCTTGCTTCTGAGAGGAGGAATTGGCAATGGCGCGCCCATGATCGTCCCAAGAGAAGTTAGTTCTTGCACTCACTCCTACGATAAATAGATAAGATCCCATCAAAAGGATTTTACTGTCCATTAGTGTGTTTGTTGCACTACCCCTTGATGTTTTCTTAGAGAAAATCGCGGCCTGAGTTTTTAAAGCATTGAAGTCGACCAAATTGTTCTTACCCCATCCCAGAATGATCTCGAGATCCCGATGTGTATTTGCTGTTCCCTTAGTCGATCTGAAGCAGCGATAGATAATGGTTTGTCGGAGAAAAAAGATGACACAAGCTTACCATCATCTATGTAGCTGTATATAGGAACAAGAACAAAGGAAAACGCGATTGGAATGGGTTAAGGGACACCGGGGAGTCACTGGCAACGAAAGGGCGGACGAGCTCGCGAAAGGCGCATGCAGTTTAGGCAATAATGATAATAATAACATGGTGGTGGTATATGAATACGATAAGGTGCCCTTTGGGCTTATTAGAAACAGACTGTCGCGTTGTTCTTTTTTTAGGTGGCAACAACGATGGGATTCTGCCACAACAGGGAGAGGGACTCATCGCTACCTGAGAAGAGTGGAAGGCTACAGGCGTCTAAGAGGAAGGCAGCTTACGCAGCAGCGCGTACATCTGCTTACAGGCCACGGAAGGTTTCATGAATACCTCCACAGGATGGGGAAAAGGAACTCACCATTATGTTAATGCGGAGAGCCCGAGTATGCTGATCATGTAATGTTCGTATGCAGAAATCGGGAGGAATGGAGGAACAGAACAGAGCAGCTAGCGATAAGAAAGGAAGTTCTCTGGCCAAGAAGTATCGAGGAGATTGATAAAGTGGCTCAGAACCCAAATTTCTTTAAAGTTCTGAACCAAGCCGCTGGAAAGCTTGACGAACTCAAGTCCTCATTTGAGGAACAGTAGAATTCGAGTACCGGGGGATCGAGTACCTGGGAAATGAATCTACGAGAAAGCGGAATAGGACAATATGGAAGGAAACCTACGCCGAACTCCAAGTTCTGACCTGGAACCATTCGAAGTCAAGGGGATCGAGTACCTTGACATGGCACAAGCTGGGGGATTGAGCACCCAGCCTTAGACGTAACGCAAGAGGAAAGAAAAAGAGACAACGCGAGGAGGAACGTTAGATTAGAACTTTAGGTTAAATAGGTTAGATTAGGTGAAGGTGAAGGGTAGGTTAGACAGATTAAATGTAGGTTAGAAACTAGACTAGACTAGGAATATACGGCAAACCGAAGTAGTAATGTAATAGTTAAGGTTAGAGGGGTATGCATGTGTAGGAATCCCTCAAAATGAAGTGTAAATTTACTTCAGTTAATATATACGTGTATATAGGATTGGAAGTTGAAGCTAAGTGAATCGTTTATGTGTAACAGAAATAGAGTAGGAGACAGAACAGACCCCTGAGGCACCCCTGCGTTAATCGCAAATGTCTTGGATGAGATGCCATCGATGACACAACCTGAAGAGATCTGCCTGGAGAGAAAATCGGATATCAAATGACAGAGTCCAAGGAGGAAGATCATGAGATAGTAATTTGGCGAGAAGAAATCGGTGCTAGACTCTGTTCGAAAGCCTTTAAGATATCCAATGCCACAATCCTAGCCTAACTATGTTTTTCCATAGCTGAGTTACAGATATGAGTAACATATGCCAGTAGATCGCCAGTGGAACGTTGTTGTCTAAAACCATATTGCCTGTCGGAGATGATTCTATTTTGCTCCAGATATTTAAGAATCTTAAGATTGATTTTTCATCACTTTGGATATAACGGGTAACAAAGATATAGGGCGATAGTTGTTAGCCAGATTCCTTTTCCACTTTTTAAGAACAGGCTGCACTCTAGCAGGTTTCCAGATGTTAGGGAATACACCTTTGTTGTAAGAGAGTGTGAACAATTTGCCTAGGACAAAAGTTAACTCTAGGGGCGCACTTCTTAAGAACAATAGCGGGAATACCATCAAGGCTAGAAGCTTTCGAGGTCTCCCGCTCAAGGAGAATCTTCCTGAGTTGTCTGAAAACAACTTCAAGCATCGAAGATTTATCGATAACGATCGAAAGAGGTAGAACAGTGTCAGGAAAATTGTCCAAAGTAAATGAGGCTTACCATATATTAGCATCAAGTTAGACTTCTTCCCTAATATATCTCTTGTTCTTAGGAGAAGCGTGGCTATCATGTGATGCGGGCCCCAGAGGTGATTCGTCTCAATTTGCTAAATTGATATCGACTTCCTCATTTAGGTGGCTTTTCCTACGCCTGATTCTGGTTGATTAAATATTTAGGGGGTGAAATATTGCTCTCGTTAGAACGGACTGGTCGTTAGAATGTTTTCTTGATGGCTTGATGGCCACGCTAGATACTACAACGTCCGGGAATATTGTACTCGTAATAATATCTATGTCGACGTTAGGCTTCAATTTTTCATGGTTAGGCTTTAAATTAGAACATGAAATAAACTCAGGTATAAGGAAAGTTAAAGGGGAAAAACACATAAGCATAAGTGCCAAACTGTACTGAATTTATTTGTATCGTCTTATGATTTGGATGGCTAGGGAATCTCTTCATCATATTTATTAACTTTATTAAACATTTCTTCATCATAGTTATTCCAGTTAAGAGGAATTTGGTTTCCAAACTTCGAATCGAATAAATGTTCTAACTTATTGGTCTGTGCATTAGAATCCTTGTCTTCTGGGAACTTTCCTAGAGAGCAACCGCTTAGTTAGGTGGCAGTGTTTCAACTGTTGGTAGTTTAGCTACCTATGATTCACTATCCGTGCCTGGAAGGCTGCATAAATTTGAATATAGGTTGTATTCTATTTGAATAAGAATAGTGCACACTGGAATAGTTTCACATTGGAATCAAGTATGCAGAAATGTTATAATTTTTGATAGTTTGAATTCAGATTATTACGTTTATTAAAATGAAAACCAAATTACTTATTCGAGATTCTACAATATTTCGGTTAGTGTTACTAAAAAAAATTCCACAAACTGAAGAATTTCAGTAAACTGTTCATGTAAAATCGCTTTGTTGTCGAGTAAAAAATATAACCAAGTTCCCTTTTAGTTTTCGGCGTTAGCGACCGCTGTTTGAGAATAATCACTTGTCCTGAAAACAAACTGACGGGTTTAAATACTTGGCGCATAACTTTCCCTTTGCATAACGTACACCCTCTTCTTCTAGCGGCAGTGTGCCACACCACTACTGACTAATGAGCATTCTCAACATCCAACTACTTTACTAATTAATAATACAAACATTTTCATGCCATTAATCACTGGAAATTAAAGGGTTCCTTTCCTGGGCGTGTTGCTTGCCTCGGCTCCAGATTTCAGCTCGACTTCAGCCCGTTCCTTGAGTGTATCAAAGTTCACTTTATATGACGTACGTGGATAATGATGCAAAAATAACAAAAACTACGTTATGGAGTGCAACAACCAGAATGTATGATGTAACCAAGTTTAAGATGGTCACTATAGTGAAGTAACCTCCATTCTTGTATAATGGGTTGCATTATAGCAACAGTGTTTACAATGTGACGTGCGCTTAAGTATATTTGACTTACAAATTATTAATAGTTTCGAAATAGACACAACTTTATCTTAGCTCAATAATGCTAATAATGGGTAGTATCTCTCTGAAGATGATAGCTTGGCTATCGAAACGCATTAGAGCAACCTTTGTTGTGTTTTTTAATCTTTCTTGATTTCAGGCGACCCGATTTGTATTTCAATTTTTGAAGATAACCGAGGACTAGTCCGTTCCACCAAAATCAATAATGCTAATAAACAGAGTTACAGAAGACGCTGCTTTGATTTTCCTTCAGGAGTGGCTTATCTATTTTACAGTTGTAACAGAAAATAAGTGCACCAACACTTTTGCAACAAATTATTTCCATTTATAAAATTATTACTTTCGTGTAAAATATCCTGCCCCTAATCCGGAAATATCGAGATAAAGGAATATCCAGTGGCAGCAGTTGTCAGAGGCATGGAAATGGGTGGTAGGAGAAACTGGCGACCCCTTTTCGTTTCCTCCTTCAAGGGTATTCTTTAGGCCTACCGCAATACCGACATAACCTACATTTCTCTTCCTGCAACTCGAACCTGTGTATATACCGCCCTATCCTTTTACGGTGTCATATTTCAAACTCCGCTTATTTCCTAACAGCATAATGAGCTTCTGCTTAATTATAATAATAACTTACATCATTCCAAGCTGTTGTATTTCATAAACTTCCGCTGATATACCGTCTATTTAGTTTGGATATTAACCACCCCCTATTCATCCTCAGTCTGAACGTTATTACCTGAATAATTTAATGATTTTAGATCAAATTAATTAGCTTAATACGAAACGTTATAGCTTTAAAATATTGAATTTCCAATACAGATTATGTATTAATTAATAATCATAAAAACTATTAATATACGATATGATGAAATAGTAAGGTGATATGATGCAAGCAGAATGCAACCTAGATTACAAATTCATGCAGCTCTCCAGGCGGCGTGTATAGTGAATCATAGGTAGCTGAACTACCAACAGTTGAAACACTGCCACCTAGCGAAGCGGTTGCTCTCTAGAAAAAAGTTCCCAGAAGACGAGGATTCTAATGCACAGACCAATAGGTTTGAACATTTATTAGATTTAAAGTTAGGAAACTAAATACCGCGTTCTAAATACTAGTATTCGAGTTGGATATACCAAACTGACAAGATCTAACAAGATCGAAACTGGTATTTGGTTTCCTAACTTCAAATCTAATAAATGTTCAAACCTATTGGTCTGTGCATTAGTAAGGTGATATGATATAAAAAGCTAAAAACTTAAACATAAAGATGACTCAGTTTGAGTAGAATTGTTGGTCATCAGATTGACTTAGATTTCAAAATCTTTATCATTGGCGAATGATTGACAATTATTTTTGTTTCAACCAAAACTGGATGATGATTCTACAGGAAAACACTGAAAAATTTGAAATACAGAACTTGTCCCCTAAAACCAAGAAAGATTAAAAAACACAACAAAGGTTGCTCTTAATGCGTTTCGACAGCCAAGCTGTCATCTTTAGAGAGATAGAACGCGTTAGAGCAACCTTTGTTGTGTTTTATTAATTTTTCTTGGCTTCAGGGGACAAGTTCTGTATTTCAGTTTTTGAAGATAACCAAGGACCAGTCCGTTCCACCAAAAAGGAAATAGCTGCATTATCCCGAAAAACGGGCTAAATTGAAGTTGAGCAAACTATCTAGAAGACTTAAGTGATGGACTTGCTGGAAAAAAATTAAAAAAGTCCATGGACTTTTTTGAAGTAAAATTAAAAAGTAAAAGTAAACGAAAACTTGGATTTGTCGATGATAATTCTACAGTAAATAACTGCAGTATCTTCAAAAACGGGCTAAATTGATGAATAGTTCAATTATTTGGAAGTCCTTAGGGATTTGATTGCTGAAAAATAATTATAAAATCCCATGGACTTTTCTAAAGTAAAAGTAAAAAGTAAAGGTAAGCAAAAACTTAATTTTTTTTTACTATGTTTTTCTACAGTTGAGCAAAAACTACTAACGGCTAAATATTCTTCAGCTAAAAATTTAAAAACCTAACATTTTAGGCTTTACTTTGCTTATTTTTATTTTTCTATACGATAATTTTCTTTTAAGTTAGAACCTTTTGACAGGAAATAACTAAAAAATTTAAAATACAGAACTTGTCCCCTAAAACCAAAAAAGATTAAAAACACAACAAAGGTTGCCCTAACGCGTTTCGACAGCCAAGCTGTCATCTTCAGAGAGATAGATATTGGATGCCAAAACGCGTTAGAATAACCTTTGTTGTGTTTTTAAATCTTTCTTAGTTTCAAGAGACAAGTTCTGTATTTCAATTTTTGAAGATAACCAAGGACCAGTCCGTTTCACCAAAAAGGAAATAGCTGCACTATCCCGAAAAACGGGCTAAATTAAAGTTGAGCAAGCTATCTAGAAAACTTAAGTGATGAAGTTGCTGAAAAAAAATTATAAAAGTCCATGGACTTTTTTGAAGTAAAACTAAAAAGTAAAAGTAAACGAAAACTTGGATTTGTCGATGATAATTCTACAGTAAATAAGTGCAGTATCTTTAAAAACGGGCTAAATTAAAGATAGTTTAATTATTTAGAAGTCTTTAGAGATTTGATTGCTAAAAAATAATAATTAAATCCCATGGACTTTTTTGAAATAAAACTAAAAAGTAAAAGTAAACAAAAACTTGGATTTGTCGATGATAATTCTACAGTAAATAACTGCAGTATCTTCAAAAACGGGCTAAATTGATAATAGTTTAATTATTTAGAAGTCTTTAGGGATTTGATTGCCGAAAAATAATTATAAAATCCTATGTACTTTTCAAAAGTAAAAGTAAAAAGTAAAGATGAGCAAAAACTTGAATTATTTTTACTATGTTTTTCTACAGTTGCAGCTTTTTAAATATCTCCTAAAAATTTCGTATTTTTTTACTAGGTTCTTCCGAAGCTGGGCAAACAATATTAACGACTAAATATTCTCTAGCTAACAATTTAGAAACAAAACATTTTACCCTTTAATTTAATTATTTTTATTTCTCTTTACGATAATTTTGCTTTGAATTACAGCCTTTTGAATGTCACTTAAAAATTTGGTATTTTTTAAATATTTTCCTATTTATGTGCTGAGGGTATTTTACGACAACATTTCAAAAATGCGGCTTGAACTAAAGCTTCTTGAATTCTCCATAAACTAGCCCCCAAGCTTATTACAAAAAAAATTTTACTATATTTTTAATCAACCTTCTTGTATTAGTTTTTTTTTAAAAAACTAATAACGAGAAATTTTGTAAAAAATACATTGCAAATTTTAAAACCTTATTGTGATCTTCACCACAACTATCATTTCTTGATTTATTGATTATTAAACTCCGAAATGACTTCTCTGTTTTGGCCGATGATAATTGTACAGGAAATAACTGCACTACCTTCAAAAACGGGCTAAATTGAGAATAAGTAAACTATTAAGAAGACCTTAGTGATAAGATTGTTAATAAAAAATAATAAAAGTCCATGGACTTTTTTCAAGTAAAACTAAAAAGTAAAAGTAAACGAAAACTTGGATTTGTCGATGATAATTCTACAGTAAATAAGTGCAGTATCTTTAAAAACGGGCTAAATTGAAGATAGTTTAATTATTTAGAAGTCTTTAGAGATTTGATTGCTAAAAAATAATTATAAAATCCCATGGACTTTTCTAAAGTAAAAATAAAAAGTAAAGATGGGCAAAAACTTGAATTATTTTCACTATGTTTTTCTACAGTTAAGCAAAAAATACTAACGACTCAATATTCTTCAGCTAAAAATTTAAAAACTAAACATTTTAAGCTTTAATTTGCTTATTTTTATTTTTCTCTATAATAATTTTTCTGTGAGTTACAGCTTTTTAAATGTCTCCCAAAAATTTCGTATTTTTTTTACTAGGTTCTTCTGAAGTTGGGCAAAAAAAACTAACGATTAAATATTTTTTAGCTAAAAATTTAAAAACTAGACATTTTAGCCTTTCATTTCCTCATTTTTGTTTTTCTTTACGATAATTTTTCTTTGAATTACAGCCTTTTGAATGTCACTTAAAAATTTGGTATTTTTTTAAATATTTTCTTATTTATGTGCTGAGTGTATTTTGGATTCTGGATCCGTTGTGGGTTGCCTGAAGTTTAAGTCAGCACTTAGACCACCTTTTTCGGGCACATTGTGCTATCCCCATGATTGAGTTGTCCTTGGTCATTCATGCAGCCACCCAACTTCGTTGAGAAATGTGCTGAGTGTATTTTACGACAACATTTCAGAATTGCCGCTCAAACTGAAGCTTCTTAAATTCTTCCCAAACTGGCCTTTAAGCTTATTACAAAAAAATTGTCATATTTTTAATTAACTTTTTTGTATTACTTATTTTTTTTTTAAAAACCAATAACTGTGACGACTAGTTTTTCTTGATTTAATGATAATTAAACTCTAAAATGTCTTCTCTGTTTTGGCTAATGACAATTCTACAGGAAATAACTGCACTATCCTTAAAAACGGGCCTAATTAAAGATAAGTAAACTATCAAGAAGACCTTAGTGATAAGACTGCTAGAAAAAAATGATAAAAGTCCATGGACTTTTCTGAAGTAAAATTAAAAATTAAAAGTAAACGAAAACTTGGATTTGTTTACTATGTTTTTTTGTGGTAAGGCAAAAATTGCTAACAACTAAACATTTTTTAGCATAAAAGTTAATAACCAGAAACTTAAAGCGTTAATTTTCCGGTTTTTATTTTTTTTATATGATACCTTTTCTGTGAGTTACAGCTTTTTAAATGTCACATGAAAATTTGGTATTTTTTTACTATATTCTTTCTAAGTTGGGCAAAAAATACAAACGACTAAATATTTTCTAGCTAAAAAATTAAAAACCGGACATTTTAACCTTTTATTTGCTTATTTTTATTTATTTTTTTTCAATAATTTTTCTTTGAATTAGAGCCTTTTGAATGTCACTTTAAAATTTGGTATTTTTTAAAATATATTCTTATTTTTGTGCTGAGTGTATTTTGGATTCTGGATTCGTTGTGGGTTACCTAAAGTTTAGGCCAGCATTTAGGCCACCCTTTCTAGGCACAGTGTGCTATCTTCGTGATTAAGGTGTTCTTAGTCATTGATTCAGCCATCCAACCTTGTTGAGAAATGTGCTGAGTGTATTTTACGACATTTTAGAAATGCGGATTAAACTAAAGCTTCTTAAATTGTCCCTTAAATAACCTTTAGGATTATTATAAAAAAAATTGCTATATTTTTAATTACCTTTCTTGCATTATTTTTTTTTTCAGAAACCAACAACTGTGACGACTAGTTTTTCGTGATTTAATGATAATAAAACTCTGAAATGACTTCTCTGTTCTGGCTGATGACAATTCTACAAAAAATAACTACACTATTTTTAAAAACGGGCTAAATTAAAAATAAGTAGACTTTTTAGAAGACCTTAGTCATGAAATTTCTAAAAAAAAATGATAAAAGTCCATAGGCTTTTCTGAAGTAAAATTAAAAAGTAAAAGTAAATGAAAACTTGAATTGGTTTACTATGTTTTTTTGTGGTTAGGCAAAAACTGCTAACAACTAAACATTTTTTAGCATAAAATTTAAAAACTAGAAACTTAAGGCTTTAATTTGCTTGTTTTTATTTTTTTCTGTGATAATTTTTCTGTGAGTTACAGCTTTTTAAATGTCACCTAAAAATTTGGTATTTTTTTACTATATTCTTCTAAAGTTAGGCAAAAAATAGTAACGACTAAATATTTTCTACCTAAAAAATTAAAAACTAGACATTTTAGCCTTTAATTTGCTTATTTTTATTTTTCTTTACGATAATTTTTCTCTGAATTACAGTTTTTTGAATGTCACTTTAAAATTTGTATTTTTTTAAACATATTCTTATTTATGTGCTGAGTGTATTTTGGAGACTGGATTCGTGGTGGGTTGCCTAAAATTTAGGCGAGCATTTAGGCCACCCTTTTCAGGCACAGTGTGCTATCCTCGTGATTGAGGTGTTCTTAGTCACTCATTCAGCCATCCAACCTTGTTGAGAAATGTGCTGAGTATATTTTACGACATTTCAGAAATGGGGATTGAACTAAAGCTTTTTAAATTGTCCCTTAAATAGCCTCCAAGATTATTACAAATAAAATTGCTATATTTTTAATAACCTTTCTTGTATTATTTTTTTTAAAACCAATAACTGTGACGACTAGTTTCTCTTGATTTAATGATAATAAAACTCTGAAATAACTTCTCTGTTTTGGCTGATGAAAATTCTACAAAAAATAACTGCACTAGTTTTAAAAACGGGTTAAATTAAAGATAAACAGACTATTAAGAAGACCTTAGTAATGAAATTTTCAAAAGAAAATAATAAAAGTCCATGGGCTTTTCTAAAGTAAAATTAAAAAGTAAAAGTAAATGAAAACTTGGATTTGTTTACTATGTTTTTCTGTGGTTGGGCAAAAACTGCTAACGACTAAACATTTTTTAGCATAAAATTTAAAAACTAAAAACTTGGGGCTTTAATTTGCTTGTTTTTATTTTTTTCTGTGATAATTTTTCTGTGAGTTACAGCTTTTTAAATGTCACCTAAAAATTTGGTATTTTTTTACTATATTCTTCCAAAGTTAGGCAAAAATAGTAACGACTAAATATTTTCTGCCTAAAAAATTAAAAACTAGACATTTTAGCCTTTAATTTGCTTATTTTTATTTTTCTTTACGATAATTTTTCTCTGAATTACAGCTTTTTGAATGTCACTTTAAAATTTGTATTTTTTTAAATATATTCTTATTTCTGTGCTGAGTGTATTTTGGATTCTGGATTCGTGGTGGGTTGCCTAAAATTTAGGCCAGCATTTAGGCCACCCTTTTCAGACACAGTGTGGTATCCCCGTGATTGAGGTGTTCTTAGTCATTCATTCCGCCACCCAATCTTGTTGAGAAATGTTCTGAGTATATTTTACGACATTTCAGAAATGGGGATTGAACTAAAGCTTCTTAAATTGTCCCTAAAATAGCCTTCAAGATTGTTACAAAACAAATTACTATATTTTTAATTACCTTTCTTGTATTATTTTTTTTGTCAAAAACCAATAACTGTGACAACTAGTTTTTCTTGATTTAATGATAATAAAACTCTGAAATGACTTCTCTGTTTCGGCTGATGACAATTCTACAGAAAATAACTGCACTATTTTCAAAAACGGGCAAAGTTAAAGATAAGTAGATTATTTAGAAGACCTTAGTTATGGGATTTCCGGAAAAAAATGATAAAAGTCCATGGACCTTTTTAAAGTAAAATTAAAAAGTAAAAGTAAACGAAAACTTGGATTTGTTTACTATGTTTTTCTGTGGTTAGACAAAAACTGCTAACGACTAAACATTTTTAGCATAAAATTTAAAAACTAGAAACTTGGGGCTTTAACTTGCTTGTTTTTATTTTTCTCTGTGATAATTTTTCTGTGAGTTACAGCTTTTTAAATGTCACCTAAAAATTTGGTATTTTTTTACTATATTCTTCTAAAGTTAGGCAAAAAATACTAACGACAAAATATTTTCTACCTAAAAAATTAAAAACTAAACATTTTAACCTTTAATTTGCTTATTTTTATTTTCTTCACGATAATTTTTCTTTAAGTTACAGCCTTTTGAAAGTCTCTTAAAAATTTGTTTTTTTTTAACATTTTCTGATTTATGTGCTGAGTGTGTTTTACGACAACATTTCAATAATGCGGCTTGAACTAGAGCTTTTTAAATTTTCCCTAAACTAGCCTCCAAGCTTATTACAAAAAAAATTGCTATATTTTTAATTAACTTTTTTGTATTACTTTTTTTTTCAAAAACCAATAACTATAACGACCAGCATTTCTTGATTTATTGATAATCAAATTCTGAAATGACTTCTCTATTTTGGCTGATGCCAATTTTACAAGAAATAACTACACTATCCCCAAAAACGGGCTAAATTGAAGATGACTAAACTATTTTCAAGACTTTAGTGATGGGATTGCTGAAAAAAAATTATAAAAGTCCGTGGACTTTTCTGAAGTAAAATTAAAAAGTAAAAGTAAACAAAAACTTGGATTTGTTTACTATGTTTTTCTGTGGTTAGGCAAACATTTCTAGAGAACAAACATTTTTTAGCCCAAAATCTAAAAACTTTAAGCTTAAGACTTTAATTTAACTATTTTTATTTATCTCTATGATAATTTTTCCTTGAGTTACAGTCTCTTGAATGTCACTTAAAATTTTGGTATTTATCTGATATTTTCTTATATGTGTGCTGAGTGTTTTTTTGCGACAGCAGTTCAGGAATAAAATTTAAAATAAAGCCTTTTAACTTCTCCATAGAATAACCTGCAAGCTGATTACAAAATAATTTTTTGTCATATTTTTCAACTTACTTTTTCTTTTATTCTTTTTTTTTACTTTTTTTCCAAAAACCAATAACTAGGACTTTTGTGGAAAATACATTGCAGTTTTCAAAACCTTACTGACATTTTTAGCACGGCCATTCTGGATTCTGGATTCGTTGTGGGTTGCCTTAAATTTAGGCCAGCACTTAGGCCACCCTTTTTGGGCCCATTGTGCTATAGCACGGCCATTATTTTCCGATTTATTGATGACCAAACTCTAAAAAGTCTTCTTTAGCTACAGGAAATAGCCACACTATCCCAAAAAACTGGCTAAATTGAAGTTGATCAAATTATTTACAACACTTTAGTGATTGTATTGCCAAAAATAAATTATAAAAATCCATGGACTTTTCTGAAGTAGGAACTTAAAGTAAAAGTAAGCAAAAACTTGGATTTGCTTACTACATTTTTTAGTAGTCAGGGAAAAAACGACTAGAGTCTTAATATTTTTTAGCTAAAAATTTAAAAACTGGAAACTCCGTGCTTTCATCTGCTTTTTCTCGTTTTTCTGTACGATAATTTTTCTTTGAATTACAACCTGTTGAATGTCATTTAAAAATTTAATATTTTTTAAATATTGCTTAATTTCTGTGTGTTACGACAGTATTTCAGGAAGGCATCTTAAACTTAAGTTTTACATAAAATACGTCACACAAAAACCCTTCGACGCTAGAAAAACCTTCCACTAATGTCTCACAAATATCTAAAAAAAATTAGCATTCGCCTTCAAGCCCTAATATTCCGTCGTCTTAATGAATAACTAATTCGTTTTTTTACCGCTTTAAAAGCCGAGCTTTAATACGACGCTTTAAGGTGCGCCGGACATTAATTTTAAAATTTAAAAATCTTGGCTCGCTATCACTGCTTATGGTCCATAAAGTATCTAATAAAGGAGAAGATATTAATATTCCTGGCCGGAATGCTTCTTCATCCCACTTTTCAACTATATATCATGTCTTTTATGTTTGGATTTGCGGGATGGGGCCCCGCTTGAACCTAACCAACGACGACTATCTCTCACTCTCTTTCGCTCAAGTTTACTGCCTTATTTTTAATAACAAAGCGCAGGATTGCGCCTTTCTTTAAATTAATAGGATGTGAGATAATCGAGGAATTCTTTCAGTAAATGTAACCGTATTCACATTGCTTTTAACAACAAACTTATTTTATGAATTCTCTGTCGTTATGTCACTATTTTGTGCGATATAAATACGTGGTTACATTTTTGAAAGGTATATTTACGGTAAAAATAATTCTAATCATATAGATCTCTAGTTTGACTGCCACTGACCTCAAGTGGTTTTAGCATCTCTTGATAATGCGACAGCTGCGTCACAACTTGCTATCGAGAAAAACAAAATATTAGGTAGCTATAAAATGTTGATATGCCTGAAAAATGAAAACACGTAAATAATTAAGTAATAGCTAGCCCCCAAGATCTTCAAAATAGGGGTTAAAAATCAGCCGATAGCGATAACAAATTGCCGAAGAAACCTAATATGAAATCGTGAACAGTGAGAAATATTTTGGAAAGAAAAGGTACGGGCATTGTAAATGTTTTGTGAATCCACGAGGGCAAGGGCAAAATGTGTTGTTTACTAATGGACTATTCTTTTGCTTTACAGATCGCACAACCCTTAAATAATTTTAAAAACTAGATAACAGAAGCTTTTTTGTAAATATGCTGTTTAAACACAGATCGCCCAACCTTTAAGTAATTCCAAAAACTAGATAACACGAGTCTTTCTGTAAATACATTGTTTAAACACAGATCGCCCAACCCTTAAGTAATTTCAAAAACTAGATAACACGAGTATTCTTTTAAGTACACCGTTTAAACCATTGGGAAAGTTAGCCTATTGTTTAAAAAAAATGGGCCAAAACGAGATTTCTTAATAAAGCCCATACAATTAATTTCTCTGGATACTTATTGTAAATTAACAAGAAAACTCATTACCTACTTTGCAGAATTATTCGAGATGTGTGAGATGATTTATCGTCGTTTTAGAAAAGACTGCTTAAGCGTTAAATAATTTTGTGGATGTGCCTCTATTTCCTTGTTTCTGTTTAAAATTTTATTAGACTGTCAGACGCATTTTACCCCTCTTGCTTTGAGAATGTTTGTTTTACTTTTTGTCAGACTGAATAACTAAAGAAACCAAAATTGTAAAATAGATGCAAGTATTTTTATATTAGTTTCAAGTGTGCGAAAGTACAAATTATACGGCGCAATAATACGTAGAAAGTTTCCCATTAGTTTGACGATATTCTCTGTTGCTAGTCTGCTTTAATATCTGTGTGTATCAGTAGCGTATCACACATATTATCACACGTACCACACGTATTATCATACGTATCACACGTATTATTAAAATGTCAAAGTCAATCAATACAGGAAATAAATAAACGTATTAACAATATATTAAATTAGAAAAATACTTCGTGAAGAAATGAAATAGTTAACATTCAGATCATAATATTTTTAAAAAAAGAAGATTTTGAGCACAAATCAAAAAACTAGTCGAGTTATAAAGCTTCAAAAAAAGAAACCAGTGAATTTAAGATCAAAATTCCCAAATTCTTCGGTTTCGCAGGCAACTGAAGGAGATTGTCTAATATTACACAGCAAATTTCAAGCAAAAGGTACCTTAAACAAGCATACGTGGTTCAGGATGTATGATGCAAGAGACTTATGTCCAAATCCGGCGCATCCGCCATTTAGCACACGCGACTTACGTAACGAAATTTCGCAACAAAGGAGGCCGCAACGATAAAGAGGCGAATCTTATCGATTATCTGCCTCGAAAGTAAGGTGTATTGAAGATGGCATGCATCATTAAGTCTAGCGTGCTGCGAAAAGGGGGGCCGCCCGCCATCGTGCATCGCATGACGGCCCCGGCATCAAGTAAAACGGGCAATTGAGTGAAAATTGGCTGAAGTTAGCGGTATATTGAACATGCCTTAAATCCACATTCTCGCTCCCACATGCACCAGATACGACATCAGAAGCTATATGGTGTGTTAATGTTTGCATAGATGCTCTTATTGCACACAATCGTGAACGTCTAATCAGATACCCATTAGTGATTTATTGGGGAACAATTGCAGGGAGGAATCCGCTGCGCTAGTCGGATATAATACATCTGAATGTATAGCGCTTTGTGATTTATCCGATGGAAGATATATCGAGTGTGCTCATTTAGACAGATTTAATGGCTTGTTGTTGTCGAATTTAATTTGTTTTATAAATAATACGCGAGGCAACGAAGCAAATTTTTCGAAAGCTTCTAAAATGATAGTCCTAAGACCGATATAACTGAATAGCATTATGACGTTTTGTTCTCTTAAAATTTAACATTAATGAAAGGACAAATGGCGTTATAGCTGCACTCATTTATTAATTTTAGTTCCAAGAGTAGTCAAAATGTGGGACCTGGGAACTCTCCTAGAGAGCGAACCGCTTTCGCTAGGTGGCAGTGTTTCAACTGTTGGTAGTTCAGCTACCTATGATTCACTATACACGCCGCCTGGAGGACTGCATGAATTTGTAGTCTAGGTTGCATTCTTCTTGCATACGACATTGTTGGCGATGTCCATAGTTTCTCTATGGACCAATAGGTGGTAGTACTAAAGAGTCACTCGCTTGACGCCTGTGAATGTTTTAGTACTTACTTGTCGGAACATTTATTAGCATTCTAGTTGGATATACCAAACTGACGAGATCTAACAAGATCGAAACCGGTATTTGGTTTCCACCAACTTCGAATCTAATAAATATTCAAACCTATTGGTCTGTGCATTATAGAATTCTTGTCTTCTTGGGAATTCTCCTAGAGAGCAACCGCTTCGCTAGGTGGCAGTGTTTCAACTGTTGGTAGTTCAGCTACCTATGATTCACTATACACGCCTGGAGGGCTGCATGAAATTGTAGTCTAGGTTGCATTCTTCTTGCATAATACTGTTACGGTTTAAATTTTTATTCGAGATAATTACCCGTGGTTAGGCCACCAAACATACTGCTGTTGATTTTGTAAGTGACTGGCATATCATCCGTCAGTCTTTACCTGGGGGAAATCGGCCATCTTGTCTCGTGTCGTTTACTTCGTCATCCTACACAAGTTGTGGTTGCAGATCTTTCCGAGTAAATTCTGGGTGTCTTTCCCCGGATTTACCGTAACCCACCTTCGGACCGTCTGGGGCTACTGTATTTCGTGGTAGTACTGTATTAGAACTAAAGCCTTAGATGGTTCGGGTATTTCCGGGATAAGCAGGGGGGTGCTTTCTAAGCACGCGGCAGAGCCGATCAAACATCAAAGGTATGAGCATGTGTTCCTCAACCCTTAGCATTTGGAGGGCTAATCCTATTTTCTTAATCGTTACAGGCTCTTTTGGGATCCTTGTAAGCCTTTTTTGGGTTTTTTTTAAGTTAAAAACTGTTCGTTTTGGGATCCTCTTTGAAGGATTTTTTGAATCCTGCTCGGTGGCAACACGAGGTTTAACCACGACGTCCTGGGACCCTTCGCGACGCTTACCCTAAGTACCATTTTTTTCATTATTTTTGGAATTTTGTCAGCTTTGACTAGAACCATATATTCTTTAGTCAGATATTTTGATGTTCCTACAAATTGTAATACTGTTTTATGAGATCATTACCTCCGGGGTCCTCATAGGGGTGTACGATTCCCAGCCTGTAACAAGAAGAGGCTCTTGCTCTTTCCTCAACGTTAGCCGGCGATAATAAAGGAAAATTATTTCGTGCATTAGTAGTGGTATTCTTGAATACTAAGCCACGATTCCTTTATTAGGGAAAAATATCGTAACAATATAAAAAAGACTTTTGCGCCTGACTTTTTTTTAAACTTGAAACTTGACACTCAAATTAATTTATTACTTATGGGTTCTAAGATATATCAAAGAGAACTTTGACACTTGAGAGATGTTTGCAATGAGTGAAACCCAAACAACGTCATAGTAACAAAGATGCAGCCAGAGTTTTACCAGCCACCATCCTAGTAAGTCTCCTCATAAAATAGATATAAAGCTGAAAGAAGCGAATTGGGTGTCACCTTCAAGAACGAGATTAACAGTAATCAAATGCTTCAGGTAAGTGGATACATTAAGTCAGCATTTAAACACAGCGACTCTTAAGTGAGTAGCGAACTGCTTTAAAGCAAACAAAAAGGCGGCAGACGTCAAAGTATAAAGCTTGAAGCGCTCTTACTCGAGACGTTTGATTGTCTCTCGTTGTCACCTGCCTGTTAAGCATTCCAAGATTCTCAACAATTTTGTTATTTAATCCGCGTCGGAATAGTGGCACGTCATCAAAATACGAAAGTCTCTAGAAGCGAATTTGCCATATATTAAATATTTAAACCTGTCTTAGATGGGAGGGATTCATTAGGAGGGCTTTACTTTGGTGATTAACTTTGGTGATGGGTGGCTCCATTTTCCTGCATTCAACACTTTATTAAGCTACTAATTACAGGATATGTGATACATTCCAATGATATTGGAAACTTTACCAGTTCGACTTTTTCAACGATTAAAGAAAAATGTAAGCAGTAGACTTCCGTAAAGAAATACGACGGTTATAATAGACATTGTTCGACGACTTTACAGCTTAACAGAGAAATTTATTACATTAGTAGCGCCGCACCAGATGAGATAACATTTTAGAAATCATTAGATTTTTCTCAAAAGCTAAGGGGTGAATTTTTGGGTAACTTGCTCTGTGCATACTCCCCTTTCTACCTCGTGTGTTACAAATTTATTTCTTCCCAGGCCCACATTTCTATTTTGGCACATCAAAACCCTCGAATTTGTCAAATTGTCAAAAACGACGCCATGTATTATCATCGTTGTTCGTTCTGCAGCTAAATAAAAACTCTCAATTTTTATAAACTCCGCATGGCCACACAAATAAAAAATGCGATAAGCAAAATAAACACCGCCGCGCCTTATGGCCACACAAATATAAAATGCGATAAGCAAAATAAACACCGCCGCGCCTTAGGGTCACACAAATAAAAAATGCGATGAGCAAAATAAACATTGCCGCGCCTTATGGCCACACAATTAAAAAATGCGATAAGCAAGATAAACACCGCCGCGCCTTACGGCCACACAAATAAAAAATGCGATAAGCAAAATAAACACCGCCACGCCTTACGGCAACACAAATAAAAAATGCGATAAGCAAAATAAACACCGCCGCGCCTTAGGGTGACACAAATAAAAAATGCGATAAGCAAAATAAACACCGCCGCACCAAGGCATAACAAATAAAAAATGCAATAAGCAAAATAAACACCGCCGCGCCAAGGCATAAATTTGTCATACAATCAAAGAACTGTTAACGCCATATACTTTCAGTATATGGTTAATGCATACAGATGTGATGTGTATTAAATATTATCTATTTTTTTTACCATTTTATTGCCCATTTTTGGGCCCTTGCAGAATAAATTTTAAAAAACCTTTGATCAGAGTTCACTTACGTTGTACGTAATATTCGTGTGCAAAATTTGATTCTTGTGGAGCCACCCGTTTCGGCTGCGCATTGTCTGTCAGCCAGTGTTAGAGTTTTATTAACTAGATGATCACTCCCAGTTACAGGTAAAAAATGCAGCTTTTAAATTTTTTATTATATTGTTTAATAAGTTACTCGTCGTTGTCGTGGAATTTCTTCGTTAAAATTCCTTCAACATATTTTTATAAAATAGCAATTAGAACGTTAAGCTGTCGGTGCTTTTAACGTTTACGTTTCAATAAAGCGAGACAGCGGCGGAATCGTCGCTAAAAGCTCACTGGCGACACTTACTCTGTGTGTATTTTATTTCGAGCAAAAACACTCGTAGAAAAGTTGACGTTGCTCTCCCGGGCGTCATATATTATTCATAGAGATAGTCAGACAACTTTTAAATAAGTCTTTATCACTTTATTCGACTCTCGAGAATCGAAGGAATTTCAGAAACAGACAATGTGGAACATCGTTTTAATACAAAACATTGTGAAGACCATTTTAGAGTCAATCAGGCTTTTGTCAAGATTGTTCTATTAATTTGTTCTTTAAATTTCTAGACGTTTTCGTATATCTGGATTACTATGTGAATGTGTCATTGTTTCCTCATATGTCTTCAAAAGTCTAGATTTTAAGAAAATGTCTGTTAACAAGTCTTTAGATTCTCATTGCTTCTCTTGCTTTTTAAATTGGAATACCCTTCTTTTCAAAGTTTTGATTTTTGAAGGATTTTCGTTATTTGTTTCGTTCTTTAAATATCCACAGGAACTAATAGGATTAATCCATCCAAAGGCATCATTTTTGAGGCATACAAGACAGTCGAAGGCAGGAAATTCCTGTGTGGTCCAGCTTGATAAAGTAAGGACTTCTGTCTACGGAGGCTCTTTCTTCTGTAGAACTTCCAAGCTATAGAACTCGTTACCAAATAGGAATTTTCCCCAAAAATTACAACTGTAGCAAACAGCAAATATCAAGAGTACGTTATGTGAAAGGGAATAAGTAGAGTTGAGAGTAACGGCAGCGGTGGCTCCGTGGTTAAGGAGACTGACCCGCGTAACGTGACGGTCCTGGGTTCGACTCCCAGTCGCTGATCACATATTTTAACTCTACTACAGTTTCAGAAGTGGGATTAGGGATTCACCTAACAGCTAACCTAACCGAGTTGTCGGATTATGGCCGACAGCCGAGGACGGCTGTGTTGTCAGGAATGGCCGAGGCTGTAGCAGACTAGCAGATATCGAGAGTACGTTATGTGAAGGGAATAAGTAGAGTTTAAGAGTAGTGGTGGCGGTGGCTTTGTGGTTAGGAGACTGGCCCGCGTAACGTGACGGTCCTGGGTTCGACTCCCAGTCGCTGATCACATATTTTATCTCTACTACAGTTTCAGAAGTGGGATTAGGGATCCACCTAACAGCTAATTTAACCGAGTTGTCGGATTGTGGCCGACAGCCGAGGACGGCTGTGTTGTCAGGAATGGTCGAGCTGTAGCAGATAGCAGATATCGAGAGTACGTTATGTGAAGGGAATGAGTAGAGTTTGAGAGTAGTGGTGGCGGTGGCTCCGTGGTTAGGAGACTGACCCGAGTAACGTGACGGTCCTGGGTTCGACTCCCAGTCGCTGATCACATATTTTATTCTCTACTACAGTTTCAGAAGTGGGATTAGGGATCCACCTAACAGCTAACCTAACCGAGTTGTCGGATTATGGCCGACAGCCGAGGACGGCTGTGTTGTCAGGAATGGCCGAGCTGTAGCAGACAGCAGATATCGAGAGTACGTTATGTGAAGGGAATAAGTAGAGTTTGAGAGTAGTGGTGGCGGTGGCTCCGTGGTTAGGAGACTGACGCGCGAGTAACGTGAGGATTCTGGGTTCGACTCCCAGTCGCTGATCACATATTTTAACTCTACTACAGTTTCAGAAGTGGTATTAGGGATCCACCTAACAGTTAACCTAAGCGAGTTGTCGGATTATGGCCGACAGCCGAGGACGGCTGTGTTGTCAGGAATGGTCGAGGTGTAGCAGATATCGAGAGTACGTTATGTGAAGGGAATAAGTAGAGTTTAAGAGTAGTGGTGGCGGTGGCTTTGTGGTTAGGAGACTGACGCGCGAGTAACGTGAGGATTCTGGGTTCGACTCCCAGTCGCTGATCACATATTTTTAACTCTACTACACAACCTATCCCTGATTAAAAAGGCGGTTCTTCGCTATCTATCGTTGTTTCCACATCCTACTCGCGGTGCTTTAAAGGCATCATAAAGTTATCTATTGCGAGTGGATTAAACATAAAAAAATTCGTTGCCTACTGTTCCTTGAGATGTTTTATAAGATTTTCATCGACATATTCTCATAATTTACTTTGGTTTTTAAATAGATATGCCTTTTTTCTTGTCGTTTGTCCAATCGTTGCATTTCTTTAAACTATTTGTCTTCTGTACTTTCTAGCTAAAAAGTTCCATAGTTTTGGAGAACTGTTATTTTTGTTCTATGTGATAAAAGTGACACATTTCTTAATTTATCTGAAAAAATGAATTTCAACTACACGTTATGTAATAAAATGGACTTATTGTCTTTTTCGTTTATTGAATGTAGTTGATACGTTCAAAGTATTATTTGCATTTTTAATTAACGTAAATATAACTGAGAACGTATCACGGTGTTATATTTCCTTCAATATATCATTAAAGTACACAAATTAGGCACTATTACGTTCACCTCAATGTTCTGCTTGTATTTAATAAACTTCGAAACAATTTGTTTCTATATTAAATTTCACTCAAGATTTAAAAAACCATTAAGACCCGAGATCGGTTGGTTTGCCGAGTCATGTTAGAATTGTACCTCAAGCTATTTGTAAAACAATACGTCGGTTGCTAAGTAGCTAAGTACATGGTATATACTCTTCTTGAATAGCTCGTTCATCGAAAGTGGGGTTGGCAACTTTCAGGATTTAACAAGTTTGAAATAACAACCCACAGGATTGTTTCAATAGCGGATTAATTTCATTCCCCTAATCCAAATAAATATAACAGTTACGTTTTATTATAACAGATAGTTTAAATGTTTAATTCGTTAGGGTTCATTTTGAAATATCGATTTAAGGGTGAACCGGGAATTAACGAAATGCGCTCAACCTAATTCTTCAGCATAACAAACCAATGAAATCTCTTATTACTTTAAGGATTCTCAAAATTTAAAATAAATATTTACGTTTAGTCACGTATTATTAACTAAGCTTATTTTTTAAGGAGAGAAACAATACTTTTTAGGAACAAAACCAAGCTGCGGTCCAGCTAGACACAGTGAGGACTTCCGTCCACGAAGACTCTTTTTTTCTATAGAACTTTCAAGTTATGGAACTTGCTACCAAAAGGAAAATTCCCCAAAAATTACAACCTATCCTAGTTTAAGAAGGCGGTTCATCGCAATCTATCCTTGTTTCCGCATCCTACTTGCAGTGCTTTGAAAGCATAATGGGGTTACCCTTTGCGAGTGGATTAAACTTAAAAAAAAATATTATTGCGCGTTATCACTTCGAATGATTAATGGGGTTATCCTTTGCAATTGGATTTAATTTAAAAAAAAGAAAGTTATTTACACAAATATGCAACATATACCAACTTTACCCCATTCCTATGCATGGTTTTAAAAAATTCCTTTAAGAATAATTCTGTCTACATACACAGACAGTAGAAAAAGTGGTGTATTTGAAATTCCCCCCAGATTGCCCGCCAGATAACTAACGCTCCTTGTTATCGCTCCCAAGATGTTTGTAGCAGCAGCAGCAAGATATAAAGTAGGTCGGTTTTTTTATGACTGAAAACGTCGAAAAGAATTGCATGTCGCGAATGGTCCCGATTTTTCAGTAATTTTATATTTATGGCCGATGCGATGGCTTGTGACACACTGCAAACAGCCACCATTCAATTTCTTGCCATTGGCATATGATATTCTGTTGCGGTGTTTTTTCGCCCTCTGTCTCCTCGAGGGAAACACATATAAATATAAAATCTATAGCCGGCTTTCGCCCCGAGATATTCTAAAAATGTAAGTAACGAAATATGTATGAAATACATTTCTTCTTCAATCTGGGTTACTTTCGAGCGGCATTGTCGTTCTTATCTGAAATAAAATAGGACATTCGATAGTAAATATCGTTCTAGTGTACATATCGGATACGTAAGATACTTGAAGTCGCAAATAAATTGAGTTATTTGTATGGAAAAATTGTCAAACACGCCCTGGTAGATCAGTGACTTTACTAGCAGCTTAAGGAGTATTGATTCTGAAAAAATTAAGTTGTCAAACTGATAGAATAGAGTTAAAGCATTGACATTTTCCAACATTGTACCAAATACAGCATCATTCAATTTTAAAATAGACTGCCTACGAGGGACTTAAATACGCAACTTGGCGTCGTCTTTATAAAATATCTAAAGTAATAACTTCTAGTTAGTCTGCGATAGTAATGTTGGTATCGTAGGCTTAATGTATTACTCTTTAGTGGATAAAAACTCCTTTCAATAAGTTAGTATCTTGTGTATTTAGCAAAATCAACATTTAAACTTGGTAGAGAGATTAAAACATCCAAATTTTCCATCATTTTACCAAATACCGTATTATTCAACATTTGAAACAAACTACTTTGTAGCTTTGTTATTGCGGGCTTGCAAAGACCCCTATATTAATAGGGGGCTTACATTAGTAAAGGAGATTGTTTTTTGTAAATTTTTGTCAATAAATAAAAACTAAAACTAAAACTTAGTTTTGGTTAATTTTTTAAATCGATAAAGCAAGATGATAACGAAGACTTCTACGGCCATAGTCAGTGCAGGATATACTTCCTTTAAGATTGGATCGTATCAAAGAACTACTAAAAGTGATCGACGTTTTGCCCACCATCATTCGCCTCTAGTATGATGGACATACTGAGTTACCGGGCTCTTCTGTCCAAACTTTCTTATTCTTTGTACCAATTTTTAATTCAGAAGAGTTTCGCCTCTGGTATGGTCGACATATTGAGTTACCGTGTTCTTATCTTTTGAAATTGGCCTTTTTATTCTTTCATTTTTGCATATCTCCTCATATTTTTCTTTTCATTTATTTTTCTTTTCTTTGTTATTAAAGAAGCCCCTTACGATGGTGGGTGAAACGTCGAACACTTTTAGTAGTCCTTTGATACAATCCAATCTTGGAAGAAGTATATCCTGTACTGACTCTGGCGGTGGAAGCCTTCGTTATCATATTGGAGCTCATCTAATGTAATAACTTCTAGATAGTCTGCGATAGTAACGTTAGTATCGTAGACTTGATTTATTATTCTTTGGTGGACAAAAACTCCTATAAAAAGTTTAGTGTATAGTGCATTTAGCAAAATCAACATTTAAACTTGGTGCAGAGATTAAAACATCGAAATTTTCCATCATTTTACCAAATACCGTGTTATTCAACATTTGAAACAAACTACTTTGTAGCTTTGTTATTGTGGGCTTGCAAAGACCGCTATTAATGTAAAGAAGATTGTTTTTTGTAAATAACTAAAAACTAAGACTAAAACTTAGTTTTGGTTATTATTTCAAATCGATAGAGCAAGATGTTAGCGAAGGCTTCTACGGTCAGAGTCAGTGCAGAATGTACTTCTTCCAAGATTGGACCGTATCAAAGAAGTACTAAAAGTGATCGACGTTTTGCTCACCATCAGAAGAGTTTCGCCTCTGGTATGGTGAACATACTGAGTTACCGGGCTCTTCTGTCCAAACTTTCTTATTCTTTGTACCAATTTTTAATTCGGAAAAGTTTCGCCTCTGGTATGGTCGACATACTGAGTTACCGTGCTCTCATCTTTTGAAATTGGCCTTTTTATTCTTTCATTTTTGCATATCTCCTCATATTTTTCTTTTCATTTATTTTTCTCTTCTTTGTTCCTTAAGAAGCCCCTTACGATGGTGGGCGAAACGTCAAATACTTTTAGTAGTCCTTTGACACGATCCAATCTCGGAAGAAGTATACCCTGTACTGACTCTGGCGGTGGAAGCCTTCGTTATCATATTGGAGCTCATCTAAAGTAATAACTTCTAGATAGTCTGCGATAGTAACGTTAGTATCGTAGACTTGATGTATTATTCTTTGGTGGACAAAAACTCCTATAAAAAGTTTAGTGTATAGTGTATTTAGCAAAATCAACATTTAAACTTGGTGAAGAGATTAAAACATCGAAATTTTCCATCATTTTACCAAATACCGTATTATTCAACATTTGAAACAAACTGCTTTGTAGCTTTGTTATTGTGGGCTTGCAAAGACCGCTATTAATGTAAAGAGGATTGTTTTTTGTAAATAACCAAAAACTAAGACTAAAACTTAGTTTTAGTTATTATTTCAAGTCGATAGAGCAAGATGTTAGCGAAGGCTTCTAAGGTCAGAGTCAGTGCAGGATGTACTTCTTCCAAGATTGGACCGTATCAAAGAACTACTAAAAGTGATCGACGTTTCATCCACCATCAGAAGAGTTTTGCCTCTGGTATAATAGACATACTGAGTTACTGGGCTCTTCTGTCTAAACTTTCTCATCCTTTGTACCAATTTTCAATTTAGAAATGTTTCGCCTCTGATACGGTGAACATACTGAGTTACCGTGCTCTGATGTTTTAAAATTTGTCTTTTTATTCTTTTATTTTTGCATATTTCCTCATATTCCTCTTTTCATTTATTGTTTCTTACCTTTGTTTTTGAAGAAGCTTTCTACTATAGTGGGCAAAACGTTAAACACTTTTAGTAGTTCTTCGACACGGTCAGATAGAATTATATGCTGTATCGATAGAGCAAAAATGAAAAATTGAGATTTTTCAAAGCTTTGCCAAATACTGCGTTATTCAACACCTTTGGTATATTTTTAATAAGTGGTTATTTTGTTATTGTAGACTTAAAAGAACACCCTCCAATGCATTGTTTCATTTTGACCAAACTGTTTTAAAAAAACTTGCCAACAAGGGACTCAAATAATTGTTGTCTTTACAGAATATCTAATGTAATAATTTCTCACAGAATATACTGACTCTCGTCATGAAGGCCTTCGTTATCGTAATAACTTCTTGAAAACCTACAATAGTGTAGTATCGTAGGCTTTGCAAAAACTTCTTCTAAGGTACGAAGGATTATTTTTAAGTTGACAAGACTTCCTACTAGTGGCTTGGTCACTAAACTAAGCGAAAACAATTATGTGGAGTTAAAAACGACAAAATAAACATTCACAATTACTTTAACTTAAAATTTAGGCGCAATCACTCCTTAAAATAATCATAAAAAAGTTGTCAAATATCTCAGCAAAAAAACGACTAGAAATTTGTATGAAAAAACATGTTACGTAATAACCCATTCAATATCGAATTTATAACAAAAATAATCTTCTTATTCCAAGAACTTTCAGTCTTTTCTCTAGTTGGTTATTTAAGCCTGCTCACTATTATAAAAAAAAAAACAACCTAAATATGAAAGGCGAATCTTGAAGAGGTTGCAAAGCACGAACGACATCCGAACCTGCCGATTTTATTCCTCGCTTAACAAAAGCAGCCCGTCGAGTTAAAATAGAAATCGCACAATTTCGTATTTATTGAATAGAAAGGCGACTTTTGACATGGCACCAACAAAAGCGAAAGCCATTGAAGGCAACTCGTCGCTCGGCGTCGCTATTTCAACAAATTTAATTATATTAAAAGCATTTTACAGCGAACGCAGCCGCTTATTCACTCGAACAGAATAAAACCGTTTTGTACACAGCCATAATTAAATTACTATTCAGCTTTTTTTAACTGTTGAAAAACTAACAGGAAAATAAACGCGAATTATTTGATTTATGCTTAAATGAATTAAAAGCGAAGTTTGGGCGCATCCACCATTTTACTTTTTTATAAATAAAAAGAAGCATTGGAAAAGTGATGAATAACTTACTTGGAAACAGCATTTTAAATAGGATTTCGCTTTTAGGTGTTTGTTAAATGTCATTAAAATTTTACCAGCCGTCGACTCTGCCCAGTAAGGGTAGGAATCCGAAAAACAATTAAACGTCCCCACACTTGAAACGTGCATTATCAAAACCAAAAAAACGATTACAACGGATTTATGGATGGGTCGGGATCGCAATATGACATGGTGCACGTTTTAACTGAAAGATTCCTTTCATTCGTAGCGAACGAACGTTTTACTGAAAGCTCTTCTCGGCCTTCATTAAGCGATTGAAAGCGCTCATTTCAAAACTTCATCATAGAGGCAAAGACTCGAGGTTTTCCCTCCTCTTTGTCGCAGAACACTCGTCGACAGAACCGAACTAGTTAAAAGCATGCAGAAATGCATTTTCTCGAGGTCTCAGGCCACCAGACCAGAAAAAATTAATAAAGCGTGATTTTGAGAGTAAACGTTGTGAGCTTGATAATATAAATCGGTGGAATGTTCCACCTGAAAGCATTAAAAGGTAAGAAGTTGGATTTTGTAAATGCTCCCTTGACATCATTAACTGAACGACTCAAATTTCATATTTTTTTCAATACATTTATATTCATAAATATAATTTGTTGTAATTAGTGCGTATGATTTATTTTGTAAAAATGCATTTTTATTCAAATTTCAATTAGAATTTAATAAAATATTGTGAGTATTTTTTGTTGTATACAAATTTATGTTTGAATGATTCTATGTCTCTTAAATTCTATGATCGAGGCAAAACCACGCCCTCAAGTTTTCTTTTTAGGCCCCAATGACCGAGCAGTAGGTATTTAAGTGGCAAATTTTTTTCGACTCTTTTCCTTTGTATCTTGTTTATGGTCTCTCGACTCTTATTTTATATGTCTCTCGTTTCTCGTCTCTGGTCTTTCGTCTTTTATCTCTTGCCTGTCGTCTCTTGTTTGTCGTCTCTGGTCAGTCGCCTCTCCTCTCTCGTTTGTCCTGTCTCTCGTCTCTCGTCTCTCATCTCTAGATTGTCATTTCTCGTCCCTCGTCTCTCATCTCTCGGTTGTCGTTTCTCGCCTCTCGTCTCTCATCTCTCGGTTGTCGTTTCTCGTCTCTCGTCCCTATTCGTCTCTCATTTGTCGCCTCTCATCTGTCGTCTTTCGTCTGTCGTCTTCTCTTTGTCGTCTCTCATCTGTCGTGTCTGCTGTCTCCTCTTTCGTTGGTCGTTTCTAGTGTCTCATCTGTCGTCGTCTCTCGAATTCTCTCGTCTCTTGTTTGTCGTTTCTCCTTTTTCGTATCTCGTTTGTCGCCTCTCGTTTGCTACCTCTCGTCTCTCGTCTCGCGTCTCTCGTCTCTCGTCTCTCGTCTCTCGTCTCTCATCCCTCGGTTGTCGTTTCTCGTCTCTCGTCCCTATTCGTCTCTCATTTGTCGCCTCTTATCTGTCGTCTTTCGTCTGTCGTCTTCTCTTTGTCGTCTCCCATCTGTCATGTCTGCTGTGTCCTCTTTCGTTGGTTGTTTCTAGTGTCTCATCTGTCGTCGTCTCTCGTCTTCTCTCGTCTCTTGTTTGTCGTTTCTCCTTTTTCGTATCTCGTTTGTCGCCTCTCGTTTGCTACCTCTCGTCTCTCGTCTCGCGTCTCTCGTCTCTCGTCTCTCGTCTCTCGTCTCTCGTCTCTCGTCTCTCGTCTCTCATCCTTCGGTTGTCCTTTCTCGTCTCTTGTCCCTATTCGTCTCTCATTTGTCGCCTCTCATCTGTCGTCTTCCGTCTGTCGTCTTCTCTTTGTCGTCTCTCATCTGTCATGTCTGCTATCTCCTCTTTCGTTGGTCGTTTCTAGTGTCTCATGTGTCGTCGTCTCTTGTCTTCTCTCGTCTCTTGTTTGTCGTTTCTCCTTTTTCGTATCTCGTTTGTCGCCTCTCGTTTGCTACCTCTTGTCAATCGTCTCTCGTCTGTCGTCCATCGTCTCTTGTCTCTCGTCGCCTCGTGTAGCCCCTTGTTGCCATTTGTTTCTCGTCTATAGTCCCGTTATATCTTAACTTACGCTTACCCATTTGATTTAGTTTCGACTCTGTTTTTCCCTCTCTGTCTCTTCTCTTGTCTATTAAGATCTCGTCTCATTTCGTTTAGTCGTTGTCTTGCCTCGTCTCTGTTCTTGTTATTAAGCAACACAGCGGCTTATTAAAATGAATTGACGAATTCAATTATTTATTTTCTTATTACTGATGCAAAATCTTGCAGTGTTGGAATACAAAATAACTTTCCAAAGCAGACAATGACGAGAGCAAACAAGTGAAAGAGTTGTCCGCAGTTCAATTGCATCCTTCTAAATAAGACGATAAAATAGACGGCTTTTGCATGCATAAAAGGAGCAAACAGGGGCATGTGTTTGCGAGGCAGTTTCTCTGGCAGATTTTCCATCCGACCCCGCCTCAATTTTCCATCATCGCAAATTCAAATCTAATATTATAACAGGCGGAATAAAAATTGAATTTTGAAATGTTCTCCGAAGACTGATAAAACATAGTTTATTGTAGCTGTTCTGGTAGATGTAAAAAAGACCAGCCATAATCCTATTTCTGTCGGTTATGACATTAGTAGGGCCGAGGCAGGTCTCGGCACATCGTTGTGAATATTTTATGCATACTCTCAACCACGAAAGAAATTTCTCTTTGTCTGATTTAAATTTTTTTGTTTTCTTTAACTGACTGCTATCTGCATAATGAATATTAGTGAGGCAATGTGGTTCCGTTGTCAGTGTAAAAATTGATCTGGGGGCAGTGAAAGACTGTGACATGCGATAATTTAACATTTTACTTTTTTCGTGATACTGCTACAATAAGGTTTTTTATGATAAAATAGATTCGTGCGAGCATTGTACAAACACTCTTTAAAAAAAAATAGTATCTTTTAAATAAATTTGTATTTTTGTATAAGTTTTGGGGAAACATTAGTTTTAATGTATTAAGTATATTAGCAAGAACGTAAAAATGTATAAAGTAACATTGAGACATTTTTAACCTTATCCAGCCCAGATCGTGTGTTTACAAAAATTTCTTTTAAAATAATTTAAGACAAGTCAGTAATGATCCTAAAATAAAACATAAGTCGTAGTATAAACCTATCTAGAATTGAAACAAACTGTGGAAGTTACAAAGAATTTCTACTTTATGTAACAACGCCCAAAACACCCATTTAAAATCTAATAAAACAGTAAAGAATTGATGGTTTTAGTGACCACGTAAAAGTATGTAGAATGTTAAATAAAATTACTTCTTTTCCTAATAAACGTACGTCATTTATGCTTAATAGTTGTTGCAACACGCAAATCAATGATAAAAAACAATACCACAATATATGACACATCCTTTAACAAAAAACCTTTGATGGGAAAAAGGCCAATCCGGTTAAAAAGAATTTAAACGGGCGAAATGGCTGAAGCCTCCGCGTTTTGAATACAAATCCTCTCTTGTTTCGTTTCGGTTCCTGACGGGCTGTTCGGAAATTGTTTGATGCCCCGTGTAATTGAAAAGTATCGGAGCTGCCTACCAAATATCGGATTCATCACATGTGCTAACTTGCGGCCGACATCCCCCTTCGAAACTTTTAAGCAAACACTGCCGCCCGCCTTCACTCGATTTAAAAATTCAGCTGACTCACGGCAGACAATCACAAAAATTGGCCCCGGATTTAACGGCTCAAACAGTTTTCAATGCTCACAAGTATTTCTATCTATGCTTTGATAGTACAAGTATTACGTGTCATTTTAAAATGGAAAAGAAAAGTTTTAATGGACAGGCAACGAACTGATTAATCTACTAGAGAAGATGATTTTATGTTTTTTTAATTTTTTTTAACATTTCTTTGGCCCACTTTGGAAATTATTAAATTTAAAATTAAAAAATTTTCAAACTGGCCGGAAGAAATGTTAAATAAACTTGAAAAAACATGATATTTGCTGGTCAATAAGGGTCTACCATGAGGAATAAGATGATTTTACTTCAGTTAAAAAATTTGCTGTAGGCTTTGCTCTTTAAATGAAATTTAGAAACTATGTTTTATTAGCTTGTCACATTAGGATTTGTCTACCTTAATATACATTTACAGGTGTTTTAAAAGGCCTACAATTGGTAGTCTATATGAGAGTTGAATAGTGCAGTATTTGGTAAAGTGTTGAAGAATGTCAATATTGTAGCTTTCTTTTTTCAATTTCAATTTTTTTTAGTTGCTGAATAATACAATATTTGGTAAAGTGTCGGAAAATGTCAACGTTTTACTTTTGCTTTACTGATTTTTTTTGCCTTTTTCAGGTGCTAAATACTACAATGTGTTAAAAAATATGCAATATCGTATTTTTACATTATTAATTTATGTTTAATTTTAGTTTATATTAAGCTGTAAAATGGCACAAAATTTAATAAAGTGTTAAAAAATTTCAATATTTCATCTTACTTCTATCAATTCTAAATGTTATTTTTTTGTTGTTGAACAATACGATATTTGGTAAAGTCTTGGAAAATGTCAAGATTTTACCTTTGCCTTATTAATTTTTGGTGTTTTTTTGCAGGTGTTGAATAATACCATTTTTGGTAAAATGTTGAAAAATTTTAATATTTTATCTTTGCTTCCGTTATTTTTTTTCAATATCCTTTATTTTCCTTCAGCTTGGTATTTTCTGTATCGTATATGAAGTATATTTAAAGGGGTTTCTTCGCATTTTTCCAAGTAACTGTGTTTTAAATTTTTGTTTAGAAAGTTTATAACACCCTTATTGCTGGCATTATTTAATGCAATTAACGATGAAACTATTGCTAGGAACTTTGACTAATTTAAAACTT
The DNA here is from genome assembly GCA_028583605.1 of Dastarcus helophoroides. Classification (NCBI taxonomy): domain Eukaryota; kingdom Metazoa; phylum Arthropoda; class Insecta; order Coleoptera; family Bothrideridae; genus Dastarcus; species Dastarcus helophoroides. Next base: position 42,458,344 of record CM053328.1, read on the forward strand.
AAGCTATTTACCGGCGATATTCACGATCCATAACTAGAAGTAATCGCCAAGCTCCTCTCTAATCATTTCATTGTCGCCGAGGGCATTAAACCGCGTTAAAGGGAGAAGCAACGGACCTCGTGTGTGTATCGCGCGCTAGGCAGCAGCCGATCGATCGGCTCAATTGTGACCCATCAGATAGGACCATCTATCGAAAACGTCAGAGTTTGTTCCGCCCTTTCATATCGGCACACACCGCAAACAATCCGCTTTTTATGCTAATCCACGGCGTCTTCCACTTTTGTAAACACTCGTACGGACGAAGAATGTGCGCTAAATCAGCAACAATACGTCGCACGGTCCATCGAACTTGGCTCGTTATTCTTGTCACCTTTGACCTCTTTTCTATTTGGAATAGAACTCGGGAGTAACCTACTTATGTAAAACGTGGAAGTGCTTCCAAATGTTACCTTTTGGTTCTCGGAGAGAGCTTGTTTGAATCGCTAAGCCTTAAATCTTATGCATATTCTTATCCTGATATTAGAGACACTTTCTATCTGTATCTACAATTACGATGAAAGTTAGGTAAAACACTGTTTGGATCATTTTTGTCCCCAGACAATTTTAAATATCTTCTGTATTTTCTTTGCAAAGAAAAGGTCAATAAAAATGATGAAATCAGGCTATTTTACGCTTATGATGTGTATAGAGACTTCTACCAGTAATACATCGCATATAATTTTACTTAAAATTAAGTAAAAAAACATATTTCTTACAATTTTAAAGTGACTCTTTATAGAAAGACAGCCAACAATGTTCTGGATCTGGATTCTGGATTCGTTGTGGGTTGCCTAAAAATTTAGGCCAGCACTTAGGCCACCCTTTCCGGGCCCATTGTGCTATCCCCGTGATTGAGGTGTCCTTGGTCATTCATTCAGCCACCCAACCTTGTTGAGAAACTGAAGAACGTCCCTTGGATGCGCCTCTCTCAAACTGGCCACACTAGGCGCCAGAAGTCCCCCAGCGTGGATCCTCTGATTGATGCTAGTGCCGGGCAGTGACACATCACGTGCTCGACACTCTCATCTTCTTCTAAGCACCCTCTGCAGCTCGGGTCGTTTATGATTCCCATTCTGTGGAGGTGTTTGTTTAATCGACAGTGACCTGTCCATATCCCTACAAGTTTCCTGAGATTATTCCTTGAAGCCAACAATGTTATTTTTATATATTTAGATTTTTACTTCAGGTCAAGCTCATTCAAATTTCTTTCTAAATCAAAATTTGCCCTTGAAAATCTCAATCCTTAAGCGTATTAGAAGCCTAAGAATAAAAGAAAAACGACCGTTATCCTCATGGATGAGTATAATAAAACCACGTAGCCCTACCTTTGATAGCGTGCTGCTCTGTTGATCGTGGAAGCACAGTATTTGAATATTCCTAGTCCGTATGCGATGTCACCGCTTTGTGAATATGCCAGCCCTTTGCCTCTTTCTTTAAATTTCCATTAAAACAGTGGCAGAACCTGTTTTTTTAATTTACTTTGTAAATTCAGAAATACTTGTCGCCTGTTTTGTATTAATCATTTACATATTTCTTGCTATTTTTGTCGCCTTCGTCGTTTATTAAATTCACGTCTAACTTTCGTCAACTCTTCAACACTCTTGTCAAGAGCAACAGAGTGACAAACTCTTTCTTTCAAAGCATCTAAAGCACAAACCAATTTAAAACCCAATTCAATGCAATTCTCAACTTTGGCACTCAAGGGCACAAATTGGCGTTAAAGAGTTAAACATGGCGCATCGTAATATGTAAAACAGTTTATAGTTCGCCATTAACTTCCGCATAATTGACCGTGTACAGCGCTCCTATGCGGAATGTACCGAAACTGTGGAATATGCAAATAATTTTGTTTAGATTCGAGGTGTATATATCGGGATAGAGGATGCACTATATTCCGTCGAAATGGCACAAATAAACTCGCCCGGTAATACCCTTGATATCCGTGTGCGGTATGCAGTTGTTTTCGGGAAAACGGACCAAAATCAGAGGCGCCGAACGCCCCAATACACTCAACTCAATGAATAGGGTGGATAAAGAAAATTTGGAAAAAGATCTCTGGAACTGAAATGAAAACATCCTATTTTTTGCAAATCTATATCAATAAATCACAAAATCTTGGCATAGATTTTAGATTTGTAGTACATTTTGGTTTCATAAAAAAACTGGCGCATCCGCCACATATTAAAATTTAAAAGTTTTACGAAAATATGCAAGATTTTTGGATGCATCCAAGACATACCACAAATTTAACAGTTTAAATATATGTTTTCCTAATTGTTCTTTTGAAATTTCTGGACGCATCCACCATACATTTAAGGAAGTTTAAATTTTTTGTCATATTTACATAAGTTTTTGACACATTTACTGCAAATTTGAGATTATTTGGGCACTATATTTTATGTACGTATATGCGAGAATTTCTGGGGCATTCCATTACAAATTTTAGGACGAGTTGGATTCGAGATTTTGTGTCTACGCCTCTGGTGGCGATAGAATTGCAGTGCGGCTAAGCAAGCTGCAGCTAACTAGACTAACAACGTAAATAAATAACGATGCTTCCGAGAGAGGAAAACCAATAATCGAGAAACAAAAGAATCGCCCACCATAAATATCAAACCGCTTCAATCGAATGCAACTATCTCGAGCTAATAAAACTGACGAGGCTTTTTCGGTATTATTAAGGTCGTTCGTTGGAAGTGCCAGGCACTTCATTATCTCTTCTGTTGTTTCGATGATTGCCTTCTATCGAACTGATGAAACGTTGTCGTATAATAAGATCCTGTGACAGAGCTAATCCGGATTAAGAAACTAAAATGGAATCCTTAGAGGTTTCGATTGGATTGATTGGAAGAAATTCCGAAGAGGTCGGTAAATATTGATAAAAGCATGAAACCCTCGAGCTTTACTTTAATTAGTTGGTTTTCGCTAAAACGCCCCATGATGCGGCAAATTCCAGTTATCCGCTGCAGGTGTCACAACTAAAGGCAAATCTAGATACAATTAGATAGTCTGGAATACTAATAAGTCATAAAGATTTACGTAAATACTGATCGCATCCACCAATTTTAGTATTCAACGGTTGATGTATACGTACCCTCCCAGTTGGATCTATTTAAAACAAATCTGTATAAAAGTAGAATCCGGCGCATTCGCCATTCTCCTCGTTTTTCAATTTTACAAAATTCGGCACCTTCGCCATTCTCATCGTTTTCAATTTTACAAAATTCGGCGCCTTTCGCCATTTTCCAGGCGTACAAAAACGTATACAATTTGTGGTGTAACTTGCTCTTATCAAGCCGAATATCGAGTGCTTTTCGAGGCGGAGTAACCTATCCAATTTATTGTGTCTTTAAAGGAACAAACGGCGACGCCCGAAGGCAAGCAAAACAGGAAAATATGTATAGGTTGTGCTGTAGCGGTTGAAATATATTCGATCTCTGACATTGCTAGACAGGAAGGAGCAGATCTTATTTTACAAGACCTCCTTATATGGCCTTTATTGGGTTTTTGCTCCATGGTCCGTACGTAATATCCCGTTTTCCTAATACTCCTAGTGCTGCCGTTATGAAGCTGCTTCAAAAAGATATTCACCATTCCTGAACGGCGCTTCTTTCCAGATTTGCCCCCCAATATATAGCACACTCGATATACCGCTGTTCAATGTAGATTTTATGACGTTTTACGACGACATAAACCTTCACACTTTACTACTATCTTCTGATTGTCTCGCATAAAGTACTTCCTGTTTCCAACATCAATTACAATGTTCTATGCATATATTGTTCCTAAAATATATCGATTTGTCGAACTGTTTCAATCTGCGAGCATTCGCTCCAGTAATTTAAATTAATCATTTATTTGAGTAAAAAGCTTTTAATTATTTCATTGTTATAGTGAAAAACTATGTTGAAAAGTTTTCAGGCAATTAATTTAAAATGATCCTAGTTGTTACGTTATATTTTGAAAACTAATATTTGCATTTCGTACTTTACTACAACACAAACAAAATTCAAATCCAATTTTCTAGGGATTCATATGAAAAATCACGTACGTTCTAACCCAGACACCTCGCCGCATCGGATCTGAATTAATTTTAAATTTACAAATCCTTGGGCAGAGCAAGCAGACTCTCTTTTAACAAATAGCTTTGCAGAAGGTGCATAAGCGAAGGATAAATTAAGGGAAACATGTAAGGAATGGAAGCAGTTGTTTACGAATACAAAATTCAACAGAAATAAAGGGGAAGCTGCATTGAACACGTAATCGTTTCGTACTAAAATCTAAAAGAAAAGGCATAAATGTGCATGAACAAATTTCGACGCTTAAAAGTATTTTAAGCCATGCTTTGATAGTACAAGAACCACGTGTAATTGTAAAATGGGACAACAAAGTCCTAATAAAAAAATTGGTTAATCTGCTGGAAAAGCTATTATTATGATTTTACTCTATTTAAAATATTGTTGTAGGCTATGCTTATTGGATAGGGTTCAAAACTATGTTTTACTAGATTATCACATAAGTATTTGTCTATTCCAATTTTCTACACATTTTAAAGTATTTTAAAAAGGCTTAAATTGGTAGTCTATGTAAAAGATAAATAGTACAGTATTTGGTAAAATGTTGGAAAATGTCAATATTTTATCTAAGTTCCTTAAATTCTAGATTTTAGTTTTTCCTAGGTTGCTGAATAATACGACATTTGGTAAAGTGTAGGAAAATGTCAACGTTTCACCTTTTAATTTATTGAAATGTTGTTTTTTTTTGGGTGTTAAATACAACAACTTTTTTAGAAAATGTAAACAAATTTTAAATCTGATCTATATTATATATTTTTTAAATTAACTTTTCCTTGGGCGCAGCAAACATGCCTCTCTTTTAAGCAATAGAAGAAGGTGCATAAGCGAAGGATAAATTAAGTGAAACATGTAGCGAACAAAAGCAGTTGTTTACGAAATACAAAATTTAATAGAAGTAAAGGAGAAGCTTCATCGAGCACGTAATCGTTCCGTGCTGCAAGCTAGAAGAAAAGGCATAAATGTGCATTTTAAATTTCTGGAAGAATCGACGCTGAATTATCGCCTAGATTCCTGAAAGCTAACTCGAGAGAAAGAAAAAGAGTCTTGCATTCATTCGAGATGCGACCATACATTCCGTTACTAATTATCGTCATTAGGTAACTCGGATGTGTTCAGTTACGATGCTTTTTAAATCCGCCACCTCAGCACTGGACTAAAAACGTTAAACTAAATTTAGCTGCAGGATTTAAATGTATGAAGTCTTAATACTTAGATTTAAATGTATAAAGTCTTAATACTCAATTAACTGTTCATTGTGAGCGCTGGACTAAAAACCTGTAACTAAATTTAGCTGCAGGATTTAAATGTATGAAGTCTTAATACTCAATTAACTGTTTATTGTGAGCGCTGGACTAAAGACGTAAAACTCAATTTTGCTGCAGGATTTAAATGTATAAAGTCTTATGACTCAATTAACTGTTTATTGTGAGCGCTAGACTAAAGACCTGTAACTTAATTTAGCTGCAGGATTTAAATGTATAAAGTCCTATTACTCAATTAAGTGCTTATTGTGTGTGAGCGCTGGACTAAAGACCTGTAACTTAATTTAGCTGCCGGATTTAAATGTATAAAGTCTTAATACTCAATTAATTGCTCATTGTGAGCGCTGGACTAAAGACCTGTAACTCAATTTAGCTGCAGGATATAAATGTATGAAGTCTTAATACTCAATTAACTGTTCATTGTATAAGCTGGACTAAAGACCTGTAACTAAATTTAGCTGCAGGATTTAAATGTGTGAAGTCCTAATACTCAATTAACTGCTCACTGTGAGGGCTGAACTAAAGACCTGTAACTAAATTTAGCTGCAGGATTTAAATGTATAAAGTCTTATAACTCAATTAACTGTTCATTGTGAGCGCTAGACTAAAGACCTGTAACTAAATTTAGCTGCAGGATTTAAATGTATAAAGTCTTATTACTTAATTAACTGTTCATTGTGTAAGCTGGACTAAAGACCTGTAACTAAATTTAGCTGCAGGATTTAAATGTGTGAAGTCCTAATACTCAATTAACTGTTCATTGTGAGGGCTGGACTAAAGACCTGTAACTAAATTTAGCTGCAGGATTTAAATGTATGAAGTCTTATTACTCAATTAACTGTTCATTGTGAGCGTTGAACTAAAAACCTGTAACTTAATGTAGCTGCAGGATTTAAATGTATAAAGTCTTATAACTCAATTAACTGTTCATTGTGAGCGCTGGACTAAAGACTGTAACTAAATTAAGCTGCAGAATTTAAATGTACAAAGTCTTATTACTCAATTAACTGTTTATTTTGAGCTGCAAACTATATATTATGTATCATATTTTGCCTCATGTTGTCTTATATCTTGTCGCATATATTGCTTTATGTGTTGCCTTATAGGTTACCTTATATATTGTCTTATATATTGTCTCATATGTTGTTTTATATATTGCCTTATAGGTTGTTTCATAAGTTGTCTCATATGTTGTTTTTTATGTTGTTGTCTTATATGTTGCCTTATATGTTGTTTCATATGTTGTTTCATATGTTGTCTCATATGTTGTTTCATATATTGTTATCATCATGGTCATGACGATATTAAAGCAGACATTTTAAATTTTGAACGAGGTATGATTTCTCTTACGATATATTAAATGTATCACACACTGCCTTTATGGGAGAAAATATAAATTGTAAAGTTAGGCTAATCCTGATGCAAATTGTCTTTCTTAAAATTTTTGCCTGTTTTAATTTGTCTCGTGCCTTTAGCAGTTAACGCGGAGAACCCATACGTTTGAGGAAAAAAATAGATTGATGACCCAAATACGCACTGTCAAGTGTTTATCTGAATATATTAATAATGTGTTTTAATTGGAGTTAATGGGGCTCTATTTGTTCCGAACAATTCGCGACTTTAAGGCTAGAACTAACGTAATTAAAGACGTTAAAGATTTAAAACGAGAAGAAACGGTTCTTTTAATGTTACGTAAGGTGCGGTAGTTAGTAGGTAGTGGATGCGATTTATCACAATTACTGGTCTAATTAAGAGTAATTATGGCCCAAGCAAATGGTTTCCCAGATAACTTTAACGTCTAACCTATTTAATTTATGACAATAATATTGCCGACGTTTTCCAGATTATATATCTCGGCTTATGATCTTTTTGCAGCCGCTAACGTTAAAGCCATTCGAGACAATTTAACCCAAAGTTAGAACCTTCATTGGATTTTTAATGAAAACTTTCCTAGGGCGAGCTTTCATCCCTTTAATAAAGGCTTAGTTATTTTTTTATTGGCAAAGTGTTTTCAAGGTATGTTCGCACAAATTTCCTTAGATTAACACTTATAAATACGTATGTAAAAGAAGAAGTACAAGAAAAGTGGAAAAGTGGAGAAGTAGAAAAATAGAGAAGTGGAGAAGTGGAGAAGTAGAGAGGTAGAGAAGTTGAGAAGTTGAGAAGTAAAGAAGTAGAGAAGTGAAGAGGTAGAAAGGTAGAGAAGTACAGAAGTAGAGAAGTACAGAAGTAGAGAAGTAGAGAAGTAGAGAAGTAGAAAAGTAGAAAAATAAAGAACTAGAGAAGTAGAGAAGTAAAGAAGTTGGAAAGCAGGGAGGCTGAAAAATAGAGAAGTTAAGACAAAGAGAAGTAGAGAAGTTGAAAAATAGAAAGGTTGAAAAGTAAAGAAGTTAAGAAGTAGAGAAGTTAACAATTAGAGAAGTAGAGAAGTAGAGAAATAGAGAAGTGGAGAAGTAGAGAAATAGAGAAATAGAAAAGTAGCGAACTAGAGAAGTAGAAAAGTAAAAAAGTGGAGAAGTAGAAAAGTAAAGAAGTGGAGAAGTAAAAAAGTAAAGAGGTGGAAAGTTGAGAAGTAGAGAGGTAGAGAAGTAGAGAATTAAGAAAGTTGAAAAGCAGAGAAGCTGAAAAGTAGAGAAGTTGAGAAATAAAGAAGTAGAGAAGTAGAGAAGTAGAGAAGTAGAGAAGTAGAGAAGTAGAGAAGTAGAGAAGTAGAGAAGTAGAGAAGTAGAGAAGTTGAGAAGTAGAGAAGTAGAGAAGTAGAGAAGTAGAGAAGTAGAGAAGTAGAGAAGTAGAAAAGTAAAGAAGTAGAGAAATGGAGAAGTAGGGAAGTAGAGAAGGAGATAAGTAGAGAAGTAGAGAAGTAAAGAAGTTGAAAAGCAGAGAAGCTAAAAAGTAGAGAAGTTGAGAAATAGTGAAGTAGAGAAGTAAAGAAGTTGAGAAGTAGAGAAGTAGAGAAGTAGAGAAGTAGAGAAGTAGAGAAGTAGAGAAGTAGAGAAATAGAGAAGTAGAAAAGTAGAGAAGTAGAGAAGTGGAGAAGTAGAGAACTAGAAAAGTAGAGAAGCAGAGAAGTAGAGAAGTTAAAAAGTAGAGAAGTTGAAAAGTAGAGAAGTTAAGAAGTAGAAAATTTAACAATTAAAGAAGTAGAGAAATAGAGAAGAAGAGAAGTGGAGAAGTAGAGAAGTAGTAAAATAGGGAAGTAAAGAACTAGAGAAGTAGAAAAGTAAAGAAGTAGAAAAGTTAAGAAGTAGAGAAGTTAAGAAGTAGAGAAGTAGAAAAGTAGAGAAGTAGACAAGTAGAGAGGTAAAGAATTTGAGAAATAGAGAAGAAGAGAAATAGAAAAGTTTGAAAAGTAGAGAAGTTAAAAAGTAAAGAAGTTAAGAAATAGAGTAGTACAGAAGTGCGGAAGTAGAGAAGTAGAGAAGTAAAGAAGTAGAGAAGTAGAGAAGTAGAGAAGTAGAGAAGTAGAGAAGTAGAGAAGTAGAGAAGTAGAGAATTAGAGAAGTAGTCAAGTAGAGAAGTAGAGAAGTAGAGAAGTAGAGAAGTAGAGAAGTAGAGAAGTAGAGAAGTAGAGAAGTAGAGAAGTAGAGAAGTAGAGAAGTAGAGAAGTAGAGAAGTAGAGAAGTAGAGAAGTAGAGAAGTAGAGAAGTAGAGAAGTAGAGAAATAGAGAAGTAGAGAAATAGAGAAGTAGAAAAGTAGAGAAGTAGAGAAGTGGAGAAGTAGAGAACTAGAAAAGTAGAGAAGCAGAGAAGTAGGGAAGTAGAGAAGGAGATAAGAAGAGAAGTAGAGAAGTAAGGAAGTTGAAAAGCAAAGAAGCTAAAAAGTAGAGAAGTTGAGAAATAGTGAAGTAGAGAAGTTGAAAGGTACAGAAGTAGAGTAGTAAAGAACTGGAAAAGTAAGGAAACAGAGAAGTAGGGAAGAAGAGAAGAAGATAAGTAGAGAAGTAGAGAAGTAAAGAGGTAGAGAAGTTGAGAAGCAGAGAAGTAGAGAAGTTAAAAAGTAGAGAAGTTGAAAAGTAGAGAAGTTAAGAAGTAGAGAATTTAACAATTAAAGAAGTAGAGAAATAGAGAAGAAGTGAAGTGGAGAAGTAGAGAAGTAGTGAAATAGGGAAGTAAAGAACTAGAAAAGTAAAGAAGTAGAGAAGTTAAGAAGTAGAGTAGAGAATTTTGAAAAGTAGAGAAGTTAAGAAGTAATGAAGTTAAGAAATAGAGCACTAAGTAGAGAGGTAGGGAAGTTGAGAAGTAGAAAAGTTGAGAAGTAGAGAAGTAGAAAAGTAGGGAAGTAGAGAGGTAGAGAAGTTGAGAAAAAAAAAGTTGAAAAGAGGAGAAGTTGAGAAATAGAGAAGTAGAGAAGTAGAGAAGTAGAGAAGTAGAGAAGTAGAGAAGTAGAGAAGTAGAGAAGTAGAGAAGTAGAGAAGTAGAGAAGTAGAGAAGTAGAGAAGTAGAGAGGTAGAGAAGTAGAGAAGTAGAGAAGTAGAGAAGTAGAGAAGTAGAGAAGTAGAGAGGTAGGGAAGTTGAGAAGTAGAAAAGTTGAGAAGTAGAGAAGTAGAAAAGTAGAAAAGTAGGGAAGTAGAGAAGTAGAGAAGTAGAGAAGTAGAGAAGTAGAGAAGTAGAGAAGTAGAGAAGTAGAGAAGTAGAGAAGTAGAGAAGTAGAGAAGTAGAGAAGTAGAGAAGTAGAGAAGTAGAGAAGTAGAGAAGTAGAGAAGTAGAGAAGTAGAGAAGTAGAGAAGTAGAGAAGTAGAGAAGTAGAGAAGTAGCGAAGTAGAGAAGTAGAGAAGTAGAGAAGTAGAGAAGTAGAGAAGTAGAGAAGTAGAGGAGTAGAGAAGTAGAGAAGTAGAGAAGTAGAAAAGTAGAGAAGTAGAGAAGTAGAAAAGTAGAGAGTTAGAGAAGTTGAGAAGTAGAGAAGTAGAGAAATGAAAAAGTTGAACAGTAGAGAAGTAGAGAAGTAGAGAAGTAGAGAAGTTGAGAAGTAAAGAAGTTGAGAAATAGAGAAGTGTAGAAGTAGGGAAGTAGAGAAGTAGAGAAGTGAAGAAGTAGAGAAGTAGAGAAGTAAAGAAGTAGAGAAGTAGAGAAGTTGAGAAGTAAAGAAGTAGAGAAGTAGAGAAGTAGAGAAGTGGAGAAGTAGAGAAGTAGAGAAGAAGAGAAGAAGAGAAGTAGAGAAGTAAAAAAGTAGAGAAGTAGAGAAGTAGAGAAGTTGAGAAGTTAAGAAGTAGAAAAGTTGAGAAGTAGAAAAGTTGAGAAATAGAGAAGTAGAGAAGCAGAGAATAAGACAAGAAGAGAAGTAGAGAAGTAAAGAAGTAGAGTAGTAGAGAGGTAGAAAAGTAAAGAATTAGAGAAGCAGAAAAGAAGAGAAATAGAGTAATAAAGAAGTAAAAAAGTAAAGGTTTGTGTTTTGCATAAATATCCGACTGATGAGTAGAGTAGATAAGCTAAGGAATTCTGCACCAATTTTCTAGTAAGCAGCTTTGCAGAGTACATCGCTGACGAAATACCAGATATTATAAGATTGTGTGGCTCTACATCTTGTTCTACGCATCACGTTCTTTCATTTAACATCCCTGAAACCAGTCTTAGATGCTCTGATACTACTTCAACGGCATGAAGCCAGAAGAAGCTTATATAAAATTTGGTCTAGATTCCCCTTAGCTCATCTACTTAAATGCAGCTTAAGAATCTTTTACGACAAAAGAGTAGTAGATAAAGTAAAGTGATTATAGATAAACTTCCTTGTTAGCAGCTTTCGATAGCTAATGCCATTATAAACCAATTTCCACACCAACAACTTCGGATAGCATATCGCTGAATACATGCCAGAAACTCTAAAGTGTAACTTGTAAGATGTCAAATGAAAGAACGTTCAATTTTGCTTTTTTTGTCGCGTTGTTTCACTTCACACCTCTTACCTCACAGACACTGCCTTAGATATTCTGGTACTTCTGCAGTCATATGGTTACCAAAGAAGCTAGTCTGAAAATTAGTCGAAATTCCTTTATCCTATCTACTTGGATTCTGTACAACAAAAGCCTAGTAGATAAGCTAAGAGAATCTTGTACCAAACTCCATATTTAGCAGCTTCGGATAGCATTTCGCTCAGAGGCTCAAAGAAGGCTTATAAAGTGTCAAATAAAAGTGATTTTATAATGATTTAAGCATTACGTCTTTTCATTTGACATCCCACAAGCTAGACTCTCTTAGAGCCTTTGGTTTTTCTTCAAAAACATGCCATATGTAGCTACTAATATGCAAATTGTTCCAGAACATTTCTCTATCTCCCTTTCTATCTCTATCTCTATCTCTATCTCCATCTCTATCTCTATCTCTATCTCTATCTCTATCTCTATCTCTATTTCTATCTCTATCTCTATCTCTATCTCTATCTCTATCTCTATCTCTATCTCTATCTCTATCTCTATCTCTATCTCTATCTCTATCTCTATCTCTATCTCTATCTCTATCTCTATCTCTATCTCTATCTCTATCTCTATCTCTATCTCTATCTCTATCTCTATCTCTATCTCTATCTTTATCTCTATCTCTATCTCTATCTCTATCTCTTACTCTATCTCTATCTCTATCTCTATCTCTATCTCTATCTCTATCTCTATCTCTATCTCTATCTCTATCTCTTTCTCACTCTTCCACCACTATCTCTCTACTGCCAAGTGCCAATAGAAAATACTGCTCTAGTAAATTCAACCATAAATAAGTATGTTAATTTAATTGCATAAACAAAGCCTCAGGAACTTATAAGTCATAGAAATTTAAACTAAAATCTTTACAAAAAAAGTTAAACAGCTTCAGTTCAAGATGGTTTGTTAATTAACCCTCGATTAAAATTGCTAAATATGGTTGTTGCTACCCCCAGAAGATGGAAATTGTAATTTCAAATGGAAGCGATGCTGAAAATAAGAAAGCAGGAAATGAAGGGGTGGATTTCATACAACCGAAGCGGAAACACCAGACTGACCCTCCCGGACGTAAAAAGTCAAACAGTGGGGACATTTGGAGGTGTTTCTGGCTCATGCCTGACGGTTTAAGAATGAGGATAAAAACGGGGAAGATAAATGTATTGTGATGAGGAACGTCGTGTATATGACACATAAAACTGCCTGTTATTTATGGCGAATCGAGAAAGACTGACTGGACTACCTGTTTCATACACAGGCTTGCGTTTTTCACTGTCTTTGGTGGCCCCCTTTTTGATTACTGTATATTTAAAGTTTTGGGGAGTGGAAACACATCCATACACAATGTGGCTCTTTGTTAAGTTTTTGTTTAGTGTTAAGTACATTTTAAGAAAATAACAAAACTGTTTTTAAATCTAAGAAACCAATAGTTGTTAAGAAAAGAACCATTTCTTGCATTTCATTTTACCTATAATTTTCGCCTTCCAAAGAAACTAAATATTTGGGATGTATTGGAAAACTGTCGCTGATACATTTTTTATAAACAATTTAACTGCTTTGGTTGTTTAAGCATTGAACTTTAATTTTATGGATACATGATGCCCTAACCTAACCTACCTTAGCTTAACCTAAATGCTTTGGTTGTTTAAGCATCGAAGATTAATTTTATGGATGCGTGATAAGCTCACCTAACCCAACCCAACTGCTTCAATTGTTTGAGCATTGAACATTTTATGGATACGTAATATACTGTTATTATTATTTAAGAATTCCTGTATTAGTTGTGGCCACACTGGTCAATTAGTTTCGTACACTTCTTACGTTTTTTAAATTTAAAATTCCTGTTTTATTTTGTAGCATACCGAATGACTAAAGAAACCAAAAGTATAAAATAAATGCAGTTATTTTCATATTAGTTTTTAGTGGGGAAATGGAGAAGTAGAGAAGTAGAGAAGTAGAGAAGTAGAGAAGTAGAGAAGTAGAGAAGTAGAGAAGTAGAGAAGTAAAGAAGTAGAGCAGTAGAGAATTTGAGAAATTAAGAAGTAGAGAAGTAGAGAAGTAGAGAAGTAGAGAAGTAGAGAAGTAGAGAAGTAGAGAAATAGAGAAGTAGAGAAGTAGAGAAGTAGAGAAGTAGAGAAGTAGAGAAGTTGAAAAGTAGAGAAGTTGAGTTATTTTCATATTAGTTTTTAGTGTGTGGAGGTACTTTATTAGTTAGACAATTTTCTCTCTATCCAACTTACTTTATCATCTGCGCCTAAGGATTATATCGTGGTATGCCTGTCTGTCGTTAAACAATGCCTACGAAGAGGGATTGTTGCAAACCAGGGGCGCCCTGTTAAAGAGTTTATATGTTGAATAAATTTCTTTGTAAGGCAAAGTGCCCTCTTTGCATAATACCATGTTTTCTTTATTCCCTGCTTTATCTAACCATCAGAGCTTGAAACAGGTTTCGATCTTATTAATTCTCACCAGCTTGGTATACTCGACTTGCATGCTGACAAACGCAGCTAAGCTACGGTTGGTAATGTGTAGACTTTGTTAAGGTAATTCCTAACTGTAGTGCCTGGATTTGGTCAAAGTAGTGTAGTGCCACCTACCGGCCTATGAAAGAAACTGTGGAATAGCTCTAACAAACGCAAATAAAATGCGACTGCTAGTCAGAACTTTAAACGTATAATTATTGTAAAAACGAAGTGTAGACGAGATGCCACGCACAACAAAATACTTTTATGTTTCAGCAACCATTTAAGATCAAAACTATCACAATTTTTATGTACAACCTAATAATCGCCGTTCCTCGCGATGGTATTTTATGGACCTTTAACGGCAAACATAATCAAGGCATAAAGACACAGATCGATACGATGTTTATTGGCTCGACATAGCCCCCGTAAAAATCGACAATTTAGCAGGAAGCCGTTGTAGAGCGAAAAGGGGATGATTGATCGCCCCGTCGGTTCGCGGAAAGTCGCGTTAATGAATCCACCACCTTCGATTAAAATTATTTTCGGGGGACCGTTCGGCTATCGCCTGATGAACGAGGCTGATATGTTACTGACGACAAAAGGTAAACGATGCTGGATAATGGAATGGACTTGGCTGACGTCGGATATGTTGGCTCGGCTCGGTACAGTTGACAGTGCATTTACATACAGGACTCATAAATCATAAAGGGCTTGATGGTTAATCATTTGTTTAAAGGGGGGACAAAGTGCAAACACAACCACTGAAAGTGACATTAATGCATGTATGTGTATGCGTGAGTAAACTTCGCTGTTGGACTAATTCAATTTTAATTCGCTCGTGATCGAATCCGACATAAATTATTTTATTAAAAAATTACAATTTCCAGGATTTATATTTACAAACACTGAAATTAAACTATTTAAACATTTATACGGTTTAGAGAGGAAGTTACTGAATTGATATTATCTGTTGTTTTTAGGAAATTAAACGAACTGATGTGCTAGCAGTAGGAAGTATATGGATCCCTTTATGGAATGTGCGAGACAGTTGTTATCGTAAAGTTACTCGCATGAAAGTCATCCGTCGCATCTGCTTATATATTCGCGTTAATTTCAGATGTGTGTGTGGGAATTTTATTTGGTCTTCACCAATGGACATATAACAGGAATAAAATTTATAAATAGTTTTAGCTAAGGTCGATTTAGTCGCAAAAAATCATGCCTGCACAAATTTTCTATGGTATATACCATGTAAAACTGGTACCCGATGTGTATTGCCGAAGGTAACATATTAATGTTCAAATTATTGCCAAAATACATACCTATAAAACATTTCCCGGATTATTAATAAGAGGTTTACCTTCGAATTATCCACAGAACCCAAACCGTGAAAGTTTTTACTTCAAATTAATAAAATCATCCTTTTGAGATACGTAAAATACTGTTACGGGGTTTATCGGTTCGAATAGATTACCACGTGTGAATTACACCACTTTACTACCAAATTAACTCGGCACACTTCAACTGAGTAACTCACTTATTATTTACTAATTGCTAACCCACTAACTACACTGACTTTTAACTGACTGACTCGAGGGAAAGCTGACCGCCTTTTATAGTTTTGGCCCCCGGCTTCTAGAACTTTTTGGCAGATAAGGCTTATCGTTTGCCGAAATTTCTGGAATGCTTATCTGCCATTTGTTTCGTTATCGCGGCCGCTTTTCCCTTATCAGATTTTTCTAGAAACTTCTTTTATTTACTAAATTCTACAATTCTATTCTAAATCCTATTCCATCTATTTACATTGCGTTACAATACTGTGCCAACCGAGTTAATTCTATCAACAAAATCATTTACTTTAGAATTACTTACAAAACTTTCACTTTTGTTATAAACAAAAACAATAAAATTGTTTACTTTAGAGAACATATTTTCAGCGACAGCAATCGTGCAGAAGCTAATACCAACAAATATGAAAACTTTTCCGTTACGTCTCACTTTTCCCCGTATTATTTGTCAAACTTTCCCCCTCAACTGAATTGATGCTTCTCATATTACAAAAGCATATCAATCCTCCAAGATATAAATATCTTTTTTATGTCGTCACATCTTCCGCGTTGGGAAAAACGATGACGCCACACGTCTATAAGGAAAACGATCCCGATCGTTTCCCCAATTTTACTACACCTCGACCGAACAAAAATATATATAAGCAATTTCCTACCTGCATGTATCCCCCTTCGCAATTGCTGGCGTTTATTAGGGTTCCCACTTTGAATTTGTTAAATTTTATCCGCAGTATCCAATCTTTGGGCGTGCCGCGAAACGAGCGAAACCTGTACCAACAGGTCATGGGTTTGCCGAAATTCTCGGGGGTCAGCTCGGGGCTGGACACATCCTCGTACACCTCCACGGTTTTGTTGCAGTGTTCTTTCTTGGGGTCACCTAAAAATAATGTTGATATTACATTAGATGAATTAGGTTATCGTAAGTTGTAAGTTGTGTGTGGTTTTTTGCTACGACATGTCGTCACGAGGAGAGCTTTTTTAAACAGCTGTATTCTTAGATAAAATTTGTATCATCTTTGTGATTTGTTTCCTGTTTTGTTGAGTATTGTGTGCTATTTTTTCTAACTTATTGGATCTGGGATGTTATAAAAGATTGTTGCAGTCATTTTTTGTCAACGGGCTAAGAAGTAATAGATAGGAAACCGTAGAAAGAAAAATACTTCTGTTCCAGAACTTTCATCATCTATCTATAGTATGTAGTAAATAAGTAAAATGACAAGAGTTCTGGACCTCAAATGACGGAAGAACTGTCGTCCAACAGTTTACTAAGGGTTCCGTCATGTCAAGCCTGATACTCTCGTCACCTCACTTACTTACTTAGTTACTTACTTACTTATTTACTTACTTACTTACCTATTTACTTATTTACTTACTTGCTTACTTACTTACTTACTTACTTACTTACTTACTCACTTGCTTACTTACTTACTTACTTACTTACTTACTTACTTACTTACTTACTTACTTACTTACTTACTTACTTACTTACTTACTTACTTACTTACTTACTTACTTACTTACTTACTTACTTACTTACTTACTTACTTACTTACTTACTTACTTACTTACTTACTTACTTACTTACTTACTTACTTACTTACTTACTTACTTACCTAATACCTACTTACTTACCAACTTACTTACTTACTTACCTAATACCTACTTACTTACTACAAACCAACTCTTAAAAAATAGGTTCTCTAGCAATTAGTTTATATCTACCAAAATAGCATCCTTCTGATCCAGAACTTCCATCATCTTCTACTGTAAGTAGATAAATAATGAGAGCTCTGGATCTGAAGTGATAAAACTTTAGATAACTGTTTGACAACTACAAACCAAATTTAAAAAACAAATTGTTTAGTAATTGATCTACAACTGTCCAAAAGTTGTCTAACAGTATCTTTACTTCTGGAACAGAACTCTGGCAACTAATCGTCATCTATCTTCTTTTTTGCCCCCTACTCGAAATGATTCAAGGAAACCGTTACTCTTTGCAAGTAAATTGGACTAAAAAAACTATCGTATAAGGTTTAGAAAATGCGCTGGCAAAAATATCCTTGATTTACAATTCGGCATTTTAATCCAATTTACAGATGCCCGGCATTATCTTTAAGTGCTGGGGCAAATCCAGGTGTTTACTCCCATGCCCTAATGAATCATTAGTTTACAAACAAAAGGCCTCCGCGTCGGTCGAGAGAGAAAAGGGGGCAATACGCCCAATTAATTACGATAAAGCCGGAAAACTGACAATAACGGAAAGATCCGGCGGTAATAATAATCCTTTTAGGATCCGATGGGTTCGTACGTGTTAGCGGGAATAGCAGAGGGCATCGGTATCAGACTGTCTGTGGTAGATGTCACTGGCCTTATTAAAGCCAGTGTCAGAGCGAGGGGCGGTAGGAGCTGGTGCCGTCCGCGCCACAAGTCGGACCTAGATCCAAGGATTGCCGAGATTTGCCTGACAATTAGAGCCTGGACCCGTAGTCCCTTAAGGATTACAACCGTCAAGTCCTTCTAACTTGGGGATTTGGTCGTCGAAGGCAACATTAAATGTACGAATTTCACTTTTGTGGGAGAACAAACGCGTAGGGAACAAATACGTTGCGATCATTTGTGTTCAATATTAACAATTCTGACACGAAAATTTGTGGCTTGTTTAATATATTATATATTAATTATAGATTGCGTATTATCTTAATGTATAACCACTAAAAGACGCATCTATCTGCGTAAACAAACAATATATATTTTAAGAGGGGTTTCTTCAAATTTATGATAAAAAATTTATTAACTATCATTATCCATCTCGGATGTTGAATAATACCGTATTTGGCAAAATGTAAGAAAATTTACTCTTTTATTTTCTTTAAATTATTTTGATCGATACCTTGCAAATAATGAAGTTTTGTGGTGTCTTTAGGATGAAGTATTACTACAAAAATTCCTGTAAAATGTGAATTTTAATGATTAAGGCCAAATGTTGAATAATACCGTATTTGGCAAAATGTGGGAAAATTCACTGTTTTATTTTCTTTAAACTAATTTGATCGACACCCTGCAAATAATAAAGTTTTGTGGTATCTTAAGGATAATATGTTACTACAAAAATACCTGTAAAATGTAAATTTTAATGATAAGGGCCACATGTTGAATAATACCGTATTGGCAAAATGTAAAAAAAATTCACTGTTTTAATTTCTTCAAACTGTTTTGATCGATACCCTGTAAATATTAAAGTTTTTTGGACGTCTTCAGGATGATATATCACTACAAAAATACCTGTAAAATGTAAATTGTAATGATTAAGGCCACTTGTTGAAATAATACCGTATTTAGGCAAAATGTAAAAAAAATCACTGTTTTAATTTCTTCAAACTGTTTTGATCGATACCCTGTAAATATTAAAGGTTTTTGGCGTCTTTAGGATGATATATCACTACAAAAATACCTGTAAAATGTAAATTGTAATGATTAAGGCCACTTGTTGAATAATACCGTATTTGGCAAAATGTGGAAAAAATTCACTGTTTTATTTTCTTTAAACTATTTTGATCAATACTCTGCAAATAATAAAGTTTTGTGGTGTCTTTAAGATGATATATTACTACAAAAATATTTTAAAATGTAAATTTTAATGATAAAGGCCAAATGTTGAATAATACCGTATTTGGCAAAATGTGGGAAAAATTCACTGTTTTATTTTCTTTAAACTATTTTGATCGACACCCTGCAAATAATAAAGTTTTGTGGTATCTTTAGGATGATATATCACTACCAAAATACCTGTAAAATGTAAATTTTAATGATTAAGGCCACATGTTGAATAATACCGTATTTGGCAAAATGTAAGAAAATTCATTGTTTTATTTTTTTTAAACTATTTTAATCGATACCCTGCAAAGAATAAAGTTTTGTGGTATCTTTGGGATGATATATCACTACAAAAATACCTGTAAAATGTAAATTTTAATGATTAAGGCCACATGTTGAATAATACCGTATTTGGCAAAATGTGGAAAAATTTACTGTTTTATTTTCCTTAAACTATTTTGAATCGATACCCTGCAAATAATAAAGTTTTGTGGTATCTTTGGGATGATATATCATTACAAAAATGTAAATTTTAATGATTAAGGCCACATGTTGAATAATACCGTATTTGGCAAAATGTGAAAAAATTTACTGTTTTATTTTTTTTAAATTATTTTGATCGATACCCTGCAAATAATAAAGTTTTGTGGTGTCTTTAGGATGATATATTAGCACAAAAATTCCTGTAAAATGTGAATTTTAATGATTAAGGACCACATGTTGAATAATCACTGTATTTGGCAAAATGTAAAAAATTTTACGGTTTTATTTTCTTAAACTATTTTAGCTAATACCCTGCAAATAATAAAGTTTTGTGGTATCTTTAAGATGATATATTACTACAAAAATACCTGTAAAATGTAAATTTTAATGATTAAGGCCACATGTTGAATAATACCGTATTTGGCAAAATGTGAAGAAAATTTACTGTTTTATTTTTTTAAACTATTTTGATTGATACCCTGCAAATAATAAAGTTTTGTGGTGTCTTTAAGATGATATATTAGCACAAAAATTCCTGTAAAATGTGAATTTTAATGATTAAGGACCACATGTTGAATAATACCAGTATTTGGCAAAATGTGGAAAAATTTACTGTTTCTATTTTCTTCAACCTATTTTAATCGATACTCTGCAAATATAAAAGTTTTGTGGTGTCTTTAAAATGATATATTACTAGCAAAAATATTTGTAAAATGTAAATTTTAATGATTAGGGCTAAATGTTGAATAATACCGTATTTGGCAAAATTTGGGAAAACTTACTGTTTCATTTTCTTTAAACTATCTTGATCGATACCCTGCAAATAATAAAGTTTTTTGATATCTGTGGGATGATATTTCACTACAAAAATACCTGTAAAATGTAAATTTCAATGATTAAGGCCACTTGTTGAATAATACCGTATTTGGCAAAATGTAGGAAAATTTACTGTTTTATTTTCTTTAAACTATTTTGATCGATACCCTGCAAATAATAAAGTTTTGTGGTGTCTTTAGGATGATATATTACTACAAAAATACCTGTAAAATGTTAATTTTAATGATTAAGGCCACATGTTAAATAATACCGTATTTGGCAAAATGTGGAAAAATTCTGTGTTTTATTTTCTTTAAGCTATTTTGATTAATACGCTGCAAAAAATAAAGTTTTGTGGTGTCTTTGGGATGATATATCACTACAAAAATTCCTGTAAAATGTGAATTTTAATAATTAAGACCACATGTTAAATATTACCGTATTTGGCAAAATGTGGGAAAATTCACTGTTTTAATTTTTTTAAACTGTTTTGATGGATACCCTGCAAATAATAAAGTTTTGTGGCGTCTTTAGGATGATATATCACTACAAAAATACCCGTAAAATGTAAATTATAATGATTAGGGCTACTTGTTGAATAATACCGTATTTGGCAAAATGTGGAAAAACTAACTACCCTGCAAATAATAAAGTTTTGTGATATCTTTGGGATGATATTTTACTACAAAAATACCTGTAAAATAAAAATTTAAATGATTAAGGCCACATGTTGAATAGTACCGTATTTGGCAAAATGTGGAAAAATTCACTGTTTTTTTTTTCAAACTATTTTGATCAATACTCCAACATTGGTAAAAACATGGAAGGCGCATTTAAAATTACAAATAAGACTTAAAATTCATACAGTACATCCTGCATACTCTACATTAAATACTGGTGCGATATCAGATTTTTAGTTTCACCCAAAACGTATTTGTTTTTTTGAACGGGAGCTATCGCAGTAGTGGAATAATCAGAAAATTTAATTAGCAGGTGCTTCACTATGCCATAATGGAGCTATTTTCGCAGATTTTCCAATTATATTAAAATGTCCATCAAATTAGCGGCATTATTAAATTCGTTTCGATCGAACAATTTAATTAAAAGTAGATCACGTTGCAGCGTAATATTAATATGTTATAATATTGGCTGCGTTTAGCTCGAATAGCACGTTGACATGTCTAAATTGATAGAAACACGAACACAATATTATATTCATGGTCGATCGCCTAAAAATATTAACTGGTTGCGTTTTATTTGACGTGAAAAACTAAACCACTGAACTGAACCACTGAAAGTGGCATGTAAAATGTTATGATTTTGCATTTATTTGAAAAATTCGGTTAAAACAATTATCTTGAAATGTCTATAAAAAAACAAATATACTGTAACGAACTGGCTAAATTTAATGTATTCCTATGGAACCGCTATTTTGTAGCAAACTATTAGAGATATACGTAGCAGGTAAAATGACTCAATGTCTAGAAGGTAAACCAAATACTATTAGGGAGATACACAGCCAGAAAAATGACTTCTACGCGGTTATAGGTTCGAGACGTATGCTGAATATCTAGAAGGCAAAAGTTCTGGTACGCGTGAGTTAAAAACGTGATCCAGGGATTACACCCTTAGTAATTATTAAATTAGTTATCCAACAAGTAAATATCACCTTAACCACAAATATATGCAATTTTTTAAATGGAACGGACTACTTCTTGGTTATCTTTAAAAATTAAAATACAAATCTTGTTCACCGAAACCAGAAAAGCTAAAAAACACAACAATGGTTGCTCTGACACATTTCGTTAGCCAAGCTATCATCTTTAGAGAGATACTACAAATATAAACAGTTTAAAATTAATAACATAAGTAATATTTTATTTACATTGGTTCAACAGCAAGAATTTATTCTCTACACTCATTCATGAAAGTACTCCTTAAACGTCAAATATTTTATTTGCTAAAACTGCGCTGCGGTGACGAATTCGATGCAATGGATTCATATCAGTCGCCTAAACTACCCTTCAGTTTAAATTCGCATTCCGAAACGCTTCAATTAGAAAAGTTTCGTAGCAGGTGAATAGTAAATATGCCACGAACTTTGCGTATATTATTTTCAAACGGCTAAAACTTTGATATTAGCTTTTAACGTTGTCCCAACTTTGCATCTTTATCGCAAATTCACTTGATGACGCGAACTCGAAACCCCGTACTTCAAGAGCATGTTAACCAGAATTACAATGGTGACATGCTTGTGCTGCTTCCGGCGTCGAAGTTGATCATATACATCTTTTCTGCCAAAAGGACTTGACTGATTTTCGCAGATTTGATATTCGTTTCAAATTTTGATTTTTCTTTCGAAATTTCGAACTTCAGCTCACAATGTTGCGTATTTTTCAAAACTTTGGCACCTTGTTCCAAATTTAAAATTATTTTAGACATTTTGGGTTTTTTTATCAAAAGTTAACTTCAGTTTTAAACAACTTTTTAAAAACTTGGTCCCAGATTTATTAAAAGTAAAATTTGGAACATTCTTAGTTATTATCCTGATGGATTCGCCTCGCGAGGGGATGTTTATATCGCGCCGTTGCAATTCCTAGCCTATAGCAAAACTGCTACAAGTACTGACTAATACCAATTACTCTTCCTATCACGACCTTCTGACTGGGGATTGGTAGAAACCAAGAGCATGACTTCACTGCTAAATGATCAGATTTAGCTCTTGGCTTCTATCAACCACTCTCCCTATCACGACCTTTCAACTAGATTGGTAGAAACCAAGAGCATGACTTTACTGCTAAATGATCAACTTTAGCTCTTGGCTTCTATCAACCATTCTCCCTATCACAACTTTCCAACTAGATTGGTAGAAACCAAGAGTATGGCTTTACTGCTAAATGATCAGCTTTAGCTCTTGGCTTCTATCAACCACTCTCCCTATCACAACTTTCCAACTAGATTGGTAGAAACCAAGAGTATGGCTTTATTGCTAAATGATCAGCTTTAGATCTTGGCTTCTATCAACCACTCTCCCTATCACGACCTTTCAACTAGATTGGTAGAAACCAAGAGCATGACTTTACTGCTAAATGATCAGCTTTAGCTCTTGGCTTCTATCAACCACTCTTCCTATCACAACTTTTCAACTAGATTGGTAGAAACCAAGAGTATGGCTTTACTGCTAAATGATCAGCTTTAGATCTTGGCTTTTATTAACCACTCTCCCTATTACAACCTTACAACTAGATTGGTAGAAACCAAGAGTATGACTTTACTGCTAAATGATTAGATTTAGCTCTTGGCTTTTATCAATCTAGTTAGAAGGTCGTGATAAGGAGAGTGGTTAATATTAGTCAGTACTCGTACAAGTAAGACACTTTAAAAGTCAAAATTCATGAAAGGATCTTAAATACATAACAAAGTAGCTACTCCACAAATAAAGGTATCGCGTTGATATTTCAGTTTCGTTGCTGAAACCTCGCTCTAAAACATAGGGCGAAACCCCCGTGATTTAAAAGTGTTCTAATTACATAACAATTTATAATTTCCTTTGTTCCAAAATTAGACATGAAATGAATAATAAACTGGATAATAGCCGTACAATTTGCTAAATATAACTCGCAACTGTCCATTAAGGAGCTTAATGCTCCAAGCTTCTATTTCGCGTGCACATTATTAAATTTAGAAAAGTTGAAACCAACACGCGAGAACATGCAGAATACCATTTCCAGTTGTAATATCCCCTTGCGACTACGCTGATCAATAGGAGACCGAATTCGCTTCATACAACTCAGATATAATTTGATATTTATCTCTTAATATGCTACGCTCCAAAAAGGATTGGATGAAATACACCATCTCATATTCCGCCATGTGAAAGCTTTTTCCATTTGCCTAATAAAGGGGTTGTTTATCCTTATTTGTACAGTCGTGTAATGTACACGATTTAATGGAGTTTTTAGTTGAGAATCCAAAAAGTGGTCCGTGGTCTGTACGGTGTAGGATCCCCTGGTGCACGCGTTTCTAGTAGAGAATAGAAAAAGTGGTCGGTGGTGGAAAATTTCTGCACGGTGTTGGATCCCCCCGGAGCTCGCGGTTGGGGCTGTCGCTCGCACGTGCGAAACCGTAGGATACAACGCCACCCTCTTTAATCATGGAAGTTATACAGACTCGTAAGCTGAACGCAACGAGTCCATTTGGTGGTGCTCGAAAGGGGGCAGTTTAATAATAATAAGTTGCACCCTTGAGAATGGGGCTTTGTTGTCACGTCGGGTGTACTGTTGCCAAGCCCGAGCAAACACGACAAACGTTGCTTAATATTAATCGCGAATTAATCCCGGATTAACCAGGATAATAGGAGGCTAGCGTTTCAGTGGAATGCAAATAGTATCCACTCATATGTATCGCGAAATTCAAATTAATTTATAACAAAATAGGTTTTAAGGTTAATACGTTAATAGTTAAGGTTAAGGTTAAACAGGTTTGAGGTATGACAAAAATATCAGTGGGTTGTAAGTTACACAACGCATGTAAAGCTGATTATAAAACAGTCACTTCAATAAACGATCAAGACAGCTTTAAAAATTCCTCTTAGTGTAATTCACAAAACTAACTACAAAAAAGCATTTTTTTTTATACATTCAGAGCCATACAGTTCAAAACAATTACCATTACAATAATTCCCATTTTGAGACCAAATTAAAATTTCTAAAACGCCCACCTCTACACCTTTTTGCAATGTTATACATTCGTCAAATTTTTTGAATAATTCTGTATTTCTCGGCTACAGTTGTTGGTAATTTTAAGTACCCAACCGCAACATTACGCTCGATAACAATTTTTAAATCACCTCAGGCTCTCAGTGTCGAAAATTAAGTGTGACGCTATACGAAGTGCTCAAACCTATTCGGTTTTTCCAAAGCAAAACTTTTATTGTACTGAAAATAAATGCTAATAGGTGGCGAGTGTTTCAATGGAATGCAAATAGTATCTACTCATATAAACTATGAAATTCAAATTACTGACAAAACAGTTTTTAAAATTAGCGCTATATGACTAAAATATTAGCATGTAAAGCTGATTAGAATACAGTTACTTTAATAAAAGATCAAAACAGCTTTAAAAATTTCTTTTTAATTCAAAAAACTAACAACAAAAAACCCTTTCCACTGATTTTATACATTCAGCAGCGTACAGACCACACAATTACTATTACAATAATCCCCATTTTGGGACCAAATCAAAATTTCGAAAACCCTCACCTCTACACTTTTTTGTAATGTTATACACTCGTCATATTTTTTGAATAATTATGTATTTCTTGGCTACAGTTCTTGATAATTTCAAGTACTCAACAACAACATTACGTTTGATAACAATTTTTAAATCACCTCAGGCCCCTAGTATCGAAAATAAATGTGACGGTTTATAAAGTGCTCAAACCTATTCGGTTTTTCCAAAACAAAAGTTCGATAATACTGAAATAAATGCTAATAGGTGGCGAGTGTTTCAGTGGAATTCAAATAGTATCTTCTCATATGTACCACGAAATTCAAATTAATGACAAAACAGCTTTTAAGGTTGGCGCCTTATGACAAAAATATTAGTAGGTTGTAAGTTGCACAACGCATGTAAAGCTGATTAGAAAACAGTTACCTTAATAAAAGATCCAAACGGCTTTAAAAACTTCTTCTTAATTCGAAAAATTAACAACAAAAAACCCTTCCCACCGTTTTAATACATTCAACAGCTTAGAGACCAAAACAATTACTATTACAATAATCCCCATTTTGGGACCAAATTAAAATTTCTAAAACGCCCACCATTACACTTTTTTGCAATGTTATACATTCGTCAAATTTTTTGAATAATTCTGTATTTCTTGGCTACAGTTATTGGTAATTTCAAGTACCCAACCGTAACATTACGCTCGGTAACAATTTTTAAATCACCTCAGGCTCCCAGTCTCAAAAATCAAGTATGACGGTTTACGAAGTGCTCAAACCTATTCGATTTTTCCAAAACAAAACTTCGATAATAATAAAAATAAATGCTAATAGGTGGCCAGTGTTTCGGTGGAATGCAAATAGTATCCACTCATATGTATTGCAAAATTCAAATTAATGACAAAACAGCTTTTAAAATTGGCGCCACATGACCAAAATATCAGGAGGTTGTAACTTGCACAATGAACGTAAAGCTGATTAGAAAACAGTCACCATAATAAAAGACCAAAGCAGCTTTAAACATTTTTTCTTAATTCAAAAAACTAACAACAAAAAACTCTCCCCACCGTTTTTATACATTGAGCAGGTCACATACCAAAACAATTACTATTTCAATAATCCCCATTTTGGGACCAAATCAAAATTTCTAAAACGCCCACCTCTACACTTTTTTGCGATGCTATACATTCGTCAAATTTTTTGAATAATTCTGTATTTCTCGGCTACAGTTGTTGGTAATTTCAAGTACCCAACCGCAACATTACGCTCGATAACAATTTTTAAATCACCTTAGGCTCTCAGTGTCGAAAATTAAGTGTGACGGTATACGAAGTGCTCAAACCTACTCGGTTTTTCCAAAGCAAAACTTTTATTGTACTGAAAATAAATGCTAATAGGTGGCGAGTGTTTCAATGGAATGCAAATAGTATCTACTCATATAAACCATGAAATTCAAATTACTGACAAAACAGTTTTTAAAATTAGCGCTATATGACTAAAATATTAGCATGTAAAGCTGATTAGAATACAGTTACTTTAATAAAAGATCAAAACAGCTTTAAAAATTTCTTTTTAATTCAAAAAACTAACAACAAAAAACCCTTTCCACTGTTTTTATACATTCAGCAGCGTACAGACCAAACAATTACTAGTACAATAATCCCCATTTTGGGACCAAATCAAAATTTCGAAAACCCTCACCTCTACACTTTTTTGTAATGTTATACACTCGTCATATTTTTTAAATAATTATGTATTTCTTGGCTACAGTTCTTGATAATTTCAAGTACCCAACAACAACATTACGTTTGATAACAATTTTTAAATCACCTCAGGCCCCTAGTATCGAAAGTAAATGTGACGGTTTATAAAGTGCTCAAACCTATTCGGTTTTTCCAAAACAAAAGTTCGATAATACTGAAATAAATGCTAATAGGTGGCGAGTGTTTCAGTGGAATTCAAATAGTATCTTCTCATATGTACCACGAAATTCAAATTAATGACAAAACAGCTTTTAAGGTTGGCGCCTTATGACAAAAATATTAGTAGGTTGTAAGTTGCACAACGCATGTAAAGCTGATTAGAAAGCAGTTACCTTAATAAAAGATCCAAACGGCTTTTAAAAACTTCTTCTTAATTCGAAAAATTAACAACCAAAAACCCTTCCCACCGTTTTAATACATTCAACAGCTTAGAGACCAAAACAATTACTATTACAATAATCCCCATTTTGGGACCAAATCAAAATTTCTAAAACGCCCACCTCTAAACTTTTTTGTAATATTATACATTCGTCAAATTTTTCGAATAATTTTGTATTTCTCGCATACAGTCGTTGGTAATTTCAAGTACCCAATCACAATATTAGGCTCGATATCAATTTTTAAATCACCTGAGGCCCCCAGTGTCGAAAGTCAAGTGTGACGGTTTACGAAGTGCTCAAACCTATTCGCTTTTTCCAAAACAAAACTTCGATAATACTTAAAATAAATGCTAATAGGTTGACAGTGTTTTAGTTGAATGCAAATAGTATCTACTTCTATGTAAATTCAAATTAATTTATAACAAAACAGCTTTTAAGGTTGGCGTCATATGACGCCAATATTATTAGGAGGTTGTAAGTTGCACAACGCTGGTAAAGCTAATTAGAAAACAGTCATTTTAATAAAAGATCGAAACAGCTTTAAAAATTCCTCCTCAAAACGAAAAACTAACTACAAAAAAGCACCCTTCTCGCCGTTCCTATACATTCAGCGGCTCACAGTCCAAAACAATTACTACTACAATGGGACCAAATCAAAATTTCTATACCTTTTTGTAATGATATACATTTGTCAAATTTTTCAAATAATTTAATGTTTCTCGGCTACAGATGTTGATAATTTCAAGGACCCATCCAAAATATTACGCTCGATAACAACTTTTAAATTATTTCAGGCTCCTAGTGTCGAAAGTCAAGTGTGACGGTTTACGAAGTGCTCAAACCTATTCGGTTTTTCCAAAACAAAAGTTTGATAATACTGAAAATAAATGCTAATGGGTGGCCGGTATTTCAGTGGAATTCAAATAGCATCCACTCATATGTATCGCGAAATTCAAATTAATGACAAAACAGCTTTTAAAATTGGGGCCACATGACCAAAATATCAGTAGGTTGTAAGTTGCACAACGCATGTAAAGCTGATTAGAAAACAGTCACCTTAATAAAAGATCAAAGCAGCTTTAAAAATGTCTCCTCAAAACGAAAAACTAACTACAAAAAAGCACCCTTCTCACCGTTCCTATACATTCAGCGGCTCACAATCCAAAACAATTACCACTACAATGAGACCAAATCAAAATTTCTATACCTCTTTGTGATGATATACATTCGTCAAATTTTTCAAATAATTCTATGTTCCTCGGCTACAGATGTTGATGATTTCAAGGACCCATCCACAATATTACGCTCGATAACAACTTTTAAATTATTTTAGGCCCCTAGTGTTGAAAGTCAAGTGTGACGGTATACGAAGTGCTCAAACCTATTCGGTTTTTCCAAAACAAAAGTTTGATAATACTGAAAATAAATGCTAATAGGTGGCCAGTGTTTCAGTTGAATGCAAATAGTGTCTATTTATATGTACCGCGAAATTCAAATTAATTTATAACAAAACAGCTTTTAAGGTTGGCGCCATATGACGAAAATATTAGTAGGTTGTAAGTTGCCCCACGTATGTAAAGCTGATAAGAAAACAGTTACTTTAATAAAAAATCAAAACAGCTTTAAAAATTCCTCCTCAAAACAAAAAACTAACAACAAAAAAGCACCCTTCTCATCGTTTCTATACATTCAGCGGTTCACAGTCCAAAACAATTACCACTACAATGGGACCAAATCAAAATTTCTAAAACTCACCTCTAATTTTTGTGTAATGATTATACATTCGTCAAATTTTTTAAATAATTATTATTCTTCGGCTACAGTTCGTTGATAATTTCAAGTACCCATACACAAATTACGCTGATAACAATTTTTAAATCACCTAGGCCCCTAGTATCGAAAGTAATGTGACGGTTCACGAAGTGCTCAAACCTATTTGGTTTTTCCAAAACAAAAGTTCGATAATACTGAAAATAAATGCTAATAGGTAGCCAGTGTTTCAGTTGAATCAAATAGTTCTACTATATGTACCGAAATTCAATTATTTAAAAACAGCTTTTAAGTTGGCGCCTATGACAAAATATTAGTAGTTGTAAGTTGCCCGCATTGTAAAGCTGATAGAAAACAGTTACTTAAAAAAATCAAACTTTAAACAACTTTTCTTCTTAATTCGAAAAATTAACTACAAAAACCTTCCTACTCGTTTTAATACATTCAACTCATGGTGAAAGATGTTGATAATTTCAAGGACCCATCCACAATATTACGCTCGATAACAAATTTTAAATCATTTCAGGCCCCTAGTGTCAAAAAACAAGTGTGACGGTTTACGAAGTGCTCAAACCTATTCGGTTTTTCCAAAACAAAACTTTGATAATACTGAAAATAAATGCTAATAGGTGGCCAATGTTTCAGTTGAATGCAAATAGTATCCACTCATATGTATCGCGCAGTTCAAATTAATGACAAAACAGCTTTTATAATTGGCGCCACATAACCAAAATATCAGTAGGTTGTAACTTGCACAACGAATGTAAAGCTGTTTAGAAAACAGTCACCCTAATAAAAGATCAAAACAATTACTATTACAATAATCCCCATTTTGGGACCAAATTAAAATTTCTAAAACGCCCACCTCTAATCTTTTTTGTAATATTATACATTCGTTAAATTTTTTAAATAATTTCGTATTTCTTGCCTACAGTTGTTGATAATTTCAAGTACCCAACGACAACATTACGTTCAATAACAATTTTTAAATCATCTAAGGCCCCCAGTGTCAGAAATCAAGCGTGATGATTTACGAAGTGCTCAAACCTATTCGGTTTTCCCAAAACAAAACTTCGATAATACTAAAAATAAATGCGACAGATAAAGTGTCGTATCTTTTTTGTTCTAATTCAAGCGTGATAAATGGTGTGGCACAACGTATCTCATCTACGTGACAAATACGAAAAGGGACATAGAAATGTAAGGATGCAAACCGAGTTATCTATGACGACGATGATTAGATTACAAACGAAGTAGAGTCATGTATTCCATCTGTCTGACAGGGCTCTAGATTAGACCGCATTATGCGGAATTATGTGCTGCATAAGTGGACGTATATATCACGAAAAAATGCCACCGACGTGATCGCTCTAGCTCAGTTTTATTCATAAATTACAATGAAAGATTTGATGGAGCGGACTGATCCTGGTTATCTTCGAAAATTAACAACAAATCTTGTCCCCTGAAACCAAGAAAGATAAAAAGTACAACAACAGTGGCTCTAATGCGTTACCAAAACAAAGTTTAGAGGGATACTAATGGTATCGGTATTTTTCTGAAGATGATGGCTTTGATATCGCAGCGCGTTAGAGCAACTGTTGCTGTGTTTTCTTTCTTGGTTTCAGGGGACCAGATTTGTGTATTAATTAGTAAAAAATTTAAAGTATAAACACTCTAATAATACTATAATGCACAGACCAATAGGTTTGAACATTTATTAGATTCGAAGTTGGTGGAAACCAAATACCGGTTTCGATCTTGTTAGATCTCGTCAGTTTGGTATATCCAACTCGAATGCTAACAAATGTTCCGACAAGTAAGTACTAAAACATTCACAGGCGTCAAGCGAGTGACTCTTAGTACTACTACTTATTGGTTCATAGAGAAACTGTGGCCATCGCCAACAATGTTGTATGCAAGAAGAATGCAACCTAGACTACAAATTCTTGCAGCTCTCCAGGCGGCGTGTATAGTGAATCATAGGTAGCTGAACTACCAACAGTTGAAACACTACCACCTAGCGAAGCGGTTGCTCTCTAGGAGAGAGCCCAGAAGACAAGGATTCTATAATGCACAAACCAATAGGTTTGAACATTTATTAGATTCGAAGTTTGGAAACCAAATACCGGTTTCAATCTTGTTAGATCTCGTCAGTTTGGTATATCCAACTCCAATGCTTACAAATGTTCCGACAAGTAAGTACTAAAACATTCACAGGCGTCAAGCGAGTGACTCTTTTGTACTACCATCTATTGGTTCATAGAGAAACTATGGCCATCGCCAACAATGTCGTATGCAAGAAGAATGCAACCTAGACTACAAATTCATGCAGCCCTCCAGGCGGCGTGTATAGTGGACCATAGGTAGCTGAACTACCAACAGTTGAAACACTGCCACCTAGCTATGTAATAAATGTTCAAACCTATTGGTCTGTGCATTATAGAATTCTTGTCTTCTGGGAACTCTCCTAGAGCGCAACCGCTTCGCTAGGTGGCAGTGTTTGAGCTGTTGGTGGTTCAGCTACCTATGATTCCACTATACACGCCAGGAGGGCTGCATAAATTTGTAGTCTAGGTTGCATTCTTCTTGCATAATCTAATAATACATTAAATTAGTTGTTCTCTCGGGTCTTTTACTACGCTTTTTATACTAAGCGCTCAGATGTGTATTACAGCTACCACTAAAATTGAATGGCAGGTGACATGGGTAAATCTACCAATGAGAAAATCTTTGCCAACTATTTGATAGGAGCCAATGAAGCAGCTATCTTTTTCAAGGGGACAATCGGTGGACGGTTAACGACGACGTGCATTAAAGCTACCAATAAAATTGAATGTCAAGTAACCTTGGTAAATCTACCAATGGAAGAATCTGTACCAACTCACATCTGTAGAAAAATTCCAAGTTGTTTGCTAGACGCCAATATTTAAAGCAGCTATCTCCTTCGTGGGGACGATCGGTGGACGGTTAACGACGACGATAAATCAAAATAGAAAGTCCGCTTTGCCATTTTAGGTAATTTTATAAACACTGAGATTTTAAAAATGGTTTTTATTTGTCCTTGAAACGATTATGTATAGTGCGTTGTTTTTAGAATTGATAAAGTAACTCCCTGTTTCTTAAGTTAAATACGTTGTAAAACTTACATTGATTTTTAAATGTATTACAAAAAATTGTTTATAACTCAAAAAATGTTTATACATTTGAAATCTAGCTAGTCTAATTGGCGGGTGACCTTAGTTATAGATGAAGCTGGGTTAAAATATTCACATTTGTGATTATTTTTTGCTGCAGCTAAAAAAAAATACATTGTTTGTTACAGTTGATGACAAGTGATTTAAAAAAAATACGTAAGTGATTTAAAAAAATGCGTTGTAGGTTGCGTCTTTAAGTTGTAGTTGAATTCGTTCAAATTATAATGCTCCTGTAATGGAGTTATTTCATCATATATTACATTTACGACTTATTGTTCAATTCTAAATATAAATTTTCCAATTGAATGCTTTATTTTTCTCATTTTCCAGAGCATTATTAACGATGATCGAACCTGAAACGATCGATACCGTACGTTATTATTTTGTTGCGTTTTGCCTTTTATTGGGAATAATCTCTCTATATAATGGATATCGGAGCTTTTTCGGTAATAATGGAAATCGACATCTTTACGAATTCTGATGAAACTTCATAAAGTAGAAATATTTTGTCTCTTTATTTTTCTAACCGCTTTCTCAATGACCAATGTCCAGATGTAAGTAAAACCATCAATTGTCCACAATAAAGCAAGGTAAGCACATTATTTTTATAACAAATTTGATTGACCAACAATCTATTTTCAGGGTTCTATAAACTGAGTATAATTACCTTTAGACGTCTTTCTGTTTACTGCATTTTTCAGGCGGCCAAAGAACGTTTAATTTATTTAAAATTCTTGATCAAATAGAAAGAATTTACTAGGAAGTGTAATAGAGAGTGGACTCATTGGTTTTTAGAAGATCTTTTAAAAAAAATTCAACGCTCAAGTTGAATGAAGTACAATAAAAATCAATAAAATTAAGTTAATTTTAGTACATTACAACTTCCATACTGTAACGAAATGTAAATTGTAAAATTTAGTACGTAAGAAAAGTTTCTAGAAAGATCTGATAAAGGAAAGCGGCCGCGATAACGAAGCAAACGGCAGATAAGCGTTCCAGAAATGTCGGCCAACGATAAACCTTATTGGCCCAAAACTTCTAGAACCCGGAAGCGAAAACTATATAAGGCGGACGTCTTCTCCTCGAGTCAGTTAGTTAGAATGAGTCAGTGTAATTAGTGAGTTAGTAGTTAGAAGTAAATAAGTGAGTTCATTATTCAGTTGTACTGTTCCGAATTTAGTTTGGTAATAAAGTGGGTATTAATCAATTCACGTGTTAATCAATTCAAACCAATAGCGCGTAACAATAGCATTTTGAGAAACGGGAACTAATTTTGAAAAAAGCCCAAAGTTTTAGAAGAAAATCAAATTTAGAAGACAGAAATATTTCAAGAACAGAAAACATTAGAGAAAAAGACTAATTTTGACTAAGTATGCGGTTGGAAGTTAAAATTTCGAGAAATATTTGAATTTTGATAAACAAATCAAATTTTTCAGAGACGCTAATGAGAAACGTGTTAATAATCAATTTGAACGGATAAGCCCGTAACAATACATTAAATCGTATGGGGTTATATTTTAAACTTTTAGTTAAACTGTCATTAAAACTGAAAATGGTTAAGAAACAAGTTATTGACATCAGAACTCTAAGTCATAATTCATCAAAACTGTGAGTAGATATATCAGGGGGATTTCAGACCACCAGAAGTGACGTCACGCTTCGGATGGCTTATCGCCTAAGAAGTAGAGGGCGGGGTATGTGAACTCTTAGACAAGTAGCTGTCCAATTAAAATCAACTGTTAAACAAGAAGCTATACAACTGAAACCAACTGCTAGACAAGTAAAACCAACTGTTAGACAAGTACAGTTTCAGGGGACAAGTTCTGTGTTTCAATTTTTGAAGATAACCAAGGACCAGTCCGTTCCATCAAAAGTATACGCTCTTTCATTCAATACCCAACATGCCCCGCCCCTCTGCTTCTTTGGCAACGTGCCATCCAAAGCGTGACGTCTGGTGGTCTAGAATCCTCCTGATAAGTCTACTACTGTGAGTGATTAAAACTGAAAACCATTCAAATTCATGGTCCGCTTAAAACATCTTAAAAAGTTTTAAATCCAGGTGGTTAAACTCCAGGTTCATTGAATATCAAACCGTGAGGCTATCAATAATTTTATGACCAAAAATCCATGATAAAGAGTCTGGATGGTGCTCAGCAAACGCACCCCCTATTAACATTTACGCGGCCCCAGTCCAACTTTACATTGAAATTTATAACAACCAGACGTTAGGGTCCGCACCAAGGGTATAGGTCTCCGGAGCCCCGCCATTCCTCGAGCGCGCTCTACCCCCTTAACGTACGTTCGCCGTAGCAATTATGAGTTATTTCCCCGACCAAGTTTTATGCGCCACTCACTTCCTAAGTCATAATTAAGATTTATCGAGAATTTCTCCGCCAACTTCTTGCTCGGGATGTATATGTGTGTGCCTCGGCGGCGGAACATAAAATTAACGGGCATTTCTGATGACCTACATTTTATTTGCGGAGTTTCTAAGCCCGTGGCTCGGGATAAACTCTCGAGATTAGTGCCCGAGGGAGTATAAGTAGCTTGAAAGCGGGCCATCTCGCTCGAGGGCGAGTTTTCTCTTGTATCACATATCAATCCGAGGCCGATATAGGGCCATTCGGGGAGATTCGATGAATTATACTTGAAAATATACATGAGGATTGACCGATGAATAGGGACAACTTCAGAATGAATCGGTAATGGCACTTTTTGCTTCAAAAACAGATTTTTTAAGTGATTATTAAAAACGTCTTTTGATAAAGACCACCAAAGATGCAAGAAGAATGCAATCTAGACTACAAATTCATGCAGCCCTCCAGGCAGCGTGTATAGTGAATCATAGGTAGTTGAACTACCAACAGTTGAAACACTGCCACCTAGCGAAACGGTTGCTCTCTAGGAGAGTTCCCAGAAGACAAGAATTCTATAATGCACAGACCAATAGGTTTGAACATTTATTAGATTCGAAGTTTGGAAAGAGACATACAATTCAGTGATGGTCACAAGTCGACTTCAGACTTTAACAATTTAATTTGGAAATCACTAGGTGGCAGCAAATTAGAGTACTTTGATAGATTCGCCCTAAAACATAAAATTAAAACCTCATAATTGTAAAATTATTTAATTATTAAACTAAAATGGTAGAGTAATTGGATATGGCATTGATTTAAAGTCAATTTCATCAGTAAATAGTAGTAAATTTTAATTAAAATCAAGAACCAAATAAATTTATTTCATCATATTTACAATAAGCAACAAAATGAAACATTTTAAATTTAAATTTTCAACATTAATTTGAACGTTAATATGGATTATAATCATTAAATTAGTTCAAATTTAACGTTTTCACGCATTTCAAAATTATTTTGGCTTTCAGGCAGTTTAAAAGGCTAAAGAATTGTATAAGAAAGTTCACGAGTAAATAAGGGTGGTCAAACAAGATCTTAAAATTAATGTATTTCTTTATTTATCGGATAGTAGACGTATTACGACAAATTAATCTAAAACACTAACCACCAGAATTTAAAAAATTATCAGCCATCCAAAGGTACAAACATTATAAAAATAATAAAAATAAATAAAAATATGATAATGGAAAAAAATAAATAAACCATAAATATGACAAATGACCAATCAAATATATTGTAATTAAACAGTTAAACGCGCTGATAAGGCCAAGGAAGGCCGAAACTAGTCTATGGTTGCGGTTGTACATATTTTCAATTTTAAACACGTTTAACTGTTTAATTACAGAACATTTGATTGGTCATTTGTCAAAACTAGATGAAAGTAAAGTCACGCCGAGGACGTTTGTATCTATAAATGTTGCGATGCAACCCGTGATACTAGCTTTGCCTCATCTACGTGAACTTTGCAATTGCAGTCTAGTTTTCATTAGATTCTTATGAAATTAGATTTCAATTGCATCGTAATAAACTTGTATATATTCATATATACAAGGCTTATTATCTCAACCATAAATATTATTTGTTGATATCTTATATAAAAACTCCAAGTTGCTAGCCTTTTAAATGCTTGAATGTAATTAAACGATTCTCTGGCAAAACTTTTTTATAGAAATCTCATCATAAGAGCTCACGTGAATGAAAACAAAATACCCTTCGCTTTAATTACGCAAATCAGACTAGCATTTACCGAACTAGTAATCACAATAAAATTAATTATTCAAACCCTATTACTATACGTGAAACGTACCAAACGAACAAATGTACATTCGGAAGGGTTGCGAGCGTAGGAAAAGCTTAAATCCCACCATCTCTTTTGACAATTTGAGCTCCTTCAAACTACATACCGCGGTTGATGACGAACGGATGCGTGTAAATTGTATGAATATCAAATCCTGAATTCACATGTAATTTTCCCCCAATAGTCGAGCGTTTCCACGACAATTTTCCCCGAATTATTTCCAGAAATGCGATACTCGAACCTCCGTGCGAATTTGAATTTTATATGAACTCTCACGACGCCTCATTAAAACTATGAAGGTATGAATAATTACAATTAGAGGGGAAATAGCATTCATCCCCTTTAGAAATAAGTTTACTTCGTGGATTGCTTTGTCAAAATGTTCCCTTCTTTAAATGTAGAAATGAAATCAGTTCATTGACGAGCTTTTGGTGATTTGTTCAAGATGTTCTTTTCCCTTAGATATTACAGAGCGCCTATTTTTTAATCCCTTAGCATTGAGATCTCGCGTATTTAACAAGACACGATGTAATCGAATTCTGACATATTCCATAATTATAATGCTACCACGTAGGTAAAATTAAAGTTGCAGTAATTTTTAAAAGGGTTGAGGAATTAAAAAGGTGTTTCGTACTAAAAAACTACAACAAATTTCTGTCGAAAACATTGCTTGAAAATATTTTCAAGTATTTAAAATTGATAAAGGAAATATAAGACAGAAAAATTATCCAGGATTTCACCAAATATTGTATTATTTAAGGTCATATGTAAAGTTCTAAGCAATTGATAACTTTTGCATCGTGGGATTACCACAAAGCCACGAACAAACACCTAAAATTTTCCAACAGTTTACCAAATACTGTATTATTCAACATATTAAATGGACTGCTGGCAGATTTACTACTATAGGTGTCTTTAATCTGTTTTTCCCTAGACATATTTAAGCCTAATACACATCTTATACTTCTTAAAACATTATGCATCTTGAAAAGATAAAACAAAGATAAAATAATAACATTCTCCAACAGTTTACCAAATACTGTATTATTCAACATATTAAATGGACTGCTGGCAGATTTACTACTATAGGTGTCTTTTAATATGTTTTTCCTTAGACATATTTAAGCCTAATACACACCTTATACTTCTTAAAACATTAAGCATCTTGAAAAGATAAAACAAAGATAAAATAATAACATTCTCCAACAGTTTACCAAATACTGTATTATTCAACATATTAAATGGACTGCTGGCAGATTTACTACTATAGGTGTCTTTTAATCTGTTTTTCCTTAGACATATTTAAGCCTAATACACACCTTATACTTCTTAAAACATTATGCATCTTGAAAAGATAAAGCAAAGATAAAATAATAACATTCTCCAACAGTTTACCAAATACTGTATTATTCAACATATTAAATGGACTGCTGGCAGATTTACTACTATAGGTGTCTTTTAATCTGTTTTTCCTTAGGCATATTTTAACCTAATACACACCTAATAATTCTTAAAACATTATGCATCTTGAAAAGATAAAGCAAAGATAAAATAATAAAATTCTCTAACATTTTACCAAATACAGCATTATTTAACATTTTATATGGGCTGCTTTGTAAGAGGTAACTTTACCATCGTAACTTTTCTTTTAACATATAAGGCATTTTTGCAAAGAAACGTCTTTTTACTAGTAGCTTAGTATATACAGGGTGCCTATTTTAAGACCCCTCTCATTAAAATATCGCCCATTTGATGAGTTACAATTTTGGTTAAATTAAAGCAAAGTTTCATGGTTGAGTAATAAACATTATGCCAGAAAGGTGTAACTAAAACTAATATTTACTATTATAAATTATACTATTATTATACTAATATTATATATATATATATATATATATATATATATATATATATATATATATATATATATATATATATATATATATATATATATATATTTGTATCCTGCGCAGGTTCGGTCTCCCTCTCAAAGGCCATTTACATTTAATAGGTCCTCCAGGTCAGTAGGTCCTCCGTATATGGAGGACCTAAAGGTTTTTAGTGTAAATCGAATCAGAATGTCTCGAAACACATTCTGACAAAGTTTGAGAGAGAGGACCTATCCTGCGGATTTTATCTATTTTCGTATATCTTAGTTTGAGCGTCTGTCACTGCATGTTTCTGCGCTGGCATCGCACGGCGTATATCGGCGTATATTCTCCCGCCAAATTAAGCAGAATAGGTCATCCTATGTATACTGCAGTTGAAGGTGCTGCGCTGGATAAATCATCCATGTATCCGGCAACATTGAAGTTGTATATCGGCCATCTTTATCGAATATTTTAGGCAGGATAGGTAATCTTCGGTATATTGCAAGTTAGAAGCTACAGTAAATAGATCATCCATGCTATTAGTAGAGGCAAGCTTATTAAAAACTTCGCTGTTGCTAACCGAGAAATTCTGAGTATATTGCAAGTTACATGTTACGCTGAATAGATAAATCAAATGTAAATTTCCTCTACTAATAAGAGGCTTATTAGTATTAAATCCAATAAGAGTAATAAATTATTCCACTTTCCGTGTTATATTATTATTATTAAATT
Organism: Dastarcus helophoroides; assembly: GCA_028583605.1. Classification (NCBI taxonomy): domain Eukaryota; kingdom Metazoa; phylum Arthropoda; class Insecta; order Coleoptera; family Bothrideridae; genus Dastarcus; species Dastarcus helophoroides. The sequence goes on from CM053328.1 coordinate 42,497,697, forward strand.
TTTCAATGAAATTCCTATAACCTTGCTTTGGTATACTTGTTGTTAAATATTTTGGTAAAGCTTTTCATCATAAGAATCTTGGTGAAACGGACTGGTCCTTGGTTATCAATTTGATTGATCAATATTATCAATATTGAAAATATTTAAATAAAGCGTCAAATGCCCCCACGCATTTCAAAAAGTTATTGGTCAGAATTTGTCAGGTTGTTTGCGAATTTCTATTGGTTAGACACGCGCGCGTATTTTAAAACATGAAATTTGCGTCTTACATTAACTTTACAAAACTTTCTGCTAGTGTAATAAAGTCTAGTGATCAAGTTTAGGAACGTGATACTGGCAATAGCAAATAAAAATATGGGCGAGGGCCCATTTAATGCAGAATATCTTGTAGAAAAAGTTTCAAATCTGCACATAAACAATTGCAAAAGCTGAAGTTATATATGGACTATTTTTAACAACTATTTTAGGCAGGATAGGTAATCCTCCGTATAATGCAAGTTAGAAGTTACAGTAGATAGATCATCCATAGACCAAGATCATCCACGATATTTATTCACCCAATAGAAATCCAACAGATCATGTGATGGATTGCAACCAATAATCTTTTGGAATGCGTCGCGGTATTTGGCGCTTTCCATATGCAATGACGCTGACATAACTAACAACTACTTGGAGGGAAATTTAAATAATAAATAAATTATAATTATTGATTCATTAAAATGTACCGCCTCCACAGAAACATGCAAAAAGCCGTGTACAATACTACCAAATATTTTTATGAACTAATGAATTTATTTATAGGTAGTCGCTGTGTTTATAATTTCTACTATCAAAGGCTGCTTGGTGAATATTAATAAAACTAAACAAAATCGGTTTTATAGGGTTCAAGTTACACAGTTTAAAATGGGCGATTCAGTAGCTTTTTTTAAAATAAAACTTTTTTAAATCTCCTAGGTAAACAAATTTTCTAAACACTTCTAAATCTCTCTTTTAAATGTCTTCAATGTACACAGTTTTATACTTTTATGGTATTTATATTGACTCCAATTACAGCTGCGGATTGACCCTTACGAATAGCGGCAATAAGAATCATTTTCGCATTGCAACTTATCGGAAAAATGGTTAATGCGCGAAGTTCGTCTCTCCTGCGAATGGCGCCAAATTTAAATTTAGTGAATACATTTGCATTTTTGACTACATTTAAATATGTTTAAAACCTGGTGGTGTCATCTTTTAGAATATAGCTAAACATTAAAAAATAAATCTATTTAAGGAATCTTTTACTGCTTTTTCCGTTAATATATTTTATATTTTAGCATCTAGAGGGCAGCGAATATGTTTGAATTTTTGGCTGCATTTAAATGTCCAACATAAAAATATAACTAACATTATTCTACGACTGTCATCTATTAGAATACAGTTAAATATTGAAAAAAAAAATCTACTCACTGCATCATTTACTGCTTTTTCCATTAATTTAAACATGGATGTTTCATATTTGAGCTTCTAGAGGGCTTCTTGCTGTATTCTTTAGTAATTTGACAATTTTTATTTGCAAAAAATCTCTGAAATGCGGTTTTTTTTCAAAATATTATAATTTCCTCTGCATTTTGATTAGAATTGAATGTAATTTAAGAAGCTGACTTATAATAAATTGGTAATAATATAATGTAGAAGTAAAAATTTTCAAGATATGCAATTTAATATTGTGTAGTAATTTAGTAGGTTATAATAATTTAAAATTATAATGACAAACTATAAAAAAGCGTATTTGCTACGGACTAAATTCAGTTAGAAAAATCTTCGATTCTATAATTTTACCTAATTCGATCTACATCTTAAATCAAGATATTTTTTACGCTTAGAAATCTCAAAATTCATGTTAAATAATTCCAAAAGTAATAACAAATAATTGGCTTAAAAATTTTCCTCGAAAGATTATTACTTCTTGAAAAACTGGAGAGAAATATTTATTGTTTTTTTTTTGTTTTGATTTCATTCAGAAATTTCAATTATTTTTACTGCTTTTGTAATGTTTTGATTTTAAATTTAAAATGTTGTGTCTCCTTTTCCCATGTACACATTAAAATATAATTTCAAAGATGTACTTGAAATTCAAACGTTTCCTTAATTTTGATTTCAAATTTATACGTTTTTCTTTAATCTTTGAATTTTAAGATATATTTCTTTTATATAAACCTTTTACATTTATAGAAGTTTTGATTTTGCTTTTTTTCGCAATTTCAATCATTTCGAAACTTGCTTTTTATTTAATTTCAAACTTATCCTCGAAAGTTACATTTTCAAAAAAGATCAAATTTGATTATCTAATCTTTTTCCAAATCGATTCCAAATTGCAAATTGCAAAGTTAAAAATCTAAATTTTTTTATTAGTAAATTATATTTAAAAACTGAATGGAAGAAATTGCTGTTCATAATATTGATTTGGTAAAATTTCATTTAAGTCCCTTGTAACACCGAAAATTCATATGAAAAAACCATGAAGGGTAAATTTATAGAACAGCGAAATATTAAATAGTTATTTACATATAAAGGTTTAAACTATCAATTTTCTAATGATCATACTTTTTTCACTGCCGTTTTTTGTTATAAATGAAAAACAAAGGAAATAACTTTTTTACAACAAATTTCTCCTGCTTTATTCTAGTGTATTAACGCATTGTGCATTGTATATGGAACATAACAATGTGCTAAAAAACCTAAAAAAGCATAAACATAATGTTATCAACTACTGTCCACAAATTAATCTGCCAAAGCTGGGAGTTTTTATAATTTTCTTTTACAAATTGTAAAACATGTTTATTTATTATTTTCATTTGAAATATCAATTGCATGTACTGGACTAAAATAAAAAACAAAAATCTAGGAAACAGTACACAATTTATTAACCACTCTAAATACATTTTGCGAGAAATCCAAATTTTTCTTCTACATTACATTAATTTTTATAATTATTTTATGTTAGGATTACTAATTTCAGAGTCACTGACCGTTATAACTATCGTTTTACTTAAAGACGGGAATAGAAGTTCGTCCTAATCAGATTCAATATCCTTAGAAATTAAACGTTTGTATGTTTTCAAAATTCAGATCAAATTTTGCATGTACAGTATTCAACTAATATTGAAAAACCAATAAATAATTCATTCCATCCCTCCAAATTAAGGTAAATAAATACGTTAGTAACCGAGTACCCGGAGAGTTTTCATGCATGCAAATAACGGACAATAAACGATTTCAAAACATACCGATGCCTAAAAAATAGACGCGACGCAAAAATAGTGCGATGCGAGTGCGCGGAGAGTTTATACGCACGCAAATACGGAACAATTAGCGTTTTCAAAACATGCCGATACCTAAGAAATAGACCGCAACGCGCAAGTAATGCGGTCCGCGAGATTGTATGGGATAAATGAATCACGGCTTCCCCGTCCCCCCCTTCAACACGCGTGCACCTGGCAATAGCTTCAACTTAAAATTGGCAACAAAGCCGGATGACTGATCCACTGCAACATAGATCCCGCCAAAATATACAGGATGACCGAAAGCTGGTACTTTAACTGATGAATTGTTAGAAAAGAGCCGATTATAATGGTTTCCTTATCGGATGTTTGTGTTGCTAGAGCCGCCGCCGGTCGCCTGAATTGAAGAGGACAACAACGTTATCGCTGAAGCGTACTTTTGGAACCTTTTTTGCAAGCAGATTAAAAAGTGGAGGTTGTCATTCAATTCGAGGCTCTCGGATAACACGCCGCTCACATGTTATTTGGCGATATTTCATTAATTATTGAAGCGAAATATAATTTGATATCCGTACGCGTGTATTTTTCTTTTATATTTCTAACATCAGAAGTCGGGATCGTACTGACGCCGCATTTGTGGACTATTGCCCATTGTGCAGGGCATTATTTTGTGTCGATTTAATAAACAATAAACTGAACGGTTGCCTGAATTTGGATTACGTTTTAACCATGGCATCATCCGAGAATGTGAGTGACCCGAGTCAAGTGCTTATAAGTGAATTAGTGAAAGCTTTGCAATCTCAGCGTTCCAATGAAAACGTCGACTTACCATTTTTCCGGCCCGAAGTGAACGAATCCGCCAAATGGTGATGCAAAAAGATGGTTCGAACAATGGGATCCAGAAATTCGAGACTGGGCCACTTTTTGCAAAGACTTTCTCGAATTATTTCTTGCTAAAAGAAATTTAGGCCGTTTGTTTGATGACGCAGCAAGATTTAATAGTTCGCGCGTAAACACGTTTGAAACTTACGTTCATGAAAAACTAACCAAGTTAAAAAGTTTACGGGCGAAGTGGTCAGAAAGCGATTTAGTCGAACTCATTGTGCACGGTATTTCTGAGCTCGATGTTCGTAATGCCGCGACGAACGCCAATTGTCAAAGCGTTTCTGAACTTATTGTGTTTTTGTCATCGTTTGTAAAACCATTAGTTACGAGTATTCAAGATATGCCTAATAAAATAGATGATATTTCGATTCGTTAACGAAAGTTTTTCGCCGGCGAGAGACAATTAAACAGTCCGGGAAAATCGAATCAGCAATGTTTTCAGTGTGGTAAATTAGGGCATGTCAGAGCAGGCTGTCGAGTGAAGGGATCCAGATTTCTTCCAGATGCTCCGTCATTATCGGGAAGCAACCGATTGGATGAGTCATCCTCTCGGCACCTGGCAAGGGCAAGGTGATGTATGCTCGTTCTGTGCTGAACCAGGCCATAATATTTCGAACTGTTTTGTCAAAGCTGCGATTGACAAACGCAGCATCAGTTTTTGCTCTGCATTAAGGCCATTTGGAGCCGCTAAGGTTTGCATAGATGGACATCCATTTTGGGGACTTGTCGACACCTGCGCAGATGACGGAACTGAAAATTTACAATGGTACGTTCCAAGACAGAGTCGTTTGGGAAACTTTGAGGATTTTCCACTACGAGCAATGCCATGTAGGAATTGAGAAAACTTGTGAATCAACAGCCGAACACTTCTGATTCCCTCGTATGAGAAATTTTGTAAAACGCTACAACAAACATTGTGTGGTGTGTGCAGTAAAGAAAACAAGGACATGTCCCTTACAAGGATTTATAAATCTCATAGAAAAACCCACTGATCCCTTCGATACATTGCATATGGATTGTCTAGGGCCCCTTCCTCTTTCATCTGATGGTCACGAGCACATACTGGTAATAGTAGATGCATTTACCAAATATTGCATTCTTTTGCCCATGAAGTCGGTCACAACTTCCGAGACTCGTGAGAAGCTTCAAAATGTATTAGCCTTGTTTGGTACACCAAAAAGAATAATTATGGATGCTGGGACATCTTTCAAGAACACGACATTTCCGAAATATTTGAGTGAGTGGAAAATTGAGTATCATTTCGTCACGCCGGATATACACCGTGGTAATGGCCAGGCTGAGAGATACATGAGAACGATAAGAAATCTTTTGAGAATCGAGACAAGAGTTCAGTCAGAATGGCCAAGTGGACTATGGAAGATTCAGTTAGTTCTGAATACGACAATACAAAAATCCACACAAGCTGCACCTTTGCAACTTTTGTTAGAAATCAAGAGCTCGACGCCTTTAATTCAAGCTCTATTGAAGACAGTTAGTTTGAATATGAATCCAGTACGCAGCCGAAAGTTAGACAGGCAGCGTGTAGCTGAGAGGTTATCATCAGCGCCTTGTCTAGAAGGCGTTAATCGGAAGCGAAGGGATACTGTCAGTTACTCTGTTGGTGACTTTGTGCTGATGCACCGAGATTCCCAAATGCACATAAGCAAGAGCGATTATGAGTTCTTAGGCCCTTACGAAATTGTTAAATGTTTGGCGCAAAGCCGTTATGAGATTAAAAAGGTTGGAACAAATGTAGTCACCAAAGCCGCTAAGGAGCAGTTAAGGCCGTCACAGTGGCCACTAACTTGTGATATGAAGAATATTTTAGAGTTTCTGGAAGAGGACGATGATGTAACTCAGAATGTATTAGGTGAGTTACAATGATGAAAATCTTTGTTTATTTATTTGGTCTCTGTCCCGATAGTGGTAGAGCCAAGTGGATGGCTGCGGTCTCCACGATGTTTTTTTTTATGCAATTATTTATTTATTTGGTCTCTGTCCCGATAGTGGTAGAGCCAAGTGGATGGCTGCGGTCTCCACGATGTTTTTTTTTATGCAATTATTTATTTATTTGGTCTCTGTCCCGATAGTGGTAGAGCCAAGTGGATGGCTGAGGTCTCCACGATGTTTTTTTTTATGCAATTATTTATTTATTTGGTCTCTGTCCCGATAGTGGTAGAGCCAAGTGGATGGCTGAGGTCTCCACAATGTTTTTTTTATACAATTATTTATTTATTTGGTCTCTGTCCCGATAGTGGTAGAGCCAAGTGGATGGCTGCGGTCTCCACGATGTTTTTTTTGTACAAGTGTTTGTTTATTTGGTCTCTGTCCCGATAGTGGTAGAGCCAAGTGGATGGCTGCGATCTCCACGATGTTTTTTTTTATGCAATTATTTATTTATTTGGTCTCTGTCCCGATAGCGGTAGAGCCAAGTGGATGGCTGAGGTCTCCACGATGTTTTTTTTTATGCAATTATTTATTTATTTGGTCTCTGTCCCGATAGTGGTAGAGCCAAGTGGATGGCTGAGGTCTCCACGATGTTTTTTTTATGCAATTATTTATTTATTTGGTCTCTGTCCCGATAGTGGTAGAGCCAAGTGGATGGCTGCGGTCTCCACGATGTTTTTTTTATATACAATTATTTATTTATTTGGTCTCTGTCCCGATAGTGGTAGAGCCAAGTGGATGGCTGAGGTCTCCACAATGTTTTTTTTATACAATTATTTATTTATTTGGTCTCTGTCCCGATAGTGGTAGAGCCAAGTGGATGGCTGCGGTCTCCACGATGTTTTTTTTTGTACAAGTGTTTGTTTATTTGGTCTCTGTCCCGATAGTGGTAGAGCCAAGTGAATGGCTGAGGTCTCCACGATGTTTTTTTTTATGCAATTATTTATTTATTTGGTCTCTGTCCCGATAGTGGTAGAGCCAAGTGGATGGCTGAGGTCTCCACAATGTTTTTTTTATACAATTATTTATTTATTTGGTCTCTGTCCCGATAGTGGTAGAGCCAAGTGGATGGCTGCGGTCTCCACGATGTTTTTTTTTGTACAAGTGTTTGTTTATTTGGTCTCTGTCCCGATAGTGGTAGAGCCAAGTGGATGGCTGCGATCTCCACGATGTTTTTTTTTATGCAATTATTTATTTATTTGGTCTCTGTCCCGATAGTGGTAGAGCCAAGTGGATGGCTGAGGTCTCCACGATGTTTTTTTTTATGCAATTATTTATTTATTTGGTCTCTGTCCCGATAGTGGTAGAGCCAAGTGGATGGCTGCGGTCTCCACGATGTTTTTTTTTGTACAATTGTTTGTTTATTTGGTCTCTGTCCCGATAGTGGTAGAGCCAAGTGGATGGCTGCGGTCTCCACGATGTTTTTTTTTAATGCAATTGTTTGTTTATTTGTTCTCTGTCCCGATAGTGGTAGAGCCAGGTGGATGGCTGAGGACTCCACCATGGAGAAGACCTTATGGTCAATTTGTTGGGCCAAATTTTTGTTTACAGAATCAACTCGAGAGACATGCGTCGCCGAGATCGTCGCCGTTGTCAGTATGGCCGTGTTAGAAAAGAGCCGATTATAATGGTTTCCTTATCGGATGTTTGTGTTGCTAGAGCCGCCGCCGGTCGCCTGAATTGAAGAGGACAACAACGTTATCGCTGAAGCGTACTTTTGGAACCTTTTTTGCAAGCAGATTAAAAAGTGGAGGTTGTCATTCAATTCGAGGCTCTCGGATAACACGCCGCTCACATGTTATTTGGCGATATTTCATTAATTATTGAAGCGAAATATAATTTGATATCCGTACGCGTGTATTTTTCTTTTATATTTCTAACAGAATATACTCCAGATGATCAAAAGATGCCGTTTTCGTCAGAGGATATAGAGATATCAGCTTCGATGAAATTTCAAAAAATTTTTGCTCAATTTTTTGTGTGATTCGTATTAAGAGTACCATAATAATCCAGTATACGCATTAAAATTTAATATATATGCACTCCTTTTGGTAGATGAGTTAATTCCGGGTTATATGTAAGATGACCGATAGATAGCGGGATGCAAATATATATATATATATATATATATATATAGTCTGTTAAGTAAGAGCGTGGTCGTGTTAATTTATAAAAAAAATTATTTCATGAAACTTTCATATTTTTATATACATTGTACACATTACAAACAATGATGCAATGAAGAGAAGAGAAGAGAAGAAAGAGAAGAGATAAGAAGAGAAGAGATGGAAGAGAAGAGATAAGAAGAGAAGAGATGGAAGAGAAGAGAAGAGAAGAGAAGAGAAGAGAAGAGAAGAGAAGAGAAGAGAAGAGAAGAGAAGAGAAGAGAAGAGAAAGAAGAAAGAGAAGAGAAGAGAAGAGAAGAGAAGAGAAGAGAAGAGAAGAGAAGAGAAGAGAAGAGAAGAGAAGAGAAGAGAAGAGAAGAGAAGAGAAGAGAAGAGAAGAGAAGAGAAGAGAAGAGAAGAGAAGAGAAGAGAAGAGAAGAGAAGAGAAGAGAAGAGAAGAGAAGAGAAGAGAAGAGAAGAGAAGAGAAGAGAAGAGAAGAGAAGAGAAGAGAAGAGAAGAGAAGAGAAGAGAAGAAATGGGAAGAGAAGAGAGGAGATGGGAAGAGAAGAGAAAAGATGGGAAGAGAAGAGAAGAGATGGGAAGAAAAGAGAATAGATGGGAAGAGAAGAGAAGAGATGGGAAGAGAAGAGAAGAGATTCTAATTCGGTCAATAATGTGTCCAGTCACCACCGGCGTCGATGATTGCCTGGCATCTCCGAGGCATGCTTTCTACTAATTTGACGGCGTATTCTAGTGCCAAGGATCTCTAGATCCGACGAATTTCGTAAGACAACTGCTTCCAAGTGTATGTGCGTCTTCCACGAAGCTTCTGTTTAATATATTTCCACACATTTTCAATAGGGTTTGCATCGGGCGAACTGCGACGGCCAATCCAATGTAACGATGCCAGATTGAGTCTTCCACTGAGTACAGAGCTTGCTGCGGTGTTTAGGATCGTTGTCCTCCTGCAGAATCCAATCTTCATTTTTTGTGATGAACCATCGTTTGGCAGATGGCAGTAAAGCCTTTTTGTAGATTTTTATCATTTTCTCGGCATTTAGGTTGTCAGTAAAGAGGTACAAAGTGCCGAATCCCTGCTTTGAGAAGCAGCCCCAAAGATGCACCTTTATTCCATGTTTTACGGTCCGCTGAACAAGCCTATTGGTGGAAGTTGACCAGGCTCGCGTGAAGACAGAACGTGCCCATATAGAACATTCATCAGTAAAAATGACATTTTTAAAATCTCTATCAATATTCTCATGCGCCCAAGCGAGTCGCTTTGTCACATCTTTTTCAGTCAACAGAGGCTTCTTCATTGTGTTGCGCCATTTCAGATCATGAGTACGAAGAAGGGTTCAAATAGTTTCGTAGAATATATCTAAACCTTTTGCCATTGATTTTGCTTGTCCTTGCCGCAGTGTTAAAGCAGGATTCCGCGAAACAGATTCACTATTCTTTTTTCATCTTTTTTGTTCACTTCTCCTATCGAACCACGTTCTGGTAAGTCATCGACATTTTCAGCCACTTCATATCGCTGTATCCACTTCTGTACAAATGCCTTCGACTTTCTCATATATTTAGCAGTCGCTGATTGCGACATTTTGGCACCTTTCGGATGGATGCAAAGGAACACAGCCTCGTAGCGCGACGCGTACTTAGCACTCATGGCGTTTAACGTGATTCTCTTTCAAAAGATCAACGACAACTAAACCTTTGTTGACAATGCATCAAGGACAAAGCTTCCCTGTATCGGCTCGCGAAGGAATTAGAGCAAAATCTTTCATTAACTGTCGGTAAAGTCGACCACGCTCTTACTTGACAGACTGTATATATATATATATATATATATATATATATATATATAAATACAAATGTTGTCTCCTGAAACAAAAAAAGATTAAAAAACACAACAAAGGTTGCTCTTACTCGTTTTGATAGCCAAGCTTTCATGTTCAGAGAGGTACTATTGTATTGTATTTTAATTTTTAAAGATAACCTAGGAAAAACCAGTCCGTTCCACTAATAAATGCTGTTATTAAATAAAATGAAACATTGAATTGTTTGTGTAAACATTTTTTTGAAAAATAAATACTGTTACGCGCTTTATCGGTTCGAATTGGTTCACACGTGAATTAAAAATAATACCCACTTTATTACTAAACTAAACTTGGATCACCACAATTGAACAATTAACTCACTTATTATTGACTTCTACTAACTCACTAATTACACTGATTCTAACTGGCTTGCTTGAGGCAAAGCTGACCGCCCTTATATAGTTTTGGCTTTTGGCTTCTAGAACTTTTTGGCAGATAAGGCTTATCAGTTTGCCAAAATTTCTGGAACGCTTATCTGCCGTTTGTTTCGTTATCGCGGCGGATCTTTCTGACAACTTTTCTTACGTACTAAATTCTACAATTCTATTCTAAATTCTGTTCTATCTATTTACATTGCGTTACAATACAGAGCACTTTTATGAAAACTGATGTAAAATATTGCGTAATTGTTAAATGCCTGATCACTAAAACATGCATCCATTTGCATAAACAAATAATAGATATTTTTAAAGACGTTTCCGTAATGGAAAATTCATCAACTACAATTATCCATGTTAAATGTTGAATAAGACCGTGTTTGGCAAAATGTGGGAAAATTTACTGCTTTAATTTTTTTAAACTATTTCGATCGATACCCAGCTAATTAGAATATTTTGTGCTGTCTTTAGAATGGAATACCGCTACAAAAACTTCTGTAAAATGTGTATTCATTAAAATAAGGCCACAACAAAAATTTCAATTATTGCTTTAATTCAAGTAACATCGCAGTTTATTTAACAAATAACGAAGGTCGTAAAAGTAAATCTTTTTTACAATTTTTTTGTGGTTTACTCCGTTAAATATTTTTTCTCGATTTCTGATTTATTTGAGATTCGATCAAGGCGCCGAAAAAAATACATAATTTCCTTTGACGATTCATTACAAATCTTCGGACGATTTATTTGTCGCCTTTTTTGTGTGCGTTTCGAATGAAAGCGACACAACTCTTGGGCGTAAAATCCGTCTTTTCCATTAAGAGTTCCAATAAAATCCACGTCGGTCGGTCTGAAAGATGATATGAATTTATTTCGAAAAAGTTGCTCGGAAAAACGAAACCAGGCCACATATCAGGAGATTTCGCTGGCAGATATTGAAATATGACCTCTTAAATTTTGATGCAGTGTTTTTATACTTTATGCTCCATAAATATCTATCCGGTTTTACTACGGGCAACCGGAGATGTGTATTCGGGACGTGAAAGTACTTAATAACCAGCTTTTACCTGCATTTTATTTTTTATTCATTCGGGTTTTAAATATCGGAGGGTGGAAATGTTGGCTATTTTTATGCATGTTGTAAAAAATACAAGCTTCCAGTGTTACCAAAATAACACCAAAAGTTTAAGGTTGTAGAAACAGGCATGTAGCCAGCAGGGAGAATAAGGGGACTTCAGCACTGTACTCAAACCCAAAAGCACGATAATAACCAATAAGTTGTATGGATCAAATAAATTTTCTGAATACTCATACATTTATAGGTTTTTATACAACAGCTTTGACATTTATCTATCTATCTATCTATCTTATAGTTCAAGTTTCCATTTGTCATTTATTGTATTCGATACAAATATAAAAAATTTCAGTTTTTGTTAATATTATTTATTTATTGTCCTAACTATGACCTCGCAAATAAAGTGGAATTAGTAACAAAATGTTGCGATGGCAATTCAAAATTTTATTATAAATTGAAAGCTTAGGCTAGTATTGAAAAGCAACGGCGCAACGTAGTAGAAGAACAATAGTTTATTAATTCAATGGAGGAAGGGAAGTCCAATTAAATATGGTAATCTAGTTTCTACTGAATTATTTAAGAAGTAAAAGCTTCCGTTTAATCTACCTCTTCTCTAATTTACCTTCAAATTTACTTTCGTATTTGCCATTACCATATTTTTAAAATTCTCTTTTAGTATACTATCAAGTCGCTTTAGTTTTCTATTTATCCCTACTTATACGCGACTGAAACAATCCCAATTGACTATTACAAGCATTTTCATGCTAACTCAAAATGTATTGCGAAAGAGCTCTAAAAGATGCTAAAAAAACAAGAACAAAGCCTCAAACAACTCTATACACAGTGTAAGAAATCTGTTGCCTCATAATTAGCAGTTCCACGCCTGAGGCGCCCCATTTTCCAAGAAATATTCCTCACAAGCAACATTCGCTCTCGGTGTTGTACAAAGCCCTACGAGGTGCAATAGTCTACAAAAGACAAAAGGTGGTAAGATACGCCGCCCTCGGGCGCCGTTCCCTCGCTCTTCTTTTGACACGGCAGTTCGCACACACAATCCCACTCGCTTTCTAATTATTTTATTAGGCGAAAATTCGGCACGATCCACTCCCCGTGCTCGTTACGATTCCGCTCCTTTTACCATCACAGATTTGATAATCCAACTTTAAAGCTTCATAACTGGAAGTTTTACCGTCGACGGCATTACGAATGCGGCCTTCACGAGGATAGTGGGCGAGGGGAAGAAATCACGGACGTAACGAGGACGAGGCGAACAAATGACGGTTGAACGGCCGGGCGACATCGCCCGCTCGAATATTGCGAATAAATGAAGCAGATGGAATTTTGTTATTAACCCGCCCCACGGCGAATCTCGTGAGCGCGTTTACATGAATTTGTATCGAGTTCCTTTCTGCCAGAATTTGGGGACCAAGTGACAACTCCATAAATAACTTAGGTTAAAATTGTACCGTTAAAAGTCTTAGGAATCTTTAAATGTTTTGGTAGAATATCTCAAATTTTATTTAAATTAAATAGTTTCCAATTTGGCGCCGAATTTATTTCAGATAAAATAATTCAAATTTGGTATTCATACGTAAGAAGATGTCCAAAATTGTTCAACTCGATTATCGATACCAAGGGTATTTAAATTTGCAAATAAAACTTGAAATTTGTATAGCACATTTCATATACTACCTATGGTGTGTTAGTATAATGATAATGACAGGTGTTTAATTATCGGGCAGGCGATAAAACAATTTTAAATGTAGTTGGACACATACAATCCGCCTGCCATTGTACTAATACTCAATGGACAGTATGAATTATGTGTTAGTACAATGGCAGGCGGATTAGATGTGTTTAACTACTTTTGGATATATCCAATTCGCCTGCCATTGTACTTACGCACAAAAGATAGTGTCTATTATGTGTTAGTACAATGGCAGGCGAATTAGGTGTGCCCAACTACTTTTGGACATATCTAATTCGCCTGCCATTGTATTTACACACAAAAAATAGTATTTATTATGTGTTAGTACAATGGCAGGCGGATTTAATGTGTCCAACTATTTTTGTACATATCCAATTCGCCTGCCATTGTACGTACACACAAAAGATAGTACCTATTATGTGTTAGTACAATGGCAGGCGAATTAAAATTGTTTAACTAGCTAACAGGCGATAAAACAATTTTAAATGTGGTTCGATATTTCTAATTTGCCTGCCATTGTACTTACACACAAAAGATAGTACCTATTATGTGTTGGTGCAATGGCAGGCAAATTAAAATTGTTCAACTACCTGACAGGCGATAAAACAATTTTAAATGTGGTACGACATTTCTAATCCACCTGCCATTCTACTTACGCACAAAAGATAGTGTCTATTATGTGTTAGTACAATGGCAGGCGAATTAGGTGTGCCCAACTACTTTTGAACATATCCAATTCGCCTGCCATTGTATTTACACACAAAAAATAGTATTTATTATGTGTTAGTACAATGGCAGGCGGATTTAATGTGTCCAACTATTTTTGTACATATCCAATTCGCCTGCCATTGTACGTACACACAAAAGATAGTACCTATTATGTGTTAGTACAATGGCAGGCGAATTAAAATTGTTTAACTAGCTGACAGGCGATAAAACAATTTTAAATGTGGTTCGATATTTCTAATTTGCCTGCCATTGTACTTACACACAAAAGATAGTACCTATTATGTGTTAGTACAATGGCAGGCAAATTAAAATTGTTCAACTACCTGACAGGCGATAAAACAATTTTAAATGTGGTACGACATTTCTAATCCGCCTGCCATTCTACTTACGCACAAAAGATAGTGTCTATTATATGTTAGTACAATGGCAGGCGAATTAGGTGTGCCCAACTACTTTTGGACATATCCAATTCGCCTGCCATTGTACCTACACACAAAAGATAGTACCTATTATGTGTTAGTACAATGGCAGGCGAATTAAAATTGTTTAACTAGCTGACAGGCGATAAAACAATTTTAAATGTGGTCCGATATTTCTAATTTGCCTGCCATTGTACTTACACACAAAAGATAGTACCTATTATGTGTTAGTACAATGGCAGGCGAATTAAAATTGTTTAACTACCTGACAGGCGATAAAACAATTTTAAATGTGGTTCCATATTTCTAATCCGCCTGCCATTGTACTAATATATAATAGATACCATCTTTTGTGTGTAAGTCCAATGACAGGTGAGTTGAATGTGTACCAAAAATTTCATTTATGATTTTAAATATATCTGCCATCATTCCTCCGATATACAGCACACTTAATATAATGATTTATAGAGACATATAAAGGGGACAATCCACATGCTCATTATTTTGTGATACTACCATTGCAGGTAGATTGAGTGCCTGGCAGGAAACAAAACAATTGTAAATATAGTTAGAAGCCCCCAATCGACCTGCCAGGGTAGTCTCATATAATAGTAAGCATATGAATTGTTCCCTGTGAATTATATGTTTCATTTACAATTTAAAATACGCTTGCCGATGTATTTAATATCAACTAAACCACCTGCCACGTATTTAACATCAGCTGAAGCGCCTGCCAATTATTATCGTACTGAAAAAAACGCATTTTATATTTATATACTAGTGAACCACCCTAGTTATTTATGGGACAGAACAAGTTTGCCCCCATCATGAAAAAAAAATGGGAGAAATTATTCAACTCGATTACGCCGGCCCATCTGTCATTAATTTCGGTACAACAAGGGCACCGGGAACGGCGGCGATAGTTAACGTCGACGTAATGAAAAGCAGGCCGAATATATTTGGTCAAATTTTCTAATTTATCGCCTAACTCGCGTCTAGCTTTCGGGATAGATCGCGCGGCGCTGACAGTCGGAAACAATTAAATTAATCACTAATCTAGTTTACCGCCTATTGACCGTACAATTAGTCGGCCGTAGAGCTGATAGCTTATTTATTGGGCAAGTGTAAAAAGCCGCAACCGGCCCAATTTTCGGTTGATTGCAGCGTGATCGAAATTTAAATCTCGTCAGGAGCGAGATGTAATAAATCACAACGCAATATGCTGCTTCATTCGTATTTTAATTATTTTTATTTTTATTTGTTTTTTTTATACCAAAAAGTTTAAGCTTTGATAATGAAAATGTATGTCTTTTAAAAGTGGCAGATTATTCTGTAGATGTAGATCGTTACAGTTGCATGAAAAAAATTTTCGGAAACATCTTCTCTATGCAATTCTGTAAGATCACTTTCTGTCGCCTGCCAGATATCTGGGGGCATCTAATTGGCTGCCATTGCATTAGCATGCAATAAGGAGTAGATAGAATGTGATGTGAAAGTTTTAAAATTTATTTACAATTTAAAATGCCCTGCCAATACCTTAGAGTCGCCTGCCAATACCTTAGAGTCGCCTGCCAATACCTTCAAAGTCGCCTGCCATCAGTTTACCACTTTCAGAGTCGCCTGCCATCGATTTACCACCTAAAGAGTCGCCTGCCATCGATTTACCGCCGGAAACATCTCTACGCAAATCTGTAAGATCACTTTCTGTCGCCTGCCAAATATCTGGGGGCATCTAATTGGCTGCCATTGCTTTAGCATGCAATAAGGAGTAGATAGAATGTGATGTGAAAGTTTTAAGATTTATTTACAATTTAAAATGCGCCTGCCAATACCTTAGAGTCGCCTGCCAATACCTTAGAGTCGCCTGCCATCGATTTACCACCTAAAGAGTCGCCTGCCATCGATTTACCACCTAAAGAGTCGCCTGCCATCGATTTACCACCTTCAGAGTTGCCTACCATCGATTTAACACCTAAAGAGTCGCCTGCCATCGATTTACCACCTTCAGAGTCGCCTGCCAATTACGTTTTTCCTTTATTTGTCGCTTTGTTGCCCAAAGCACCCTAGGACAGCTTTGATTTTTCTTTACAAGTCGTTCTTACAGGTACTTAGATTTGATTGGTCTGCTATTGTGCCATAGACGATAAACAGAAGGTGATGTCCGAGTTTCACGTTTCATTTATAGATTTAAACACGCCTGCCATGTCTTTGGCAGCGGCTGACTCGCCTGCCAATCATTCTTTATATTGACAAGTCTCTTGGGCACACATACTACTAGAAAGCAACCTCATTTTTTATCACCTGCCAGATATATAGACGCTTCTAATTAGCCTGCCATGATATAAACACGTTGTAGTGAATAAATAAATTATAGTGTGCAAATTTCAAGTTTCCTTTACAGCTTTAAACACGTCTTCTATGTATTTAATAGCGGCCGATTCACCTGCCAATTATTCTTTTTATTTATGGGTTTCATGGGCGCACATGGCACTGTACCATAGCTTCATTTTTCATCATCTGCCAGATATCTAGGCGCTTTTAATCGGCCTGCCATTGTAGCAACACAAAATAGTGGGTAAATGAAATATAGTTTCCAAGTTTCAAGCCTCATTCGCAGATTTAAACACACCTGCCATGTATTTACTAGCGGCAGATTTGCCTGCCAATGGTTCTTTATATTGATAAGTCTCTTGGGAATACCTACCACTATAGAGTAACTATATTTTTTATCACCTGCCAGATACTTAGACGCTTTTAATCGGCCTGCCATTGTAGCAACACAATAGTGGGTTAATGAAATATAGTTTCAAGTCTCATTCGTAGAGTTAAACACGCCTGCCATGTATTTACTAGCGGCAGATTCGCCTGCGAATTGTTTTTTATATTTATAAGTCTCTTGGACATACATACCGCTATAGAGCAACTTCATTTTTGATCACCTGCCAGATACCTGGACGCTTTCAATTGGCCTGCCATGGTACTAACAAACAACAGTGTATAAATAGAATGTAATGTGCAAATTTCAAGTTTTATTAACAGCTTTAAACGCGCCTGCCACGTATTTAGTAGCGGCGGATTCGCCTGCCAATTGTTCTTTTTATTTATGAGTTTTCATGGGCGCACATTTCACTGTACCATAGCTTTATTTTTCATCACCTGCCAGATACCTAGACGCTTTTAATCGGCCTGCCATTGTAGCAACACACGATAGTGGGTAAATGAAATATAGTTTGCAAGTTTCAAGCCTCATTCGCAGATTTAAACACGCCTGCCATGTATTTACTAGTGGCAGATTCGCCTGCCAATTATTCTTTATATTTATAAGTCTCTTGGGCATACATACCACTATAGAGCAACTTTATTTTTGATCACCTGCCAGATACCTAGACGCTTCTAATCGGCCTGCCATTCTACCAACACACACTAGAGGGTAAGTAGAATATATTTTGTTAGTTTTAACTTTTATTTACGGATTCAGATACGCCTGCCATGGATTTACTAGCGGCAGATTCGCCTGCCAATCATTCTTTATATTTATAGGCCTCTTAGGCATACATACCACTATAGAACAACTATATTTTTCATCACCTGCCAAATACCTATACGCTTCTAATTGGCTTAATCGGCCTGCCATTCTACCAACACACACTAGAGGGTTAGTAGAATATATTTTGTTAGTTTTAACTCTCATTTACGGATTTAAACACGCCTGCCATGTATTTAGCAGCGGCAGATTCACCTGCCTAATTATATTTTGTGTTTATACGTTTCTCAGGACGCAATATGCCACTGTAGCGCAGCTTCAATTTTCATCACCTGCCAAATATCTAGACACTTTAAATCGGCCTGCCATGGTAACAATACACGATAACGGGTAAATATGATGTGGCGTGCAAGTTTGGAGTTTCATTTACAATTTAAAACACGCCTGCCATGTGTTTAAAATGGGCGAAACCGCCTGCCAACTATTTTTTTACATGTATCACTCAATCGTTTTGCGATTTTAATACATAACAAAGTAGGAAAAAAGAGGAAGTAAACATCACGATGTTATGCAACGAAGGTACAAGAACGAGCAATCGTCGTCCAGTTTGTGAACTGAATGTACTTTTATATTTTTCTTCAAAGGAATATTTTAAAATTCAGAACTGATGGACGAGATAATGCGCATTTTTCCGAAAATTGCCCGAACGATCATGAGCATAAACCGCGCGTTTTCCAAGTCGTTTTTAGATATATTTTATTTATGGTGTCTTTAAAGGGGGTTGGTTCGGACATTTGCGGTTATGTGAGGTATCTATACAATCTCCTTCTCCGCCGATAATATTCTATTACTGGTTATGCTGCGAGATTTCGTGGGTTTTTCTATGTTTCGCACGTCACGTTGTGTATGCGGACGTGGACGATAAAAACGATATCGCCGGCTTAGGCCAAAGCACCGCCATAACAGAACAATGAAGAATATGACTATACTGAAAATGTGGCGTACGCCGCTGAAACCCGCGCTTTTTACTCGTTAGGACTTTTTCCACCCCGAAGTCTATTTGGGGGTGAAAACTGGGGATTTCGTTAACAAGGTATGAGAAGTATATTGCATAATGTAATATTAATGTGGTTTTGATTATCTCTAAAAATTTAGAATCTGTTTTGGTCAAATATCATTTTGAAATGTTATCTAAAATTAAATAGTTACCAATTTGGCGCCAAATCTGTTTTAAATTAAATTCATATTTGGTATTCATACGTGAAAAACTGACCGAAATTATTCAACTCGATTGTGCCAGGGGTAATTTAAGTCGCAAATGTAACTTAAAATTTATACAGCACATTTCATATACTATATATGGTGTGTTAGTACCATGGCAGGTCGATTGAATGTGTTTAACTACCTGGCAAGCCATCAAACAATTTTAAATGTAGTTAAACACATTCAATCGACCTGCCATGGTACTAATACATAATAGACACTATCTATTGTGTATTAGTATAATGGCAGGCGAATTGGATGTTTCTAACTACCTGGCAAGCCATCAAACAATTTTAAATATAGTTAAACACATTCAATCGACCTGCCATGGTACTAACACATAATATACACTATCTATTGTGTATTAGTATAATGGCAGGCGAATTGGATGTTTCTAACTACCTGGCAAGCCATCAAACAATTTTAAATGTAGTTAGAAACATCCAATCTGCCATTGTACTAATACACAATAGATAGTGTCTATTATGTGTTAGTACAATGGCAGGCGAATTGGATGTGTCCAAAAGTCGTTGGACAATTAAACAATTATACAATTATACAATTAAACAATTATATAATACATACAAAAGAGCGTCTTTATTATATATTAGTACAATGGCAGGCAAATTAAATGTGTCCATCGACTTTTGGACACAACCACTCCGTCTGCCATTGTACTTACACACAAAAGAGCGTATCTATTATATATTAGTACAATGGCGGGCAAATTGGATATAACCATTTACTTTTGGACACCTCCAATCCGCCTGCCATTGTACTAATGCACAATATATAGTGTCGATTATGTGCGGATTGGATGTATCCAACGACTTTTGGACACATCCAATCCGCCTGCCATTGTACTTACATACAAAAGAGCGTCTTTATTATATATTAGTACAATGGCAGGCGAATTGGATGTGTACATTTACTTTTGGACACATCCAATCCGCCTGCCATTGTACTTACATACAAAAAACCGTCTCTATTATATATTAGTACAATGGCAGGCGAATTGGATGTGTCTATTTACTGATGGACACCTCCAATCCACCTGTCATTGTACTTACATACAAAAGAGCGTATTTGTTATATATTAGTAAAATGGCAGGCGAATTGGATGTGTCTATTTACTGATGGACACCTCCAATCCGCCTGCCATTGTACTTACATACAAAAGGGCGTATTTGTTATATATTAGTATAATGGCAGGCGAATTGGATGTGTCTATTTACTGATGGACACCTCCAATCCGCCTGCCATTGTACTTACACATAAAAGAAAGCATCTTTTATGTGTTAGTACAATGGCAGGCAAACTAAAAGGGTCCAACTACCTCGCAGGCGATAAAACAATTTTAAATGTGGAGAAATCGAACACGTGATTTAAAAAACTAAACATAAATTATATGCAAATTTGAAACCTCTTTTGATTGGTAGACTATTCTAAAGAATTTCCCCAGTTTCTGGAGAATGCACCACAATATATTACATCACAAGATTTCGTTCTTCCCCCAGAGCATAAATTTATTTCGCTGCCTGAATTATTTCAGATTGTAATTAGGAAGGGAACTAAGACGAAGAAACAAAAATAAATTTAGGTGAAGTTTCGAAAGTAATTTCGCCCCCAAGAGATGCAAGCACGAAGCAACGGCAGACAGACAGAATAGCAGACGTTGAGGCTAAGTTATACGTTTCTCCACTTGCACCTAATTATAAACACATCACAATCAAATTTCGCATCAGTCTGTTTTCTCTTATTTCTCTTGGTTTCGAATTTACATCACTCGAGTGTATTAACGCGAGGAAATTCAAGGTGAAAATCAATTTTTTTCATCTCTTTCGTATTATGTTTTATCGCTTACCCCATAATATCCATATCTTTTTTATAACTCAGTTGTTGGGGTTGCCTTTCATTCCTTCAACTGGAATGATAGCGTCATTCGGCCAACTGAAATGATGGCCAAATAAAAGCAGTCGCAAACAACAACAGTTTTATTGTATAAGGTTTCATAGCTGAAATGATACCGTGTCGGTGGGGGAAGGGGGGGTTTCAGCGGCTAGCTGTGTGCATGTATATGCAAATTCATGAAATTGACGTTTAATATTTGACGAGAAAATCAAAACGTAACGCTACCTGGCTGCCAGCACTCTATAAACATTCCGAGCAGAAGCCACTAGATAGAGTCACCGGCGTATTTTTTATTTATCTTTCCATTATACGGCCAACGGACTGTCCACCGTCCAGATGTAATACTCCAGCGCACTAAACGCAAACACGCTTTTACATTTAACGGTGCTACATGTTAGGCGACTATGAATTATTCATCAAAAACTCCGAGCTTTAAATAAAGCTTTTCACATCACTTGCATATGTCCAGATGAATGCTCTATGACCAATGGGGGGGCCACATTCGGAAATTAATAGAGTCACGGCTGGAACCTCCGGGTCAACTGCATTCATCCCAATTTTTGAAACGACAGGTTTATTACATACAAATTTTTCTCGGTTCAGCTAGTTATGGACTGTACACGCTTAGAGGACCGCATTGTTACAGTCTAGGTCGTATTCAATGTGCTTGGGGTTCTTTCATAGACCGCTAGATGGCGCTAGAGTAGAAATCACTTGAAGGAAGTCAATTCTAATCTATCTGGAAAATTCACCAGGATTTGAGTTGGGCATACCCATTGAGATCTAATAATATTGATTCTTGTATGTTATCTTGGTTTGTGTTTTCGCAAGTTCCACTTTAAATCGTGGACATTTTTTGAAAATTAACGGACTTCCCCACATTTAAAAAATCATCATCACTCCAAAACGCATATAAGTTTATGCCTATTTCACTGAATTACGCGGTGATTAATGTCACTCTGAAGCGATTTCAGTCACAATCGTCCAATTAAGGACAATCAATGACGAAATCAGAAGGGATTTCATCCGGTAAAAATCTTAATTCGAATTTATAATCAAAACACAATTTCTATCCCATAATTAGAGTTGGAATTCATTTATGCCGCCGAAATCGATTACGAATTAAACGGAATCCGAAATGAAAAGTTAAATCGACAGCGGCGCCATTATTAATATTTCAACATCTGGCATAAATTTATATTTTGCCGGACGAGATTCTGGGAAAAGCGAAATGCCAATTTCCCGGCTTTTGCATTTTAATGAATTTATGCCTAGATGTTTCGCCCCCATACAAAAGCGGCTTATTCTGTCTTGTAAAAATGTCACATGTCGGATTATGAATACTTCAATTTGGTCGCATTATTTAATCCATTTTGATTATCCTTGGGGTCAGAGAAAACTAAACGTTAATCGAGTCATTTGATGCTGAAGAATTCGATAATTTGATAAAGGGGGATTAATAAAAAATAAGCGTACTGAGGTTATAATTCGTATTGGGGGTATAATTTGATAAAGAGAATTTAATTAACTGAGAATTGACGAACGCAGAACATGAAACTTCTACTCTGTAATAAGCGCGTTTGGGTTATTATTCAATAAACAGGATAAATCAAATTATACTACCCCAAATTAAAAATCTGCATTAGTTTCAAACGTTTTAAATTAACAATTTAGGCAAAAGACATCAAAATAACAATTTTTTTTACCCTCAATAATCAGTACGAAGATAAAACAATACAAAGCACTCCCGGAATTTCACTCGTTTTGTTATGTTTCAAAACTAATCATATATCTAACTGATCATAGATTTCATATTTAAATAAGTAACATTTTACCCATCATACAACGCCTCTATCAAGTTTTTGTTCGACCACCCTTATTTGCTCATGAACTATGACATTTCTTATGAGACTTTATGTTCCCTAAATTATTTGTGTATTTCCAGAATTAAATTTAGAAGATGTCTTTAAAGATTTTGTTTTGTGATTTTCTTTTGACCCTTATTTACT
This sequence comes from Dastarcus helophoroides, assembly GCA_028583605.1. Taxonomy (NCBI): domain Eukaryota; kingdom Metazoa; phylum Arthropoda; class Insecta; order Coleoptera; family Bothrideridae; genus Dastarcus; species Dastarcus helophoroides. The sequence continues at coordinate 42,520,747 of CM053328.1, forward strand.
GTATATAATTCTTATATACTCACTTTAAAGAGGTCCAAGGTAAAGTACTTTCTAAATCACGGTGCCTAACCGAAATGATCTTGCGGGCCACATTGATAATGCATCACGACTCAGCGGGCCACCTGAGGATCTTTCCTTTGTCGATAACCAATGTTGGATGACAGTATTAAAAGAAGAGGACCTTTGGTCGGCAAGAAATGCTTAGCCTGAATAGTACAAAAAATAGGAACTTGTAAAAGTATAACGAATCTCGCGGGCCGCGAAACTGTTACTGAAAGACCCCTGGTTGGCTACCCCAGCTCTGAATCATCGTTAGATGGCACAAGGATGATAAATTTTAGCTGATTCACTTTTATTTTGTAATCCTCATCTTCCTTTAATCAATATTTGGGCACCACTGGGACCTCTTGTCTACATTCTGTCCCGGAATAAACTGGTTAAAATTTCTTATTTAAGTGAGTACATATTTATCGGTTTTTAGAAAGTCTATTTAACGACTTGGTTCGACAACCCTTATTTACTCGTGAACTATGTGATTCTTATAAGATTCCTTGTCCACACTTTAAAGTGACTCGAGACAAAGTACCCTTTGAATCATCTCTTGATGGCGTTTAGTTGTTAAATTTTAACTGATTTATTTTTATTTTTTAATCCCCTTGAATTAATGTTTTGGCAGCACTGGAGGCTCTTGTCTGCACCTTGCCCCAAAATTAACTGGTTAATTCGTAGTATGTCTTATTTAATAAGATGCGAATATATTCCTTTTTAGAAAGTCTATTTAAAAATTTCGTTCGACAACCCTTATTTACTCGTGAACTATAAAATTTTTATAGGACTCCTTGTCCACATTTTAATGTGACTCGAGAGGAAGTACCTTTTGAATCATCCCTTAATGGCGTAGAGAGGTTAAATTTTAACTGATATACTTTTAGTTTTTAATCCCCATTACCTGTGAATTGATGTCTTGGCAACAGTGGGAGCCCCTTGTCTATATCTTGCCCCGGAATTAACTGATTAATTCGTAAAATTTCTCATTTGAGAAGGTAATAATTTACTCCTCTTTAGAAAGTTTATTTAACGATTTCGTTCAACAACCCTTATTTAATCGTGAGCTATGAAATTCTTATAAGAGTCCTTGTCCACACTTTAAAGTGACTCGAGACAAAGTACCCTTTGGATCATCTCATGATAGCATAAAGATGTTACATATTAACTGATTTACTTTCATTTTTAATCCCCTTTGAATTAATGTTTTGGCAGCACTGGAGGCTCTTGTCTGCATCCTGTCCCGAAATTAACTGGTCAATTCGTAATATGTCTTATTTAATGAGATGCGAATATACTCCTTTTTAGAAAGTCCATTTAAAGATTTCGTTCGACAACCCTTATTTACTCGTGAACTATGAAATTTTTGTAGGACTTTTTGTCCAGACTTCAAATGACGACGGAAAGTACCCTTTAAATCATCTCTTGATGGCGTGAATATGTTTAATTTTAACTGATACACTTTTATATTTTAATCCTCATTACCCTTCAAATTGTGTCTTGGCAGCAGTGGGGGTCACTTGTCTACATCTTGCCCCGGAATTAACTGATTAATCCGTAAAATCTCCCATTTTAGAAAGTAGAAATTTACTCCTCTTTAGAAAGCCTATTTAACGATTTCGTTTGACAACCCTTATTTACTCGTGAACTATGAAATTTTTAAAGGACTTCTTGTCCAGACTTCATATAATGAAGCAAAGTACCCTTTGAATCATCTCTTGATGGCGTCAACATGTTTAACTTTAACTGATACACTTTCAATTTTTAATCCCCATTACTCTTCAAATTATGTCTTGGCAGCAGTGGGGGCCTTTTATCTACATCTTAACCCGGAATTAACTAATTATTCCGTAAAATTTCCCATTTCAGAAAGTAGGAATTTATTCCTCTTTAGAAAGCTTATTCAACGATTTCGTTCGACAACCCTTATCTACTCGTGAACTATAAAATTTTTATAGAACTTCTTGTCCAGACTTCAATATGAGGAGGGAAAGTACCCTTTGAATCATCTCTTTATGGCGTGAACATGTTTAATTTTAACTGATACACTTTCATTTTTCAACCCCCATTACCCTTCAAATTATACCTCGGCAGCAGTAGGGGCCCCTTGTCTACATCTTGCCCCGGAATTAACTGAATTATCCGTAAAAGTTTCCATTTCAGAAAGAAGTAATTTACCCCTCTTTAGAAAGCTTATTTAATGATTTCGTTCGACAACCCTTATTAACTCATGAACTAAGAAATTTTTATAAGACTTCTTATCCAGACTTTAATATGAGGAAGGAAAGTACCCTTTAAATCATCTCTTTATGGCGTGAACATGTTTAATTTTAACTGATACACTTTTATTTTTTAATTCCCATTACCCTTCAAATTATACCTTGGCAGCAGTGGGGGCCCCTTGTCTACATATTGCCCCGGAATTAACTGAATTATCCGTAAAAGTTTCCATTTCAGAAAGAAGAAATTTACCTCTGTTTAGAAAGCTTAGTTAATGATTTCGTTCGACAACCCTTATTTACTCGTGAACTATGAAATTTTTAAAGGACTTCTTGTCCAGACTTCATATAATGACGCAAAGTACCCTTTGAATCATCTCTTGATGGCGTGAACATGTTTAATTTTAACTGATACACTTTTATTTTTTAATTCCCATTACCCTTCAAATTATACCTTGGCAGCAGTGGGGGCCCCTTGTCTACATCTTGCCCCGGAATTAACTGATTAATTCGTAAAAGTTTCCATTTCAGAAAGAAGAAATTTACCCCTCTTTAGAAAGCTTATTTAATGATTTCGTTCGACAACCCTTATTTACTCGTGAACTATGAAATTCTTCTAGGACTCCTTGTGCACACTTGTCTGCATCCTGTCCCTAAACTGGTTAATCCGTAAAATTTCTTATTTGAGGAAATACGAATGTATCGGTCTTTAGAGAGTCCATTTAACAACTTGCTTTGACAACCCTTATTTACTCGTGAACTATGAAATTCTTATAGGACTCCTTGTGCACACTTGTCAACATCTTGTCCCTAAATTGGTTAATCCGTAAAATTTCTCATTTAGGGAAGTACGAATTTATCGATCTTTAGAAAATCGATTTAACAACTTGGTTTGACAACCCTTATTTACTCGTGAACTATGAAATTCTTATAGGACTTCTTGTGCACACTTTAAAGTGACTCAAGAAGAACAACACGTTACATTTTTTTTTGATGACGTGTAGATGTTAAATTTTAACTGATATACTTTTATTTTTTAATCCCCATTACCCTTAAATTAATGTTTTGCAGCAGTGAGGGCCCCTTGTCTACATCTTGCCCTGGAATTAACTGATTAATTCGTAAAATTTTGCATTTAAGAAAGTGTGAATTTATCTCTCTTTAGAAAGCTCATTTAACGTTTTCGTTCGACAACCCTTATTTACTCGTAAACTGTAAAATTCTTATAGAACTCCCTGTCCATACTTTAACGTGACTCGAGAGGAAGTACCTTTTGAATCATCTCTTAATGGCGTGGATTTGTTAAATTTTAATTGATTTACTTTTATTTTTTAATCCCTCTTACCCTTAAATTAAGGTATTGACGGCATTGGGGTCCCCTTGTCTACATCCTGTTTTGAAATTAACTGGTTCATCCGCAAAATTTCTTATTCAAGAAAGTACGAATTTACCTCTCTTTAGAAAATTCATTTTACAATTTCATTCCACAACCCTTATTTACTTGTGAACTGTGAACTTTTTATAAAACTTAAGGAGTTAAGAATATATTCCTTTTTAGAAATGTATTTAACGATTTCGTTTGACAACCCTTATTTACTCGTGAACTATGAAATTCTTATAGAATTTCTTGTCCACACCTAAGGTGACTGGAAAGGAAGTACTTCTTGAATAATACCCTGATGGCGTGGAGGTGCTAAATTTTAACTGATATACTTTTATTTTTTAATCTCCATTACCCTTAAATTAATGTTTTGACAACACTGGGGATCCCTTGAAGACACCCTGTCCAGAAATTAAACTGGTTAATGTATGTTTTATTGAAAAAGATACAAATATACATTTTTTTAGAATGTCTATTTAACGATTTCGTTCGACAACCCTTATTTACTCGTGAACTATGAAATTTTTATAGGACTTCTTGTCCAGACTTCATATGACGACGCAAAGTACCCTTTAAATCATCTCTTGATGGCGTGAACATGTTTAATTTTAACTGATACACTTTTATTTTTCAATCCCCATTACCCTTCAAATTATACCTTGGCAGCAGTAGGGGCCCCTTATCTACATCTTGCCCCGGAATTACCTGATTAATCCTTAAAATTTCCCATTTCAGAAAGTAGAAATTTACCCTTCTTTAGAAAGCTTATTTAACGATTTTGTTCGACAACCCTTATTTACTCGTGAACTATGAAAATTTTATAGGACTTCTTGTTCAGACTTCATATGACGACGCAAAGTACCCTTTGAATCATCTCTTGATGGCGTGAATATGTTTAATTTTAACTGATACACTTTTATATTTTAATCCCCATTACCCTTCAAATTGTACCTTGGCAGCAGTGGAGGTCCCTTGTCTACATCTTGCCCCGGAATTAACTGACTAATCAGTAAAATTTTCCATTTCAGAGAGTAGGAATTTATCCCTCTTTAGAAAGCTTATATAACGATTTCGTTCGACAACCCTTATTTACTTGTGAACTATGAAATTTTTATAGAACTTCTTGTCCATACTTCATATGACGACGCAAAGTACCCTTTGAATCATCTCTTCATGGCGTGAACATGTTTACTTTTAACTGCTACACTTTTATTTTTCAATCCTCATTACCCTTCAAATTATACCTTGGCAGCAGTAGGGGCCCCTTGTCTACATCTTGCCCCGGAATTAACTGATTAATCCGTAAAATTTCCCATTTCAGAAAGTAGAAATTTACCCTTCTTTAGAAAGCTTATTTAACGATTTTGTTCGACAGCCCTTATTTACTCGTGAACTATGAAATTCTTATAGGACTCCTTGTGCACACTTGTCTGCATCCTGTCCCTAAGCTGGTTAATCCGTAAAATTTCTTATTTAAGGAAGTACGAATTTATCGATCTTTAGAAAGTCCATTTAACAACTTGGTTTGACAACCCTTATTTTCTCGTTAACTATGAAATTTTTATAGGACTCCTTGTGCACACTTGTCAACATCTTGTCCCTAAATTGGTTAATCCGTAAAATTTCTTACTTGAGGAAGTTCGAATGTATCGGTCTTTAGAAAGTCCATTTAACAACTTGGTTTGACAACCCTTATTTACTCGTGAACTATCAAATTCTTATAGGACTCCTTGTGCACACTTTTCAACAACTTGTCCCTAAAATGGTTAATTAATAAAATTTCTTATTTAGGGAAGTACGAATTTATCGATCTTTAGAAAGTCTATTTAACGACTTGGTTTGACAACCCTTATTTACTCGTGAACTATGAAATTCTTATAGGAATTCTTGTGCACACTTTAAAGTGACTCAAGAAGAACAACCCGTTAAATTATCTCTTGATGGCGTGTAGATGTTAAATTTTAACTGATATACTTTTATTTTTTAATCCCCATTACCCTTAAATTAATGTTTTGGCAGCAGTGAGTGCCCCTTGTCTACATCTTGCCTTGGAATGAACTGATTAATTCGTAAAATTTTGCATTTAGGAAAGTGTGAATTTACCTCTCTTTAGAAAGCTTATTTAAAGTTTTCGTTCGACAACCCTTATTTATTCGTAAACTGTAAAATTCTTATAGAACTCCCTGTCCATACTTTAACGTGACTCGAGAGGAAGTACCTTTTGAATCATCTCTTGATGGCGTGGATATGTTAAATTTTAATTGATTTACTTTTATTTTTTAATCCCTCTTACCCTTAAATTAAGGTATTGACGGCATTGGGGTCCCCTTGTCTACATCCTGTCATGAAATTAACTGGTTCATCCGCAAAATTTCTTATTCAAGGAAGTACGAATTTACCTCTCTTTAGAAAATTCATTTTACAATTTCATTCCACAACCCTTATTTACTTGTGAACTGTGAACTTTTTATAAAACTTAAAGAGTTAAGAATATATTCCTTTTTAGAAATGTATTTAACGATTTCGTTTGACAACCCTTATTTACTCGTGAACTATGAAATTCTTATAGAATTTCTTGTCCACACCTAAGGTGACTGGAAAGGAAGTACTCCTTGAATAATACCCTGATGGCGTGGAAGTGCTAAATTTTAACTGATATACTTTTATTTTTTAATTTTCATTACCCTTAAATTAATGTTTTGACAACACTGGGGATCCCTTGAAGGCACCCTGTCCACAAATTAAACTGGTTAATGTATGTTTTATTGAAAAAGATACAAATATACATTTTTTTAGAATGTCTATTTAACGATTTCGTTCGACAACCCTTATTTACTCGTGAACTATGAAATTTTTATAGGACTTCTTGTCCAGACTTCATATGACGACGCAAAGTACCCTTTAAATCATCTCTTGATGGCGTGAACATGTTTAATTTTAACTGATACACTTTTATTTTTCAATCCCCATTACCCTTCAAATTATACCTTGGCAGCAGTAGAGGCCCCTTGTCTACATCTTGCCCCGGAATTGACTGATTAATCAGTAAAATTTTCTATTTCAAAAAGTAGGAATTTATCCCTCTTTAGAAAGCTTATTTAACGATTTCGTTCGACAGCCCTTATTTACTCGAGAACTATGAAATTTTTATAGGACTTCTTGTCTAGACTTCAATATGACGACGAAAAGTACCTTTTGAATCATCTCTTGATGGCGTGAACATGTTTAATTTTAACTGATACACTTTTATTTTTTAATCCCCACTACTCTTCCCCCCATTTCCTATTTCAGAAAGTAGAAATTTACCCTTCTTTAGAAAGCTCATTTAACGATTTTGTTCGACAACCCTTATTTACTCGTGAACTATGAAATCCTTATAGGACTCCTTGTGCACACTTGTCAACATCTTGTCCATAAGTTGGTTAATCCGTAAAATTTTTTATTTAGGGAAGTACGAATTTATCAGTCTTTAGAAAGTCCATTTAACAACTTGGTTTGACAACCCTTATTTACTCGTGAACTATGAAATTCTTATAGGACTCCTTGTGCACACTTTAAAGTGACTCAAGAAGAACAACCCGTTAAATTATCTCTTAATGGCTTGTAAATGTTAAATTTTTAACTGATTTTAGTATTAAAATCTCCATTAATTCTTATATTAATTTTTTTGATGGAACGGACTGGTCCTTGGTTATCTTCAAAAATTGAAAAACAGAACTTGTCCCCTGAAACCAAGAAAGATTAAAAAACACAACAAAGGTTGCTCTAACGCGTTTCGGCAGCCAAGATGTCATCTTCAGAGAGAAACTTTCTCTGCTCTATCTCTTCTCTCTGAGGATGGCAGCTTGGCTGTCGAAACGCGTTAGAGCAACCTTTGTTGTGTTTTTAATCTTTTTTGGTTTCATGGGACAAGATTTGTATTTCAATTTTTAAAAATAACCAAGGACCAGTCCGTTCCACTAAAATTAGTTCAAAATTTAACATCTTTATGCCATCAAGAGATGATTCAATGTCGAATCACTTTAAAATGCGTGTACAAGGAGTCTTTCAAGAATTTCATAGCTCACGAGTACATAAGGGTTATCGAACTAAACGGTAAAATGCATTTTTAAAGACAAGTAAACTTCAACTTCTTTAAATGAGAAATTTTACAAATTTCGAGTTAATTATTAAATGAAATGTAGACATAAAGTCCTTGGTGCTTCCAACATTAGTATAAGAATTGAAATACAGAGAGAGCTGTCAACTTTAGAGAGAAACTCTCTCTGCTCTATATCTTCTCTCTGAAGATAACAGCTTGGCTGTCGAAACGCGTTAGAGCAACCTTTGTTGTGTTTTTTAATCTTTCTTGGTTTCAGGGGACAAGTTCTGTATTTCAATTCTTATATTAATGTTGGAAGCACCGAGGACTTTATGTCTACATTTTATTTAATAATTGACTCGAAAGTTCGTAAAATGTCTCATTTAAAGAAGTTGAAGTTTACTTCTCTTTAAAAATGCATTTTACTGTTTAGTTCGATAACCCTTATGTACTCGTGAGCTATAAAATTATTGAAAGACTCCTTGTAAACGCATTTTAAAGTGATTCGACACGAAGTACCCTTTAAATCATCTCTTGATGGCATAAAGATGTTAAATTTTTAACTAATTTTAGCGGAACGGACTGGACCTTGGTTATTTTTAAAAATTGAAATACAAATCTTGTCCCACGAAACGAAGAAAGATTAAAAAACACAACAAAGGTTGCTCTAACGCGTTTCGACAGCCAAGCTGTCATCCTTAGAGAGAAGAGATAGAGCAGAGAAAGTTTCTCTCTGAAGATGACAGCTTGGCTGTCGAAACGCGTTAGAGCAACCTTTGTTGTGTTTTTTAATCTTTTTTGGTTTCAGGGGACAAGTTCTGTATTTCAATTCTTATATTAATGTTGGAAGCACCGAGGACTTCATGTCTACATTTTATTTAATAATTGACTCGAAAGTTCGTAAAACGTCTCATTTAAAGAAGTTGAAGTTTACTTCTCTTTAAAAATGCATTTCACCGTTTAGTTCGATAACCCTTATGTACTCGTGAGCTATGAAATTCTTGAAAGACTCCTTGTAGACGCATTTTAAAGTGATTCGACACGAAGTACCCTTTGAATCATCTCTTGATGGCACAAAGATGTTAAATTTTTAACTAATTTTAGTGAAACGGACTGGACCTTGGTTATTTTTAAAAATTGAAATACAAATCTTGTCCCACAAAACCAAGGAAGATTAAAAAACACAACAGAGGTTGCTCTAACGCGTTTCGATAGCCAAGCTATCATTTTCAGAGAGATACCAACACCTAATCCTAAAATGAACTCTTATTTAATAAGAATATTCACTTCGTGCATGATCGACCGCATCCGAACGCGCTTGCGCATCTAATCATACACATTGTAGTGTTAAAATTCCCTATCTATGAACCTTAACTGTATACTAACTAATATACTAAGAATATTCACTTCGACCTCATCCGAACGCGCATGCGCATCTAAACATACACCTCCTAGTATCACAATTCCTTATCTATCCACCTCAACTATTTTTAACAGAAATGAGTGGCCTAAAGGCCTAGCACAACCATTCATAAGGTTGTCTTCAGCTTTATGGGGGGCTAAGCTTACACAAGCATTTAACATAGAATTCTTATTTACTATTCTTAACAGTTTAATATTATTATCTATCTTATGATCTAAAAAAATTTAGATTTAATGAAAAAATTCAAATTTCAAAGAAAGAAAATAAGTTAATATTTCCTGGAAAACGTTACATTTTGAAGAAAAATGGAATTTTTAAAGACACTTGAATACAAAAATAAAAATTAAAAAACAAAGACGAATTTCGAAGCAATTATAAAATTTTGAAAAAGAAAACTTTGGAAAAAAGAAAAAATAAATGTTTGATTATTGACAAGGTGATACATTATGCAAAATAGAGCAGTGTGATTTGTGTATTTCGAAAACATAGTCGATGTTAAATGATAATTTGCAGTACAATTTTTTTTTGTTTTTCATCAGAAAATGTTCAGAATTTAAATCGTATGTGCATGTTTGAACCTAATTAGGCATTCCATACCATTTCATGTTTAAGAAATTACGGTTTTACCCCTCTTCCAACGTTTCTTCTCTCTTTGTTCGACCGTCCTTATTTGCTCGTGAACTATCAAATTTTTTATGGGAATCCTACATTTCTAAAATACTTGCCTATCTTTGAAATTGATTCCCTAATCAGTAAAATTTCAAAAGAAATTTATCACTCCTTAAAAAGCATATTCCAGGACTTCGTTCGACAACCCTTATTTGCTTGTAAACTATGGAATTTTTTGTGAAAGTCATTAACACGCATTCAACGAACTCCTGAAATTTAAATCGTGTGTGTGTGTGTGTGTGTGTGTGTGTGTGTGTGTGTGTGTGTGTGTGTGTGTGTGTGTGTGTGTGTGTGTGTGTGTGTGTGTGTGTGTGTGTGTGTGTGTGTGTGTGTGTGTGTGTGTGTGTGTGTGTGTGTGTGTGTGTGTGTGTGTGTGTGTGTGTGTGTGTGTGTGTGTGTGTGTGTGTGTGTGTGTGTGTGTGTGTGTGTGTGTGTGTGTGTGTGTGTGTGTGTGTGTGTGTGTGTGTGTGTGTGTGTGTGTGTGTGTGTGTGTGTGTGTGTGTGTGTGTGTGTGTGTGTGTGTGTGTGTGTGTGTGTGTGTGTGTGTAAATAATTACTAACTACTACTAATTACACCATCCACATTTGCTCATGAACTATCAAATCTCCTGTGGGACTTCTCGATATTTGTGTATCGCTGAAATGGACTCCCTAATCAGTAAAATTTAAAGAAGGACATACCACTCTGTACAAAGCTTATTCTAAAATTTCGTTCGACAACCCTTATTTGCTAGTAAACTATGGAATTTCTTATGGGAGTCTTTGACACGCATTCAAATAACTCTCGAAATTTAAATCGTGTGTATTAAAATAATTACTTTTTTTACTCCTCTTTCAACGTCTCTTCTAAGATTTCGTTCAACTATCCGTATTTGCTCGTGAACTATCAAATTTCCTGTGGGACTCTTCGATACTTGTGTATCGATGAAATAAACACCCTAATTAATAAAATTTGAAGAAAGATATACCAATTTGTAAAAAGTTTATTCTAAAATGTTGTTCGACAACCCTTATTTGCTAGTAAACAATAAAATTTCTTAAGGAAAGCTTTGACACGCATTCAAAGTACTCCCGAAATTTAAATCGTGTCTGTGTATGTTTGGAGCTTAATTGATTATTTCATATTTTGTTTAAAAATAATTACAATTTCACTCCTCTTCTAATGCGTTTCATAAGATTTTGTTCGACCATCCTTATTTTCTCGTGAACTATCATGGGAGTGCTTGTCCACATTTCTAAAATACTTGTATATCGTCAAAATTCACCAACTAATCCGTTAAAAAATTAATAATTTTACCACTCTTTAGAAAGCCTATTCTAAAATTTCGTTTGACGACCCTTATTGGCTCGTAAACTATGTGGAATTCCTTATAAGAGTCTTGCACGCATTTTAAGGTAGCGTGAGATGAAATATCTGTAAACTGTTTAATTTTGGTCATTTTCTTGAAGGTAACACTCTGCTAGCACAATTAATTTAAACTTTTTCTATCTATTTTACCTTGTTCCATTTGCCTATTAAAATGTTGTTGCTTATTAAACTGAATTTGAAACAATACAGTAGCATCAGTAGAGAATTTTTAAAGTGTAACTAGTGCATCTTAATTTTTTCAGACGCACTTCTGCCAAGTCAAAAGCCCTAAAGCGCCCCTGAATAGCACGTGTCAGATAACAGGAGCGACAGCCACACTCCGGGGTATCAACTCTAAAGCCTCCAGTCTCGTATCAATTCGGGCGGTGCAGCTCGTCCCTGCGAGACATTCATTTGATTCCTGTCAACATCTCAACAAACCTCGTTAAGTTATTTGAGCGTAGAGCCCATCCAGCCGATGCCACTCCACTTGGCTCCTTTTCCAGGTTCATTAGTTCGTCGCTACGCTTTGTTTTTAGCAGCAGATTTTCCGATATGCATGTTTCTCGCAGATCGGGGGCAAGTTCCATAATTAACGCCGTCTAGATGAGAGAGAGAGAGGCGGACAAGCCTCATAATGAAGATTATTTCGTGGAGGGAACAAAACGCAGATTTTGGATTGTATTTGTGACTTATTGTTCGAAATTTATAACAATAGGTGCGGAATACTTGATGTACATTGTCTGGCGTTTTGATCCGATGTAGTTTGGCGTTGTTATTGTGGAGATAATTAAACGCGTGACCAGAAAATGTTGACAGGCTTTGGCGATGTTTTCTCATGGTATTTGCTTCAGAGACATGTCAACAAATATGCTTTTTTTTTAGTAGTGCGAGGGTAATTTTTTTAAATGGTCTTGAAATGATCAATTTTAAACTTCTGGCCTAATTAACTTAAATTGAGGAAGCTAAACTGTGCCTGAAATCAAATACTGTTAGAAGTTACGTAACAGGAAATTTCGTGGGACAGCAATTATAAAATAGAGCCATAGAACGCAAACAATATTAATTGGTAAAGCAATACAATGTATTATTTTAAATTTTTCTTTGGGTGATGTGTGTAGTGTGCACAGAATTCAACTTACACCTCAAAAATACAATTAAAATCAGTCAGTTTTATAAGCTAAAAAATCTGACAATTTTCAGTTTGGAGACAAATTGGATCAAGGATTTTTTGTAGGAAACTGGATTCTTACGAAAGTAATTTATAAGAATTTTTGCAAGGTTTTGGCATACAACATACAACCATCACTTTAAGAAAAGTACAAAGTGTTTAAAAGAAGTCAAGACGAGCCAACAATCAAACAATGTGCTTTTCAGGGTTTTGGTTTAATTTATGTTCTTTTATTATCATTTGTAGCAGAAAGAGGTTGATCAATCTAACTAGAGAGATCAAAATCAAGAAAAGTTTATTATTTCGTTGGTTGTTTTAAATATTTGCTACATGTGGTAATTGCAACGGTGCGATATTACCACCCACTCGCCAGCACTTTCAATGATCGATTATTCAGTACAATTGTAATTTTTGGGTAGGTGTGATTCGCGAAATCATTCCCGAAATTGATGAGCTTGAAGATAATTAAGCTACCTAGAAGAGCTTTATTTTAGAATCGTTGGGAAAAATTATTGAAATCTGTGGACCTTTTTAAAATCGATCATATATTTGGAAACACTTCTTTCTCGTGGTTTTTATGATTACTTAAAAGTACTATGAGTGAAATTGTTTAAACTTAAATTCCAAAAACTAGAAACTTGGAGCTTTAATTAAGTTCTTTTATTGTTTCTTTAAGATGATTTTTCTTGAAGATACAGCATTTTGAAAATAACCTAAAAATTTGAAAGCTTTTCATATCCTTTAAGTTCTGCGCCTAGTTTATTAAGACTTGTAGGCTTATGTAATCAATTCTGTATTGATACAATGTTCCAAGTTGATTCTTGGAAAATAGATTCATAAGAAATGAGAATCAAACATCGATCATGGTATACAATTGTTAGATGTTAAAATGAAGAACCACCAAAGGTAAATATTTTCATGGTTAATATTACACCATTAAATTCTGACAAAGCAATCGTTAGAAGATCCATAAATCATTGTAAGTACAAAAGAGATCTTTTCCCAAAGAGAATTAATTGTCGATGATTTATTTTTCCCCCAAGTAATAACAGAAATGAATGAAATAAATCAGTGACAGATCAGCTTGCGTGTCCTTAACAATGAAACTTATCATCAATTAGTCATATTTGTTAATTCTTAGATATATTAAGCTCCTAAACTGGCTTAGACACTTTGGAGTCCCCGGACAATATAAAGTCCTTCTATAATACTCATTCTTAATCGTCTTTGAAAAATCAAGAAGCGGGAAAGGATCATAAGTAAAATCGCTTAGATTTAGGGCCATCAACTTACTCTTAACAGGTGACGGATTGGCATAACCATCTTCAAGAACAAAACTCGTCACCACACAAACTATCGTCATATAGATAAATCTTTGAGCCATATTGAGCAATCAACTGAGAAACATCACGAGCGAAACACTTTTACAAATCCACAGACAACACAAAGCTTTTACAAAAAAACTTCCAACTGTTCTCCCATCTGAGGCCCAAATTACATCTTTTCAATTTCAGCCGATTCAACATCCAACAGTTGTCATTTCTCACGCTACAATTTTTTCTTTGTCATTTCTTCGCACCATTTGAGCGTCGATTCGTCGTTAAATTGATTTACCGCCAGTAAATCATGACGGAGCGGCGTCGGGCGCGTTAAATTCGAAACGAGATTAAAGAGACGAGCGTATGCAGGCGCTGGCGATTTGACACCGTGTCGGCGGCGGCCCCCTTTTCGAAATGCACGAGTACCCGAGGCGGCAGGCCATGAACTAGAGCTCTTTGCCGGGCGTTATGATGCCGAAAGCTGCAAGTGGAAAAGCTCCGAGTGGGGGCGACCGCCGGCGATGGCGGCCGACGCCGAGACGACTTGATTTATAGCGACTGTTGTGTTACATTGTAATTTGGGGCCCGGCGCATCCGCCACATTTTTTTCATGTATAAGTTACTCGAGTAACGGAATGAATAGTTACGTGGCAGTTTAATATCGCTGTATATGCACCATGGCATATGTCAGCATAGTCTACTGATTTTATTTTTCCAAATTTCGAGATCAAAACGTTATTTTTTCTAAATTATAAACATCTAAATTAAAAAACGGTTAAATTAAGCAAAAGTATAACAATTTATATTGCAAACATTGAAATTTACTCAAAAAGAAGTTAAAAATAAAGTCTAGATGACAGGAAAACACTCAAAATTTGAGAACACATTTTAAAAATGGGATTTTCAAATTTTGAAAATGAGATTTTCAAATTTATTAATAAAATAGGTTTCGGGAATATTTCGAGGAAAGTTTGGACATTCGTTCAAATTAACATTTTTTATATTTTTCTTCCTAAACTATTTAAACTGTAGATACTAGATACTAGATACTAGATGACAGGAACACACTCAAAATTTGAGAACACATTTTAAAAATGAGATTTTCAAATTTTGAAAATGAGATTTTTAAATTTATTAATAAAATAAGTTTCGAGAATATTTCGAGGAAAGTTTGGACCTTCGTTCAAATTAACATTTTTTATATTTTTCTTAAACTATTTAAACTGTAGATACTAGATACTAAAGTATGTATCTCAGTCTCCTGGCTTAAATGTTTCATTTTAAAATTTAGGAAATTCTAAATTTTTTAAAAGGTTGTAACTTGAAGGAAAATGGGTATAGAGAAGACTACAAAAAAGCAAATTAAAGTCCTAAGACTCTAGTTTTTAAATGCTACGTTTAACATTTTTAAATCTTGGCAGTTTTTAAATATTTGTGAAAGACCTTTGGAAGCAAAATTTTTTCAAATCTTTTATTGCATTTAAAAAAATCCACTGAGCTTAACAATTTTTGTTTAGTAATATCAATATAAAACATCTTTCAATAATTTAATCATCTTTAATCTGATCTACCTTCGAGCCCAATACAATGACTTTTTGCCGAGTTATCGTTTTTCAAAGCAAAAAGGTCATTTTTGACTTTTGTAAGCAATAACTCGGGAAATAATGATCGTAAAAAAAGAATAAGCTACAAGGTATTCTCTGCTTATCCTGGTTATAGGTTTAATTAATTAGTTTAAGGAATTTGATTGCAAAAGAGGGAAAAAAATTACATAATTAGTAATATTCGCTTAAGTAAATTAAGCATTATTGGCTTCTTGCGTGGTAGGTCGCGAGTTCAGACCCCGCTACCGTCAGGAGTTTTTTAATTCTATTACGTGCGTCTTACTCATAGATACATAACAATGTTAACATTAGAGCATGTTGGTAACGAGAATTAGCGTGATAGTGACGCGAATTAGCGTGATAGTGACGCGAATTAGCGTTTTCGCTCTATCAAAAGTTACTCGCTTAAAGAAGTTCCCACTTCAAAAATGGCTTCTATTTTAACAAGTATCCAACAATTCGTTTCAATTCAAAAGCAGAGAAGACAAACGTACTTGAGACAGATTCGTGAAACCATTCAATCGACGAAAAAAAAAAAAAACAAAAAATCACCTGACGCATCGTCTTCTTTATCCCCTACTCCCTCACTGTTGCAAGCTCAGGAAAAAAGTTTAATTCGTTTAGCGGTCGAGAAAGTAAAGTTTCGAGGGGAAAGCGATGGCAAAACATCCAAATATTTGCTTTTCTTTTTTGTCGCTCGCTCGAATTTGGATCTGGCCATTGTTATACAATTCCGATGGAGGCTCATCTATAAAATGAGGGCCCTTTTTAACTTTGACACTTTCTTTTTATATGTTATCACTAAAGAGGCGCATTTTGTACTACATTTTATGAAGTAGGGAACAACTTTTTTGCTCGATTGGGGGCCGGAAGCGAGAATGAATATGTTGACGCAATATTTCCATATTTCGGGAGTTTAGAAAGTTGTACGTCAAGAGGATATTGGGGTTAGAAATTTATATGAAGCCGCATTGGATAAAACAGCAATCAGTTGATAATTTAGCATAACCAAACTAAATGTATTGTTAACTTTGTAGTTGAATTAGTTACAAGTAATCGTAACGTGTATGGATTCCTTTAAATGATGTAATTTCTATAATAGATACTAGATATAACGGTAAAGTTACACGCTGACTGAATGAAATACAGGTGTTCCTTCCAGGCGTCTCTTAAAGTTAAATATTTTGGGCAAGCGTGACCAACATAAAACAGTAATTTTAAAAAATAAATAACGACTTATTTACAAAATTAATATTCAACTCTTAGACAACTGGATGATTCAATTTCAAACCATATTTTACATTGGTCTACAGTTTAATTGTTTCTAATATAAAAATAATTGCACCTTAGAGGGCCCTTTTCAATCTGTTTCATATGTGTGACCTCTTTAATCAACTAATCTGGTGGAAAAATAAAACAGAAATTTTAGGAAATAAATGCTGTAGAATTTGTATAAAATAATAAACTTGTCTAACAAAAACTAAAATAAAATTTCTGAAAACTGGAAAAAAACGCATCCACATCCACAAAATTAATGTTCAATTCTCAAACAGCCAGGTTTTTTAATTTTGGTGACATTACTTTTCAGTTAGATTGTTATGTTATGTCAGAGAGAAATGTACGAAATAAAGTGTCTAATGTAAACACACCTTTACAATATAGAAGTGCAAAATTATGTCTTACACAGTTGCGCCTCATTTAAGAAAATATGTACTTGTTAAGGGTTAGTCGTTGGTTTCTAAGAGAGCGTTTGCCTTCTAATGAATGAGTTCTAAGATAGCCGCAATTAAGTGGTCGGTACACGTCAGCCTGCTGACTTATTGCTTAATTAACCCGCGCCACGCGGCGCTGGCGTCGTCGACGTCGCCGGTGATGGAGAATCACGGCCGTCCCTCGTGAAAAATGACGGGGTTGTTTCTTTTGAAGCTCACCTATCTTAATTCTCTCTCCTAATGGGGCGCACACACACACACGTTGGTCAGACGTGCTTATTCGCATTATTAATTCACTTACGGGCATCTGTTGGTCCAATAAAAGCACATCTATCATCAGGTTTTTTTTGGCAAAATGAACTATTACTACTTATACCAACCAATTTGTACTGATCAATTTGTATGGACCAATTTGTTGTACTGATCCATTTGTACTGATCAATTTGTATCGATATCTTTCTTATTTATCCCTCGCGCCATGTACTGTCTAAATAATAATCTTGTCTTTGTACCAATTTTTAATTCAGAAGAGTTTCGTCTCTGATGTGGAGTTACCGTACTCGGCTATTTTCGTTTTTACATTTCTGTGTACCTTACTTGTATTTTTTTGTAATTTTTTATTTTGTTTATTCGTGAATATAGTGGGCAAAACGCAGTGGCGGCTGGTGACTTTTTGACAGGGGGTGCGCAGATGCAAAAATATTAATAGTTAAGGGTTCAGGTGACTCCAGTGCCATAGCAAGGTATTAAATTTAAGAGATACAAAAGGTGTGATATTTAATAGTATTTTTACGAATTAAATTTAATTACCATCTTATAATCTCCATTTTATGAAAACTGCATTTAAAAATAAAATATATTTTATTACAAGGTTCTAATTAAACTCTACAAAAACACAAAAAAAATATTTTTTAAAACAAAATCCGCTCTACGATCTTTTAAATAAATAAAGTCCTCATTACTTTCTCATCAAAATTGTTTAAATCGAAATCTATAAATGAAGAATTAGGCCTTAGATTGGGTACTGCTATCTCTTTGTGAATAGCGATACTATTGGGAGTTAGGCCTGGAAGCGGCACAATTAACAATCGCAATCAGATCAGCCGGGACCTTACGCATTTAGCATCATAAACGTAAATTCACACTTTAAACTCTGACTCGTACTCACCATTTGGCAATATCGCACATGCGCGGAGCGGCGTACCCCGGGCTAGCTTTAACGTGTTGTTCTGTAGTTTATTTCTCCGCATCCCGTGAAGACCGTAGCACGGCACCCTCGCTAGGTGCATATTTCTGCGCGCACCAACTTATTAAATTTCCTTGTAATATTTAATATGTATAACGGAATCAAACGTAGGTGTATTTTATTCCAAGTCATTCACAAGTATTATTAGTTAATTAGTGTGTCATTATTTTGTGTTTAAAAATGTGATAAATCCAAGTCTTTTACATTAAACAAAAAAGAATAGATCGCTCATTTTACGAGGAGCGAGCGCTCTTGCGCTCTTTAAGACCAGCCGCCACTGGCAAAATGTCAAACACTTCTAGCAGTTCTTTGACACGGTTCAATTGCGGAAACAGTATGTTCTGTACGACTCTCACCTTATCTTACCAATAAGATTTATCCTTTAATCTTTGAGTAAGAGTGTACAGTCAGCAAAAGTTTTACTGCAGAGGAAGAAACTGATTTTAACATAAATAAATATTATTATTATCGTAGATTACTATTAAATAATATTTCAGTTAACTTACATCAAAAATAGATCTGCATACAACATACAACCAGGGAAAGTTTCATTGAAACCAAGGAAGTCGACTCCAGAGAAGGTATTATTATTAATATTATTATTGCCGAACATTACTATTGTAACGCAATGTGAATAGATAGAATAGAATTTAAAATAGAATTGTAGAATTTAGTACATAAGAAAAGTTTCTAGAATGATCTGATAAGGGGAAAGCGGCCGCGATGACGAAGCAAACGGCAGATAAGCGTTCCCGAAATTTCAGCACACGATAAGGCTTATCTTCCGGATTGTTCTAGAACCTGGAGGCCAAAACTATATAAAGCGGCCAGCTCTCCCTCGAATTAGTCAGTTAGAGTCAGTGTAACTAGTGAGTTAGAAGAAGTCAGTAATAAGTGAGTTAATTGTTCAATTGTGGTGATCCAAGTTTAGTTTAGCAATAAAGTGGGTATTATTTTCAATTCGAACCGATAAGCCCGTAACACTATTAAATAATCCTTGACTTAACTTACGTCAAATATTCCAGGTGAAAATTCAACAAAATATGTTTCACCTTATTCCTCTAAAAAAGTTTTAAAAATTAGTATCCAAAGTCACAAAACTGAGTATCCAAAGTCACAAAACCATTGTCAGTTTTATTTTGATACTTATAATTCCACAATGTTCACTATTTAAATTACGTCTACATATGTATACAAAAATCCGACAATAATACTGTCATTAACAAAAAGTTGAAAAATATTTAACGCCTTAAACAGCACTTATTACATTTTCAGTTCTGAAAATTATTGTAATATCCGGCGAATCGAAATTTTCTCTGTAAAACAACTCTGCCCCTTGGCGTTCTGTATTGTGACATATTTTGTGACATCTTCTAGGAATCAGTAGATTGCCGCAAGTTGCCAAACAATTCTGTGTTAGTTTTGAAAATGCCTCCATTGGACTTGCCAAAATTTGAACTGTCGCGATGGTTAGAAGAAGAATAAAACCAGTTTTGAACATTTCTTTGGCAGGTAAAACTTTTCTAAACTCATTTGTACATAAAACCAATCAATTAAAATTTTATTTGGGTTTTTGAATTTAATTGGTAATTTTTCTGAAGACAAATAACCATAAAACGCAGTTTATAGGTAACTATTACCATAAAATTATTTCATATCTTCGTGCTACCTTATTAATTCTTATATAAAACATTGAGAAATGTAACCAAAAACCCATCTGTCTAGAAATTAAACAAATTTTTGGATTACACAATCGAAGATTTTTCTGTGGCTCAAAACATGCATACCTTAAAAAAAATTTAAACCTCTTGTTTACGATCAAAATTTATTTTTAATACCAGACCCAAGAATTTGTTTATTGATATAAACAAATACTGGGAAAGTGAACCAAGAAACTGAGACCGGGAAACTTAGTTCAGAAAACTAAGACCAGCAAACTGAGAGCAGGAAACTGAGTTCAGGAAACTAACAGCAGGAAACTGGGACCAAGAAACTGAGACCGGGAAACTGAGACCAGGAAACTGAGACCAGGAAACTGAGTTCAGAAAACTGAGTTCAGAAAACTGAGACCAGGAAACTGAGTTCAGGAAACTAAGACCAGGAAACTGGAACCAGAAAACTGAGACCAAGAAACTGAACCAAAAAACTGAGACTAGGAAGCTGAGACCAGGAAACTGAGACCAGGAAACTGAGACCAGGAAACTGAGACTAGGAAACTGAGGCCAGGAAACTGAAACCAGGAAACTTAGACCAGGAAACTGAGACCAGAAAACTGCGAACGAAGGAAAAAGACGGAACCAGAAACTGAGACCAGGAAACTGAACCAGGAAACTGAGACCAGGAAACTGAGACCAGGAAACTGGAAACCAGGAAACTGTCAGGAAAACTGAAGACCAGGAAACTAAACCAGAAACTAGACAGGAAAACTAAGCGACAGGAAACTGAGACCAGGAAACTTAGACCAGAAAACTTAGACCAGGAAACTGAGACCAGGAAACTGCGACAAGGAAACCGGGACCAGGAAACTGGGTTCATGAAACTAAGACAAGAAAACTAAAACCAGGAGACTGAGACCAAGAAACTGAACCAAGAAACTGAGACTAGGAAGCTGAGACCAGGAAACTGAGTTCAGAAAACTAAGACCAGAAAACTGGAACCAGGAAACTGGAACCAGGAAACTGGAACCAGGAAACTGAGTTCAGAAAACTAAGACCAGGAAACTGAAACCAGAAAACTAAGTTCAGGAAACTAAGACCAGGAAACTGAGACCAGGAAACTTAGACCAGGAAACTAAGACCAGGAAACTGCGACAAGGAAACCGGGACCAGGAAACTGGGTTCAAGAAACTAAGACAAGGAAACTGGAACCAGGAAACTGAGACTAATGAACTGAACTAAGAAACTGAGACTAGGAAGCTGAGACCAGGAAACTGAGACCAGGAAACTGAGACCAGGAAACTGAGACCAGGAAACTGATATCAGAAAACTGAGACCAGGAAACTGAGTTGAGGAAACTTAGACCAGGAAACTGAAACCAGGAAGCTAAGACCAGGAAACTGGAACCAGGACACTGAAACCGGGAAACTGAACCGGGAAACTTAACCAAAAAACCGAGACCAGGAAACTGTCCAACAAAATGGTTTAAAAATATGCCCAGTAGACTGAAGCGCTACCGGTAAACTAAGACCGAAAGACTGAGGCCAGGAGACTGGGATACGCTAGGTCCAGTAGTTCACCAAACGAAGGAAAATTTTTTTTTCCAATCAAAACTATGGTTTCAAATTTAGATGCCAAAAATTAAAAATAAATTAACTTTTTTTGATTCACTTTCATAATTAACGTTGTCTCCTAAACTTTATCCTTATCTCTTTTGATTATGCATATTACTTTTAAACTATGATTTATTACCGGACCCAAGAGTTTTATAAGCATTAAAAGTATGTCTTTAAGACTAAATTATTAATATGAACAAAGATGGGGAAACTGAACCAACAAACTGATACCAGGAAACTGAGACCAGGAAACTGAGTTCAGGGAACTGAAACCAGGAAACTGAGTTCGGAAACCTAAGACCAGGAAACTGAGACCAGGAAACTGAGACCAGAAAATGGATACCAGGAAACTGATACCAGAAAGCTCAGCTAACGAAACTGAAAACAGGAAACTGAGGCCAGGAAACTGAGACAAAAAACTGGGACCAGGAAACTGTCCAACAAAAAGGTTCAAAAATATGCCCAGTAGACTAAAGCGCTACCAGTAAACTAATACCGGAAGACTGGGGCCAGGAGACTGAGATACGCTTGGTCTGGTAGTTCATCAAACGAAGGCAAAATTATTTTTTAATCAAAACTATGGTTTAAAATTTAGATGCCAAAAATTAAAAATAAATTAACTTTTTTTAATTCACTTTTATAATCAACGTTGTCTCTTAAACTTTATCCTTATCTCTCTTGATTATGCATATTACTTTTAAACTATGATTTAATACCAGACCCAAGAATGTTATAAAGCATTAAAAGTATGTCTATAAGACTGAATTATTAATATAAGCAAAGACGGGGAAAATTAACCAAGAAACTGAGACCAGGAAACTGAGTTCAGGGAACTGAAACCAGGAAACTGAGTTCGGAAACCTAAGACCGGGAAACTGGGACCAGGAAACTGATACCAGGAAACTGATACCAGAAAGCTAAGCTAACGAAACTGAAAACAGGAAACTGAGGCCAGGAAACTGAGACCAAGAAACTGGGAACAGGAAACTGTCCAACAAAAAGGTTCAAAAATATGCCCAGTAGACTAAAGCGCTACCAGTAAACTAAGACCGAAAGACTAAGGCCAGGAGACTGAGATACGCCAGGTCTGGTAGTTCACCAAACGAAGGCAAAATTATTTTTTCAATAAAAACTATTTAGATGCCAAAAATTAAAATAAATTAACTTTTTTTAATTCACTTTTATAATCAACGTTTTCTCTTAAACTTTATCCTCATCTCTTTTGATTATGCATATTACTTTTAAACTATGATTTAATAACAGGAATTTATAACATTAAAAGTATGCCTATGAGACTAAATTATTTATATAAACAAACACCGGGAAACTGAACCAAGAAACTGAGACCAGGAAACTTAGTTCGGGAAACTGAGACCAGGAAACCGAGTTCAGGAAACCAGAAGCAGGAAACTGGGACCAGGAAACGGAGACCGGGACACTGAATCAGGAAACTGATACCAGAAAATGGAATTTAGGAAACTGAAATTAGAAAACTGAGACCAGGAACTAGGAAACTGAGACCAACAAACTAAGACCAGGAAACTGTTTAACCAAATAGTTTAAAAATATGCCCAGTAGACTAAATCGCTACCAGAAAACTAACACCGGAAGACTGAGGCCAGGAGACTGAGATACGCTAGGTCGGGTAGTTCAGCAAAAGAAGGAAAAAAATCTTTCGAATCAAAACTGTGGTTTAAAATTTAGATGCCAAAAATAAACCTAAATAACCTTTTTTTAATTCACTTTTATAATCAACGTCGTCTCTTAAACTTTATCCTTATCCCTTTTGATTATGCATATTACTTTTAAACTGTGATTTAATACCAGACCCAAGAATTTTATGAGCATTAAAAGTTTGCCTATGAGACTGAATTATTAATATAAATAAACACCGGGAAACTGAACCAAGAAACTGAGACCAGAAGACTGACCTTAGGAAACTGAGCTCAAAAAACTAACACCAGAAACTGGGACCAGGAAACTGAGACCAGGAAACCGATACCAGGAAGCTTATACCAGCAAACTGAGTTAAGGAAACTGATGCCAGGAAACTGATGCCAGGAAACTGGTGCCAGGAAACTGATGCCAGGAAACTGATGCCAGGCAACTGAGACCAGGAAACTGAGACCAAAAAACTAAGACCAGGAAACTGAGACCAGAAACTGAGACCAGGAAACTGAGACCAGGAAACTGAGACCAGGAAACTGTCCAACAAAATGATTCAAAAATATGCCCTAGTAGACTGAAGGCGCTACCAGTAAACTAAGACCGGAAGACTGAGACCAGGAAACTGAGATATCCCTAGGTCAAGTAGTTCACCAAACGAAGGAACAAATTTTTTTTTCATTTAAAACTATGGTTTAAAATTTAGATGCCAAAAATTAAAATTAAATTTATTTTTTTTAATTCACTTTTATAATCAACGTTGTCTCTTAAACTTTATCCTTATCTCTTTTGATTATGCATATTACTTTTAAACTATGATTTAATAACAAGCCCAAGAATTTTATAAGCATTCAAAGTATGCCTAGGAGACATGAACTATTAATATAAACAAAGACCCAATAATTGAACCAAGAAACTAAGACCAGGAAACTGAGACCAGGAAACTAAGACCAGGAAACTGTCCAACAAAATGGTTTAAAAATATGCCCAGTAGACTGAAGTGCTACCAGTAAACTAAGACCGGAAAACTAAGGCCAGGAAACTGAGATACGCTAGAGCGAGAAGTTCACCAAACGAAGCAAAAAATATTTTTTAATCAAATCTATGGTTTAAAATTTGAGTACCAAAAATAAACTTAAATTAACTTTTTAAATTCACTTTTATAATCGACGTTGTCACTTAAACTTTATCCTTATCTCTTTTGATTATGCATATTACTTTTACACCATGATATTATCTCTAAAATAATCATAATTAGCTACAAAGGCTTTTAATAGTTTAAATTTCTGTACTTTTTAAGTTTGCAGGGGACTGAGGTCAGAAAACTAAGGTGCAATAGATCGAGAGGTTCAACAACATGGTTCAAAAATATGCCCTAGACTGGGGACCAGGAAACTAACACCAGGAGACCGAGGCCAGGAGACTGAGATATGATGGGTCGAGTAGTTTAGCAAAAAAATATAAACAATTTCTTTCAAATCAAAGGTATGTTTTAAAAAGTACTAATCTAAAATTAAACCCTAGTTATTATTTTTAATTCAATCTTATAATCAACACAGTCATTTTGACTTTATTTTAATCAATTATTTATGCATATTACTTTTACTCTACTAAGACCAGGATACTGGAACCAGAAGACTGAGATAAAATCATATGGTTTACCAAAGAGAAGAAAACTAATTTTGGCATATTTTTAGACCTACAAGACTCAATTCTAACTAATGTTTAATTTTCATTTAAAATAACAGTCTTACAGCGCTGGCATTGGCTTTAAAATAGTGCTTATAAGAACTTTTAATGGTGACCCTTAAAGCTGAACGAAAATGAAATCCGGAGACTAAGGCCACAATATTGAGGGTAGGAAACTAAGGCCAGAACACTGAGGCTAGGAAACTAAGGCCAGGAGACTGAGGCCAGCAGACTGAGACAAGCAAACTAAGACCAGGAGATTGCGACCAGAATACTAAGACCAGGAGACTGAGATAAACACAATGTTACAAGGTATCTCTAAAATAATAATAATTATCTACAAAGATCTTCAATAATTCAAATGTGTGTACTTTTCAAGTTTGCAGGGAACTGAGACCAGGAAACTGGGGTTGGTGATAGTTTCAACAAAAAGGTTCAAAAATATGCCCAACAAATGGGGAACCAGAAAATTAACACCGGGCCACCGAGGCCGGGAAACTGAAATATGCTGAGTCAAGTAGCTCATTTAAAAAAATAACTTTCTTTTAAATCAAAGGATGCTTTAAAAATTATGTATCAAAAATTAAACCTTAGTTATTTTTTTAATTTAATCTTATAATCAACACTTTATCCCAGTAAATCTCTACTAGAAAGCTAAGACCGGAAGACTGAGACCAGGAGACTGGGATACACTAGATCGAATAGTGCAGCAAAAGAAGGAAAAATCTTATAAACCAAAAGTTTGTTTTAAAAATTGGATATCAAGTATTTAACCTTAAATTAACTTTACTTTTTTAGTCAAAATTATCACTTAGGCTTTATCTGAATCAATTTTTATTATACATATTACCTCACATTATGGTATTATCTCTAAAATAATGAGGATATCTACAAAGACTTTCAATAGCTCTGAGTTCTATCAGTTCAGTGATAAATAATGTCGCCTAACGGTTCTAGCACTTTTCAAGTTTGCAGGACTACTAAGACCACATACTGGAACCAGAAGACTGAGATAAAATCATATGGTTTAACAAAAAGAACGAAACTAATTTTGGCACATTTTTACGCCTACAAGCCTCAATTCTAAGTAATATTTAATTTTTATTTATATTCACAGTGTCGCAGCTTCGGCATTGTCTTTAAAATAGTAAGCATAGTGCTTATAAGGACTTTTAATGGTGATCCTTAAAGATAAACAAAAATGAAATCAGGAGACTGAGGCCAGAATTTGGGGCTAGGAAACTAAGGCCAGAATACTGCGGCTAGAAAACTAAGGCCAGGAGACTGAGACCAGCAGACTGAGGCCAGAAAACTGAGGCCAGGAGATTGCGACCAGAATACTGCCAGGAGATTGCGACCAGAATACTGAGACCAGGAGACTGAGATAAACACAATGTTACAAGAAACCTGGTATCAGGAGCATGACTCCAGACTATTGAGACCAGGAGAATGAAATCAAGAGACCGAGGTCAGAAGACTGAGGTCAGGAGACTGAGGCCAGGCGACAGAGACAAACCCACTGATACAAGAAAATTGGGATCAGGAGCCTGACCCCAGAATATTAAGACGAAGAAATTGAGACCAGGAGACTGAGAACAGAAGTCTGGCAGTCGAGTAAATCGTTGGAAAAACCGATTTGGATAATTGTGCGTGTACGATAACCAATTTTGCTTACAAAGCAATAACATTCCATATTCGGTTTTTCGCAACAAAATCCATTTTTTCGAAAATTTTATTTTAGCCAAACGATCCCAGTTTGTAGGATATTTAAATTATTATTTAAATAATTAAAAATGTTTACGTTTAAAAGCGATTTCAATCATTTAATTATTTTCATAGAAGTTTTATCCCTTTACTACATCGGCAATTAAACAAAAAATTACGCGATACGTGTTTCGCTAGCAAACTGGCATTTTCAGGCATACTTATCTTAAATGATTAGCAAAGAATTAACGCTTTTAATAATTTACTGACTGGCGCGGTAAACTGAAATAAAATGTTGGAAATAAATCTAGACGAGTAAATGATGATCCAAAAATGAAAAAAATATTCATTTTTTAATGTCAGAACACTTTTTCGGGTTGTAACGTTAAGGAATCTCCGAAAAATAATTGCAAGCTTCAGTAGCATAGTTGGTTAGGCGACTGATTTCACTCAAACTTCTTAAATGATATTCAAGAATTGGGTCGAATCTCCCTAGGGGCGTAATTACTTTCTTTTTTCATGATTGTTTTATAAAGATAATCAAATTAATAAAACAATGATTTCGATGAAACTTCTTCGTTGGTATAACGAATTGGTCCTTGGTTATCTTCAAAAATTGATACACAAATCTTGTCCAATGAAACCAAGAAAGAGTAAAAAACAGAGCAACTGTTGTTGTGTTTTTTAATCTTTCTTGGTTTCAGAGGACCAAGATTTGTTCATTAATTGTAGACGAAACTTGGTAACTATAGCGTCCTTGGAATCAAGAAAGAATCTAGATAGGAGCAATTTTTCTTGCCTCCTCGTGAGATTAAAACGCTAAGACCAGAAGATAAGTCCAGAAAACTGACTCCAGAAGACTGATACCAGGAGAGTGGTACCATGAGACTGATACTAGGGGACTGATACCAGGATACTGGTGCCACAAGACTGATACCAGGAGACGGATACGAGGAGACTGGTGCCAGGAGATCGATACCAGGAGACTGATACAAGGAGACTGAACCCGGGAGACCAAGCCCAGGAGACTGAGCCAAGGAGACTGAGCACGGAAAACTGAGCACGGGAGACCGATACCAGGAGACTGAGCCCAGGAGACTGATACCAGGAGACTGATACCAGGAGACTGAGCCCAGGAGACTGATACCAGGAGACTGAGACCAGGAGACTGAGCACAGGAGACTGAGTACGGGAGACCGATACCAGGAGACTAAGCCCAGGAGACTGAGACCAGGAGACTGAGCACGGAAAACTGAGCACGGGAGACCGATACCAAGAGACTGAGCCCAGGGGACTGATACCAGGAGACTGATCCCAGGAGACTGATACCAGGAGACTAAGACCAGGAGACTAAGCACAGGAGACTGAGCACGGGAGACCGATACCAGGAGAGTGGTACCATGAGACTGATACTAGGGGACTGATACCAGGATACTGGTGCCACAAGACTGATACCAGGAGACGGATACGAGGAGACTGGTGCCAGGAGATCGATACCAGGAGACTGATACAAGGAGACTGAACCCGGGAGACCAAGCCCAGGAGACTGAGCCAAGGAGACTGAGCACGGAAAACTGAGCACGGGAGACCGATACCAGGAGACTGAGCCCAGGAGACTGATACCAGGAGACTAATACCAGGAGACTGAGCCCAGGAGACTGATCCCAGGAGATTGATACCAGGAGACTGAGACCAGGAGACTGAGCACAGGAGACTGAGCACGGGAGACCGATACCAGGAGAATAAGCCCAGGAGACTGAGACCAGGAGACTGAGCACGGAAAACTGAGCACGGGAGACCGATACCAAGAGACTGAGCCCAGGAGACTGATACCAGGAGACTGATCCCAGGAGACTGATACCAGGAGACTGAGACCAGGAGACTAAGCACAGGAGACTGAGCACGGGAGACCGATACCAGGAGACTAAGCCCAGGAGACTGATACCAGGAGACTGATACCAGGAGACTGAGCAAAGGAGACTGAGTCCGGGAACCTAAGATTAGGAGGCTGAGACTAGAAAACTGTCACCAGAAGACCGAGAATCTAGAAAAAAAAGCAATCTTAAAATTGAAAGTAAAATTTCACAGGCGCGTGTCATATGAAAGGGTTTTTATTTACTCATGTTGTGACAATTTGGATTTTTCAAATTCTATCTAATGCCACCTAATTTTTAATCTGTGATAAAAATGTCCAGAAAAAAATAGACAAAGTTTGCAAAGTGACATTAATCTTTATTTATGTAGTCATCACGCGTGCAAATTCAATAAATTAATATAAAGTTGTCACAATTAAACATATTTCGCAATAATATAGCGGTACAAAATGCCCAAGGCACAAAAATCTTCAACGTCTAACCTGAAAGTCAGTTTCCTGGTTACTTGTGATAGCGATGCATCCAAACATATCATTTTTTTAGCAAAAATTTATGTTTTGCGCTACAGTCTGATATAGTTTTATATCATAATTCAATATTTAATGACTGTATTTACCAACAAAATGCGATTTACGTCCCATTGTATGTCACAGAGTAACCAATTACGATATAGAAACTAAAGTAATTTGCTAAAAGTTGTTATAAATTTTTCTACTTTAACATAGAAACCAGTTTGTAAATATAAGTGTCGTCAATCGCGAAAATGCTGAATTACTGTCCTAATTCTTGCTCTGGTTATTTCGAATGGCTGAGATTTCGGCACCGCCAATTTGGCCTTACCATAAACGAAGGCACGATTGTATGGAAATATGCGACAAATTTCTGGACTCCAGATGTTATAATAGATGTAAACTTCGAGAACTTCAAGATTCCGAATCGTTCTTTTATTAATCACGATAAAATTTTTGCGTGGAAGCCCAGGATTAAAATGGTTATTATTATAGAGTTGAAACGAACCCTTTATTATTCCGATTGAGAGCAACTAAATCTCGTCTTAATCCTAAACAGAAACTGGTTTTATAAGCTATCAGATATGCAAGTCGAAAATTAGTTTAGAAATTTGTTTCATAAATGAAAAATGTTTTTTTTTAGTTATTAAGCAATAAAAAATGTTAATCAAATTTTCCCTTTTTTTAACCTAAGTTACAAATCATAAAAAGCCTAAGTGCCTCTGTCTCCCTTAATAATAATTAGGAAGAATGACACTAGGTCTCTTAATCATACAAAATAAGTAAGCCAGAGGTCTGTTAACAGTGCAAATTTGAAGGCATTAAATAATTGAACTGCTGAAATTGCTTCCCAAGAATCTCTCGAAAGCTTGCAACAGAAATTCTTGAGAAGCTCATCTAATATAAAAGACGAGTTCTTTTCTTATATCTGCAACTCCTCACCTTGCAGTAGCCTAAGGGAGCTTTAATACCAAACAGTGATTTGTAAAAGTTTGGATGTTTACGTTGGCATTGTAAATTTATTTAAAAATCATGGTAGGCTAGATAGTAAGCGCTATTACTAATGCTTTTAGTAATAGCCACAAAACCCGTTAGCCTAGATACGTATTTCTGAGTCAAAGTGCTCTCGTATCAACAAAGTAAAGGGGGTGTGTTCGATTCCCTCTGGGGCAACCTTTTTTTCTTAATTCGATTCATTATATTTTTATTTTTTTGATTAACTCTGACATGTTGATGGTATAAGTAAATACAACGAAATGTGCATTGCATAATTTTTACATTTAGATTGTTGTACTTATATTGAAATATAGCTTTGTTACGAACTATCGGTTCGAATTGATTAACACGTGAATTGAATAATACCCACTTTATTTTTAAACTGAAACTCGGATCACTACAACTGAACAATTAACTCACTTATTTACTTCCAACTACTAACGCACTGATTACACTGACTGACCCTAGAGTCAGTCTAGGGAAAGCTGTCCGCCTTATATAGTTTTGGCCCCGGGTTCTAGAAAAATCACGCAGATAAGACGAAATTTCTGAAACGCTTATCTTCCGTTTGTTTCGTTATCGCGGATGCTTTCCTCCTATCAGATCTTTCAAGAAACTTTTCCTACGCATTAAATTCTATTCTAAATTATATTCTATCAATTTACATTGCGTTACAGTTTATCCATTATGAATATTGAATAATTCTACTAGTTTTTTCTGGTAAAACAAACTGGTCCTTGGTTATTGACATAAAAATCCCATCTCCTGAAACCAAGAAAGAAAGATAAGAGCAAGTCTTATGGTGTTTTTTAATCTTTCTTGGTTTGGTTTGTACTATAAATTTAAGTAAGAGTTTGCAATATCGTTGATGTTTCTCTTAGTTATAGATTTACTTCTTAATTAATATTTATTATTAAAATGTCTACAATAATTCAAATAGGAAATGCAAACTACGAATGTAATATATTATAATAAAAAAGCTTGTCCCAGCAGGGAATCGAACACGCGATGATCCCCTTGTTAGCACGAGAGCACGACATCCAACGTCACTATTTGTTGGCACTATTTTTGCCTTTTTACTTCGATTTGTAGTCCAAAAGACATTTTTTAAAAGCTTAAAAAACCCTCAAGACAACTTAAATATCAATTGTGGGCTTTGATATTTAAATTGTCTTGAGGCGTGTTGTTATTTTGACAAAAAATATAGAACATCTTCACATTTAGCAAGCAAACAGCTTTAAATTTATAAAACGACTTGTGTTATTTCAAGCAGAACTTTTCCAATGCTCATAACGATATAAAATAAGTGGCGTGTCATTGAAAATTAAAATCAGAATTCGGTTGCAATAAATCACTCGATACTTTCCAGGCGATGGGAAGTTTCCAATTTAAATGTTAATTACCGGCGGAAAAATAATATACAAAGATGCATTTGCGCTATGTAAAGCTAGAACCGATAATAGGATCGATATCTTTTGATCTAGACTGCATTACGAAATAACGTATGATATTAGTTAGCTTGATGAGCTACTTCCGACTAATAATGTAACGATACGGGACCATACTCGCTCCTTTGCATGCAAGAACAACGCTGAAAAATACCTGGATAATATCCTAGAGCTTCAAAAATCGACATACCTGAAATTGGCGTCCGCAAAATCGACTATTTAGACACAATATGTCCTCAGAAGTTAAATTCATCTTTCGTAATAAACAACAAATTTTAATGAAATGCAAATCCATTGCTAGTTAGTTGCTTTGTTACGTGGCTTTGTTACGTAGCTTTGTTACGTAGCTTGGTTACGTTGCTTTGTTACGTTGCTTGGTTACGTTGCTTTGTTACGTTGCTTTGTTACGTTGCTTTGTTACGTTGCTTTGTTACGTTGCTTTGTAATGTAGCTTTGTTACGTTGCTTGGTTACGTTGCTTTGTTACGTTGCTTTGTTACGTTGCTTTGTTACGTTGCTTTATTACGTTGCTTTGCTACGTGCAATAACAAAAAATAGTTCAGCAGCATCTTGCTCTGACTTGTAACTCTGAAATACTACTACAGCGTAATTTTGAGTTCTCAAAAGACGAGCACAATTAAACCATTTCAGTTAATTTGCTGTGGCTTTGTTACGTTGCTTTGTTACGTTGCTTGGTTACGTTGCTTTGTTACGTTGCTTTGTTACGTTGCTTTGTTACGTTGCTTTGTTACGTTGCTTTGTTACGTTGCTTTGTTACGTTGCTTTATTACGTTGCTTTGCTACGTGTAATAACAAAAGATAGTTCAGCAGCATTTTGCTCTGACTTGTAACTCTGAAATACTACTACAGCGTAATTTTGAGTTCTCAAAAGACGAGCACAATTAAACCATTGCAGTTAATTTGCTGTGGCTTTCTTACGTTGCTTTGTTACGTTGCTTGGTTACGTTGCTTTGTTACTTTGCTTTGTTACGTTGCTTTATTACGTTGCTTTGCTACGTGTAATAACAAAAAATAGTTTAGCAGCATTTTGCTCTGACTTGTAACTCTGAAATACTACTACAGCGTAATTTTGGGTTCTCAAAAGACGAGCACAATTAAACCATTTCAGTTAATTTGCTGTGGCTTTGTTACGTTGCTTTGTTACGTTGCTTGGTTACGTTGCTTTGTTAAGTTGCTTTGTTACGTTACTTTGTTACGTGGCTTTGTTACGTTGCTTTATTACGTTGCTTTGCTACGTGTAATAACAAAAAATAGTTCAGCAGCATTTTGCTCTGACTTGTAACTCTGAAATACTACTACAGCGTAATTTTGAGTTCTCAAAAGACGAGCACAGTTAAACCATTGCAGTTAATTTGCTGTGACTTTGTTACGTTGCTTTGTTACGTTGCTTGGTTACGTTGCTTTGTTACGTTATTTGTTACGTTGCTTTGTTACGTTGCTTTATTACGTTGCTTTGCTACGTGTAATAACAAAAAATAGTTCAGCAGCATTTTGCTCTGACTTGTAACTCTGAAATACTACTACAGCGTAATTTTGAGTTCTCAAAAGACAAGCATAATTAAACCATTGCAGTTAATTTGCTGTGGCTTTGTTATGTTGCTTTGTTACGTTGCTTTGTTACGTTGCTTTGTTACGTTGCTTTGTTACGTTGCTTTGGTACGTTGCTTTGTTACGTTGCTTTGCTACGTGTAATAACAAAAAATAGTTCAGAAGCATCTTGCTCTGACTTGTAACTCTGAAATACTTCTACAGCGTAATTTTGAGTTCTCAAAAGACGAGCACAATGAAATCATTTCAGTTAATTTGCTGTGGCCGACTAAGCCTTGTCTTTTTAAAAGGGTCATCGCCGTCACATCGTAATTGAATCTCAAATAAGAGATAAGTCTGTTAGAATATAATGTGGGCTAAAACATAGTCGACCACGGACGAGATAAACAACGCCCAAAGTTCCGTATAACTTATGGATTTGCCATAACTAATCTGTGTGTAATTAGAATCGTTAGTATGAGCGCTAGTCGCTAGTTAGCGGTGGAGGCGCGCCCTCACGGTCTCCGGGGTATACTTGATTAATGCCAGCAGAAACTGGACCGTTTGCCGCCTTACGAATGCCGGATTACGTGGTTTTTGTTAAACAAAAGATAAACGAAACCACCTAATGTGTATCAGGATTTAGAAGGCGATAAATTTCACCTTCTAGATGGTCAGATAAGCTCGAATTCGGACTTCATGCCGTTTCGAGTCGACTTATTCCAATACGCTTATTGTTGGCTTAACTTTAATCGAAAGAAGAGTGGTGACAGCTAAAAAGGCAGAAATCAACTTGATAAAATTTCAAGAAGATTGAATGTTGCGACGTTTTAAAGCAGCTAAGAATCTATAACGCTTTGCATTGCATTTCCTAGACGTTCAAGTTTTGAATTTGTAGACAAAAATTTAATATTCTTTACTATTTTACCATATATTGCACTGTTCATCAATTTTTTATTATTTTAAATGATATTTTTTGTTAGTTTACAAAAAGATAGATTGTTAAAAGAGTTAAAACTACACTTAACTTTTGTCACATTTTCATTACTAAATTTAATATTATTTTGTAAACAAAAATTTGATATTCTCCACCATTTTACCATACATTGCATTGTTTATCAATTTTTTATAATTGCAAATAATATTCTTTGTTGCGTTTCAAAATAATACATTGTTGAAGGAATCGAAACTACACTTAACTTTTGTCGCATTTTCACCACTAAATTTAAAAAAAATTAAAAACAAAAATTTATATTTTTCATTATTTTACCATATGTCGCATTGTTCAACAATTTTTCATTATTTTAAATACTATTCTTTGTTGGTTTACAAAAAGATACATTGTTAAAAAAAAACTACACTTAACTTTTGTCGCATTTACACTACTAAATTTAATAATAATTTGTAAACAAAAATTTGATATTTTTTACCATTTTACCATACATTGCATTATTCATCAATTTTTCATAATTGCAAATATTATTTTTTGTTGCGTTATAAAATGATACATTGTTAAAAGAGTCAAAACTACACTTAACTTTTGTTGCATTTTCACTATTAAATTTTAAAATAATTTGTAGATAAAAATTGGATATTCTTCACTATTTTACCATATATTGCGTTGTTCATAATTTTTTTTTATTTTAATTAATATTTTTTGTTGATTTACAAAAAGATACATTGTTGAAAGAATTAAAATTACACCTAACTTTTGTCGCGTTTTTACTACTGAATTGAATAATGTTTTGCTAACAGAAATTTAATATTCTTTACTATTTTACCATATATTGCATTGTTCATTAATTTTTCATTATTTTAAATAATATTCTTTGTTAATTTACGAAACGATAGATTGTTAAAAGAGTCGAAACTACACCTATCTTTTACCACTAAATTTAAAAATAATTTAAGGAAAAAATTTTATAGTTTTCACTATTTTACCATATATTGCAACGTTCATCAATTTTTTATTATTTTAAATAATAATTTTTTGTGGGTTTACAAAAAGATACATTGCTTAAAAAGATAAAACCACATTTAACTTTTGTCGCATTTTCATCACTAAATTTAATAATAATTTGTAAACAAAAATTTCACATTTTTCACCATTTTACCATACATTGCATTATTCATCAATTTTTCATAATTGCAAATAATATTTTGTTGCGTTACAAAATAATTCATCGTTAAAAAAGTCAAAACTACACTTTACTTTTGTCGCATTTTCACCATTGAATTTAAAAATAATTTGTAGACAAAAATTTAATATTCTTTACTATTTTACCATATATTGCATTATTCATTAATTTCTCATTATTTTAAATAATTTTCTTTGTTGGTTTACAAAACGATAGATTGTTAAAAGAGTCGAAACTACACCTAACTTTTACCACTGAATTTAAAAATAATTTAAGGAAAGAATTTTATAGTTTTTACTATTTTACCATATATCGCATTGTTCATCAATTATTTATTTTAAATTAAATTTTTCGTTGGTTTACAAAAAGATACATTGTTAAAAAAATAAAATTTCACTTAACTTTTGTCGTAT
Source organism: Dastarcus helophoroides (assembly GCA_028583605.1). Classification (NCBI taxonomy): domain Eukaryota; kingdom Metazoa; phylum Arthropoda; class Insecta; order Coleoptera; family Bothrideridae; genus Dastarcus; species Dastarcus helophoroides. The sequence continues at coordinate 42,556,219 of CM053328.1, forward strand.
TTTTACCACTCAATTTAATAAAAATTTGTGAACAAAAATTTGATATTCTTCACCATTTTACCATACATTGCATTATTCATCAAATTTTCATGATTGCAAATAATATTTTGTTGCGTTACAAAATAATTCATTGTTAAAAAAGGCAAAACTACACTTTACTTTTGTCGCATTTTTACGATTAAATTTAAAAATAATTTGTAGACAAAAATTCAATATTCTTTACTATTTTACCATATATTGCATTATTCATTAATTTCTCATTATTTTAAATAATATTCTTTGTTGGTTTACAAAACGATAGATTGTTGAAAAAGTCTAAACTACACTTAACTTTGTATTTTCACCACTAAATTTAAAAATAATTTGTAAAAAAAATTGTTTACTTTGTTTTCCAATATTTTACCATATATCGCATTGTTCATCAATTTTTCATTATTTTAAATAATATTTTTTGTTGGTTTACAAAAAGATACATTGTTAAAAAAGATGAAACTACAATTAACTTTTGTCGCATTTTCAGCACTGAATTTAGAAATAATTTGTAGACAAAAATTTCATATTCTTTACTATTTTGCCATATATTGCATTATTCACTAATTTTTTATTATTTTAAATAATAATCTTTGTTGGTTTACAAAACGATAGATTGTTAAAAGAGTCTAAACTATACTTAACTTTGTATTTTCACCACTAAATGTAAAAATAATTAAAAAAAAACTTTATATTTTGTTTTCCAATATTTTACCATATATCGCATTGTTCACCAATTTTTCATTATTTTGAATAATATTTTTTGTTGGTTTACAAAAAGATACATTGTTAAAAAAGATGAAACTACACTTAACTGTTGTCGCATTTTCACCACTAAATTTATTGATAATTTGTAAACAAAAATTTAATATTTTCCACCATTTTGCCGTACATTGCATTGTTTATCAATTTTTTATAATTGCAAATAATATTCTTTGTTGCGTTACAAAATAATACATTGTTAAAAGAGTCAAAACTACACATAACTCTTGTTGCATTTTTTCCACTAAATTTAAAAATAATTTGTAAACAAAAATTTGATATTCTTCTCTGCGTTACCATATATTGCATTGTTTATTGATTTTTTATTTTTTTACTAGGTGTTGAAATAAATTTTAAAGGTTTTTTTTAAAATTTGTGGCTTTATAGAGCAAGAGCAAAAATGATTACAAATCGATTATTTGAAGTATTGTCTATTGCTAGCCACTACTTTTTTTCATCTTTCTGTCAATTTTTGGATACCAGCTCAGAAAAACAGTTCGTCTTTTAATGCAATTCATGTATCGATTGTAAGACGTTAAGTGCTGGTTAGCCAAGCCAAGTGTCATTGATTGAAACAAGTAGTAATCGGACGGGGTAATATCTAGGGAGTACGGCGGGTGCAATAAAACATCCCATTTCAACGTTTTTAAGTACTTTTTGACGGGTTTTGCGACATGAGGACGAGCGTTGTCATGATAACTGATAACGTTGTCAAAATAACTTTGTCGTGCCGCTGCTCAAACTGCGGCCGTTTTCCCTTAAATGCCCGGCCCAAATGCATTAATTGTGTTTGGTAGACGTCCCTTGTGATGGTTTCGTTTAGTTTGAGCAGCTCATAATGAATGACGCCCAGCTGATCCCACCAAATACAGAGCATGAGCTTGGATCCATGGATATTCGGTCTTGGCATTGATGACGATGTGTGGCCGGGGTATCCATACAATTTTTTACGTTTGGGATTATCGTAATGGATCCACTTTTTATCGCCAGTAACGATGCGATGCAAAAAACCTTTTTTTTTGACGCGCGAGCAGCTGTTCGCACGTCATAAGCCGCCTCTCCACGTCTTTCGGCTTCAGTTAGTCTGGCACCCAATTCCCTTGCTTCTGAATCGTACCCATGGCTTTGAGACGTTTGCCGACTGTTGTTTCCAACTCCTAATGATACAGATAATTTTTAGAGCGTTTGACACGGATCTTTATCAAGTAACGCCTCCAATTCTTCGTCTTCAAACTTTTTCGGCTGACCGGGACGTTCCTTGTCATCGGTGTCAAAATCACCACTTTTGAAGCATCAAAACAGTACTTACATGTCAAAATCGATTAAGTATAACCTTCGTAAGCTTTCTTGAGCAGCAAACGACTTGCAGCAGCAGTTTTCTTGAAATGGAAGCAGAACAATAAAGCTTTACGCAAATTGCATTAATTTGGCATTAAAGTCTTCTAACGTATTGTAACGCAATGTAAATAGACGAAATAGGATTTAGAATAGAATTGTAGAATTTAGTAAATAAAAAAAGTTTCTAGAAGGTTCTGATAAGGGGAAAGCGGCCGCGATAACGAAACAAACGGCAGATAAGCGTTCCAGAAATTTCGGCATTCGATAAGCCTTATCTGCCGAAAATTCTGGAAGCCGCGGGCCGCAACTATAAAAAGGCGGTTAGTTTTCCCTCGAGTCAGTTGGTTAGAAGCAAGTGCAATAAGTTGGTTAGCAATTAGTAAATAATTAGTGAGTTACTGTTCAGTTGAAGTGTGCCAAGTTAATTCAGTAACAAAGTGGGTATAATCTATCACGTGTATCAATTCGAATCGATAACGCACGTAACAGTATGTTGTATACACTTGCGCAAGATGACACATACTGACAATCCAAACTATAATATAGTGCTTTGGCGCGAATATACTTTTGGAGTGCCCACATGCAACATACGTTCACAACGAAATCTTTTAAAAAACCTTTGAAACTAATTCCAACTCCTAATAATTAATATTCTTTGTTAATTTACAAAAACAACATTGTTGAAAAAATCGAAACTACACTTAACTTTTCTCGCGTTTTCATCACTGAATATAATAATATTTTGTAAACAAAATTTTGATATTCTTCACCATTTTACCATATACTGCATTGTTCATCAATTTTTTATCATTTTAAATAATATTCTTTGTTGATTTACGAAACAATAGATTGTTAAAAGAGTCGAAACTACACTTAACTTTTGTCGCGTCTTCACCACCAAATTTAATAATATTTTGTAAACAAAAATTTGACATTCTTCACTATTTTACCATATATTGCATTGTTCATCAATTTTTTATAATTGCAAATAAAATTCATTGTTGCGTTACAAAATAATACATTGTTAAAAAGTCAAAACTACACTTAACTTTTGTTGCATTTTAACCACTTAATTTAATAATAATTGCCCTTACTACCAAAAACTGTTTGGTATGATCTCAAATTTTGGTGAAACGGACTGATTCTGGGTTGTCTTTAAAAATTAAAATAAAAATCTTGTCCCTTAAACCAAGAAAGATTAAAAACACAACAGAGGTTGCTCTAACGCGTTTTAATAGCAAAGCTATCACCTTCGGAGAAATACTTTTTTATTCTTTCTTGAATTCAGGGGACAACATTTTAATATCAATTAACTCAAAGTTGCTAAAAATTGAGAAGAGCCTAATTTATAGATTTATTAGAAATTAGGCTTTTTCAGCTAAGCTGAAAGTGTGCCTAAGAGTTTTTTCTTTCCAAAAGTTTATTAAGGATCCATTACCAAATAAATGGTACAGGCAACGAAGACAATAAGTCAAAATAAGTAGTTTTGAGACGAACGGATTTAAAGATGCAAATTCTCGATCATTTCTTCATTAAAGGCAAAAAAAGGTCTTACAATTTCCAGCCTATTATATTTTTGCTAACTGATTCTAGATCAAATAAAATTTTATATCATTCTCTAGCAGATAACACAGATAACGCATTTTTGGAAAAAACTGATTTATTGCCTTCTTTGTCTGTACTCTTCAAAGCTTCAGCCCTATTTTAAAAATACGTTTGTCTTTGTCCATCAATGAAACAAAATCCAGCGCTTTGTCAAAAATATTTCTCCACCAAAAGGTACCATAAATCAAAGTCTCGAAATGAACATTTTACATTTACGAGATTATCCAATTGCAAAATTTTTCGCAATAAGATTTTGGTGGAACGGAATAAGATCAACAGTTAAACAATTGAAAACAATCTTCATTGGCGTCTACGTTGATTTTGCGAATAACAATAAAATTGGAAAAGGCAGTTGCCACTTAAAACTTTCGCGAGTTTAGATAAGGTGAAAGATAAAAATAATCTGTCGGCTCTCCAGCCACATTGGCGGTGTATATTCAAAGTTATATCAAACTTTATAAGGTAATCCTCCATCTGGATGAAATTTTTGAGCAGATAATGCGTTCGGAACGGAAAAGATTTAGTAGAGACGGGCCTCGCGCACCGGATAAAGCACTATTTAAACAGAATGTACTTCGAAAAGATATTAAATTTACCCGGAGCAAGTATTATTAGGAGATAATCGCTTTCCTCCCGGTAAAAAGGGAATTTAGGGTTTATTAAAACAAAATAAGGGATTGTTTGTTCCCCTGGGATGAATGTTTTGTAGTTTATTGTTCTCGATATTAAAATTGTTTGATGGATAATTAAATCCAATAACTGGGATGTTATACGTTCGTGTAACGCAGCTTATAGTGCAATAATAACCCAAATTGTTTCTAACACGAAACTGTAATAGTGTAGCTGGGAGAGTTCTGGCGCACAAAAACGCGGAAAATTTAAATTCCGACGCATGCGCAATTGCTTTAGTTGTTTAACTACTTGTCTAACAGTTGGTTTGACTTGTCCAGCAGTTGATTTGAGTTGTACAGCTATTGGTCTAACAGTTAATTTGACTTTTACCACTTTTTGTCTAACAGTTTGTTTTAGTGGTACAACTACTTGTCTAGGAGTTGGTATGACTTGTCTAGAAGTTGGTATGACTTGTCTAGAAGTTAGTTTGACTTGTCTAACAGTTAGTTTGACTTGTCTAACAGTTGGTTTGACTTGTCTTACAGTTAATTTGACTTGTCTAACAGTTGGTTTGACTTGTTTAACAGTTAATTTGACTTGTCTAACAGTTAGTTTAACTTGTACAACTACTTGTCCAACGGTAATTTTAAGTTTTTATTTATACCACTGAATTTAATAATAATTTGTAAACAAAAATTTGATATTCTTTACCATTCAACCATACTTTGCATTATTCATCCATTTTTCCAAATTGCAAATAATATTCTTTGTTGCGTTACAAAATGATGCATTGTTTAAGAGTCGAAACTACACTTAACTTTTGTTGTATTTTCACCATTAAATTTAAAAATAATTTGTAGACAAAAATTTGATATTCTTCACTATTTTACCATATATTGCATTGTTTATTAATTTTTTATTATTTCAATTAATATTCTTTGATGATTTACAAAAAGATACATTGTTAAAAGAATTAAAACTACACCTGACCTTTGTCGCGATTTAACTACTAAATTAAATAATATTTTGTTAACAGAAATTTAGTATTCTTTACTATTTTACCATACATTGCATTGTTCATTAATTTTTTATTATTTTAAATAATATTCTTTGTTGATTTACAAAACGACAGATAGCTATAAGAGTCGAAACTACACCTAAATTTTGTCGTATTTTCACCACTAAATTTAAAAATAATTTAAAAAAAATATATATTTTCCACTATTTTACCATATATCGTATTGTTCATCAATTCAGCCACATTGGCGGTGTATATTCAAAGTTATATCAAACTTTATAAAGTAATTCTTCATCAGGATGAAATTTTTGAGCAGATAATGCGTTCGGAACGGAAAAGATTTAGTAGAGACGGGCCTCGCGCACCGAATAAAGCACTATTTAAACAGAATGTACTTCGAAAAGATATTAAACTTACCCGGAGCAAGTATTATTAGAAGATAATCGCTTTTCTCCCGGTAAAAAGGGAATTCAGGGTTTATTAAAACAAAGTAAGGAATTGTTTGCCCCCCCCTGGGATGAATGTTTTGTAGTTTATTGTTCTTGATATTAAAATTGTTTAAAAGATAATTAAATTCAATAACTGGGACGTTAAACGTTCGTGTAACGCAGCTTATAGTGCAATAATCACCCAAATTGTTTCTTACACTAAACTGTAGTAGTGTACCTAGGAGAGTTTCGCCGCACAAAAAGGCTGAAAATTTAAATTTCGACGCATGCGCAATTGGTTTAGTTGTGCAACTACTTGTCTAACAGTTGGTTTGACTTGTCCAGCCGTTGGTTTAAGTTGTACAGCTATTTGTCTAACTGTTGGTTTGACTTGTACCACTTCCTGTCTAACATTGTTTTAGGGGTAAACTACGTGACTAGGAGTTGGTTTGGGCTTGTATAGGAGTTGGTTTGACTTGTCGTACGACAGTTGGTTTGACTTGTCCCCTACAGTTGAAACCACAGAACTTTGTCCCCTGCAACCAGAAGAATTAAAAAAACACACGAAGGTTTTGCTCTACGGAACGCGTTTCGACAGTCCCAGCTGTCCTCTTCAGAGAGAACTAACATCTAATCTTAAAGATTAACCCTTTATACTAAAATAAATTCACTTCGTGCTTGATCGGCGCACCCGAACGCACATCCCATCATACAATCGTTTGTGTCAACATTTCCTTATCTATCAACCTTAATATTTTTTAAACAGAGATGACTGTCCTACAAGTCCAAGCGCAACCATTCATAAGTTGTTTTCAGCCTTATGGATGGCTAAGCTCTCACATGCATTGACATATATTCTTATTAACTACTCTTAAACAATTAATATCATTATCTATCCTATGATCTAATTCAAGAGCATGTCCGAGGCCACAATTGACTATTGCATTGTTCATTAATTTTTTATTATTTCAATTAATATTCTTTGCTAATTTACAAAAAGATACATTGTTGAAAAAATCAAAACTACACTTAACCTTTGTCGCGTTTTTACTACTGAATTAAATAATATTTTGTAAACAGAAATTTAATATTCTTCACCATTTTACCATATATTGCATTGTTCATCAATTTTTTATTATTTTAAATAATATTCTCTGTTGATTTACGAAACGATAGATTGTTAAAAGGGTCGAAACTACACTTAACTTTTGTCATATTTTCACCACTGAAATTAGAAATAATTTGAAAAAAAAATTTTATATTTTTCACTATTTTACCATATATTGCATTGTTCATCAATTCAGCCACATTGGCGCTGTATATTTAAACTTATATAAACTTTATAAACTTTATAAACTTTATAAGGAAATCCTTCATCGGGATGAAATTTTTGAGCAGATAATGCGTTCGAAACAAAAAAAAATTAGTAGAGACGGGCCTCGAGCACCCGATAAAGGACTATTTAAACAGTACGTACTTAAAAAAGATATTAAATTTACTTAAGGCAAGTATTATTAGGAGATAATCGCTTTTTTCTTGATAAAAAGAAAACTCAGGGTTTATTAAAACAAACTAAGGGATTGTTTGCTTCCCTGCGATAAATATTTTGTAGTTTATTGTTTTTGATATTAAAACTTTTTAAAAAATAATTAAATCTAATAACTTGGACGTTGTACGTTCGTGTAACGCAGCTTATAGTGCAATATTCACCCAAATTGTTTCTTACACTAAACTGTAGTAGTGTACCTAGGGGAGTTTCGCCGCACAAAAAGGCTAAAAATTTAAATTTCGACGCATGCGCAATTGGTTTAGTTGTACAATTACTTGTCTAACAGTTGGTTTGACTTGTTCAGCCGTTGATTTAAGTTGTATAGCTCTTTGTCTAACAGTTGGTTTGACTTGTACCATTTCCTGTCTAACAGTTGGTTTTAGTTGTACAACTGCTTGTCTAGAAGTTAGTTTAACTTGTCTAGGAGTTGGTTTGACTTGTGTAGAAGTTGGTTTGACTTGTCTAACAGTAAATTTGACTTGTCTAACAGTTTGTTTGACTTGTACAACTACTTGTCGAACAGTAATTTTGAGTTTTTAATTTACACCATTGAATTTATTAATAATTTTTAAACAAAAATTTAATATTCTTCACCATTTTACCATACATTGCATTATTTATCAATTTTTCATAATTGTAAATAATATTCTCTGTTGCGTTACAAAATGATACATTGTTAAAAGAGTCGAAACTACATTTAACTTTTGTTGCATTTTTACCATTAAATTTAAAAATAATTTGTAGACAAAAATTGAATATTTTTCACTATTTTACCATATATTGCATTGTTCAATAATTTTTTTATTATTTCAATTAATATTCTTTGTTGATTTACAAAAAGATACATTGTTAAAAGAATCAAAACTACACTTAACCTTTGTCGCGTTTTTACTACTGAATTAAATAATATTTTGTAAACAGAAATTTAATATTCTTTACCATTTTACCATATATTGCATTGTTCATCAATTTTTCATTATTTTAAATAACATTCTTTGTTGATTTACTAAACGGATAGATAGGTATAAGAGTCGAAACTACACTTTACTTTTGTCGTATTTTCACCACTAAATTTAAAAATAATTTAAGAAAAAAATTTCATATTTTCCACTATTTTACCATATATCGCATTGTTCATCAATTCAGTCACATTAGCGATGTATATTCAAAGTTATATCAAACTTTATAAGGTAATCCTCTATCAGGATGAAATTTTTAAGCAGATAATGCGTTCGAAACGGAAAAGATTTAGTAATGCAAACCTTGCGCACCGGATAAAGCACTATTTAAACAGAATATACTTCAAAAAGATATTAAATTTACCCGGAGCAAGTATTATTAGGAGATAATCGCTTTTCTCTCGGTAAAAAGGGAATTCAGGGTTTATTAAAACAAAGTAAGGGATTGTTTGCCCCCCTGGAATGAATGTTTTGCAGTTTATTGTTCTCGATATTAAAATTTTTTGATAGATAATTAAATCCAATAACTGGAACGTTATACGTTCGTGTAACGCAGCTTATAATGCAATAATAACCCAAATTGTTTCTTACACTAAACTGTAATAGTGTACCTGGAAGAGTTCTGGCGCACAAAAACGCGGGAAATTCAAATTCTGACGCATGCGTAATTGGTTTAGTTGTATAATTACTTGTCTAACAGTTGGTTTGACTTGTCCAGCCGTTGGTTTGAGTTGTACAGCTATTTGTCTAACTGTTGGTTTGACTTGTACCACTTCCTGTCTAACAGTTGATTTTAGTGGTACAACTACTTGACTAGGAGTTGGTTTGACTTGTCTAGGAGTTGGTTTGACTTGTCTAGAAGTTGGTTTGACTTGTCTAACAGTTGATTTGACTTGTCCAACAGTTGGTTTGACTAGTCCAGCAGTTGGTTTAAGTTGTACAGCTATTTGTCTAATAGTTGGTTTGACTTGTACAGCTACTTGTCTAGGAGTTGGTTTTACTTGTCTAGGAGTTGGTTTGACTTGTCTAACAGTTGATTTGACTTGTCTAACGGTTGGTTTGACTTGTCTAACAGTTGATTTGACTTGTCTAACAGTTGGTTTGACTTGTACCACTTCCTGTCTAACAGTTGGTTTTAGTTGTACAACTACTTGTCTAGGAGTTGGTTTGACTTGTCTAGGAGTTGGTTTAACTTGTCTAACAGTTGATTTGACTTGTCTAACAGCTGATTTGACTTGTACAACTACTTGTCTAACAGTAATTTTGAGTTTTTAATTAAAATTTTAAAGTCAACTTTTAATTGTTTAAATATTTGGACTCAGAGAGACTCATGTGGTCAAACAAAATTATTTGCAGCACAAAAGACCATTTACTTTTCAAAATTTAGTCCTTTAAGATATAATAAATTTCAAATTCAAATTTTAAACCTGTATGAAAATTATTAAAAGATCGTCTTCAAACTTAATATTCTACTTTTTTTCGCGATTTTAAGTTTGACGAAACGGGCTGGTCCTTGATTATCTTCACAAATTGAAATATAAATCTTGTCCCCTGAAACCAAGAAAGATTAAAAAACACAACAAAGGTTGCTCTAACGCGTTTTGACAGCCAAGCTGTCATCCTTAGAGAGAAACTAACATCAAATTTAAAAATTAAGCCTTATATACTAAGAATATTCACTTCGTGTGTGATCGGCCGCACCCGAACGCGCATCCAATCGTACACGTCGTTGTGTCACAATTTCTTATCTATCAACCTTAACTATTTTTAACAGAGACGAACGGCCTAAAGGTCCAGCGCAACCATTCATAAGGTTATTTCCAGCCTTATGGATGGCTAAGCTCTCACATGCATTTAACATATAATTCATATTAACTACTCTTAACAATTTAATATTATTATCTATCCTATGATCTAATTCAAAAGCATGTCGAGCCACACTTGACTTCTCAGTTCTTCCGTACCTCAAATGAACCAAATGTTCTTTCAGTCGGATTTTAAGAGATCGTCTAGTTTGCCCGACATACTTTTGAGGACAATCCCTACATGAAATTTGGTAAATACCAGACTTATCTGTTTGCTCTACTTTATCCTTTTTACTACTTTATCGCTTTTGGGTAGTTTAAAGGATAAAGTAGAGCAAACAGATAAGTCTGGTATTTACCAAATTTCATGTAGGGATTGTCCTCAAAAGTATGTCGGGCAAACTAGACGATCTCTTAAAATCCGACTGAAGGAACATTTGACTCATTTGAGGTACGGAAGAACTGAGAAGCCAAGTGTGGCTCGACATGCCTTTGAATTAGATCATAGGATAGATAATAATAATAAATTGTTAAGAGTAGTTAATAAGAATTATATGTTAAATGCATGTGACAGCTTAGCCATCCATAAGGCTGGAAACAACCTTATGAATGGTTGCGCTGGACCTTTAGGCCATTCGTCTCTGTTAAAAATAGTTAAGGTTGATAGATAAGAAATTGTGACACAACGACGTGTACGATTGGATGCGCGTTCGGGTGCGGCCGATCAGACACGAAGTGAATATTCCTAGTATATAAATAAGGCTTAATTTTAAGATTAGATGTTAGTTTCTCTCTGAGGATGACAGCTTGGCTGTCGAAACGCGTTAGAGGTTGCTCTAACGCAACCTTTGTTGTGTTTTTTAATCTTTCTTGGTTTCAGGGGACAAGTTTTGTGTTTCAATTTTAGCGATTTTAAGTATTTAAACTTAAGTTTAATTTCAAGCTCGTCATTTTTGGAAATCGAAGCTTTAATATAATTTATTTAATAAAACTCTAACAGCGACTGATAGACAACGCATACCCCAAATGGGTGGCTTTACAGGAATAAAATTTTGCACTCGAAGATAACGTATAACGTAGGTAAGGACTAAAGTAGAATTTTTTTAAATTTAACCTCTGTGGGCCTAAAAAAGAGCATTGAATCTGTAAAAAAGTTGGGCAATAAATAATACGCAGCACTTGATTTAAAGTTGCCTGTAGGCGTTAGGAATTTGCTGAAAGTATTTGGCCTTAACTCATCACTTTGACTGTATGACATATTCTCGCCACGGCGCGGCGGTGTTTATTTTGCTTATCGCATTTCTTACCTGTGTGACCATACGGCGGTAAAACTGAACAAATGAGAGCCTTTATTATTCATGATAGACTCTTATTGGTCGAAAACATTATGTTTCTATTTCTATTTTGATACATCGAAACCCTTGAATCTATCAAATTGTGGTTAAATTTGTCATGTTTTAATTTTCAAAGTTGTTCGTTCTGCAGCAGAATAACGGCTCTCATGTTTATTAATTTTATTTAACGTTTCTACGTAAAAATGTTAAATAAAATTAATAAACATGAGAGCCTTTATTCTGCTGCAGAACGAACAACTTTGAAAATTAAAACATGACAAATTTAACCACAATTTGATAGATTCAAGGGTTTCAATGTATCAAAATAGAAATGCCGGTCGAAGAAGACAAAGGTTCATAGCATACGAAGTGAAAGGGAGGGTATGCGTAGCGCAAGTTACCCAAAAATTGACTCCTTAAGGAAAACTCCTTAAGAGAACACTTCTTAAGAGAACACTTTTTAGGGGAAAACTCCTCAAGAGAAAAATCTAATAGTTCCTGAAAGGTAATCTCATTAGGTACACGGCTAATAACGTATTACATCTCGACTTCAAATATCAAACGTCTGGAAAAAAAATTTAACAGATCGTTTCAGAACTCAATATACCACTTTTTTGTCGCAATTTTGTATTTTTTAGCAAACTTTTAAATTCAAGCTTGTCATTTCTGAAAATCCAGACTTTAATACAATAACGTGATAAATTTCGATTTCAGATTTCTGAGGAAACTTGAAGGATGGACTTCAAACTGAAAACTGTTCTCTCATAATTTCTAGTTTTCAGTCAAAATTTGAAATCAAGCTCGAATTCTGGGCCTTTGATACGATAGCGTAATTTATGTCAATTTTCGAAGTTTTCGGTTTCAGTTTGAGTTTTCCAGATACCAGACACATTTCGCATAACTAAGCACATACATACAAAGGGTCCCAGTGCGTCAATGTGGCAATCAATTGCGAGCGAAGCCATTCGGAAAGTCTGGACTATATTCGCTGACTTTGTTGATGGCGTTCAAACTACTCTATCTGGTTCCAACGATGTTTTGATTGCCACACTAATGGACTGTATTTAGTTTAGGTTAATATTGGACATAGCGTTATTACGGCCGGACGGTCCGAATTTCTGTCCGTTTATTAGACTCTGATGCCTTTATACTCGAGCATAAATACCATTTAAGTGGTCATATACTCCATCCGGATGCCCTTTTCATTATGCCATTTGTTTTTACCTTTTTGGTCCTTTCCGTTTCATCATACGTGGGCGAATGCCAGGCTAGATTGAAAACGGGGCGCCGCACACAAGAAAAGTAGATTGAACAAGTTAATTAACATGCTTCTATGGGGCGCGCACATAAGGCGAGTGCTCTATCAGTCGGGAGTTGTTTGTCGACACAAGTTGCCTTCTTAAGAGCCGACGAGGAATTGTATCATGAAAAGGCGAACCCAGCAACAATATAGTGTGTGTTACTCAGCTCGAAACAAACTTGCCAACTCCTAGATTAGCTTTATTATTTCCCCCTAATCCGTACAAAACGCTTTCACAAGCTCGTCGCTCAACCAAGAAACGCTGTCAAATTTGACCCTTGTTAACATCCTTAATTTCCACTAATTCTACTTGTTTATCTTGAAACTGGCAGATTTGCCGAAGCTGGCAAAAGTTTAAAACTTTAACAAGTTTTTGAACCATTAATCGAATTAAAATCGAATTTCAAATTTAAAAGCATTTTGTTGGTAAAATTGATTTAAACTGTTTTGATTGTTAATTCGTTTCGCTCGAATTTAATTTTAATTCGCGGATTATACTTTTTTTTACATTTCATGGGGAAAACGGGCGAATTCAATTGGGAAAGCTGCAGCCACCGCCGGAGTGAAACAGCGCGGCGATACACCGCGAATATCAAAGCAAGCAAATTTTTGCAGACAACCGGGTAACCTGGGATTAGTTGATATTCCAGGCACACAACTCGAAGCATATTTGACGGACGTTAAAATGGGGGATGAAGCAACATTTAGCAGCGATACAAAGGTTGAACACGCCGGCTGATTAACATTCCACATTCGTATTGTAAACTTGCGTGTTCTTAATGAGTTCGCTTCGCTTTCGGGGGTGGCGTCGTCGACCAGCTTTTTTTTTCCATGTAATAAATTGATAAGAGCGAGAAGCTCGGTTGATTAATCCGAATTTAAACATCGGCATTCGTTAATAACGCAAGTTAACGAAGCGGAGGAAGCATAAAATAGGCTTAGATGGCCGCAGAGGGACGAATACCGTGTAACCCAATAACAAACAGCATGTAAACGCACCCTACATCCTGATTAACTTCAATAACAATTCATCCGTGAGGCAATTGCCCCGCCGAACGCAAATACGGCTCGTTTCTTCTTTGAAGTCTCCTACGCCACTCGTTCGCCCTTTGGCCTCCCCCCATACATCATACCTACTATTTGCTTTAGCTTTTGTATCATCCGATCGATCAGCGCGTTGTGTTGTTGCGGTTATCTGGCCCAATAATTCCGTTCCAAAATTGACCGTCGTCGTTAACAATGTCGTTCCAAAAATTGATTGCGATACAACTACAATTTCAGTTTTCAATTTTTTACAATTTCACAAGCTTTCGAACTTTTTCTTTAAACGCTTTGAGCGATTTTGAATAGGGGGTAAATTTGTAGTTTCGTCTAACCATCACACGTCACTATGTATTAAATTACTGTTAAACTACTTTTAAAATTATAGCATCATTATCAATAAACATTAGATTTGTTTTCACACGATACAGGCATCCAAACCACAAATGTAAAAAGGTGGCTCAATGTGGCAGAATTTATTTTTAAATGTTTCCAATATTCTGACTTGTTTAATCGTGTGGGTCCAAACTGCAACACTACATATTTCCTAGTTTTAAGTTTTCACTTCTGTGGACAATCTCCAAGTGTGCCTATATTTTTTTAGAAATTACACATACAACACGTTATCCGTGGACCCACATTAGTGGGTTTAAGTAAGTTTTCCTACAATAATACATGAAATCTGTCCTAAATTTGTTAAAATTTTAGGAAAAAAGACCAAGTATTGAGATTACACGTAAAATTTTTGTAACAATTTAAGTCAATGCCATGGGTCAAATGCCACCATTTATAAGAAAATTTTAATTTTACAGGATAAACTTTCCAAGAGTCGAAATATTGCAAAAAATTGATTTTTAAAATGACGAAATATTGAAAAATATTTAAAAGAAAGGCGAAATTCTAAAGAAATATCAGAGTTTTAAAAAAATTCAAAACTTTAAAGGATAATGCAATTTTTAAAAATTTGAAATGTTTCAAAAAGATAATTTTTAAAAGAATTCAAAACTTGAGAGAGATGAAATTTTGAAAAAATGCTGAACTATTTAAGACGCGCGATTTTCGAAAATAATCAAAATTTTGAAAAAGGGAACCATAACCTGAAAAAAAGTTAACATTTCGAACAAATTTATCATTTTCTAAAAGGTCGAAATATTCAAAAATATTCAAAATTTCAAAAAATGGTGACACACTGAAAAAAAGGTCTCAATTTTCCAAAATATTCAAAAATATTAAAAATCAGATGAGTTTTCAAAATAATTTAAAATTTTTTAAAAATCAAAATTTTCAAAATTGTAGAAAAAGTTTCAAAATTATTGAAAAATTTTCAAAAAATTCCAAATTTTTGAATAAATTAAAATTTTGAAAAATTTTTAAATTTTTAAACAAGTCAAATTTTCACTTAAAAGTTCGACGTTTTTTTTGACAATTTTTTTTCCGTAAATTTTGAACTGAAAAAAAGGTTTCAATTTTCCAATAAAATCAGAAATATGAAAAAACGACCGAGTTTTCAAAATAGTTGACAATTTTTTAAAACACATAATATTCAAAGTTTTCGAAAAATTTTCGAAATTTTGAAAAAATGTTTAATATGTTTTTTTTTAACAATTTTTTTCCTTCAATTTTGGCTCCTTTGGAAATTTGGCTTTTTTCAAAACTTTGACTTTTTTAAACTTTGAAAAATACCGAAATTTTTATGAAAATTTAAAAAAATGCCAGTATTTTTATGAAAGTTTAAATTTTACATAAAAAACTTTCCAAAGAGTCGAAAGTTGCAAAAAATTAATTATTAAGAAGCCGAGATATTGAAAAATATTTAAAAGAAAGACAAAACTCTAAAGAAATATCAGAATTTAAAAAAAAAATTCAAAACCCCAAGTGATAATACAATTTTTAAAAATTTCAAATCTCTGAAAAAATGAATTTTTAAAAGAATTCAAAACTTGAGAGTGATGAAATTTTGAAAAAATGCTGAACTTTTTAAGACGCGAAATTTTCAAAAATAATTAACAGTTTAAAAAGGGAACCATAACTTGAAAAGAAGTTAAAATTTTGAACAAATTTATCATTTCAAAAAGGTCGAAATATTCAAAATTATTTAAAATTTCAAAAAATGGCGACACACTGAAAAAAAGGTCCTAATTTTTCAACAAATTCAAAAATATTAAAAATCAGCCGAGTTTTCAAAATACTTCAAAATTTTTTAAACACCAAAATTTTCAAAACTGTCGAAAAAGTTTCAAAATTATCGAAGAATTTTTAAAAAATTTCAAATTTTTGAACAAACTATACTTTTAAAAAATAGTTGACTTATTAATAACGTCAAAGTTTTGAAAAAAGCCAAATTTTCACTTAAAAGTTCGACGTTTTTTTTGACAATTTTATTCCGTAAATTTTGGCTTTTTTAGAAATTTGGCTTTTTTCAAAACTTTGACTTTTTAAATTTTGAAAAATACCAAATTTTTCATGAAAATTTAAAAAAATGCCAACATTTTTATAAAAGTTTAAATTTTACATAAAAAACTTTCCAAAGAGTCGAAATGTTGCAAAAAATTAATTATTAAGAAGCCGAGATATTGAAAAATATTTAAAAGAAAGACAAAACTCTAAAGAAATATCAGAATTTAAGAAAAAATTCAAAACCCCGAGGCATAATACAATTTTTAAAAATTTCAAATCTCTGAAAAAAAGAATTTTTAAAAGAATTTAAAACTTGAGAGAGATGACATTTTGAAAAAATGCTGAACTTTTTAAGACGCGAAATTTTCAAAAATAATCAACAGTTTAAAAAGGGAACCATAACTTGAAAAAAGTTTAAAATTTTGAACAAATTTATCATTTCAAAAAGGTCGAAATATTCAAAATTATTTAAAATTTTAAAAAATGGTGACACTGAAAAAAGGTCCCAATTTTCCAAAAAATTCAAAAATATTAAAAATCAGCTGTTTTCAAAATCCTTCAAAATTTTTTAAACACCAAAATTTTTAAAATTGTCGAAAAAGTTTCAAAATTATCGAAGAATTTTCAAAAAATTTCAAATTTTTGAACAAACTAAACTTTTGAAAAATAGTTGACTTATTAATAAAGTCAAAGTTTTGAAAAAAGCCAAATTTTCACTTAAAAGTTCGACGTTTTTTTTGACAGTTTTATTCCGTAAATCTTGGCTTTTTTAGAAATTTGGCTTTTTTCAAAACTTTGACTTTTTAAATTTTGAAAAATACCAAATTTTTCATGAAAATTTAAAAAAATGCCAACATTTTTATAAAAGTTTAAATTTTACATAAAAAACTTTCCAAAGAGTCGAAATGTTGCAAAAAATTAGTTTTTAAAAAGTCGAAATATTGAAAAATATTTAAAAGAAAGACGAAACTCTAAAGTAGTTAGAATTTAAAAAAAAATGCAAAACCCCAAGGGATATAGCAATTTTTAAAAATTTTGAATCTCTGAGAAAGAAAATTTTTAAAAGAATTCAAAACTTGAAAGAGATGACATTTTGAAAAAATGCTGAACTTTTTAAGACGCAAAATTTTCAAAAATAATCAACAGTTTAAAAAAGGGAACCATAACTTGAAAAAAAGTTAAAATTTTGAACAAATTTATCATTTCAAAAAGGTCGAAATATTGAAAATTATTTAAAATTTCAAAAAATGGTGACACACTGAAAAAAAGGTCCCAATTTTTCAACAAATTCAAAAATATTAAAAATTAGCTGAGTTTTCAAAATACTTCAAAATTTTTTAAACACCAAAGTTTTCAAAATTGTCGAAAAAGTTTCAAAATAATCGATTTCAAATTTTTGAACAAACTATACTTTTGAAAAATAGTTGACTTATTAATAAAGTCAAAGTTTTGAAAAAAGCCAAATTTTCACTTAAAAGTTCGACTTTTTTTTTAAAAAGAATTCAAAACTTGCGACAAAAGAAATTTTGAAAAAATGCTGAACTTTTTAGGACGCGAAATTTTCAAAAATAATCAACATTTTGAAAAAGGAAACCATAACTTGAAAAAAAGTTAAAATTTTGAATAAATTTCCCATTTTCAAAAAGGTCGACATATTCAAAAATAATCAAAATTTCAAAAAATGGCGACATATGAGAAACAAGATTTAATTTGCCAAAAAATTTGGAAAATTTAAAAAACGGCTGTTTTCAAAATTTGTTGAAAACAAAATATTCAGAATTTTTGAAAAATTGTCAAAATTATCGACAATTTTTCAAAATTTTCAAAAAATTTTAAATTTTTGAACAAAGTAAACTTTTGAAAAATAGCTGACTTATAAAGAAAGTCAAAGTTTAAAAAAGGCCAAATTTTCATTTAAAAGTTCGAGGTTTTTTTTGACAATTTCTTTCCCGTAAATTTTAGCTTTTTGGGAATTTGGCTGTTTTTCAAAACTTTGACTTCTTACATTTTAAAAAATACCGAAATTTACATGAAAATTTTTAAAATTGCCAGCATTTTTATGAAAGTTTAAATTTTACAGAAAAAACTTTCCAAAGCGTCGAAATTTTGCAAAAAATTTATTTTTAAAAAGTCGCAATAATGAAAAATATTCAAAAGAAACGCAAAATTCTAAAGAAATATCAGAATTAAAAAAAAATTTAAAACCCTAAAGGATAATGCAATTTTTAAAAATTCCAAATATTTCAAGAAGAACATTTTTAAAAGAATTTAAAACTTGAGAGATAAAATTGTGAAAAAATGCTGAACTTTTTAAGACAGGAAATGTTTAAAAATAATCAACATTTTGAAAAAAGGGGACCAAAACTTAAAAAATCAAGGTTTTGAAAAGAGCCAAATTTTCTCTTAAAAGTTCGTTTTTTGACAATTTTTTTTCGTTTTCTTAGAAATATGGCTTTTTTCAAAACTTTGACATTTTTTAAATTTTGAAAAATACCCAAATTTTCATGAAAATTTTCAAAAATGGCAGCATTTTTATGAAAATTTCAATTTTACAGAAAAAACTTTTCAAAGCGTCGAAATTGTGCAAGAAATCAATTTTTAAAAAGTCGAAATAATGAAAAATATTCAAAACAAAGGCGAAATTCTAAAGAATTATCAGAATTTTAAAAAAAACTGAAAACTTCAAAGGATAATGCAATTTTTAACAATTCCAAATGTTTCAAAACGAAAATTTTTTAAAAAATTCAAAACTTGAGAGAGATGAAATTTTGAAAAAATGCTGATATTTTGAAGAAGCAAAATTTTCGAAGATAATTAAAATTTTGAAAAAGGGGACCAAAACTTGAAAAAAAACTTGAAATTTGGAACAAATTTGTCATTTTGAAAAAGATCAAAATATTCAAAAATAATAAAAATTTCAAAAACGGCGACATACTTAAAAAAAGGTTTTAATTTGCCAAAAAATTCGAAAAATTTAAAAAACAGCTGAATTTTCAAAATATTTCAATATTTGCTGAAAAACAAAATTTTCAGAATTTTTGAAAAATTTTCAAAATTTTCGACAAGTTTTCAAAATTTTCAAAAAATTTTAAATTTTTGAACAAACTAAACTTTTGAATAATAGCTGATTTATAAATAAAGGCAAAGTTTTGGAAAAAGCCAAATTTTTATTTAAAAGTTCGACTTTTTTTGACAATATTTTTTCCGAAAATTTTGACTTTTTTGGAAATATGGCTATTTTCAAAACTTTGACACTTTTTAAATTTTGAAAAATACCGAAATTTTTATGACAATTTTAAAAAATGACAGTATTTTCATGAAAATTTAAATTTTAGAGAAAAAAAATCGAAATTTTACAAAAAATTAATTTTTAAAAAGCCAAAATATTGAAAAATATTCTAAAAAAGACCAGATTCTCAAAAAAATATCAGAATTCAAAATACCCCAAAGAATAATACAATTTTCAAAAAACTCGAAAGTTTTCATAAAAATTCAAAACTTTTCAAAAAGTTGAACTTTTATAAAAATGCTTAACTTTTTAAGATTAAAAATTTTTAAAAATAATTAGGCTTTTGGTAAAAGGGACCAAAATTTCAAAAAGGCGAAAGTTTGAAGTCAACATAAAAATGTTCAAATAAGATCTTAAAAAAAGATCTCCCGGTTTTCTATAAAAAGATAACATTTTCCAAAAGCAGTAACAATTTCCAAAAAAAAAGACGAATTTTTAAAAAAATTTAGTTTTTTTTTTAAAAATCGAAATTTAAAAATGGCCGTAAATTTCAAATAAAGGCGAGACTTGAAGATATCAATCAAAACTAAATCGAAATATGTTAAGTCATATACAGTATGTCCCACTGGACGTGGCATAACACACATAACTTTGTTTTTAGTAGAGATAAAAAATCGGTTAAATTTTAAAATTTTTTAAAAAATGTCAAAATTTTGAAAAAGCCATATTTCTAAAAAGCTAAAATTTTAGAAAATAAACTTGTCAAAAAACGTCGATTACTTTAAAAGTAGATATTTTGAAAAACACCAAAATGTTCTTGAAAATTTTGAAAAATAACGAAATTGTCATGAAAATTCTAGAACCATTTTATGATTTATTATTATTATATTGTACAAAAAAAAAACTTTCCAAAAGGTCAAAATTTTGAGAAAAAATTAATTTTTAAATAGTCGAAATATTGAAAAATATTGAAAAAATCTTCTTAAAAATTGTCAGAATTAAAAAAAAATTCAAAACTCCAAAAAACGTTGCAATTTTTAAGAAATTCGTTAATCTTTCAAAAAGAAAATTTTCAAAATAATTCAAAACTTTGAAAAGAGTTGAAATTTTGAAAAAACGCTACACTTTTTAAGACGCAAAATTTTCGGAACTAATTAAAATGTTGGGAAAAGGGTCCAAAATTTTAAAAAAGTCGAAAATTTAGGAAATTTTGAAAAAACGCTACACTTTTTAAGACGCAAAATTTTCGAAAATAATTAAAATGTTGGGAAAAGGGTCCAAAATTTTAAAAAAGTCGAAACTTTAGGAAATTTTGAAAAAACGCTTCACTTTTTAAGACGCAAAATTTTCGAAATTAATTAAAATGTTGGAAAAAGGGTCGAAAATATTTAAAAAGTCCAAACTTAAAAGTCAAAATTTTGAAAGATGTCGCATTTTCGTAAAATGAAAAAATTTCCAAAAGGAGAAACGACTTTTGAAAAATAGAGGAATATTTGAGAAATGTGATTTTCAAAAAAAGTCGATCTTTAAAATTGGTCGAAAATATTAAAAAAATCTTCTAAAAAATTGTCAGAATTTCAAAAGAATTCAAAACTCCAAAAAACGTTGCAATTTTTAAGAAATTCGATAATCTTTCAAAAAGAAAATTTTCAAAATAATTCAAAACTTTGAAAAGAGTTGAAATTTTGAAAAAACGCTACACTTCTTAAGACGCAAAATTTTCGAAAATAATTAAAATGTTGGAAAAAGGGTCCAAAATTTTAAAAAAGTCGAAAATTTAGGAAATTTTGAAAAAACGCTACACTTTTTAAGACGCAAAATTTTCGAAATTAATTAAAATGTTGGAAAAAGGGCCCAAAATATTTAAAAAGTCCAAACTTAAAAGTCGATATTTTGAAAGATGTCGCATTTTCGTAAAATGAAAAAATTTCCAAAAGGAGAAACGACTTTTAAAAACTAGAGGAATATTTGAAAAATGTGATTTTCAAAAAAAGTCGATCTTTAAAATTGGTCGAAAATATTAAAAAAATCTTCTAAAAAATTGTCAGAATTTAAAAAAAATTCAAAACTCCAAAAAACGTTGCAATTTTTAAGAAATTCGTTAATCTTTCAAAAAGAAAATTTTCAAAATAATTCAAAACTTTAAAAAGAGTTGAAATTTTGAAAAAACGCTACACTTTTTAAGACGAAAAATTTTCGAAAATAATTAAAATGTTGGAAAAAGGGTCCAAAATTTTAAAAAAGTCGAAAATATAGGAAATTTTGAAAAAACGCTTCACTTTTTAAGACGCAAAATCTTCGAAATTAATTAAAATGTTGGAAAAACGGTCCAAAATTTTAAAAAAGTCGAAACTTTAAGAAATTTTGGAAAAACGCTTCACTTTTTAAGACGCAAATTTTTCGAAATTAATTAAAATGTTGGAAAAAGGGTCCAAAATTTTAAAAAAGTCGAAACTTTAGAGTCAATATTTTGAAAGATGTCGCATTTTCGTGAAACGAAAAAATTTCCAAAAAGAGAAACGATTTTTAAAAAATAGAGGAATATTTGAAAAATGTGATTTTCAAAAACAGTCGATTTTTAAAAATGGTCGAAAATTTCGAAAAACGACGAGACTTGAAGAAATCTAAATTTTCAAAAATAAATCGAAATTGGTGAAGTCATATGCAGTGAAAATGCCAATTAGCAGGAATGGAATTGAAGAAACTTCGCAAAGACGATACAGAGAATATCATATACAGTGTGTTCCACTGGACGTGGACGTGGATGGCTTTTAGTTTTGTCGTTTTCGTGATGACTTGGTTGCTAAAAATAGAGCATAATATTGCTTGAAAATTGGAAACTAGTCACAAATGTAGTCAAAGCATGTTGGGTTGAAATAATGAAGTTGGACTTTGTCAGGTAATCAGCTTAAATTCAACCATTGATTAATCCGTTCGATACATTTAATGTTTGGTTTCATCAAAGCACTAACTATTCTTAATTAAATAAGGAGGAATGGGGGAAATAAATTGCGAAGTTTCGATATGTCACGTGATATTTCGTGAGAGTCGGCGGTAAAAACCAAAGAAAAGAAAGGAAAAGCGAGCCGGCCGCACAATTTGCTTTAGAGCGGTACGAAATAGCCTCATATACGTTGAACAACAATATTGCGGGCCTTTTTGATTAGCAATGTAACCTACAAACAAGGGAAACTGGCGGCGGCGGCGGCGGCGGGCAGGAAAATGCACAACCGGCCCCGTAATAAATATCAAGATTATAGTCCTCGGAATCTGGAGCATGGCGTTCTCTGTTTTAACGCATTAGTTTAATTCAAATATGCAAACATTTCATTAAGGTTCACCTAAATAATGCAGTTACGCTTAGGTAAAGGAATTTAAGGGAACGAGATAATAAAACGGAGGAACGTTACTCATTTTAATGGATACGGCGGTCGGGCGGCTTTCGGAAAAACAGAAACTAGATAAAATTAGATTTGGTGTTTTTTTGGACGAAATAAAGCGCTGTTAAAATACTCCTAACTATTATCTCTACAAATGGCCCCAATGGGGCCGTTAGTCGCGATGGGCGACTTCCACTTCTTGTCGTTTCGCTTTTATTTTGGGTTGGTCCGGCGCATCCACCATATTTACTTTTTTCGTGTTCTTTTTTTAAAGTTTAATCCACTTGCAAAGGGTAACCCTATGCTTTCAAAGCACTGCGAGTAGGGTGCGGAAACAAGGATAGATGGCGATGAAGCGCTTTCTTAAACAAGGATAGGTTTTAATTTTTGGGGAAAATTCCTTTCGGTAACAAGTTCCATAACTTGGAAGTTCTGTAGAAAAAAGAGTCTCCGTAGACAGAAGTCCCCACTGTGTCAAGCTGGACCGCACAGGAATTTGCTGTCTTCGACTGTCTAGTACAAGGATAGATGGCGATGAATCGCCTTCTTAAACAAGGATAGGTTGTAATTTTTGGGGAAAATTCCTTTCGGTAACAAGTTCCACAACTTGGAAGTTCTATAGAAAAAAGAACCTCCGTAAACCGAAGTCCCCACTGTGTCAAGCTGGACCGCACAGGAATTTGCTGTCTTCGACTGTCTAGTACGCCTCAAGAAGCTTGCCCTTGGGGGGATTAATCCTATTAGTTCCTGCGAGCTGCTTCCATGATAGTACTTGTAAAAAAAATATAAGTCACCAACCATACGTTCCCGAATGAATGACCTTCGAGGTCATTTATTAACGAACACGGAGAAAGTAAATATGGTGGATGCGCCAGATTACTTACGTTGCTAAATTGTTATTTCTTTAACGAGGTCTCAACGATTTTTATTAATTTTCATTCAAGAGACATTCTTAGTCAGCTCGAAGTTTTAATCCACGTTTTTTGGAGAACAGTCTGTAATTTGCCTAGAAGAAAAGTAAACACGTAGAAATGCCAATTTCGCTGCGCTCGACGTATTCGAAATAGAACAAAACGAGAGTCAGCGTTAAAAAATTTAATGTTTCGTGTAGACTCGCCGTTATTCTTTCTATTTGCATTAAAATTTCCTTTGAAGATGTAAAGCGCATTACCAGCGCGAAAATATTTCAAAATAACTTGAGATTTAAAAATATATGCGAAATGAAGCTGAAAAATGCTTAATCCGGGATTTCGTCCGTGTTTTCAGCACCAGCTACGTTACACTATTCGACTGACACTGCTTCGCGTTTCTAACCTTAGGTTTCAACACGATGAAGCACCGTTTCAGGCGGAATTACCCCCCTTTTAAAAACCCTTGAATTCTAAAAATATTCATGCGTTTTTAAAAGGGGGGTAAATCCGCCTGAAACGGTGCTTTTTAGATTTATATGTAGCTATTACCCGCCTGTCTATTTAAGTGAATATTGAGAATTGACCAAAAAACTGTCCAAATATAAAAATGTGTGTTACCGTTGCAATCTTTAAAATACGGGAGAATTATTTCCAAATACGGATTTACCCAAATATGGAAGAACTCGTAAAATACGGCAGATCTGGCAACTACCACATCAGAGAAGCCAAGAAGAGAGGGAGTCGCGTCTTATCACGTTATAAAGCTGTCATTATATATTTCCTCTATATTTCATTATATTATATATAATATTTCCTCTACCTGCAAAGCTACATCAATTTTGGACCCTCATCATTAGATGACGCTGTCATCGCGTCGTCATTGCCAAGATTTGCACTTACATAGAGAATGAATGGTGCCATAGACGCGAGAGTGGAAGATCGAAAAAGCGCGCGAACTCTGGCAACTCTGAAACGGACAAACAGACAAACAAAAACAAAATTACAACCTCTCCTTATTTAAGAAGGCGGCTCATCGCCATCTATCCTTGTTTTTGCATCCTATTCGATGCACTGAAGGCATAATGGGGTTGACTTTTACGAGTTTAACTAAAAAAAAATCAAAATTTCGTTTGCATTTTTCTGTAACTTTGGTTGAATGTTTTGATCTTTTCACATCTTACGATGCATGACAATAGGTCAGCAGACCCCTGACCAGATTAAACGTTGATTGATGATCATCTCGATAAAGCTAGTCGACTGCTCGTTGCTGTCGTCGAAATAACCCCCGTCTCGTTTCCGTAATTAAGTTATTAATTTATCGCCGACCCCGGGCGAGCTCCAGGGGTCCGCAGGATGTAGCAGGAGGTGGCAGGACTTTTTTAATTAAATTCGAACGTTTTACTGAAAAAGTACAGGTTAAGTTTCGAAGTTTACCACCGAATTACTTTTAGCTCTGCCCACTGTAGTCAATGGCACGTAGTTTCATTTGTCTTCAAAGATAAAACCAGTTGACTTGACAGTCGTTGCAACTGTCAGTCGCAATGTTATTACGAAGATTTCTTAGATTTCTGCAGGACTGATTTGGGGAAGCTGCAACCAGTACTTCAACAGGCACGTTGGTTGAACGCTGCAACCAATGCTTCAACAGGCACGTTGGTTGAACGCTGACTACTCACCATTAGAGTCGTGGGTTCGATTCCCTCGTCCGATTTGGGAGTTTGTGTACGTCTAAAAGTGTTAAAATTTGATACAATAGACGAGTATGAGCTAATGACCCAAATATTCTATAATGCACAGACCAATAGGTTTGAACATTTATTAGATTCGAAGTTTGGAAACCAAATACCGGTTTCGATCTTGTTAGATCTCGTCAGTTTGGTATATCCAACTCGAATGCTAACAAATGTTCCGACAAGTAAGTACTAAAACATTCACAGACGTCAAGCGAGTGACTCTTAGTACTACCACCTATCGGTCCATAGAGAAACTATGGCCATCGCCAACAATGTCGTATGCAAGTAGAATGCAACCTAGACTACAAATTCATGCAACCCTCCAGGCGGCGTGTATAGTGAATCATAGGTAGCTGAACTACCAACAGTTAAAACACTGCCACCTAGCGAAGCGGTTACTCTCTAGGAGAGTTCCCAGAAGACAAGGATTCTATAATGCACAGACCAATAGGTTTGAACACTTATTAGATTCGAAGTTTGGAAACCAAATACCGGTTTCGATCTTGTTAGATCTTGTCAGTTTGGTATATCGAACTCGAATGCTAATAAATGTTCCGACAAGTAAGTACTAAAACATTCACAGGCGTCAAGCGAGTGGCTCTTTATTACTACCACCTATTGGTCCATAGAGAAACTATGGCCACCGCTATCTTCTTGCATAATGACCCAAAGTCAACCAATCAATGCTTTCTAATTTATATAAAAATTAGATAAAAAATTCTCAATTTGTAAAACAGAATTGCTTCCTTTTATAATTTTTGTCGGATCGGTTAATTATTTTGTGCACATTTTACGCGATTGTGTGGTTACCAACTTTACTAGATTGAATGATCCCAACAATTTCAAAGAAAGAATAGAACTAAGGCATAAGTTACTCAACGATAGACTACAATCTTTCTTGGAATTTTTCTAAATTAAAGCCTTAAAGGAGAAAAATGGTTCAATTTGTGCGATGAGTCAGTTACTACCAAAAAATTCTCTTCGTAGAAAAAACATCAACGGAAAATGTTGTGAATTCTCTTCAATCGCCTATTAACAGTTGGAATTTTTCTTAACTCAGCCCCCAAATGGGTAAAATTGTACAATTGTGAATAAGATGTATCAGTTGCTACCAAAAAAATTTATAATAGAAAAAACGCCAATGGAAAACGTTAAGAACTCTCTCCAATCGCTTGCTGGTGGTAATAAGAGAAATGCAAAAAAATGTTGTATGTTACATGCTTGGAATCGTGGCCCCAGTGGTGACCAACTTTACTAGTTTGAGTGATCCCAAACAAAAAGTAAACCTAAGGCATAAAATACTCAACGATAGACTGAAATAGTTTTTTTGGAAAATTTCTATTGAAATATTTTTTAGAATTATTCTAAATTTAGCTTCTGAAAGGGTAATAATGCTTAATTGTGCGTGCCATGAATCAGTTGTTACCGCAAAATTGTCCAACAGAAAAAACGTGTCAACGTTGAGGATTCTCTTCAATCGCCGGCTAGTGGTGATAAAAGAAAAGCAAAAGTTCTTGTATATTTCACAAGAATATTGTTCCTTATTCATGTGATATTACATGCTTGGAATCGTGACCCCAGTGGTGACCAACTTCACTAGTTTGAGTGATCCCACGCAAAGAATAAAACTTAGGCATAGAATACTCAACGATAGACTGAAATAGTTTTTTGGAAATTTTCTATTGAAATATTTTTTGGAATTCTCCTAAATTTAGGCCCCCGAAAGGGTAACAATATTTAATTTTGCGTGCCATAAATCAGTTGTTATCGCAAGATTGTCCAACAGAAAAAACGTGTCAACGTTGAGGATTCTCTTCAATCGCCGGCTAGTGGTGATAAAAGAAAAGCAAAAATTCTTGTATATTTCACAAAATATTGTTCCTTATTCATGTGATATTACATGCTTGGAATCGTGACCCCAGTGGTGACCAACTTCACTAGTTTGAGTGATCCCACGCAAAGAATAAAACTTAGGCATAGAATACTCAACGATAGACTGAAATAGTTTTTTGGAAATTTTCTATTGAAATATTTTTTGGAATTCTTCTAAATTTAGCCCCTGAAAGGGTAACAATATTTAATTTTGCGTGCCATAAATCAGTTGTTATCGCAAGATTGTCCAACAGAAAAAACGTGTCAACGTTGAGGATTCTCTTCAATCGCCGGCTAGTGGTGATAAAAGAAAAGCAAAAGTTCTTGTATATTTCACAAAATATTGTTCCTTATTCATGTGATATTACATGCTTGGAATCGTGACCCCAGTGGTGACCAACTTCACTAGTTTGAGTGATCCCACGCAAAGAATAAAACTTAGGCATAGAATACTCAACGATAGACTGAAATAGTTTTTTGGAAATTTTCTATTGAAATATTTTTTGGAATTCTCCTAAATTTAGCCCCCGAAAGGGTAACAATATTTAATTTTGCGTGCCATAAATCAGTTGTTATCGCAAGATTGTCCAACAGAAAAAACGTGTCAACGTTGAGGATTCTCTTCAATCGCCGGCTAGTGGTGATAAAAGAAAAGCAAAAATTCTTGTATATTTCACAAAATATTGTTCCTTATTCATGTGATATTACATGCTTGGAATCGTGACCCCAGTGGTGACCAACTTCACTAGTTTGAGTGATCCCACGCAAAGAATAAAACTTAGGCATAGAATACTCAACGATAGACTGAAATAGTTTTTTGGAAATTTTCTGTTAAAATATTTTTTGGAATTCTCCTAAATTTAGCCCCCGAAAGGGTAACAATATTTAATTTTGCGTGCCATAAATCAGTTGTTATCGCAAGATTGTCCAACAGAAAAAACGTGTCAACGTTGAGGATTCTCTTCAATCGCCGGCTAGTGGTGATAAAGGAAAAGCAAAAATTCTTGTATATTTCACAAAATATTGTTCCTTATTTATGTGATATTACATTCTTGGAATCGTGACCCCAGTGGTGACCAACTTCACTAGTTTGAGTGATCCCACGCAAAGAATAAAACTTAGGCATAGAATACTCAACGATAGACTGAAATAGTTTTTTTGGAAATTTTCTATTGAAATATTTTTTGGAATTCTCCTAAATTTAGCCCCCGAAAGGGTAACAATATTTAATTTTGCGTGCCATAAATCAGTTGTTATTGCAAGATTGTCCAACAGAAAAAACGTGTCAACGTTGAGGATTCTCTTCAATCGCCGGCTAGTGGTGATAAAAGAAAAGCAAAAATTCTTGTATATTTCACAAGAATATTGTTCCTTATTCATGTGATATTACATGCTTGGAATCGTGACCCCAGTGGTGACCAACTTCACTAGTTTGAGTGATCCCACGCAAAGAATAAAACTTAGGCATAGAATACTCAACGATAGACTGAAATAGTTTTTTGGAAATTTTCTATTGAAATATTTTTTGGAATTCTCCTAAATTTAGCCCCCAAAAGGGTAACAATATTTAATTTTGCGTGCCATAAATCAGTTGTTATCGCAAGATTGTCCAACAGAAAAAACGTGTCAACGTTGAGGATTCTCTTCAATCGCCGGCTAGTGGTGATAAAAGAAAAGCAAAAATTCTTGTATATTTCACAAGAATATTGTTCCTTATTCATGTGATATTACATGCTTGGAATCGTGACCCCAGTGGTGACCAACTTCACTAGTTTGAGTGATCCCACGCAAAGAATAAAACTTAGGCATAGAATACTCAACGATAGAATGAAATAGTTTTTTGGAAATTTTTTATTGAACTATTTTTTGTAATTCTCCTAAATTTAACCCCGAAAGGGTAACAATATTTAATTTTGCGTGCCATAAATCAGTTGTTATCGCAAGATTGTCCAACAGAAAAAACGTGTCAACGTTGAGGATTTTCTTCAATCGCCGGCTAGTGGTGATAAAAGAAAAGCAAAAATTCTTGTATATTTCACAAAATATTGTTCCTTATTCATGTGATATTACATGCTTGGAATCGTGACCCCAGTGGTGACCAACTTCACTAGTTTGAGTGATCCCACGCAAAGAATAAAACTTAGGCATAGAATACTCAACGATAAACTGAAATAGTTTTTTGGAAATTTTCTATTAAAATATTTTTTGGAATTCTCCTAAATTTAGCCCCCGAAAGGGTAACAATATTTAATTTTGCGTGCCATAAATCAGTTGTTATCGCAAGATTGTCCAACAGAAAAAACGTGTCAACGTTGAGGATTCTCTTCAATCGCCGGCTAGTGGTGATAAAAGAAAAGCAAAAATTCTTGTATATTTCACAAAATATTGTTCCTTATTTATGTGATATTACATGCTTGGAATCTTGACCCCAGTGGTGACCAACTTCACTAGTTTGAGTGATCCCACACAAAGAATAAAACTTAGGCATAGAATACTCAACGATAGACTGAAATAGTGTTTTGGAAATTTTCTATTGAAATATTTTTTGTAATTCTCCTAAATTTAGCCCCCGAAAGGGTAACAATATTTAATTTTGCGTGCCATAAATCAGTTGTTATCGCAAGATTGTCCAACAGAAAAAACGTGTCAACGTTGAGGATTCTCTTCAATCGCCGGCTAATGGTGATAAAAGAAAAGCAAAAGATGCTTGTATATTCCACAAGAATATTGTTCCTTATTCATGTGATATTACATGCTTGGAATCGTGACCCCAGTGGTGACCAACTTCACTAGTTTGAGTGATCCCACGCAAAGAATAAAACTTAGGCATAGAATACTCAACGATAGACTGAAATAGTTTTTTGGAAATTTTCTATTAAAATATTTTTTGGAATTCTCCCAAATTAAGCCCCCGAAAGGGTAACAATATTTAATTTTGCGTGCCATAAATCAGTTGTTATCGCAAGATTGTCCAACAGAAAAAACGTGTCAACGTTGAGGATTCTCTTCAATCGCCGGCTAGTGGTGATAAAAGAAAAGCAAAAATTCTTGTATATTTCACAAGAATATTGTTCCTTATTCATGTGATATTACATGCTTGGAATCGTGACCCCAGTGGTGACCAACTTCACTAGTTTGAGTGATCCCACACAAAGAATAAAACTTAGGCCTAAAATACTCAACGATAGACTGAATTCGTGTTTTGGAAATTTTCTACCTTAATATTTTCTAAAAGTCTCCTTAATTTAGTCTCTGAAGGAGTAAAAATGTTTAATTTTACGTGCGATGAATCAGTTGTTAACAAACAATTTTCCAATAGTTAAAACGTCAATGACACATAGAGAACTCGCTTCAATCGCCGACTAGTGGTGACAAGGGAGACGCAACAGATTTTATTATATTCCACAAGAATATTGTTTCTTGTGATATTACATGCTTGGAATCGTGACTCCAGTGATGATCAACATTACTAGTTTAAGTGATCCTATACAAAGAATAAAACTGAGGCCTAAAATACTCAACGATAGACTGAATTCGTGTTTTGGAAATTTTCTACTGTAATATTCTCTAAAATTCTCCTTAATTTAGTCTCTGAAGGAATAAAAATGTTTAATTTTACGTGCTATAAATCAGTTGTTACCAAACAACTTTTCCAATAGTTAAAACGTCAATGAAAACTGTGGAAAACTCTCTTCAATCGCCGACCAGTGCTGAAAAGGGAAACGCAAAAGATTTTATTATATTCCAGAAGAATATTGTTCTATTCCCTATTATTGTGATATTACATGCTTGGAATCGTGACTCCAGTGGTAACCAATTTTGCTAGTTTGAGTGGTCCCATAGAAAGAATCAAACTTGGGCATAAAATACTCAACAATAGACTAAAATCGGTTTTTGGAAACTTTCTACTGTAATATTTTCTATAATTCTTCTAAATTTAACCTCTAATGGGGCAAAAATGTTTAATTTTTCTTGCGATGAATTAGTTGTTACCAAAAAATTTTCCAATAGTTAAAACGTCAATGAAAAACGTAAAAAACTGTTCAATTGCCAAGTATTGATGAAAAGGAAGACGCAAACGATTTTATTATGTTCCACAAGAATATTGTTCCTTATTCTTGTGATATTACATGCTTGGAATCGTGACCCCAGTGGTGACCAACGTTACTACTTTGAGTGATCCCACACAAAGAATAAAACTTAGGCGTAAAATACTCAACGATAGACTAAAATCGTTTTTTGGAAATTTTCTACCTTAATATTTTCTAAAATTCCCCTTAATTTAGTCTTTGAAGAAACAAAAATATGTAATTTTACGTCCGACGAATCAGTTGTTACCAAACAATTTTCCAATCGTTCAAACGTCAATGAAAAACGTGGAAAACTCTCTTCAATCGCCGGCTAGTGGTGATAAAAGGAAAGCAAAAGATGCTTGTATATTCCACAAGAATATTGTTTCTTCTTTTTGTGATATTATATGCTTGGAATTGTGACTCCAGCGGTGACCAACTTTGCTAGTTTGAGTGATCCCAACAAAGAATAAAACTTAGCCATAAAATACCCAACGATAGACTGAAATCGTTTTTTGGAAATTTTCTACTGTAATATTTTCTAAAATTCTCCTTAATTTGGTCTCTGACGGGGCAAAAATATGTAATTTTACTTGCGATGAATCAGTTGTTACCAAACAATTTTCCAATCGTTCAAATGTCAACGAAAAACGTTGGAAAACTCTCTTCAATCGCCGGCTAGTGGTGATAAAAGAAAAGCAAAAGATGCTTGTATATTCCACAAGAATATTGTTCCTTATTTTTGTCATATTACATGCTTGGAATCGTGACTCCAGTGGTGACCAACTTTACTAGTTTGAGTAATCCCATGCAAAGAATAAAACTTAGGCATAAAACACTGAACGATCGACTGAAATCGTTTTTTGGAAATTTTCTACTATAATATTTTCTAGAAATCTCTTTAACTCAGCCTCTGAAGAGGTAAATATGTCCAATTTTACGTGCGATGAATCAGTTGTTACCAAAAAATGTTCCAGTATTTAAATGTCAATGAAAAACGTGAAGAACTCTATTCAATCGTCGACTAGTGGTGAAAAAGGAAACACAAAGATTTTATTATATTCCACAAGAATATTGTTCCGTATTCTTGTGATATTACATGCTTGAAATCGTGACTCCAGCGGTGACCAACTTTGCTAGTTTGAAGAATAAAACTTAGCCATAATATACTCAACGATAGACTGAAATCGTTTTTTGGAAATTTTCTACCGTAATATTTTCTAAAATTCTCCTTAATTTAGTCTCTAAAGGGGCAAAAATATATAATTTTACTTGCGATGAGACAGTTGTTACCAAACAATTTTCCAATAGTTCAAACGTCAATGACAAACGTGGAGAACTCTCTTTAATCGCCGACTAGTGGTGACATGGAAAACGCAAAAGATTTTATTATATTTCAGAAGAATATTGTTCCTTATTCTTGTGATATTACATGCTTAGAATCGTGACTCCAGTGGTGACCTGCTTTGCTAGTTTGAGTGATCCCGTACAAAGAATAAAACTTAAACATAAAATACCCAACGATAGAATGAAATCGTTTTTTGAAAATTTTCTACTGTAATATTTTTTAAAATTCTCCTTAATTTAGTCTCTGAAGGGGCAAAAATATGTAATTTTACTTGCGATGAATCAGTTGTTACCAATTTTCCAATAGTCCAAACGTCAATGACAAACATGGAGAACTCTCTTCAATCGCCGACTAGTGGTGACAAGGAAGACGCAAAAGATTTTATTATATTCCACAAGAATATTGTTTCTTATTCTTGTGATATTACATGCTTGGAATCGTAACTCCAGTAGTGATCAACTTTGCTAGTTTGAGTGATCTCGTACAAGGAATAAAACTTGGGCATAAAATACTCTTTGATAGACTGAAATTGGTTTTTGGAAACTTTCTACTGTAATATTTTTTAGAATTCTTTTAAATTTAGTCTCTGAAGGGGTGAAAATGTTTAATTTTACGTACGATAAATCAGTTGTTACCAAAAAATTTCTCAATACTTGAAACGTCAATGAAAAACGTGAACAATTTTCTTCAATCGCCGACTAGTGGTGAAGAGGGAAATGCAAAAGATTTTTGTTTACTTCAAAAGAACATTGGTTCTTATTCTTGTATGTTACATGCTTGGAATCGTGACCCCAGTGGTGACCAACTTTACCAGTTTGAGTGATCCCATACAAAGAATAAAATTTCTGCATAAAATACTGAACGGTAGACTGAAATCATTATTTGGAAATTTTCTACTTTAATATTTTCTATAATTCTCTCAAATTTAGTTTCTAAAGGGGTAAAAATGTTTAATTTTACGTACGATAAATCAGTTGTTACCAAAAAATTTCTCAATATTTAAAACGTCAATGGAAAACGTGCACAATTCTCTTCAATCGCCGATTAGTGGTGAAAAGGAAAACGCAAAAGATTTTTGTATATTTCACAAGAACACTGGTCCTTATTCTTGTATCTTACATGCTTGGAATCATGGCCCCAGTGGTGACCAACTTTACTAGTTTGAGTGATCCTATACAAAGAATAAAACTTAGGCATAAAATACTCAACGATAGACTGAAATCGGCTTTTGAAAACTTTCTACTGTAATATTTTCCATAATTCTCCTAAATTTAACCTCTGAACGAGTAAAAATGTCCAATTTCACGTGCGATAAATCAGTTGTTACCAAAAAATTGTCCAATAGTTAAAACGTCAATGAAAAACGTGGAGAACTCTCTTCAATCGCCAACTAGTGGTAAAAAGGGAAACGCAAAGGATTTTATTATATTCCACAAGAATATTGTTCCTTATTCTTGTGATATTACATGCTTGGAATCGTGACCCCAGTGGTGACCAACTTTACTAGTTTGAGTGATCCCAACCAAAAAATAGAGCCTAGGCACAAAATAATCAACGATAGACTGAAATTTAATTCGAACATTTTCTACTAAAATATTTTGCAGAATTTTCTAAAATTTGAATTGAAGGGGTAAAAGTGTTTAATTTTATGTGCGATAAAGCAATTGATACCAAAAAATATATCAATAAAAAACGCACCAATGGAAGACGTTTAGAATTCTCCTTAATCGCCGGCTAATGTTGATAAGGAAAATACAAGAATTCTTGTATGTTACATGCTTGAAATCCTGACTCCAATCGTGACCAACTTTACTAATTTGAGTGATCCCAAATAAACAAACAAAAAAACAGCTTAGGCACAAAATACTCAACGATAGACTGATTTTTTTTTAATTCTCTACTGAGATACTCTTTAGAATTCTCCTATATTCAGCTTCTAAGAAATTAAAAATA
This sequence comes from Dastarcus helophoroides, assembly GCA_028583605.1. Lineage (NCBI taxonomy): Eukaryota > Metazoa > Arthropoda > Insecta > Coleoptera > Bothrideridae > Dastarcus > Dastarcus helophoroides. Next base: position 42,590,893 of record CM053328.1, read on the forward strand.
TTTAAATTTACGTACCATGAATCAGTTGCTGCCAAAAAATATCCCTATTGTTGTATGTTTTAAGCTTGAAATGGTAACCCCAGTGATGCCTCATCTTACTAATTAATTCATCTAAACTAAGGAATCGCATTAAGACACAAAATTCTGAGCAATACAATATAATTTTCTCTAATTGAATAAAAGTGTGCAAAATTATTTTTGTCAAAGCTCTTGAATAAACCTAACACAACCTAATCTAACCTTATCCAATATAACCTAACCTAACCTTACCTAACCTAACCTAACCTAACCTAACCTAACCTAACCTAACCTAACCTAACCTAACCTAACATAATCCAACCTAACCTAACGTAACCTAACCTGACCTAACCTAACCTAACCTAACCTAACCTAACCTAACCTAACCTAACCTAACCTAACCTAACCTAACCTAACCTAACCTAACCTAACCTAACCTAACCTAACCTAACCTAACCTAACCTAACCTAACCTAACCTAACCTAACCTAACCAAACCTAACCTAACCTACCCTAACGTAACCTAACCTAGTCTAGTCCAGCTTAACCTAACCTAACCTAACCCAACCTAACCTAACCTAACCTAATCTAATCTGACGTAACCTAATCTACCCTGAAGTAACCTAATCTGCCCTGACGTAACCTAATCTACCCTGACTTAACCTAACCTAATCTAGCCTAGTCTAGTCTATCGTAACCTAGCCTAACTTAACCTAGCCTAACTTAACCTAGTTTAACCTAGCCTAAGCTAACCAAACCTTACCTAACCTATCCCAACCTAACCTATCTAAACCTAATCTAACCTATCCTAACCTAACCTGACCTCACTTAACTTCGCCCACCTAACCTAACCTAACCTAACCTAACCTCACCTAACCTAACCTAACCTAACCTTACCTTACCTAATTTAAACTAATCTAATTTGACGTAACCTAATCTACCTCGAGGTAATCTAACCGAATCTAGCCTAGCCTATCCTAACCTAGCCTAACCCAACCTAGCCTAACCTTACCTAACATAACCTAATCTAATCTGACGTAACCTAATCTACCCTGAAGTAACCTAATTTACCCTGACGTAACCTAATCTACCCTGACTTACCCTAACCTAACCTAGCCTAGTCTAGTCTATCGTAACCTAGCCTAACTTAACCTAGCTTAACCTAGCCTAAGCTTACCAAACCTTACCTAACCTATCCCAACCTAACCTATCTAAACCTAACCTAACCTATCCTAACCTAACCTGACCTCACTTAACTTCGCCCGCCTAACCTAACCTAACCTCACCTAACCTAACGTAACCTAACCTTACCTTACCTAACCTAACCTAACATAATCTAATTTGACGTAACCTAATCTACCTCGAGGTAATCTAACCGAATCTAGCCTAGCCTATCCTAACCTAGCCTAACCCAACCTAGCCTAACCTTACCTAGCCTAACCTAGCTTAACCTAGCTTAAGCTAACCAAACCTCACCTAACCTATCCCAACCTAACCTATTTAAACCTAATGTAACCTATCCCAACCTAGCCTATCTCAACCTAGCCTGACCTCACTTAACTTTGCCCACCTAACCTAACCCAACCTAACCTAACCTCACCTAATCTAACCTTACCTTACCTAACCTAACCTAATCTAATTTGACGTAACCTAATCTACCCCGAGGTAATCTAACCGAATCTAGCCTAGCCTATCCTAACCTAGCCTAACTCAACCTAGCCTAACCTAACCTAGCCTAACCTAGCCTAACCTAACCTAGCCTAACCTAGCCTAGCTTAACCTAGCTTAACCTAGACTAAGTTAACCAAACCTTACCTAACGTATCCCAACCTAAACTATCTAAACCTAACCTAACCTATCCCAACCTAGCCTATCTCAACCTAACCTGACTTCACTTAACTTCGCACCACCTAACCTAACGTAACCTAATCTAACCTCAACTAACCTAACCTAACCCAATTTAACCTAACCTACCCTAACCTAACCTAATAGAATTATGCCAGAAAGCTTAATGTTTCCCAAAAATGTATTGTCATCAGTGAATGCAGAAAAATAGAGCCAATGCAGAAAGCGTTAATTATGGTCATCGTAAAACAGTCGAGAATTTCATTATCGCGGTGCGCGTTTCGTCCAATTTATGTATCAGACGTCACGTCATATATAGTGAGCGCAAACCGTGGCAACTTGAATAACTGAAAATTCATTTTCCAGCAGATAGATAGACAAATAAGACGAGACCGCCCATGTGCTGGCTGGCAGAAATAACGCCGTTATACCGCGCTGGGGGCAACCTATTAAAACGAATGAATGTTCGGTCGTACAGCCAACACTTGTTTTCTAAAACGTTAAATAATGCAACTATCATTTCGTATTATTTCCATTTCCCTGCAACATGTTGTAACCATTGCGTTTGTTCCGAAGATTAATAGTTTGTGTGTGTATTATTCCCAAATTGGGGAACAGAATACACCGCTTTATTAGCATAATAATTTAATTGTGCACGCGTGGTCTGGTTTTCTCGTTTTAGTTTAATTTCACAACTTAATATTACATAGGTTTCAAAAACGAAAATTCCAAAGCACAAACTAGGGACCAACCAGTTTTTGACATTGATTCACTCACTTATGAAGTATCCGATACGTATCTGAAATTTGACAAATCGGTTCCTTATACTACATGAGCATTTCGCTAAAGCAAAGGGTTCGTCTGAAGTTCCTGGCTCTAAAAGTAGTGAACATGTGGTTAAATTTATGTGATGCTGATGATATATGTGATAAATCAGTTGTTACCAACATTTTCTTTCAGTACAGAACATGCAAATAAATACGTTGAAACTATTTAACTGCCAACCTGCAGAAAAAAACGAAATCAGGAGTTTCGTGTATGTTACATGCTTGGAATCGTGACCCCAGTGATGACCCACTTTATTAGATTCAATAATCTTAAGGAAACATTAGGACTAAAGCATCAAATACTCAACAATGGACCAAAATGTTTCTTAGAATTCTTCTAATTTCAGTCTCTAAAGGGGTGAAATGATTCAATTTTACGTGTGATGACTCAGTTGTTACCGAAAAATTTCTGAGTAAGAGAAACGTCAATGAAAAACGTTGACAATTTTCTTCAATGGCCGGCTTACGCTTATGGGGGAAATGCAAGAGATTCTTATATGTTACATGCTTGGAATCGTAACCCCGGTGGAGACCAACTTTACTAAATTGAGTAATCCTCAAAGAAAGAATAGAACTAGGGCACAAAGCCCTCAACGATAGGCTAAATCTTTTCTAGCATTTTCTAAATTCAGAGTCCAAAGTAGTGAAACTATACAATATCACTTGCTATGAATCAGTTGTTCTCAAATAATTTTCTGGTAGAAAAATGCCAATCGACGCCACGGAAACGCTAAGGAAAAGCTTAAGATTTTTGCTTAATCTTCAGCTAGCGGTGATGAGGGAAATTCAAGATATTCTTGTATGTTACAGGCTTGGAATTGTGACTCCAGTGGTAACCAACTTTACTAGATTGAGTGATCCCAAAGAAAAAATAGAACTAAGGCACAAAATACTCAACGATGGACTGAAATCTTTTCTAAAATTTTCTAACTTCAGACTCTAAAGTAGTGAAATTATACACTTTCACTTGCTATGAATTAGTTGTTCTCAAAAAATGTTCTAGTAGAAAAATGCCAATGGACTCCAAGGAAACGCTATGGAAAAGCTTAAGAATTCTACTCAATCTTCAACTAGCGGTGATGAGGGAAATTCAATATATTCTTGTATGTTACAGGCTTGGAATTGTGACTCCAGTGGTAACCAACTTTACTAGATTGAGTGATCCCAAAGAAAAAATAGAACTAAGGCACAAAATACTCAACGATGGACTGAAATATTTTCTAGAATTTTCTAAATTCAGACTCTAAAGTAGTGAAATTATACAATTTCACTTGCTATGAATCAGTTGTTCTCAAAAAATTTTCTGGTAGAAAAATGCCAATGGACGCCAAGGAAACGCTAAAGGAAAAGCTTAAGATTTTTGCTTAATCTTCAGCTAGCGGTGATGAGGAAAATTGAAGATATTCTTGTATGTTACAGGCTTGGAATTGTGACTCCAGTGGTAACCAACTTTACTAGATTGAGTGATCCCAAAGAAAGAATAGAACTAAGGCACAAAATACTCAACGATGGACTGAAATCTTTTCTAGAATTTTCTAAATTCAGACTCTAAAGTAGTGAAATTATACACTTTCACTTGCTATAAATTCAGTTGTTCTCAAAAAATTTTCTGGTAGAAAAATGCCAATGGACGCCAAGGAAACGCTAAGGAAAAGCTTAAGATTTTTGCTAAGCCGCCGACTAACGTTGATGAGGGAAATGTATGTTACATGCTTGGAATCGTAACCCCAGTGAAGACCAACTTCACTAGATTGAATGATCCCAAAAAAAGAATAGAACTAAGGCACAAAATACTCAACGATGGACTGAAATCTTTTTAGAATTTCGGTCTCTAAAGGGGTAACATTGTTCGATTTTACTTGCGATGAATCAGTTGTTACCAAAAAATTTTTCAATAGAAAAAACGCCAATGGAAAACGTTGAGAATTCTCTTCTGCCGCCGACTAACGTTGATGAGGGAAATGTATGTTGCATGCTTGGAATCGTGACCCCAGTGAAGACCAACTTTACTAGATTGAGTGATTTCAAAAAAAGAATAGAACTAAGGCACAAAATACTTAACGATGGACTAAAATCTTTTCTAGAGTTTCGGTTTCTAAAGAAGCAAAATTGTTCTATTTTCCTTGCGATGAATCAGTTGTTATCAAAAAATTTTCCAATAGAAAAATCGCCAATGAGAAACGTTAAGAATTCTTTTCAGCCACCGACTAACGTTGATGAGGAAAATGTATGTTACATGCTGGGAATCGTGACCCCAGTGAAGACCAACTTTACTAGATTGAGTGATTTTAAAAAAAGAATAGAACTAATGCACAAAATACTCAACGATGAACTGAAATCTTTTCTAGAGTTTCGGTCTCTAAAGGAGTAACATTGTTTGATTTTACTTGCGATAAATCACTTGTTACCAAAAAATTTTCTAATAGGAAAAACGCCAATGGAAAACGTTAAGAATTCTCTTCAACCGCCGACTAACGTTTTTGAGGCAAATGGATGTTACATGCTTGGAATCGTGACTCCAGTGAAGACCAACTTTACTAGATTGAGTGATTTTAAAAAAAGAATAGAACTAATGCACAAAATACTCAACGATGAACTGAAATCTTTTCTAGAGTTTCGGTCTCTAAAGGGGTAACATTGTTTGATTTTACTTGCGATGAATCACTTGTTACCAAAAAATTTTCTAATAGGAAAAACGCCAATGGAAAACGTTAAGAATTCTCTTCAACCGCCGACTAACGTTTTTGAGGCAAATGGATGTTACATGCTTGGAATCGTGACTCCAGTGAAGACCAACTTTACTAGATTGAGTGATCCCAAAGAAAGAATAGAACTAAGGCACAAAATACTCAACAACGATACGAGAACAATATTTACATATAAAAATGGACGCATTTTACTGGTTTAGGAAGTCTTCCCGAGAGAATCAAAACCTCTTTCATATAAACTGAAGGCTCCATCACGTAGGACTGCTCGCGAATGGGTGGAAGTATTGCACCAGTTTCAGACACGATTTAGCTCGGATTCTGACAATTTTAAGTAATTCGTTTACCATGGGAGAATAAAAAGTCGACGACTGACACCTGGACCAACGGGAACTTCGCCAATATGGACAAGACTAAATTTCAAAATCTCATCATAAGAAGAAGAAGAAATCTATCACTGATTCAAATATTAAAATTGAGACATTCTGCTGGTTGTGGGGGCGATCCCGTGAGAATCACAACCTCCTTTATAGGAGCTGAAGGCTCCATCACGTAAGACTACTCGCGAATGGGTGGCAATATCGCACCAGCTTCAGGCACGATGTAGCTCAGATTCTGACAATTTTCATTAATGCGATTACCAAAGGAGAATGAATGCTTGCACGTGAGACCGCTCGCGAATGGGTGGAAGTATCGCGTCGCTGTATCCCTCGCGTAAAACTTTAGTACAATCAGCTAGAATACCGTCTACCCCAAAACTCTTAACTGCTATTTAAAAAAAAATTGGAAACGAAGCGAATGCTTTTGGTAAACAATTGAAAATTTAACGAACATTTTGAAGATCAAAAAGAAAATAAGTTAGTGCTTACGTAATTCGGATCGTGGGACATAAAAACTGTTAAGAAATATTATCTATTATAAATATACAATAATCTAACAGTCTAACATATAAGATACCAGAGTTTTACATGATACTTAAGTACGAAATTTGGCTGAATGATCCGCAGGATAAAAATTCAACATCTTTTATTGCTAATTATAGAAAGTCTTCTTCTTGACGACAATGGAAGGCCACTGCGTTTGCAATTAAAGTCGCACCTGTTCCCGTAGGTTTTGCCATCGGATCCGCAAACCGGCTCGTAGATTTTCGCGCACATGCAAGGACGTACTTTCCTCCTTTTACAGTTACCCTGGTAGGATATGTGAAGCAAGTCTTTTTCCGATGTATCTGTTAAATTATTTTTATGACAGTTAAATTCGCAGTAGTTGGTATACGTGATGCCGTTGTTAGCACATACTGGATCTAGCATTCCCGCACAAGGGCATCGTGATAAATGGATTACATGGGCGACACTTAAAATGGTGATTAATTTCAATATGATTTCAGTACGGCTCATGCCTTTATTTGCATTAAATGCGATACTGAAACTCTTATCTTCAACGCATGACTAACATTGTTAATGTTACTGCTGCATGCTTAAATTATATTTTTTACGAGAGCTGGGATACTGCTGCTCATGCTTGGTAAAAGCTTGAGATTTAATAGAAATATTCAGGTATAATCTAATCTTAAAAAGGGGTTTCAAGTAAGTGGACACACAACTTAAAAGAAAGCGTATTTTTGCTGTTATTTCAAGTTTCATTTAAATCTGGTGTGGTGGTAATACAGAGTATTTTAATAATTATTTTTAATTGTAGACACTTGTGGGTGTAAGTCGTTCATTTGTCATTCTCCCACTAAAAACAAATAAGTAAGAATTGTTAGGATCAGAGCTAACCCACCGGCGCGATATTTCCAACCATTCGCGAGACGTAATGGATACTTCAGAACAAGCAGGAAGGATTGCCAAGTGTGATTGTATCGGGATCACTTCCGAAACCAGTAGGGGCCCCTATTTAAAAAATCACAACTTACTAATAGTTCTCCCATTCAAAACTACGGTTCTAGAAATTTTGGTTATGTTAGGTTAGGTTAGGTTTCTCAGTTTTGAAAATTTAAAGCACTTGGTACTAATAATGCTTAGACAACTAAGAACTTTCAGTATCCACTAAGTTAATCTGAGTCCATATCAGAAGGGTAAGTGGGGGGAAGTTTGAGATTCAAAAAGTTGGTTGCGACGATTCGGTGAGCGAGCGGGTGATTCCCCGTTAATTAGCAATACCAACAATCCGAAATCTAATGCAGCGTTAGAAATAGCATTTGTCGGTGCTAAACAATCCGGTCGAGATAATTTAGGCGACAAACGTGCACGGTTATATCGCTGGGAGTTTAGTTATGCGAGATAATATACTTCTCTAATTTGAATTCGGGCTTAATTTGTATACTTTTATTGCCATTAGCATATTATATGAGGTTAAGCTGAACAAAGCAGCGCCGCATTAACTAACTTTAATGCTTTAATTAAATGCACTCCACACCTAAAGGAAAATGCATTTTCGCGATAACCGATAGACATTTTCTTGGGCGTTGTAACAGTTCCAAAAAAATCAACTATCCAACACTGGCAGTAGAAGTGGTTTATCTTGGCTGATTTACTTGGTATACTACCACAACAAGCTGACGAAAAATATAGACCAGGAAAACGTTTCAATTTTTGAAACAATTTTTAATAAACACCAATTTTTTATTAGGATATGTTACAGGAGTACATAAAGCTATATGTCAGGTTTATTCTTCTGTTTACATCATGAAGCTAAACAAATAAGCACAGAATATTTTTTTGAGAAAAATATTCCCCAAACTATACCTCGCCTTCGTTTGTGATCAGTCGACATTTTCCTATATGAAGTATTTTCAGATTTGTATCATTTTCCCTTGCAAATCGATAGTAGCACACATTTTGGTACGTCACATTATTGGAACCACAAATTTCGATGAGATCTCCGCCACATCTGTAATGAATTTCCACATTATTCACTGTTAAAACGCGACAGCTTTCGATTAAAAACAATATTAGCATGATGACACTCGTCGAAGTATTTCCCATTTTTAGTGAAATGTTAAAGTGATAAAATAAACATTGTTACTTAGGCGTGTGATTATTAAAATCGATTTAATTAAATACCTGTTTCTAATTGGCAACATATTTTAAATATGACGAGCGACGTATCTAAATCAATAAAACTATTAAATTTAATGCTTTCCTTCGTTTTATTTTTGTTCATATAAATAGTACCCGTCGAACTTAATTTAAAAATGGTTTCAGAGTGAAATTGGGGCTAGTTAAACTTAAATAATTCGATTACAGTTAATTTGGCTGCAGTTCATTTGAGTTAAATCGAGATTAATTGAAGTTAAATTTTTCATTAATTCATTGTTGAAGTTACCTCAAATTGAGTTCAATTTGATTCAAGTTCGAACTAAGATAATAAGGACAATTCAAGTTTGAAGCTTAAACTTATTTCAAGTGCAAGTTAATCTTAAGTTGAATAGAAGTTAATTCAAGTTCATGGTTGATTTTTCTTAAGTTAGATCAAACTGAATCTAATTTAATTGAATTTGGGGCGAACATAATACGAATCGAATTTAAGAGACTGAGAACTGAATTTACGTCGATTCAAATTATCTGAAGTTAAGTCTAAGAGAACTGAAGCTGAATCTAAGTTAATTAAAGTTCATTGTTTATTATTCAAGCAAGGTAACTCAAATTGAGCCTAATTTAACTCGCACGGGGACTTAATAAAGTAATATGAGTGTAATCTAAGAAGATTAAAATTGAATTGGGTCTAGGTTGATTAGGTTTAATCTAGGTTAACTTGAGTTAAATCGGATGGTAATTTAAATTTACCGTTCATTGTTCACTGTCTGTTGTTGATTAATCAGTGTTCATCATGGTTCTTTGGTAGTTTAACGCGGTTCCGAAACTTTCGTTCCTTTGACCGCCGTCTTTTAGTGAACATTACTGTGTTGATAATTTTGTGAGCTGCGGAGACCGCCGATCGAAAGCTACTCAATTAATCAGTGTTCGCTGTTCATTGTTAATCGTTCATTTCTCATGGCTCATAACTCATCTCTCACATCTCATTGCTCATTGCTCATTGCTCATTGCCTATTGCTGATTGCTCATTGCTTATTGTTTATTGCTCATCGCTCATCGCCCATCGTTCATCGTTTATCGTTCATTGTCCATTGTTTATTGTTCATTGCTCATTGCTTATTATTAATTGTTCATTTTTATTGCTTACCACTTATTGCTCATTGTTCATTATTTACTGTTTATTTTTCATTGCTCATTGCTCATTTTTCATTGTTCATTGTCTACTGTTCACTGTTTATTGTTGATTACTCATTGGTTATTTGTAGTTGTTCATTGTTTTTGCTCATTGCTCATTACTTATTTTTCATTGCCCATTGCATTGTTCATTGTATATTGTTCATTGATTTTTTTATAGTCCATTGTTCTTGTTTATTTTTCGTTGCTCATTGCTCATTGCCCATTTTTTATTGTTTATTGTTTCCTGTTTACTATTTATTGTTGATTATTCATTGTTTATTGTTTTTGCTCATTGGTCATTACTTATGTTTTATTGCTCATTGCTCATTATTTATTATTCATGGTTTATTGTATATTGTTCACTGGTCATTTTTCATTGTCCATTGTTCATTGTTTATTTTTCATTGTTCATTGTACATTATTCATCATTCATTGTTCATCGTTTATTGATCATTGTCTACTGTTCATTGTTCATTTTTTATTGTTTGTAGTTCATTGCTCATTACTTATTATAAATTGTTCATTTTTATTGCTAACTACTTATTGCTCATTGTTCATTATTTACTGTTTATTTTTCATTGCTCATTGCTCATTTTTCATTGTTCATTGTCTACTGTTCACTGTTTATTGTTGATTACTCATTGTTCATTTGTAGTTGTTCATTGTTTTTGCTCATTGCTCATTACTTATTTTTCATTGCCCATTGCATTGTTCATTGTATATTGTTCATTGGACATTTTTTATAGTCCATTGTTCTTGTTTATTTTTCTTTGCTCATTGCTCATTGCCCATTTTTCATTGTTTATTGTTAACTGTTTACTATTTATTGTTGATTATTCATTGTTTATTGTTTTTGCTCACTGGTCATTACTTATTTTTTATTGCTCATTGCTCATTATTTATTATTCATGGTTTATTGTATATTGTTCACTGGTCATTTTTCATTGTCCATTGTTTATTTTTCATTGTTCATTGTACATTATTCATCATTCATTGTTCATCGTTTATTGCTCATTGTTTACCGTTCATTGTTCATTTTTTATTGTTTGTAGTTCATTGCTCATTACTTATTATTAATTGTTCATTTTTATTGCTAACTACTTATTGCTCATTGTTCATTATTTACTGATTATTTTTCATTGTTCATTGCTCATTTTTCATTGTTCATTGTCTACTGTTCACTGTTTATTGTTGATTACTCATTGGTTATTTGTAGTTGTTCATTGTTTTTGCTCATTGCTCATTACTTATTTTTCATTGCCCATTGCATTGTTCATTGTATATTGTTCATTGGACATTTTTTATAGTCCATTGTTCTTGTTTATTTTTCGTTGCTCATTGCTCATTGCCCATTTTTCATTGTTTATTGTTTACTGTTTACTATTTATTGTTGATTATTCATTGTTTATTGTTTTTGCTCACTGGTCATTACTTATTTTTTATTGCTCATTGCTCATTATTTATTATTCATGGTTTATTGTATATTGTTCACTGGTCATTTTTCATTGTCCATTGTTCATTGTTTATTTTACATTATTCATCATTCATTGTTCATCGTTTATTGCTCATTGTTTACTGTTCATTGTTCATTTTTTATTGTTTGTAGTTCATTGCTCATTACTTATTATTAATTGTTCATTTTTATTGCTAACTACTTATTGCTCATTGTTCATTATTTACTGTTTATTTTTCATTGCTCATTGCTCATTTTTCATTGTTCATTGTCTACTGTTCACTGTTTATTGTTGATTACTCATTGGTTATTTGTAGTTGTTCATTGTTTTTGCTCATTGCTCATTACTTATTTTTCATTGCCCATTGCATTGTTCATTGTATATTGTCCATTGGACATTTTTTATAGTCCATTGTTCTTGTTTATTTTTCTTTGCTCATTGCTCATTGCCCATTTTTCATTGTTTATTGTTTACTGTTTACTATTTATTGTTGGTTATTCATTGTTTATTGTTTTTGCTCACTGGTCATTACTTGTTTTTTATTGCTCATTGCTCATTATTTATTATTCATGGTTTATTGTATATTGTTCACTGGTCATCTTTCATTGTCCATTGTTCATTGTTTATTTTTCATTGTTCATTGTACATTATTCATAATTCATTGTTCATCGTTTATTGCTCATTGTTTACCGTTCATTGTTCATTTTTTATTGTTTGTAGTTTATTGTTCATTGCTCGTTATTCATTGTTTATTACAGGATATACTTCTTCCGGGATTGGACCGTGTCAAAGAACTACTAAAAGTGTTCGACGTTTCGCCCCATCGTAGGGGGCTTCTTCAGCAACAAAGAAAAGAAAAATAAAAAAAGGAATATGAGGGAATATGAAAAAAAAAAAAAAAATGAAAAGGCCAATTTCAAAAAATTGTTTATTGTCCATTGTTCTTTCTTCATTGTTCATTGTTTAATGTTCATTGATCATTCTTTATTGCTTACTGTTCATCGTTTATTGTTCATTGTTTATTTTTTATTGTTTATTGTTCAGTGTTCATTGTTTATTGTCATTGGTCGTTGTTGATAGATCATTGTTTATCGTTTATCGTTTCGTGCTAATTGTTCATTGTTCATTGTTTATTGCTTGTTGTTTATTGATCATTGTTTATTGTTAATTGATAATTGATAATTGTTAATTGTTAATTGTTAATTGTTAATTGTTAATTGTTAATTGTTAATTGTTAATTGTTAATTGTTAATTGTTAATTGTTTATTGTTTATTGTTTATTGTTTATTGTTTATTGTTAATTGTTTATTGTTTATTGTTTATTGTTTATTGTTTATTGTTTATTGTTTATTGTTTATTGTTTATTGTTTATTGTTTATTGTTTATTGTTTATTGTTTATTGTTTATTGTTTATTGTTTATTGTTTATTGTTATTGTTTATTCTTTATTCTTTATTCTTCATTATTCATTCTTTATCCTTCATTCTTCATTCTTCATTCTTCATTCTTCGTTCTTCGTTCTTCGTTCTTTGTTCTTTGTTCTTCGTTCTTTGTTCTTCGTTCTTCGTTCTTCGTTCTTCGTTCTTCGTTCTTCGTTCTTCGGTCTTCGTTCTTCGTTCTTCGTTACTCGTTATTCGTTCTTCGTTCTTCGTTCTTCGTTCTTCTTTTTTCATTCTTTATTCTTTATTCTTTATTCTTTGTTCTTCGTTCTTCGTTCTTCGTTCTTCGTTTTTCGTTCTTCGTTCTTCGTTCTTCGTTCTTCGTTCTTCGTTATTCGTTCTTCGTTCTTCGTTCTTCGTTCTTCGTTCTTCGTTCTTCGTTCTTCTTTCTTCATTCCTTATTCTTTATTCTTTACTCTTCATTCTTCGTTCTTCGTTATTCGTTCTTCGTTCTTCGTTATTCTTTCTTCGTTCTTCGTTCTTCGCTCTTCGTTCTTCGTTCTTCGTTCTTCGTTCTTCGTTTTTCGTTTTTCGTTTTTCGTTCTTCGTTCTTCGTTCTTCGTTCTTCGTTCTTCGTTCTTCGTTCTTCTTTCTTCTTTCTTCATTCTTCATTCTTCATTCTTCATTCTTCATTCTTCATTCTTCATTCTTCATTCTTCATTCTTCATTCTTCATTCTTCATTCTTCATTCTTCATTCTTCATTCTTCATTCTTCATTCTTCATTCTTCATTCTTCATTCTTCATTCTTCATTCTTCTTTCTTCGTTCTTCGTTCTTCGTTCTTCGTTCTTCGTTCATCGTTCTTCGTTCTTCGTTCTTCATTCTTCATTCTTCGTTCTTTATTCTTTATTCTTTATTCTTTATTCTTTATTCTTCATTCTTCATTCTTCATTCTTCATTCATTCTTATTCTTTATTCTTCTTCGTTATTCGTTTATCGCATATCATTTATTGTTTATCGTTTATCATTTATCTTTATCGTGTATCGTTTATCGTTTATCACTTATCGTTTATTGTTTATTATTCGTTGTTCATTGCTCGTTGTTTATTGATCTTTGTTAATTGTTCATTCTTTATACTTTATTCTTCATTGTTCATTGTTTATTGTTAATTGTTTATTGTTTATTTTTTCTTGTTCATTGTTTGTTGTTCATTGTTCATTGTTTATTGTTCACTATTTATTGTTTATCGTTTATTGTTCATTGTTTGTTGTTCATTTTTCATTATTTGTTATTGTTTTATTTATTTATTTATTGTTCATTGGTCATAGTTTACTACTCATTGTTCATTGTTAATTGTTCGTTGTTCATTGATCATTGTACATTGTTTATTGTTCAATGTTTATTTTTCATTAGTCATTGTTTATCGTGTGTCCTTTATAGTTCATTGTTTATGGTTCATTGTTCATAGTTCATAGTTCATAGTTCATAGTTCATAGTTCATAGTTCATAGTTCATAGTTCATAGTTCATAGTTCATAGTTCATTCGTTCATGGTTCATTGTTCATTGTTTATCGTTTTTCGTCATTCTTCGTCGTTTATTGTTCATCATTAAAGTTACGCAAATTAGTGCAAGTTAGGTATAAGTTAATTCGAGATAAATTGTTCAAGTTCATTGTTTACTGTTCAAGTAAATCAAACTGAATTAACTGAATATAATTCAATTCAAATATGTTAGTTTAAATTAAATGTGAATTAAGGAAGTTAATTTAAATCCATTGTTTAATTAAGCACTCGAACAAAGTCTAATTTAAATTAAGTCAAGGTTATGATAGTACGAATCAGATCCAAAAAACTCTAAATTTAATGTACGTCAGTTTGAATTTTGCGTCTTAACCGAAGCGAACTCAAGTTAATTCAAATTTACTGTTCATTGTTTCAGTTAACTCGAATTGAGTGAACCTAATTCAAGCTATAACTAAGACAATACGACTGGAATCTAGTAGTCTTCGGATTGAATTTATGTCAATTCAGATTTGGCTAAGTAAGTTTGTGTTAAATACGAGTTAAATTGAGTTTTATCGATGTTTATTTAAATTGATTGTTCATTGTCAATTGTCCATCGTGTAATTTAATTCAGGTTGGGGCTAAGATAAGGCAAGGTAAATCTAAGAAAATTTAAATTAAATTTACATCAAGTTTTGAGTTCAAGTTAGTACAAGTTAAATCTATACGTACACGATTTGAATTAAAATGAATTTAAGTTCATTGTTTGAGTTAGCTCAAATTAAGTCTAAATTAATTTATTTTAGATAATACGTGTCTAGGAAACCTTAAATTAAATTTACGTTAGTTTAAGTTTTGAGTCTAAGTTAGTTAGGTAATGTTTATGTTAACTAGGGTTGAATCAAAATTAATTAACTTCATTGTTCAAGATAACTTTTAAGTCTAATTTAATTAAAGATATGACCAAGCTAAGCTAAGAGAGTTCAAGTTGAATTTAGGTTAGTTAAGAGTCTAAGTTAAGTTAAGTCCAAGTCAAATCTGGTTGAATTGAAGTATTTAAGTTCATTGTTCGAGATAACTCAAGTTGTTAATTAAATTCAACCTGGAACCAAGTTAATACGAGTCTATGGAAGAGACGTCAAGTTGAATTTACGCTAATTCAAGTTTTAAGTCTAAGTTGAGTTACGTTTAAGTTAACTCGAGTTGAATCGAAGTTAATTAGCTTTATTGTTTAAGATAACTCAAGTTTAGTGTAATTTAACTCAGTTGGGACCAATTAATTCGTGTCTAATCGAAGAGACTTCAACTTGAATTTACGTTAGTTCAAGTTTTGGGTCCAAGTTGAGTTGAGTTACATCTAAGTTAACGCGAGTTGAATCGAAGTTATTTAAGTTTATTGTTTAAAGTTGAGTGTTATTTATTTCAGTTTGGATCAAGTTAATACGAGTCTAATCAAAGAGACTAAATTGAATTTACGTTAGTTCAAGTTTTGGGTCTAAGTAAGTTAAATGAAGTCTTGGGTTTAGGTTAGTTAAGAGTCCAATTTAAGTTAGGTCTAAGTTAACTATATTTAGATTAAAATATTTAAGTTCATTGTTCGAGATAACACAAATAGTTAATTTAATTCAAATTGGGACCAATTTAATATGAGTCTAATCGAAGAGACGTCAAGTTGAATTTACGCTAGTTCAAGTTTTGAGTCTAAGTTAAGTTACGTTTAAGTTAACTTAAGTTGAATCGAAGTTATTTAAGTTTATTGTTTAAGATAACTCCAGTTGAGTGTAATTTAATTCGGCTAGGACCAAGTTAACATGAGTCTAATCAAAGAGACTTTAAGTTGAATTTACGTTAGTTCAAGTTTTGTAAGTTAAGTAAGTTAAATGAAGTCTTAGTCAACTCGACTTGAATCGAAGATAATTAAGTCCATTGTTCTAGATAACTCAAGTAGAGTCTAGTTTAATTTAAGTTGAGACCAAGTTAATACAAGTCGAATCTAAAAGAATTCAAGTTGGGTATAGGTTAGTTGAGAGTCCAAGTTAAGTTAAGTCTAAGTTAACTATATATTAAATTAAAGTATTTAAGTTGATTGTTCGAGATAACTCAAGTTGTTAATTTAATTCAAGTTGAGACCAATTTAATATGAGTCTAATCGAAGAGACGTCAATTGAATTTACGCTAGTTCAAGTTTTGAGTCTAAGTTAAGTTACGTCTAAGTTAACTTGAGTTGAATCGAAGTTTTTTAAGTTTATTGTTTAAGATAACTCAAGTTGAATATAATTTAATTCAGTTGGGACCAAGTTCATAGAGTCTAATCGAAGAGACTTCAAGTTGAATTTACGTTAGTTCAAGTTTTGGGTCTAAGTTGGTCAAATGAAGTCTTAGTCAACTCGACTTGAATTGAAGATAATTAAGTCCTATTGTTCTAGATAATTCAAGTAGAGTCTAGTTTAATTTAAGTTGCGACCAAGTTAATACGAGTCGAATCTAAAAGTATTCAAATTGAGTTTAGGTTAGGTAAGAGTCTAAGTTAAGTTAAGTCTAAGTTAACGCTAGTTTAATTGAAGTATTTAAGTTCATTGTTCAAGATAACTCAAGTTGTTAATTTAATTGAAGTCGGGATCAAGTTAATATGAGTCTAACCGAAAAGACGTCAAGTTGAATTTACGCTAGTTCAAGCTTTGAGTCTAAATTAAGTTACGTCTAAGTTAACTTGAGTTGAATCGAAGTTATTTAAGTTTATTGTTTAAGATAACTCAAGTTGAATGTAATTTAATTCAGTTGGGACCAAGTTAATACGAATCTAATCGAAGAGACTTTAAGTTGAATTTACGTTAGTTCATGTTTTGCCTCTAAGTTAGTTACATGAAGTTACCTCGACTTGAATCGAAGGTAATTAAGTTCATTGTTCCAGATAACTCAAGTAGAGTCTAATTTAATTTAAGTTGAGACCAAGATAATACGAGTCGAATCTTAAAGAATTCAAGTTGAGTATAGATTAGTTAGGAGTCTGAGTTAAGTTGAGTCTAAGTTAACTATAGTTGAATTGAAGTATTTAAGCTCGTTGTTTGAGATAAGCCAAGTTGTTAATTTAATTCAAGTTGGGACCAAGTTAAAACGAGTTTATGGAAGAGACGCCAATTCAAGTTTTGAGTCTGAGTTGAGTTACGTCTAAGTTAACTCGAGTTAAATCGAAATTATTTAAGTTTATTGTTTAAGATAACTCAGGTTAAGTGTAATTTAATTCAGTAAGTTAATACGAGTCTAATCGAAGATACTTCCAAGTTGAATTTACGTTAGTTCAAGTTTTGGGTCTAAGTTAGTTAAACGACACCTAAGTTAACTCGACTTGAATCGAAAATAATTAAGTCCATTCTTCTAGATAATTTAAGTAAAGTCCAATTTAATTTAAATTGGGACCAAGTTAATACGAGTCGAATCGAAAAGACTTCAAGTTCAGTTCAAATTCAAGTTTTGAGTCCAAGTTAATTAAGTTAAATCTAAGTTAACTTGAGTTGAATCGAAGTTAACTTGAGTTGAATCGAAGTTAACTCGAGTTGAATCGAAGTTGACTCAAATTGGATCGAAGTTGACTCGAATTGGATCGAAGTTAATTAAGTTCATTGTACAAGATAACTCAATTTGAGTCTAATTTAATTGAAGTTAACACTAAGTTAATTCGAGTTGAGCCTAAAAGACTTCAAATTGAATTTAGTTATCTCTTTGAAGATGATAGCTTGGCTATCAAAACGCATTAGAACAACCGTTGTTGTGTTTTTTACTAAATTAAGTTTGATTCAAGTCGAGTTGACTTAGACTTAACTTGGACCAAAAACTTGAAATACAAATCTTGTCTCGTGAAACCAAGGAAGATTAAAAAACAATCTTCCTTGGTTTCAGGGAACAAGATTTGTATATCAATTTTTTAGTCACTTCAAGTTTTTGGTCCAAGTTAAGTATAAGTCAACTCGACTTGAATCAAACTTAAATCAGTATTTTGATTGATTGGTTGCCCTAAAACCAGCATCATTTACCCCGAAGAAGCGTAAAAAGTGATAAATCGAATACGTCGCTCTACATATTGTCATTGCTGTTGATTGTTGATTCGATTGGCTGGTGGGACGCGAGGGGGCATCTGGCAGCGCTTCACCTGAAATAACGATCTGTCAAGTAATGATACCCTCTGCTGCTTTTGTGGAGTCACAAGCAGCGAGGCGTGTGCAACTCGCTGAAAATAATGATGTCGCTGCCTTCTATGTTCTTTCCATCTCCCTCGCACGTTCAGTCCGTTGCGGTCGCGGATGTTCACATTTCAACATTTTACCCCAATCATCTTTCAATTTGCCCTTTTTGTACGTCAATACTGCATTATATTGCCTCAAAGGGCTTTTATTTCTCTATTTGCCTGCCGGCAGTTTACTGATCATCGTGGGGGTGTGCTTTATTCCAAACTATTTACGGGAAACTGGGAATAATTAAGGAATGCGATGTTGACGTCGCTCACGGTAATTGTAGACTGTTGATCAGGAAAAATTAATAACAGTTCAGTTATCATGTTTCACTAATAATTTCAATAATCATAATAGCAATAACATTTAATTAATACGTTAACTGTTGCGCATTAGTGGTTATCACGTGAATTAGATTATGTGTAATGAACCAGTTGTGTTACAGTTGAAAATATTTAAAACCAACCACTCAGTCCCGATAAACATGATATGGTCGCAGTAAACATTTCCAACTTATAACTATTAGTCAGCCACATAAATACTCAAAAAGTCGAAATCCCACTGAGTAAATTGCAACTGACTTTAGAGTGAACGAGGAACATTTTAACTATATGCTAATTCAAACAGCTACAACCACTTTATGTACGATGTAACTGAAATTACAAGAATCCCTAGTAGTGAGGTAAGCTTCTTGTATTATGAGTTGCATAAGAACATTCATTAAATACAAGCGCCCTCGGCGTGACTAGATATTTTGAACTTAGTAATGTTAATTAAATAGTAAAATTAAAAGTTCTGAAATGAAGCAATTAAACGTGCTACTAAAAAACGTGCTACTGAAGAACTTGCTAGCAAAGAACGTGTTACCAACAACCATGGACTGAAGTTAGGGTTTAGGGTTTTCTTCGTCTCATAAGTGTAATATATCTAAACGCATTCACGCCGAGGGCGCTTGTATTTAATCAATAATGTAACGCAATTTATAAAATAATGTTACGCAATCTGTAACACAAGAATGTTACCTCAGTACGAGTGACCTTTGTGATTTTAGTTACATCGTATGTAACTATTCGTATTTCCTTAAATATTTAACTAATTTAAGGCCGACTTGTATATGTGTGTAAATCATCTGTTACCAGAATATTGACTCCTAGGGAAGACTGAATCGCACACCGCATATAAGTCATGTTATTCGGTCGTTGGGGGTCATCTTTCTAGGTCATCTTTCTAGGTCATCTTTCTAGGTCATCTTTCTGGGTCATCTTTCTAGGTCATCTTTCTGGGTCATCTTTCTAGGTCATCTTTCTAGGTCATCTTTCTAGGTCATCTTTCTAGGTCACCTTTCTAGAGAATTACATTACTTAAAGAAGCGTTTATTAAAGAAACGTTATTAATAACTAATTCAACATTACACATTATTTGTTGTAACGTTACTGGTTAAAAATATTTAATTCCATTCTTTGTTATCCCTAAAAAAAATGTGAAATTGTCAATTTTTTAACAATTCTCAAATGCTAAGCCACTGAAGCATCTACGATGTTAAAAAAATACGTTGCCGCGAGCTGGAATCGAACTCGGTTCCCAAACTACTAGGCCACCGACCGTTTTTCAACACAACAAGCACCCAACACTTAAGACCCGCCACGTACGTCGCCTTAAAATCCATCATTGAATTATTTACGACCTATATACCCACAGTCATTGTTTCCGTCGATTAAATTTAAACCATTAAATTTCACGGTCAGATAAGAGTTAAAATCAAACGCAGTTTATAGCTCAAAACTGAACAAAAATGATTCGATTAAAATATCTACTCTCAATTTTAGTTTTCGTCACAATCGTCCGACAAACTTCGGCGCTTTGGTTCGACATTGTCTGCACAATTAAATGTCTCTTTTTTAAGTTGTTTGGTCTGAATTGTGTGTGCAAAGAAGAAATGAGAAACCCGTCGCCAAGAAGAGCGAACGATTTCTTCGCGGAATTCGATACTCCTTTTTGAGTAACCTTATTTGGACGTGGTGGTGTCAACTTGTATAGTCTTTAACGAAATTAAAGTTTAACGAATTGTTTAGTGTTTTTGTTCGCTATTGATTTTAGGTGAAAGTGATCAAACGATTCAATTGATGATTGAGTTGCAATAAGTTTTGATAACGCTGAAGGGATCTGGAGCATTTGTCAGCTAATGTCATCGAAGCTATCCGCCCGTTGGTTCGCCCATCAATCACAGAGATTTGTCTTAAAACGTAGGAATTTGAAATTTGACACGGTTAAGCGTATAATGCAGATCAAATTTGCTTTCACATCATTTCATTTAGATGTATATTTTAGGAGCTAACACTTTAATTATGTGCAATACAGTAATTGCGCCGTCGATATACAATACACCATAGGCAGCTGAGACAGTGCGATTTAGAACGATCTCATAAAGTGCATAGGTCTCAAAATATTTTTTACTTGAGGTATTTGTGATTAGGATAGATTTATTCAATTATTACAGCCCTCAGTTTCATAAATATTGTGATCAACTATAGAAAAAATTGTCTACTTCAGTGAACATCAATTACAGTTACCTACCAAGTCTTTTTGGATAAATCAGATGAAATGTCATCACTCATTAGTACGTTGACACTGATCAGTACGTTGGCACTCATCAGTAGGTTGACACTCATCAGTACGTTGACACTCATCAGTACGTTGACACTCATCAGTACGTTGACACTCATCAATACGTTGACACTCATCCGTACGTTGACACTCATCAGTATGTTGACCAGATATTCTAACACACCAATTCACTAATAAGAAACATGGGAGCCCATTTCAAGATTTGGACAAGGATAATTCTTAAAGTTTAGTGGCATAAAAGCATATTTTTCCAACCTACAAAAACAATAATTAATCTGTTGTATGATAACGAAGGCTTCCACGGCCAGAGTCAGTACAGGATATACTTCTTCCGGGATTGGACCGTCTCAAAGAACTACTAAAAGTGTTCACACGCTTTTAGTAGTTCTTTGACACGGTCCAATCCCGGAAGAAGTATATCCTTTAATTAATCTGTTGCCCCATTGACTAGTCATGATTTCAAATGAGTAATTCGTCAGCAGGATCTTCAGTTAGCAATAGCAGTGGCGGCTCCAATGATGCACAATGACGAAGCAAACGTCAAATGGTAGAGCCAAAGAAGACTTCCACCTAGCGATACATGTTTCCACTACTTGTGATGTAGCTGGTGCATTACAAATAGTTAAAAATAATAAAAACTATAATTACAATCATTACCTCAATCTTAATGGTTCTATTGTTGTTCAAATTTTTATAACCATAAATTTAACCACCAATTTAACCAAATTGCAGATCATTTTTTATTTTTGTTATCACTAATTGGATGCCTAATCTCTCTAATGATCCTTGTTGAAAGGCCAGTTTCAAATACATTCTGATTTGAGTTATACACGAGGAAAACTGGTAAATAGTTATTCAAGCAAAACCAATGAAGATGTTGCGGCTTGATTGCCTTCTGGCTTCTTTGGTTCTTATCAATTTTGCACATAAGGCATCAGCCAGCATTTTGTATGTTTTATATTGTGAAGCCAAGTGCGCTGCTGCTGAAGCATTCGGCCTAACTTGTGACTGTGGGCAAGAGATGCCTTCATCGGAAAGTACGACAAATTTCTTCGAGTATTTCGACTAATGTGGTTAATATTAGTGCCAGGTGCCAGGTCCAAATGACAATTAATGTGTGGGATATCCAAGCACAAGATTGTATATGAAACTTGTTGCAAGAACTCAGATGAAAGCAACTTTTTACCAAACAATATGTTTCTTTTTTATGTTGTAAGAATGTAGGTCTTTCAAGCAACTACTTATTGTTCGAAAACAATAACAATTGTTTATATGGCAACTGCATCATTTTAAAATAAAACTCATCCCCTTCATCCACTCATTCATTTCATTCCTAAGAAGAATTTCGAAGAGAAACAAAAACTATTGAGCTTCATTTCGTTTTCATCCCATTCTGTAACTAGTTTCAGAAATGATACTGATGCAATCAGATTTCATAACCATTTTTGTTTGTGCAGAAAAATTTACAAGCAAATGGGTTTCTTTTTAAGTTTGATCCGCTCGCAAGGGTAACCCCATTATGCTTTCAAATGCGAATGCAGAAACAAGGATAGATGGCGATGAACCGCCTTCTTTTACAAGGATAGGTGGTAATTTTTGGGGAAAATTCCTTTCGGTAACAAGTTCCATAACTTGGAAGTTCTATAGAAAAAAGAGTCTCCGTAGACAGAAGTCCTCATTGTGTCAAGCTGAACCGCGCAGAAATTTGCTGTCTCCGACTGTCTAGTACGCCTCAAGAATCTTACCCTTGAAGGGATCAATTCTATTGGTTCCTGTGAGCATCTTGCATGATAGTACTTGTAGAAAAGAGACAAATCACCAACCATACGCCTGTGCTCTAGTGTTTCGAGAGAATCGGTCAGACTCTCGTCATCAATTAGGCGAATCGCTCTTATTTGCATTGAATCCAAGAGAGCTAAAGTGTGCTTTGGGGCTGAACATGGCCAAACATGAGCACAGTATTGGCTAGTGTTGGCCTAACTTGAGCTTTGTATAGTTTGAGTAGCTGATGAGATGGGAAGTACCTTTAAGCTCTAAAAAAAAAGCCTAGCTTCTGAGAGGCGCATTTGGCAATGGTGCGCACATGATCGTCCCAAGAGAAGCTAGTGCTTGCATTCACTCCTAAGATAGATAGATTAAATCCCATCGGAAGGATTTACTGTCCATTAGTGTATTTGTTGCATTATCCCTTGATGTTTTCTTAGAGAAAACCGCGGCCTGAATTTTTGAAGCGTTAAAGTCAACCAAAGTGTTCTTACCCCATTCCAGAATAATCTCGAGGTCCCGATTAATCGTCTGTACCTGCTGTTTCCTTAGTTGATCTGAAGCAGCGATAGATAATGGTTTGTCGGAGAAAAAAGATGACACAAGGTTACTATCATCTGCGTAACTGTATTTAGAATTGGAAGTTAAAGCTAAGAGATCGTTTGTGTAATAGAAATAGGGTAGGAGACAGAACACAGCCCTGAGGCACCCCTGCGTTAATCGCAAATGGGATGAGCTGCCATCAACGACGACCTGAAGAGATCTGTCAGCGAGAAAATTAGATATCAAATGACAGAGTCCAGGAGGAAGACCATAAGATGTTAATTTGGCGAGAAGAGATCGGTGCCAGACTCTGTCGAAAGCCTTTGAGATATCCAATCCCACAATCCTAGCCTCACCATGTTTTTTTATAGCTGAGTTACAGATATGAGTAACATTTACCAGTGGATCGCCAGTGGAACGTTGATGCCTGTCGGAGATGATTTTATTTTTCTCCAGACACTTGAGAATCTCGATGTTGATAACCTTGTCCATTACTTTAGATACAACGGGTAACAAAGATATAGGGCGATAGTTGTTAGCCAGATTCCTTTTTTCCTTTTTAGGGACAGACTGCACTTTAGCAGATTTCCAATGTTAGGGAATACGCCTTTGTTGTCCAATGTTAGAGAATAAACCTTTGTTGTAAGAGAATGTAAACAATTTGCTTAGGACAGGAGTTAACTCTGGGGCGCACTTCTTAAGAACAAAAGCGGGAATACCATCAAGGCCAGAAGCTTTCGAAGTGTCGCCAGCTCAAAGAGAATCTTCCTGATTGTGCGTTGTCTGAAAACAGCTTCAGCCGCATCAATGTGCCAACCTTAGGAAGAATAGGAGGTTCTGCGTTTCGAGAATCAAGATTGGAACTTTCAACAAACCTTACGGCTAACATGTCAGCCTTTTTCTTGGAGGTAGTAGCAATATTGCTATTTTCATCGAGTAAAAGTGGAAAATTTGAAGGTGGAAAATTTAAAGGTGTTAAATTCTTTCCAATCGACTTTGCAAATCCCCAAAAGGATCCCGAACCGTTTGGAGAGTTGATAAGACTCTGGGTGGGAAACTTGTAGGGATATGGACAGGTCACTGTCGATTAAACAAACACCTCCACATAATGGGAATCATAAACGACCCGAGCTGCAGAGGGTGCTTAGAAGAAGATGAGAGTGTCGAGCACGTGATGTGTCACTGCCCGGCACTAGCATCAATCAGAGGATCCACGCTGGGGGACTTTTGGCCTAGTGTGGCCAGTTTGAGAGAGGCGCATCCAAGGGACGTTCTTCAGTTTCTCAACAAGGTTGGGTGGCTGAATGAATGACCAAGGACACCTCAATCACGGGAATAGCACAATAGGCCCGGAAAGGGTGGCCTAAGTGCTGGCCTAAATTTTTAGGCAACCCACAACGAATCCAGAATCCAGAAGACTCTGGGTGACAAGATCGCGCCGCTGCATACTTCACGATGAATTTACCCGGAGTTTCTTGACCTTTAAAGTTGGTTGATCTTTTAAATTACTAACTCATAACGTATTAGTGTATGGACCAATAGTTTACGCGTCAAAATTTTTATTTTAAACAACAAAATGTCTAGAATGGTTTTGTTTGCGTTTACATTGAGGTGGACAACTTGAGGAACCATTTGAAGTTTCCTAATGAAAGATAAATACCTTTCTAACTTGAGTAATAAATCTAGTTTGTCCATCACGTAGAACTACTAGCGAATGGATGAAAATATCGCGCCGCTGCATACCTCAAGACAGAGTTGATGGATTTACCCAAAGTTTCTTTTCACCTTCAAAATTGATTGGTCTTTCAAATTGCTAACCCACAGCTTATTGGCGGATAAACTCATAGTTCATAGGTTAAAAAATTTGATTTTAAACAGCACAGTATCAAAAATTTGATTCTAAACAGCAAAATGTCTAAAAGTTTTTTGTATTGCGTTTACATTGAGCAGTGGCGGCTAGTCTTAAAGAGCGCAAGCGCGCACGCTCCTTGTGAAATGAGCAATCTATTCTTTTCGGTTTAATGTAAAAGACTTGGATTTATCACATTTTTAAACACAAAATAATGATATACTAATTAACTAACTAATTAATAATACTTGTGAGTGACTTGGAATAAAGTACGCAAACGTTTGATTCCATTATATTAAATATTGTAAGGAAATTTAAATAAGTTGGTGCGCGCAGAATTATGCACCTAGCGTGGCTGCCGCGCGATGCCTATCAATGGCCTCCACGGGATAGGGAGGAATAATTTACAGAACACCACGTTAAAGCTAGCCCGGGGTACGCCGCTCCGCGCTTATGCGCTATTACCAAATGGTGAGAACGAGTCAGAGTTTGGAGTGTGCATTTATAGTTTATGATGCTAAATGCGTAGGTGCCGCCTGATCTGATTGCGATTGCTAATTGTGTCGTTTACAGACCTAACTGCCAATAGTACCGCTATTCACAAAAAGATAGCAGTACCCATTCTAGGGCTAATTATTAATTTTTAAATTTGGATTTAAACAATTTTGATGAGAAAGTAATGAACACTTTATTTCTTTAAAAGATGGTAGAGCGGATTTTGTTTAAAAAAATATTTTTTTTGTGTTTTTGTAAAGTTTAATTAGAACTTTGTAATAAAAAATATTTTATTTTCAAATGCAGCTTTCAGGAAAAAGTGACATAATTTTATTCCTATGTAAGTAAACAATTTTAATTAAGTAACCCAGAGCCGTAACGACATGCAACCGTACAGAGTACCTTAAAGGGGCTCAGAAATGTCAATAATGTTTTTTTTTTCGTATTCGATGAATATAATTTAGAGATGCTTGCTCGGGGTACGCCGCTCCGCGCTTATGCGATATTGCCAAATGGTAAGGACGAATCGGAGTTTGGAGTGTTTATGATACTCAATGCGTAGGTGCTCGCTGATCTGATTGATCTTTCAAATTGCTAACCCACAGCTTATTGGTGGATAAACTCATAGTTCATAGGTTCAAAAATTTGATTTTAAACAGCACAATATCAAAAATTTGATTCTAAACAGCAAGATATCTAGAAATCTTTTGTATTGCGTTTACATTGAGGTGGACAACTTGAGAAACCATTTGATGTTTCCTAATGAAAGTTAACTACCTTTCCAACTTAAGTAATGAATCTAGTTTGTCCCTCACGTGGGACTACTAGCGAATGGATGAAAATATCGCGCCGCTGCATACCTCAAGACAGAGTTGATGGATTTACCCAGAGTTTCTTCACCTTCAAAATTGATTGACCTTTCAATTTGCTAACCCACAGCTCATTAGCGGATAAACTCATCGTTCATAGGCTCAAAAATTTAATTTTAAACAGCACAATATTAAAAATTTGATTCTAAACGGCAAAATGTCTAGAAATCTTTTGTATTGGGCAGTGGCAGCTAGTGACTTTTTGACAGGAGGTGCACAGATGCAAAAATAATAGTAGTTAAAGAGTTTAAGTGACTCCAGTGCCATAGCAAGGCATTAAAATTAAGAGAAACAAAAGTTATACAAAAGGTGTGACGTTTAATAGTATTTTTACGAATTAAATTCAATTAACATCTTATAACCTCCAAAATATGAGTTATCATCTCTGAACTAATTTCATCGAATACGAAAAAAAAAAACATTATCGACATTTCTGAGCCCCTTTAGGGTACTCTGTACGGTTGCATGTCGTTACGGCTCTGGGTTACTTAATTAAAATTGTTTACCTTCATAGGAATAAAATTATATCACTTTTTCCTGAAAGCTGCATTTGAAAATAAAATATTTTTTATTACAAAGTTCTAATTAAACTGTACAAAAACACAAAAAAAATATTTTCTTAAACAAAATCCGCTCTACGATCTTTTATAGAAATAAAGTGTTCATTACTTTCTCATCAAAACTGTTTAAATCCAAATTTATAAATTAATAATTAGACCCTAGAATGTGTACTGCTATCTCTTTGTGAATAGCGGTACTATGGGCAGTTAGGCCTGTAAGTGGCACAATTAGCAACTGCAATCAGATCAGCGAGCGCCTACGCATTTAGTATCATAAACCGTAAATAAACACTCCAAACTCTGATTCGTCCTCACCACTTGGCAATATCGCATAAGCGCGGAGCGGCGTACCCCGAGCAAGCTTAATGTTCTGTAGTTTGTTTCTCCGCATCTCGTGGGGGCCGTTGATAGGCATCGCAAAAAAGAATAGATCGCTTATTTCACGAGGAGCGCGCTCTTGCGCTCTTTAAGACCAGCCGCCACTGATATTGGGTTTACATTGAGGTAGACAACTTGAGGAACCATTTGATGTTTCTTAATGAAAGTTTCTTCACCTTTAAAGTTCATTCATCTTTTTAATTATAAACCCTTAACTCGTTAGCGTATGAACACATAATTCATTTGTCAAAAATTTGGTTTTAAATGGCAAAATATTTAGAAATCTTTTGTATTGCGTTTACATTGGAATGGACAACGTGTGGAACCGTTTGATGTTTCCTAATGAAAGTTAAATACGTTTCTAACTTGATTAATAAGTCTAGTTGGTCCACCACGTGGGATACTCGCGAATGGATGAAAATATCGCGCCGCTGCATACCCCACGGCAGCTGATGTCTAGAAATCTTTGTATTGCATTTAAATTTGGGTGAAGTCCGAAGAAGGTTTCACCCCTTTACCACATCGGCAATTAAATAAATAATTACGCGATATGTATTTCGCCAGCAGAACTGGCATTTTCAAGCGCACTAATCTTAAAAGTTTAGCAAAAGATGCATCGACGTTATCTGCATTGAGATTCAAATCGATACTTAGTAAATTTGGGTGGACAATTTGTTTTACCATTTGATGATTCATAATGAAAGTTAACTTGATTAATAACTCTAGTTTGTTCATGTTTCGCACAAAATGCGACACCTCATTATGCAAATGGATGGTGGTAAGTTGTAAGTCACATGCATACGCTATAAATTCCATTCGGACGACATTCACTAATGAGAGTCTTTCATCGGAGGGGTCCCTTTTCAGAAAACTATTCTAAATGCCGCATAAATACGAGATGATGTGTTCACATTGGCTGTCATCATCAGTCAGGGCTTCGCTTTGATTGAAACTCTCGTCCCATGGAAGCATACTCGATGAGAAAAGGTCGAGTCTCCGGTCATCAGGGTTGTTATGAGAGGTCGCACTGGTCCGAATCCTCTCCCATCTCGCACGCCATTCAATAAAGACCTTTCAGATTTTATCCTTTACTAACCTTCTTCAAAGCGATTCGCTTCTTTGAATGCAAAGACAGCTCCTTGTTCGATGAAGCGATAAAAAGTTATATCTTCATTAATTAACGGCGCATATTCTGTATGAATGAGACTAATTAAATTAGAAGCCGAGAAGAGCATTCTAAGGTTTCAGTGGACGAAAGACTAGGTTATTACGGCACATTTACAGATAATTAGAGAGCTTAGCCCATCACAGTAATTGTATATTTATCAATTTTCGGCACGTTGTCGATTTCAGTAACAAATATTGATCTGACGATAACACTTTTTTTAAAAATTACCTCTGCGGCTAGAGTTAGAATAATGTTACGGGCTTATCGGTTCGAATTGATTAACACGTGAATTGAACAATACCCACTTTATTACCAAACTCAACTCGGATCACTACAACTGAAGAATTAACTCACTTATTGACTAACTGCTAACTCACTACTGAACTACACCGACTCTAACTGACTTACTCGAGGGAAAGCTGACCGCCTTATATAGTTTTGGCATCCAGGTTCTAGAACAATTTGACAGATAAGGCTTATCGTTTGCCGAAATTTCGGGAACACTTATCTGCCGTTTGTAATGTTATCGCGGCCGTTTTCCCTTTATCAGATCTTTCTGGAAACTGTTCTTATGTACTAAACTCTACAATTCTATTCTAAATTCTATTCTATTACATTGCGTTACAATACATATTGTTAGAGCTCTTTTATGAAAACTGATGTAAAATATTGCGTAATTTTTTAATGCCTGAACACTAAAATATGCATCCATCTGCATAAACAAACAATATATATTTTTAAAGACGTTTTTGCAAGTCTATGATGGAAAATTTATTAACTACAATTATCCATGTTGAATGTTGAATAAGACCATGTTTGGCAAAATGTGGGAAAATTTACTGTTTTAATTTCTTCAAACTATTTTGATCGATACCTAGCTAATTAGAATATCGCTTTCCCCTTATCAGATTAATCTAGAAACGTTTCTTATGTACTAAGTTCTACAATTTTATTGTAAATTCTATTCCATCTATTTACATTGCGTTACAATACATATTGTTAGATTACTTTTATGAAAACTGATGTAAAATATTGCGTAATTTTTTATTGCCTGATCACTAAAATATGCATCCATCTGCATAAACAAACAATATATATTTTTAAAGACGTTTCCGCAAGTCTATGATGAAAAATTTATTTACTACAATTATCCATGTTGAATGTTGAATATGACCATGTTTGGCAAAATGTGGAAAAATTTACTGTTTTAATTTTTTCAAACTATTTCGATCGATACTTAGCTAATTAGAATATCGCTTTTCCCTTATCAGATTAATCTAGAAACGCTTCTTATGTACTAAGTTCTACAATTTTATTGTAAATTATATTCCATCTATTTACATTGCGTTACAATACATATTGTTAAAGCACTTTTATGAAAACTGATGTAAAATATTGCGTAATTTTTTAATGCCTGACAATAAAATGCATCACGAAGATCGTTCAAAACGGAGCATTTGTACAAAACTAGAAGAGACGAGTCGTTCGTTCAAAACCCGAGGAGACAGATCGCACCGTTTAATACACCAATGAGTTTTCGGTTAATAATTTGAAAGATCAATGAATTTTAAAGCTTAAGAAACTCTGAATAAATTAATCAACTCTGTCTTGAGGTATGCAGCGGCGCGATATTTTCACCCATTCGCGAGTGGTGAATTTTTGAATATACGCCTCATTTTATGTATTTTA
The DNA here is from genome assembly GCA_028583605.1 of Dastarcus helophoroides. Classification (NCBI taxonomy): domain Eukaryota; kingdom Metazoa; phylum Arthropoda; class Insecta; order Coleoptera; family Bothrideridae; genus Dastarcus; species Dastarcus helophoroides. Next base: position 42,621,003 of record CM053328.1, read on the forward strand.
TGTATCTTGTGTATCCAAGGAAAGAAATATGAGAAATGATACATAACGATCATTTGCGTGTAACGTAACCTCATTCAGTTCAATGATAATTTAGGGCGATTTTGCGTGAAAGTTCAAATGGTAGCATTACTTTCACAGAGATGGTCGTATTCGCTAAGTTGCTACTAATCAACGTTATACAGAATTAGGAACTGTTACATTCGACGCGAATATCCTCGATGAATATCCACTCTAAAGTTTCGTTTTTCAGTTTACCATAAATACGGAAAATAAGCTAATTTACATACGTAGCCCAATCTAAAAAATAACCTGGCGCTGACACGACCGCCCTCAGGTCTGACATTTAATTCAACTAAGTTTGTCTCGAACTCTCTCCTTTCCGTTCGCCCATCGCAGTTTCCAAACAGTTTTGTTGCCATGTTTTTGCCACAATTACTGTCATATACCGACTTGTACGGCAACTTCGTCCCAAGATTGAGAGCGTAATGCGCCGGGGTGGCAGTGAAACTGCCATCTACCACGTGGAAAATTAACTGTCTCGAAGTTCTGTCTTGAGATGTGCGGAAAAAACTTATCCAACAAATTGGGAAAGTCCACAGTTATACATCTTAGAGTTGTCGGGGATGAAATCATTGGCTGCATATACTTTCGATTACATATTTGGATGCCACCTGATAAGAGATAAGAAGCATAAAAATATTTGCTATTTCGATCGTTAGCGTTTAGGTTCAAAGTTGTTTCTGAATTATTTTTTAATGTTTGTCTTAACATCGAGCTTGTGCATGACGAAATTTTGAAATTCAAATCATAGGTTCTAATCTCAACGTCTTCTTAACTAAACTCGACACTTGAAGCTTACCACTGACTGCCTTATCAACTTTCCAACTTTGGTCTTGAAATTTCGATATTTTTCGTCGGCTTCACTACGGAGCCGCACGCCACCTAAGAAATGTACACGTGATTAACGTATATTCATCCGAGAAGTTGACGGTCGTTTGTGACTGACTTCTAATAGATCTGTATTGCTTCGCATATTATACTATTGGCAGTTAGGCCTGTAAGTGGCACAATTAGCAATTGCAATCAGATCAGCGAGCACCTACGCATTTAGTATCATAAACACTCCAAACTCTGATTCGTCCTTACCATTTGGCAATATCGCATAAGCGCGGAGCGGCGTACCCCGAGCAAGCATCTCTAAATTATATTCATCGAATACGAAAAAAAAAAAACATTATTGACATTTCTGAGCCCCTTTAAGGTACTCTGTACGGTTGCATGTCGTTACGGCTCTGGGTTACTTAATTAAAATTGTTTACTTTCATAGGAATAAAATTATATCACTTTTTCCTGAAAACTGCATTTGAAAATAAAATATTTTTTATTACAAAGTTCTAATTAAACTTTACAAAAACACAAAAAAAAATATTTTCTTAAACAAAATCCGCTCTACGATCTTTTAAAGAAATAAAGTGTTCATTACTTTCTCATTAAAACTGTTTAAATCCAAATTTATAAATTAATATTTAGACCCTAGAATGAGTACTGCTATCTCTTTGTGAGTAGCGGTACTATTGGCAGATTAGGCCTGTAAGTGGCACAATTAGCAACTGCAATCAGATCAGCGAGCACCTACGCATTTAGTATTCATAAACCGTAAATAAACACTCCAAACTCTGATTCGTCCTCACCATTTGGCAGTATCGCATAAGCGCGGAGCGGCGTACCCCGAGCAAGCTTGGTGTTCTGTAGTTTATTTCTCCGTATCTCGTGGGGGCCGTTGATAGGCATCGCACGGCAGTCACGCTAGGTGCATAATTCTCCGCGCACCAACTTATTTCAAATTTCCTTATAATATTTAATATAATGAAATCAAACGTTTGTGTACTTTATTCCAAGGCACTCACAAGTATTATTAGTTAATTATTATATCATTATTTTGTATTTAAAAATATGATAAATCCAAGACTTTTACATTAAACAGAAAAGAATAGGTTTATTCTTCATGGTAGACCCTTGAGATAATAAGCCTTGTATATACGAATATATACAAGTTTAATTACGATGCAATTGAAATCTAATTTCATTAGAATCTAATGAAAATTAGACTGCAATTGCAAAGTTCACGTAGATGAGGCAAAGCTTGTATCACGGGTTGCATCGCAACATCCATAGATACAAACGTCCTCGGCGTGACTTTACTTTCATCTAGTTTTGACAAATGTTCTGTAATTAAACAGTTAAACGTGCTTAAAATTGAAAATATGTACAACCGCAACCATAGACTAGTTTCGGCCTTCCTTGGCCTCGTCAGCATGGTACGGTGGTTGTATACACTTCCAATTTAAAGCCGTTAGTCAGTCGTATAAGTATCCAAGAGAGCAAACCTCCATTGGGTGACTTGTAACTGACTTTTAACTGTTTATTACGCAAACATTTTCGCTACATGCTAATTGTAAATTAAATCTAAATTTAGATATTTTTCGTCGGCTTCACTACGGAGCCGCACGCCACCTAAGAAAGGTACACTTGATTAACGTATATTCATCCGAGAAGTTGACGGTCGTTTGTGACTGACTTCTAATAGATCTGTATTGCTCGCATATTAGCGCATTTAAGCTACTAATTTCTCTGAGGTTTTGGTTTACGTAATAAAAACTGTACGATAAAGCTGTGCACATAAAAATACTGAAATTTGTATCATTCTTATAGTAAATGTAGAAGAATGAGTCGACAGTTGATAACCTGATATTCATTGACGACGCTCGTTGTATCCAAGCGCTAGGCACCGCTCATTGGTTCGTCTTGACGTCATCGTATCCAATCACTCTCAACCTGACTAAAGTTAAAGGTGTATGTAAAGGTGTCGACTGCAACCCTCGAAAGATCAAACGATTTGGGCCAGCGTTATTATCTAACGTTTAATAAGCCAAACTGCTTGACAAAGTAAGGGTGCCACGAACGTTGTTAATGAAATTTGCCAAGATGCGATGTAAACACTCTCCAATTTAACAAAATTGAACTTTTTTATAATTTTAAGTGATACAGGTGTACTGTCCCATGTTTGTGTTTCAAGCTAAGCATTTATAAAATCCCAGGCTTAATTTATTTCGAGTGAAATTCATTCATTCTTTTCAAGACATTAAACGTAAACCCGTTAGCAAAGCAAGACGGTAACAAAGCGCGTTTCCGTTTCTTTTCCCTAATATCGCCCAGGAAATAAGCTCTATAACGTTAAAGCGCGGACTTTAAAAGAAAACCGAGCTAACCTTGTTTGGGAACAAGAAGTCGTGAGTCGAAAGTCGACGATTAGTCTGCGAAAATAAACGCTAAAAGCTCGTCAAGTGGTAACGGAGTTTCCCTTCCCTATCCTAATCAAATAGAAGCCAATATTTAATCCATTGTGATTTTAAAGGGGAACCTTAAAAAAGAATTCGTTTACTTTCACGGCTGTTTTGACTGCATGTTCATTCTTCCTCGACATCAAGGAATTACGTGGAAGTTTTACAAATGGGGCGATTTATACCTCGCCTTTTTGAATATATCCCCTAACACGCACCTTCTTCTCCATTCTATTCCCGGGGATGCGCAAGTTGGCGAAGTGGGTTCATTTTTTCCTGCTACGGTAACACGTATCGCATAATATAAACTTCTCATAAGCCTTTTAAACTTGCTTTTGACAAGTGTAAAATGTTCACGAATTGAAAGTTTTTGTAGCAATATTTGCCTACGAAACGCGGAATGGGGTGAATTTATCAATGATGATAAAGGAAGGTTTTTGTCACATGGACGAGGAAAGCATTGTATTATTTTGACATCATTTTGAATTGAATTGAAACTATTTGAAATAAATGAAATTATGCCTAAACAATAGAAATAACATAGATTTAGAACCCAATGGTACCCCCACTAAGGCCCTGTTTTTTTAACGATAGCTTACTCTTTTCATAAAAAGGCTTTTTCATTAGAAGGAACTTCTAGTTTACCTCTTTGTACTTGTTGCTTATCTCGATACTTCACGGTGGAACAAGTAAGTGAAGTTGGTTACCACTGGGGCCACAATTCCCAGCCTGTAACATATAAGGTCCTTAGCTCTTCGTTCTTCTTTGCTAGCTAGTGATCGTTAATCTGTTGTCAGCTTTCGTTAATAGTCTCTTTATGTAATCTATTTTGTTAGTTTTTCATAAATGCCATAAAAAAAGCATAGATCTAAACCTAATGTTGCCTCCATAGACCTTAAATTTGCTCTGTGTTTTTAACAATGGCTTGCTTTTTCATCAGAAGACTCTTTCATCAAAAGGAACTTCATGAAATTTTAGTTTACCTTCTTCGTCGTTGTTGCTTGCCTCGATACTGTGCTACTGCACTGAAGTCGGTTAACACTGGGGCCACGGTTCCCAGCCTGTAACATATAAGACCTTAGCTTTTCGTTCTTCTTTGCTAGCTGGTGATGGTTAATCTGTTGTCAGCTTTCGTTAATAGTCCCCTTATTTAATCTATTTTTTTAGTTTTTTATAAATGCCATAAAAAAAGCATAGATCTAAACCTAATGTTGCCTCCATAGACCTTAAATTTGCTGTTTTTTTAACAATGGCTTGTTCTTTCATCAGAAGACTCTTTCATTAAAAGGAACTTCATAGGGATTTTAGTTTACCTTCGTCGTCGTTGTTGCTTGCCTCGATACTGTGCTACTGCGCTGAAGTCGGTTACCACTGGGGCCACGATTCCCAGCCTGTAACATATAAGGTCTTAGCTCTTCGTTCTTCTTTGCTAGCTGGTGATGGTTAATTTGTTGTCAGCTTTCGTTAATAGTCCCCTTATTTAATCTATTTTTTTAGTTTTTCATAAATGCCATAAAAAAAGCATAGATCTAAACCTAATGTTGCCTCCATAGACCTTAAATTTGCTCTGTTTTTTTAACAATGGCTTGCTCTTTCATCAGAAGACTCTTTCATCAGAAGGAACTTCATAGGAATTTTAGTTTACCTTCTTCGTCGTTGTTGCTTGCCTCGATACTGTGCTACTGCGCTGAAGTCGGTTACCACTGGGGCCACGATTCCCAGCCTGTAACATATAAGGTCTTAGCTCTTCGTTCTTCTTTGCTAGCTGGTGATGGTTAATCTGTTGTCAGCTTTCGTTAATAGTCCCCTTATTTAATCTATTTTGTTAGTTTTTCATAAATGTCATGAAAAAAGCATAGATCTAAACCTAATGTTGCCTTCATAGACCTTAAATTTGCTCTGTTTTTTTAACAATAGCTTGCTCTTTCATCAGAAGACTCTTTCATCAGAAGGAACTTCATAGGAATTTTAGTTTACCTTCTTCGTCGCTGTTGCTTGCCTCGATACTGTGCTACTGCGCTGAAGTCGGTTACCACTGGGGCCACGATTCCCAGCCTGTAACATATAAGGTCTTAGCTCTTCGTTCTTCTTTGCTAGCTGGTGATGGTTAATCTGTTGTCAGCTTTCGTTAATAGTCCCCTTATTTAATCTATTTTTTTAGTTTTTTATAAATGCCATAAAAGAAGCATAGATCTAAACCTAATGTTGCCTCCATAGACCTTAAATTTGCTCTGTTTTTTTAAAAATGGCTTGCTCTTTCATCAGAAGACTCTTTCATCAGAAGGAACTCCATAGGAATTTTAGTTTACCTTCTTGGTCGTTGTTGCTTGCCTCGATACTGTGCTGCTGCGCCGAAGTCGGTTACCACTGGGGCCACGATTCCCAGTCTGTAACATATAAGGTCTAAGCTCTTCGTTCTTCTTTGCTAGCTAATGATGGTTAATCTGTTGTCAGCTTTCGTTAATAGTCCCTTTATTTAATCTATTTTGTTAGTTTTTCATAAATGCCATAAAAAGAGCATAGATCTAAACCTAATGTTGCCTCCATAGACCTTAAATTTGCTCTGTTTTTTTAACAATGGCTTGCTCTTTCATCAGAAGACTCTTTCATCAGAAGAAACTTCATAGGAATTTTAGTTTACCTTCTTCGTCGTTGTTGCTTGCCTCGATACTGTGCTACTGCGCTGAAGTCGGTTACCACTGGGGCCACGATTCCCAGCCTGTAACATATAAGGTCTTAGCTCTTCGTTTTTCTTTGCTAGCTGGTGATGGTTAATCTGTTGTCAGCTTTCGTTAATAGTCCCCTTATTTAATCTATTTTGTTAGTTTTTCATAAATGCCATGAAAAGAGCATAGATCTAAACCTAATATTGCCTCCATAGACCTTAAATTTGCTCTGTTTTTTTAACAATGGCCTGCTCTTTCATCAGAAGACTCTTTCATTAGAAGGAACTTCACAGGAATTTTAGTTTACGTTCTTCGTCGTTGTTGCTTGCCTCGATACTGTGCTACTGCGCTGAAGTCGGTTACCACTAGGGCCACGATTCCCAGCCTGTAACATATAAGATCTTAGCTTTCACTTCTTCTTTGCTGGCTTTGCTGGCTAATGACGATAGAGAACTTGTTTGGCATTACAATTATTTCTCACTTTTTAACATATCTATTCGCCCCATTTTCTACTGCAGTAGTTTACGACAATAATATGAAAGTAAGAATTGTAGAAACCAGCACAAAAATATTAGTATATGGATTCAAGAAACCAGACAAGGGTTTAAATTAGTATGAAGATGTAACAAAAACTTTACATTTTTGATGGAACGGACTGGTCCTTGGTTATCTTCAAAAATTGAAAATACAGAACTTGTCCCCTGAAACCAAGAAAGATTAAAAAACACAACAAAGGTTGCTGGCTAACGCGTTTCGACAGCCAAGCTAGTCATCTTCAGAGGAGAAACTGAAGATGACAGCTTGAGTGTCGAAACGCGTTAGTTGTGTGCTTTTTAATCTTTCTTGGTTTCAGGGGACAAGTTCTCTATTTCAATTTTTAAAAACTTTACATAATTGCAATGCGGATGTTTTAGTGTATTGATTACATATTACATATTGTTACGTGCTTATCAAGGTCGATTGATTACACGTGATGGATTATACCCACTTTATTACTGAACTCAACTTGGATCACCACAACTTGAACAATTAAATCACTTATTATTGACTTCTACTAACTCACTAATTACACTAACTCTAACTGACTGACTCGAGGGACAGCTGACCGCCTTATATAGTTTTGGCATCCAGGTTCTAGAACAATCCGGCAAATAAGGCTTATCGTTTGCAGAAATTTCGGGCTTAGTCCGCCGTTTGCTTCGTTATCGCGGTCGCTTTCCCCTTATCAGATCATTCTAGAAACTTTTCTTATGTACTAAACTCTACAATTCTATTCTAAATTCTATTCCATCTATTTACATTGCGTTACAATATTATATATTACATATTACATATATTATCCGCCGCCTTTCTTTTTTCTAGCTTTGAATTTATTTGATGTCAAAGAACCCTGGCTGGCGAATTTAGTGCAGTTCGCTCACGCGAGCAAATAAAATTTATCTATAATTTCTTCCAGTATGTGTGTATATCTAATATTGCAAAATGCATCGCATTTTAAACATTCCTTTGATATATTGCTGCCCTTTTGTAGTCGCGCTGTTATTCATATGTCTGGCGATAAAATAAATTCGCTTTATCTTTATTAAACGTCAAATTTATTTCGCCAAGTTTAATGAATTGGATGAAGTCTGGTCGTAATTAAATTACAGCTTCTCCCTTATTAAATGTGGCTTGAACTTATTTACACTTGCATCTGAGAAAGGAATTTTGTTCGAAACTTTGTTCCTTTAAATGTTTCTAATTGACTAATTAATTTAACATGTTTACAGCAATATTCGAATACTTTACATACTTTTAAAAATGGCACATTGCATTTCAATGTCGAGAGTTATTAAAACGATGATAGTAAATTTTGTTTTAAAGAGAAATACAAAGGTAAATGCATCAAACATTGAAAGCTCTCTGCCTATTTAGTAGTTCAAAATTAGTTTAAAATATTTTAATTGATGTAATAGCAGCTGTAAAATTTTCCTATTTCTTACCAAATATCATGTTGTTCAACACATTTTTGTAGTCTCACTATTATTTATATGTCTGGCGATAAAATAAATTCGCTTTATCTTTATTAAACGTCAAATTTATTTCGCCAAGTTTAATGAATTGGATGAAGTCTGGTCGTAATTAAATTACAGCTTCTCCCCCATTAAATGTGGCTTGAACTTATTTACACTTGCATCTGAGAAAGGAATTTTGTTCAAAACTTTGTTCCTTTGAATATTTCTAATTGACTAATTAATTCAACATGTTTACAGCAATATTCAAATACTTTACATACTTTTAAAAGTTGCACATTGCATTTCAATGTCAAGAGTTATTAAAACGATGATAGTAAATTTTGTTTTAAAGAAAAATACAGAGGTAAATGCATCAAACATTGAAAGCTCTCTGCCTATTTAGTAGTTCAAAATTAGTTTAAAATATTTTAATTGATGTAATCGCAGCTGTACAATTTTCCTATTTCTTACCAAATATTGTGTTGTTCAACACATTTTTGTAGTCTCACTGTTATTCATATGTCCGGTGATAAAATAAATTCGCTTTATCTTTATTAAACGTCAAATTTATTTCGCCAAGTTTAATGAATTGGATGAAGTCTGGTCGTAATTAAATTACAGCTTCTCCCCCATTAAATGTGGCTTGAACTTATTTACACTTGCATCTGAGAAAGGAATTTTGTTCAAAACTTTGTTCCTTTGAATATTTCTAATTGACTAATTAATTCAACATGTTTACAGCAATATTCGAATACTTTACATACTTTTAAAAGTTGCACATTGCATTTCAATGTCGAGAGTTATTAAAACGATGATGGTAAATTTTGTTTTAAGGAGAAATACAGAGGTAAATGCATCAAACATTGAAAGTTCTCTTCCAGTTTTGTAGTTCAAAATTAGTTTAAAATATTCTAATTGATGTAATTGCTGCAGTAAAATTTTCTTATTTTTTACCAAATATCATGTTGTTCAACACATTTTTGTAGTCTTACTGTTATTCATATGTCCGGCGATAAAATAAACTCGCTTTTTTTTTATTAAACGTCAAATTTATTTCGCCAAGTTTAATGAATTGGATGAAGTCTGGTCGTAATTAAATTACAGCTTCTCCCCCATTAAATATGGCTTGAACTTATTTACACTTGCATCTGAGAAAGGAATTTTGTCCGAAACTTTGTTCCTTTGAATGTTTCTAATTGACTAATTAATGCAACATGTTTACAGCAACATTCAAATACTTTACATACTTTTTAAAGTTACACATTGCATTTCAACGTCGAGAGTTATTAAAACGATGATAGTAAATTTTGTTTTAAAGAGAAATACAGAGGTTAATGCATCAAACATTGAAAGCTCTCCGCCAATTTTATCGCCCAAAAATTAGTTTAAAATATTTTAATTGATGTAATCGCTGCAGTAAAATTTTCCTATTCCTTACCAAATATCGTGTTGTTCAACACATTTAAATTCTGTACGTTAGCTATCCCACAGTGGTTACTTTACCACAAGCGTATCTAATTGAGGTAAATTCAACTGTAAAAATTACTTTTATAACAAAATCAGTTACAGTTACTTGAATTTTAAAAATTTTAAAAAGGCGTTTCATCGCCATCTATCCTTGTTTTTGCATTCTACTTGCATTGCTTTGAAAGCATAATGGGATTGCCCTGTGCGAGTGGATTAAACTTTAAAAAAAACAACTGTTAATACAACTTTTTTCCATAATGATGGTGGCAAGTTGTGTATTGAAAGCGATTAATAATTCAAAGTTGTATTAAAAAGCATTGGTTAAGGTTAGCTGGTTAAATGTCTTAAATTTCTGAAATACCACAAGAGTGGAAGTGCATGAAATGCGACAGCTGAAGCTATTATAAGCTTTCATTAATAGTCCTTTCCTTTAATCTATTTTGTTGGTTTTCCTTAAATGCCATAAAGAGAGCATGAATTTAAACCTAATAATGCCCCCATAAATTCCAAATTTGTCTTTCTTTCATCAAAAGGCTCTTTCAGAGCTTTCTCATCAAAAGGCTTCTGATTAGAAGACTTTCTCATCAGAAGGCTTCTGATTAGAAGACTTTCTCATCAGAAGGCTTTCTCATAAGAAGGCTTTCTCATCAGAAGACTTTTTTATCAAAAGAAACTTTTAGGAATTTTAGTTTACCATTTTTGCACTTGTTGCTTGCTTCGGCGCTTTTCTGTTGTGCATAAAACGAGCATAGATTCAAATCTAATGGTGCCCCCACGGGTCCCAAATTTGCCTTGCTTTTTTAAAAATAGCTTGTTGTTTCATGAGCAGGCTCTTTCATCAGAAGGCTTTCTTATCGAAAACATAAATTTAAACCTAATAATGCCCCCATGAGTCCCGAATTTATCTTGCTTTTTAACGATAGCTTCTTCTTTCGTCAGAAGACTCTTTCATAGCTTTCTCATCAGAAGGCTTTCTCATCAAAAGGCTTTCTCATCAGAAGGCTTTCTCATCAGAAGACTTTCTCACCAGAAAACTTTTTTATCAGAAGGCTTTCTTATCATAAGACTTTCTCATCAGAGGGCTTTTTCATCAAAAGGCTTTTTCATCAGAAAAAAGTTCTGAGAATTTTAGTTTACCTTTGTCGCACTTGTTGCTTGCTTCAACGCTTTGCTGTTGTCCATGAAAAGAGAATAGATTCAAATCTAATGGTTCCCCCTTAAGTCCCGAATTTGCTTGCTTTTTTTACAACAGCTTGTTCTTTTATTAGAAGACTCTTTTATTAGAAGGCTTTCTTAGAAAGAGCATAAATTTAAACCTAATAATGCCCCCATGATTCCCAAATTTGTCTTGCTATTTTACGACAGCTTCTTCTTTCATCAGAAAGCTCTTTCATAGCTTTCTCATCAGAAGGCTTTTCCATCAGAAGGCTTTCTCATCAGAAAACGTTCTCATCAGAAGGCTTTCTCTTCATAAGCCTTTCTCATCAGAGAGATTTTTTATCAGAAGGCTTTTTTATCAGAAGGCTTTCTCATCAGAAGAAAATTCTAGGAATTTTAGTTTACCTTTTTTGCAATTGTTGCTTGCTTCAACGCTTTGATGTTATCAATAAAAAGAGCATAGATTCAAATCAAATGGTGCCCCATGGGTCCCGAATTTGCTTTGCTTTTTTTACAATAACTTGTTCTTCTATCAGAAGGTTCTTTTATCAGAAGGCTTTCTTATCAAGAGCATAAATTTAAACCTAATAATGCCCCATGAGTTTCGAATTTGTCTTGCTTTTTCACGAAAGCTTCTTCTTTCATCAGAAGGCTCTTTTATAGCTTTCTCATCAAAAAGCTCTTTTATAGCTTTCTCATCAGAAGGCTTTCCCATCAGAAGGCTTTCTCATCAGAAAAGGTTCTCATCAGAAGGCTTTCTCATCAGAAGACTTTCTCATCAGAAAACTTTCTCATCAGAAGGCTTTCTTATTATAAGGCTTTCTCATCAGAGGGCTTTTTCATCAGAACGCTTTTTTATTAGAAGGCTTTCTCATCAGAAGAAAATTCTAGGAATTTAAGTTTACCTTTTTCGCAATTGTTGCTTGCTTCAACGCTTTGATGTTATCAATGAAAAGAGCATAGATTCAAATCAAATGGTGCCCCATGGGTCCCGAATTTGCCTTGCTTTTTTTACAATAACTTGTTCTTCTATCAGAAGGTTCTTTTATCAGAAGGCTTTCTTATCAAGAGCATAAATTTAAACCTAATAATGCCCCCATGAGTTTCGAATTTGTCTTGCTTTTTTGCGATAGCTTCTTCTTTCATCAGAAGACTCTTTCATAGCTTTCTCATCAAAAGGCTTTCCTATTAGAAGGCTTTCCCATCAGAAGGCTTTCTCATCAGAAGACTTTCTTATCAGAAGACTTTCTCATCAGAAGACTTTCTCATCAGAAAACTTTCTCATCAGAAGGCTTTCTTATTATAAGGCTTTCTCATCAGAGGGCTTTTTCATCAGAACGCTTTTTCATCAGAAGGCTTTCTCATCAGAAGAAAGTTCTAGGAATTTTAGTTTACCTTTTTCCCAATTGTTGCTTGCTTCAACGCTTTGATGTTATCAATGAAAAGAGCATAGATTCAAATCAAATGGTGCCCCATGGGTCCCGAATTTGCCTTGTTTTTTTTACGGTAGCTTGTTCTTCTATGAGAAGGTTCTTTCATCAAAACACTTTCTTTCCAAGAGCATAAATTTAGACTTAATAATGCCCCCATGAGTCCCGAATTTGTCTTACTTTTTTACGATAGCTTCTTCCTTCATCAGAAGGCTCTTCTATAGCTTTCTCATCAGAAGGCTTTTTCATAGCTTTCTCATCAGAAGGATCCCATTAGAAGGCTTACTTATCAGAAGACTTTCTCATCAGAAAACTTTCTCATCAGAAGGCTTTCTCATGATAAGGCTTTCTCATCAGAGGGGTTTTACATCAAAAGGCTTTTTCATCAGAAAGCTTTCTTACCAGAAGAAAGTTCTACGAATTTTAGTTTACCTTTTTCGCACTTCTTGCTTGCTTCAACGCTTTGCTGTTGTCCATGAAAATAGCATAGATTCAAATCTAATGGTGCTCCATGGGTCCCGAGTTTGGCTTGCTTTTTACAACAGCTTCTTCTTCTATCAGAAGGCTCTTTTATCAAAAGGCTTTCTTATCAAGAGCATAAATTTAAACGTAATAATACCCCCATGAGCCCCGAATTTGTCTTGCTTTTTTACGATAGCTGTTTCTTTCATCCGAAGGCTCTTTCATAGCTTTCTTATCAGAAGGCTTTTTCATCAGATTACTTTCCCATCAGAAGGATTTCTCAACAGAAGGATTTCTCATCAAACGGCTTTCTTATCAGAAGGCTTTTTTATCAGAAGGCTTCCTCATCAGAAGGTTTTCTCATCAGAAGGCTTTCTCATCAGAAAGCTTTCTCATCAGAAGGCTCTCTCATCAGAAGGCTTTCTCATCAGAAGGCATTTTTATCAAAAGATTTTCTTATCAGAAGGCTTTCTTATCACAAGATTTTTCCATCAGAAGGCTTTTTTATCACAAGGCTTTCTCCTCAGAAGGATTTCACATCAGAAGGCTTTCTCATCAAAAGACTTTCTCATCAACAAGAACTTCACAGGAGTTTTAGTTTACCTTTTTCGCACTTGTTGCTTGTTTTGATTCTTTGCTGCTGCGCAAGTGATAAATGTGGGTTATCACTGAAGCCACGATTCTCAACCTGTAACATATAACATCTTAGTTTCTCCTTTGCTAGCCAATGACGGTGGAAAACTTATATTGCACTAGAACTATTTTTCACTTTTCAAGACCAATGTCGCTTCATTCTCTATTGGGAAAGTTTACGCCAACCATATGTAAGAAACAATTGCGTCAACAATATAAAAATATGAGAAATGCATTAGTGATATGGATCGAAGACCATGTAAACCAGCTGAATATTGCATTTAAATCAAAGTTTGTGAAGACGTAACAAAATACTTAAACAATTTCAGGTTCCATTCCACAGCTTCGTCTATCTGACACATTTGTTGCTTGCCTAAACATTTTGTTACTTCGCAAGCAAGTAAAATGTGTCCCCACTGGGGCCACGATTCCCAGCCTATACCATATAAGATCTTAGCTTTTCTTTATGCTTTTCTAATTAATAGCAGTAGAGAACTTGTTTTGGTTTAGAAATATTTCGCACTTTCTTACACGTTTATCCCTATATTCTCTACTGGGGAAGTTTACGACAGCAATCGTTCGTATAATTCCTTTTAATTAAGTTGGGTTGCAGACTCTTCGTGACTGATAACGAAGAGTCCACTCTTGGTTTGTAGAGACTTCTTGGTTTCTCTTAGTTGGGTTGGGTTGCAGACTCTTTGTGACTAATAACGAAGAGGCTACTCTTGGTTTGTCGAGACTTCTTGGTTTCTGTTAGTTGGGTTCGGTTGCAGACTCTCCGTCACTGAAAACGAAGAGTCTTCAATCCAACCCAACTAACAGAAGTCCCTAGAAATCAAGAGTTGGTCATTTATATCAACAATGTTCAATTAAATTGTGAAGACTTCTTGGGTTCTGTTAGTTGAATTGGTTTGCAGATTCTTCGTGACGGATAACGAAAAGTCTACCCTTGGTTTGTTAAGTCTTCTTGGTTTCTATTGAGGTTGGTTCATAGGTTGATACTGTCACTTAGCTTCAACCCTAATTCCTGTTATTTAGGTTGGGTTGCAGACCCTTTGTGACTGATAACAAAGAGTCTACTCTTGGTTTGTAGAGACTTCTTGGCTTCTCTTAGTTGGGTTGAATTGCAGACTCTTCGTGACTAATAACGAAGAGGCTACTCTTGGTCTGTCGAGACTTCTTGGTTTCTGTTAGTTGGGTTCGGTTGCAGACTCTCTGTCACTGATAACGAAGAGTCTTCAATCCAACCCAACTAACAGAAGTTCCCACAAATCAAGAGTTGGTCATTTATATCAACGGTGTTTAATTGAATTGTAGAGGCCTCTTGGGTTCTGTTAGTTGAGTTGGTTTGCAGATTCTTCGTGACGGATAACGAAGAGTCTACCCTTGGTTTGTAAAGTCTTCTTGGTTTCTATTGAAGTTGATTCATAGGTTGATACTGTCGCTTAGCTTCAACCGTAATTCCTGTTATTTAAGTTGGGTTGCAGACCCTTTGTGACTGATAACAAAGGGTCTACTCTTGGTTTGTAGAGACTTCTTGGCTTCTCTTTGTTGGGTTGGGTTGCAGACTCTTCGTAACTCATAACGAAGAGTCTACTCTTGATTTGTAGAGACTTCTTGGTTTCTCTTAGTTGGGTTGGGTTGCAGACTCTTCGTGACTGATAACGAAGAGACTACTCTTGGTCTGTCGAGACTTCTTGGTTTCTGTTAGTTGGGTTCGGTTGCAAACTCTCCGTCACTGATAACGAAGAGTCTTCAATCCAACCCAACTAACAGAAGTTCCCACAAATCAAGAGTTGGTCATTTATATCAACGGTGTTCAATTGAACTGTAGAGACCTCTTGGGTTCTGTTAGTTGAGTTGGTTTGCAGATTCTTCGTGACGGATAACAAAGAGTCTACCCTTGGTTTGTAAAGTCTTCTTGGTTTCTATTGAAGTTGGTTTATAGGTTGATACTGTTGCTTAGCTTCAACCCTAATTCCTGTTATTTAAGCTGGGTTGCAGACCCTTTGTGACTGATAAAAAAGAGTCTACTCTTGGTTTGTAGAGACTTCTTGGTTTCTCTTAGTTTGGTTGGATTGCAGACTCTTCGTGACTGATAACGAAGAGTCTATCTACTCTTGGTTTGAAGAGACTTCTTGGTTTCTCTTAGTTGGGTTGGGTTGCAGACCCTTCGTAACTGATAACGAAGAGTCTACTCTTGATTTGTAGAGACTTTTTTGTTTCTCTTAGTTGGGTTGGGTTGCAGACTCTTCGTGATTGATAACGAAGAGTCTACTCTTAGTTTGTCGGGACTTCTTGGTTTTTGTTAGTTGGGTTCGGTTGCAGACTCTCCGTCACTGATAACGAAGAGTCTTCAATCCAACCCAACTAACAGAAGTTCCCACAAATCAAGAGTTGGTCATTTATACCAACAGTGTTCAATTGAATTGTAGAGACCTCTTGGGTTCTGTTAGTTGAGTTGGTTTGCAGATTCTTCGTGACGGATAACGAAGAGTCTACCCTTGGTTTGTAAAGTCTTCTTGGTCTCTATTGAAGTTGGTTCATAGGTTGATACTGTCGCTTAGCTTCAACCCTAATTCCTGTTATTTAAGTTGGGTTGCAGACTCTTCCTGACTGATAACAAAGAGTCTACTCTTGGTTTGTAGAGACTTCTTGGTTTCTCTTAGTTGGGTTGGATTGCAGACTTTTCGTAACTGATAACGAAGAGTCTACTCTTGATTTGTAGAGACTTTTTTGTTTCTCTCAGTTGGGTTGGGTTGCAGACTCTTCGTGACTGATAACGAAGAGTTTACTCTTGGTTTGTAAAGACTTCTTGGTTTTTGTTAGTTGGGTTTGGTTGCAGAATTTCTGTCACTGATAACGAAGAGTCTTCAACCCAACCTAACTAACAGAAGTTCCCACAAATCAAGAGTTGGTCATTTATATCAACGGTGTCCAATTGAATTGTAGAGACTTCTTGGGTTCTGTTAGTTGAGTTGGTTTGCAGATTCTTCGTGACTGATAACGAAGAGTCTACCCTTGGTTTGTAAAGTCTTTTTGGTTTCTGTTAGTTGGGTTCGATTGCAGACTCTCCGTCACTCATAACAAAGAGTCTTTAACCCAACCCAACTACCAGAAGTCTCCACAAATCAAGAGTTGGTCATTTATATCAACGATGTTTAATTGAATTGTAAAAACTTCTCGATTTCTGTTAGTTGGGTTGGGTTGCAGAATCCCCGTCACTGGTAACGAAGAGTCTTTAACCCAACCCAACTAACAGGAATCTCCACAAACCAAAAGTTGGTCATTTCTTCAACGGTGTTCAATTAGTTATCAGTGGCCACCCCAAACCACTATAAACCTTCAGATGTAATTTCTTGAACGTAATTTTGCTTTCGCTGAAAAAAATTTAAGTATACCTTTAGATAGGTGTCCAAATAAGTAGACCAAGAGCGTGCCAAACATTTAATTTCTTTAACGTACATTATAAATAGGTTTAATTCTGCTGTCTTCAAATTCCCTCATTTCTGGTCTGGAACCTTAGCCCCGCCACATATGCATTCCTTTATAAAGCTCAAAAACCAGCATTTTAGTCTGCAAATTAATCCTTCCAGGAACGATTCACCATTGATCGACAGGATTTGTATGAGAAGAATTAACAGCAACAAGTACCTCATTGTCCGATGTTTATATTTTTACTGTTACATAGGTGAGTATAATCGCCAACAATAAGCCAAAATTAATTGATTCAGTTTTATTGCCGATTCGGTTAAATGTCGTTATCGCTGAAAAATCGCGGGGTATTTTGCGTTTTAAGCGAATTAATAGACAAAGAGGTCTAATGAAGTTAATAAAAGGATATGCATGAGTTCTGGGGGGTAAAATCGTAGCGAGCATTAACATTCTGTATCGTCCCAATTGAATTAGCGAAGGATTAAATTGAGCCTTAAACTGGATTAACAACCGCGATGCCGATTAACTTTTTACGAGCTCTGAAATAATTCGTTCGGTTTCTGTTATTAGTTCTCCAGACAGAGGAGTCTGATGAAGGCTCACCACGTATTACTTACATGACTCGAAGGCCAAAAGCTTTTTATATTCTTCTTTACGATTGCGACGCTTGTTTTACAGAATATTGTGACTGAAGGTATTAAAGTGGACAAGAACTTTATTAAAGGCGTATTATGGGATAAATCAATCAAGATTATTTTAGTCATAGACCTAAAATTATCATGAACGTTCTAATTTTGTGGTTTTTCTTTCCATTAATCTTAATAAATGATTGCAAACCAATGTCGGTGATACCACAATGTATTGGATGTATCGCAGTAGGTAATAAACTCAACTGTGCTGTTTGTGATAACTTTGGTGAGTAAACTGATGCTTTGGAAACAGATACAGTGTAGTGATTTGGTTTCGATAGATTTAGAACCACGCGTATTTTAGATGCCTCAAAATTGCTCCTTAGACATTGAGACTATTTGTAACAAATTGTAATGTTGAATGAGGTTGTAATTAGTAGTCATAATGTGTATGGATTCCTTTAAATGATGTAATTTCTTGACTATAATAGGTGTTAGGGGCGACCGCTGAATAAAGTGATTTATTCATTCTAGACCTCTCCAGAGGTTAAATATTCTTGAATATGTGATCCTGCATCAATATATGCGAGTCGTTTCTAATAACTAGTTAGATATTTGACGAAATACGACTAAATTTTCGGTGTTAAATAATAATATTTGATACCAAAATTGTAACGTATGTAATAGTATACAGACTTGCTTACTAGATTAATTTAATTATTAATGATGTTACTTTTATTTTAGTAATTGGTAAATCATACGTTAAAATAACATAGGCCGCAGGAATCTGAATCTGAAGAGGATCTAAGTTGGCCATAAGTCACGAAGTTTTTAATTTTAATTTGTAACTCATAAATTAATAAAAAAATGGAACAAATACATAACTTTGCCTATTTTTGAAACCTCGACCTATATTTAAAAGTCGAAACTTAGAAATAGTATTATTCGCAACAGCAGCAACAGTCGAAACTTTTTTTTTAATTTTCACATCTGATTTTTTTAAGTTTTAATTTTGTCGAAAGTTTAATAAAGTTCAATTCATTTTAAATAAAATATTTTTTAAAATTGACTTTGCATGTTTTAATATTTCTTGCATGAGACATTTTGTACCTAAAAAATGATTTATTTCTCTCGATTGCCATGTGATATACAAATGTGTCGCAGCTGTCGCATTATGTAACAATATCCCAAACGTTGATAGGGCGACTCAAATAATAACTTCTGAGCTTTTCTCGAGTAATTTTGCCTAAAAGATAACTTTATTTTACCTGCCTTAATATACACTTTAATAGTAACTTTCGAATGATATCAGCCTCAGTTTCCTCTTTCTGTAATAAAAACTAAAAGAAACGAAAATCATTTAGGATATTAACATTTTAATAAGTACTTAGGAGACTTCCACGATCGAATTTATGACATAAGGTGTTTCGAGATTCCACTGGTCAAACAAAAAAGAAACATGAACAAGAATAATCAAAATTTGTACAAAGCCTAAGTATATAGAAAGTGACACGAATTCAGGAAAGCGATTCTTTAAAAATACATCTCGTCCGTAAGTATTTAGGTCAATCTCATCCTGTGGTCGTGTGGTTTTAGAGAAGATTGGCTCCTCGCCTCATAATCCAGTCTCCATCGTTTATAACATACATTAAGTTAATGAGGCCCGCTTAAAGAGAACCTAAAGTGCAGGAGGCGAATAATGGACCCCCGGCGTAACTTTTAAAATCGTAAAACACCCGAGTTTCTTCGCCCCTTTTTAAGGAGAAACATCAAATATTCATGACGCCTAATTGTGGATCAAATATTAAAGAGATAAGTGCAGGTCTGCCACTTATCCTTGAGGGGACTGAAAAATGTAGCCATAAATTGATATAGTGGCGTGTCTACCCGACATCGAAAAGTTTTAAAAAATGTAATAGAGGTGAGGGTATCATCCATTGAATGTAACGGTTACTACCACTGCATAGAACGCTATGCTTACCGTTGCTACTGTTAAGTTCGATCCAGTATATCTCGAACTAGTATTTGCAACGATGCTAGTTAGAGCAACCATTTCACTCAGCAGCCTTTCCACTTCTGACGTGTAGCTTTCCCACTTTCAATTTTCGTATTTAGCTGAAGATATCGGCCATTGAATGTAACAGTTACTACAACGCTATACTTGCCGTTGCTACTGTCAAGTTCGGATCTAGTATAGCTCAAACTTAACACTAATACTTGCACCGTGCTAGTTAGAGCAACCATTTCCAATATGAGGTGCAGCCTTCCCACTTCTGATTTTCGTTTTTAGCACGTTTACGTTGCTTATAAACAAAGAAAAATCTTAAACGGTGGTGGTAGCTCAACAAACAAAAGAGTTTAATTGTAAACAGTAGTAATTGAACCCATTTACTCGGATTTCTTTAAACACTACTAGTACCAAGTGTTTCATTTTTGTAGAGCCTTTTTGTTATATATTTTCTACGTAGAATTACCCAAATTGCAAAGAATTACTCAGCATAAAACTGAGTTGTGGATTTTCTGCTGAGCTAGTATTTTTTCGTTATCATTATATTTAAAGCAGTAATTTTGATTTTGTGACTTTAGTTTTATAAGGTTTTTTTGTGCTATATATTCTTTACGTGGAATTGCCCAAAGAACAAAGAAATGCTCAACATAGCATTTAATTTGATTTATGGATTTTAGGACTTAGTATTGTTATATTTTTGTTACCGCGCAAAATTAGTTAGTATGAGTTTCACAAGGGTAGACCGATTCCCAGCATGAAACAATAAAATGATCTTTTTTATTTTCCAACGCTAGCCAACATTGGTAAAAAAATATTTATTATTTTGTGTTGACACATAGGAAGTCTTTTTTAACTGTCAATGATCCTTACCTACATTTCTCTACTGGAGAAAATTGCGTCAAAATAAGGTAATCGAACTAAATTCTGAAACATGTCATGTGAACAATTTCAAGAGCCTTTTGTCATTTTTTTTTCCTGGTGGCATTTAGTGTGAAAATAGGACAACTTTACAAATGACATTTGTACCTCTATAAGATTTAAGGCGAAAATAATATAAATGCTGATGTTTAGTATTATTTAATTGGCTTACATTTGGCCTGAACACAAGTTTAAATATTGTTTCACTAAACTAACTATCCCCAAATCATTCAACTTCTCTTTCGTTGTAAAATGTAAACAGTTTGAATCCTTTTTCGGTTTCAGTCTCTTCTATACTGACGGCGTTTCCCTCTTGGCAATCGTCATCACAGTAATATATGATACTTTTTATCTCGCACCATAGCTGACATAAAATTCTGACGAAAAACGAAACATCTATTTGCATCAAAACCAATATGAATATAACTACACATTGCGTGCTACTATTCATTGCTTACCTTCTCTCTGATTGATGTGCATTATAGTAATTTGTATATTATTACCAACTCATTGTTCTATTATCGCTTTAATTTTAATATTCTATAATAATTACTAGTACGTGCTTATTTTGACCACGATTGCATACGCCTCTGACTTGACGAAATCTTTCGCTTCGATTGAAAATATTCTTATTGGCATCGAGAATTTCAACAGCAACTATAAAAGGGACATCTGAAAGAAAGAAGCTTAAATAAATAGAGAAAATAAACAGCTGGAAAGATTAAGAGAATTGTGGTTACTCCTTGCAATGGCAAGATGCAGAAGAGAGGAATTTCGAAGGAGACTCAATTAGTTCCAAGGGCATTCTCGAGAGACAATAAAAGCTATAAAATAAACTGTTTATATAGTTTTCAGTTCTAAAAATTACGGAGCTAAGCGCAGAGTAGGTTAAATAAGAAACAAATAGATAAAAAGAAGAGAGGAGTAAACGTAAAAATAAGAGTCAGACTAAGATTAAAGAGTAAATAGTGAAGAAGAGAGATAAGAGAGAGTAACGAGCAAAAAATAACGAAGGAAGAGTGACAAAGGAAGAATAAGGAGGAAAGAGTGACGACGGAAAAGTGACAGGGAAAGAGTGACGAGGGAAAGGCGACAAGAGAAAAGTAATGAAAAAAAAATGAAAAGGAAAGAGTGACAAGGGAAGAGTAACGAGAGAAGAGGGACGAGGGAACATTAAAGAGTGAAGAGTAATAAGAGCAGAATAACGAGTGAAGAGTGGCGAGGGAAGAGTATTAAAGGAAGAGTGACGAGAAAAGAGTGACGAGGGAAGAGTAAATAGTGAATGATAACAATGGAAGAGTAACGAGTTAAGAGTAACGAGGGAAGAGTGACGAGGGAAAAGTGATAAGAGAAGTGTGACGAAAGAAAGGTGATGAGAGAAGAGTGATAAAGAAAGAGTGACAAGGGAAGAATAACGAGGGTAGTAACTAGGAAAAAATGACGAGGGAAGAGTAAATAGTGAAAGATAACAAGGGAAGAGTAACGAGGGGAGAGTGACAATAGAAGAGTAATAAGACAAGAGTGACGAGGGAAGAGTGACAAGGAAAAGGTGACGAGAGAAGAGTGATGAAGGAAGAGTGACTAGAAAAAGTGACTAGGAAAGAGTGACGAGGGAAGAGTGACAAGGAAAGAGTGACGAGGGAAGAGGGACGAGGGAAGAATGACGAGGGGGGGGAAGAGTGACGAGGAAAGATTTACGAGGGGAAGAGTGACGAGGGAAGAGTAACGAGGAAAGAGTGACTAGGGGAAGAGTGATAAGGGGAAGCGTAACAAGGAAAACAGGCGAGAGGAGAGTTTACGAAGAAAAAAGTGAAAAAGGAAAGAGTGACGAGGAAGAGTACTAGGGAAGAGTGACCGAGGGAGAAAGAAAGGTAATGAGAGAAGAGTAATAAAGAAAGAGTGACAAGGGAAGAATAACGAGGGTAGTAACTAGGAAAAAATGACGAGGGAAGAGTAAATAGTGAAAGATAACAAGGGAAGAGTAACGAGGGGAGAGTGACAATAGAAGAGTAATAAGACAAGAGTGACGAGGGAAGAGTGACAAGGAAAAGGTGACGAGAGAAGAGTGATGAAGGAAGAGTGACTAGAAAAAGTGACTAGGAAAGAGTGACGAGGGAAGAGTGACAAGGAAAGAGTGACGAGGGAAGAGGGACGAGGGAAGAATGACGAGGGAAGAGTGACGAGGAAAGAGTTACGAGGGAAGAGTGACGAGGGAAGAGTAACGAGGAAAGAGTGACTAGGGAAGAGTGATAAGGGAAGCGTAACAAGGAAAACAGGCGAGAGGAGAGTTACGAAGAAAAAGTGAAAAGGAAAGAGTGACGAGGAAGAGTGACTAGGGAAGAGTGACGAGGGAAGAGTAAATAGTGAATGATAACAATGGAAGAGTAACGAATTAAGGGTAACGAGGGAAGAATGACGAGGGTAAAGTAATAAGAGAAAATTGACAAGGAAAGAATGACAAGGAAAGCGACTAGGGATGAATGACAAGGAAAGAGTAACTGAGGAAGAATAACGAAGGAAAAGTAATAAGAAAAGAGTGACGAGGGAAGAGTGACGGGGGAAAGGTGACGAGAGAAGAGTGATGAGCAAAGAGTGACAAGGGAAGAGTGGCGAAAGAAAGTGACTAGAGAAGAGTGACGAGTAAAGAGTGACGAGGAAAGAGTGATGGGGGAAAGGTGACGAGAGAAGAGTGATAAGCAAAGAGTGACAAGGGAAAAGTGACGAAAGAAAGTGACTAGGAAAGAGTGACGAGTGAAGAGTGACGAGGGAAGAGTGACAAGGAAAGAGTGACGAGAGAAGAGTAAATATTGAAGGATAACAAGGAAAGAGTAACGAAGGAAGAGAAACGGGAGAAGAGTAACAAGGGAAGAGTGACAAGAAAAGAGTGACAAGGGAAGAGTATCAAGGGAAAGGAGCGAGAGAAGAGTTACGAATGAAGAGTGAAAAGGAAAGAGTGACGAGAGAAAGTGACTAGGGAAGAGTGACGAGGAAAGAGTGACGAGGGAAGAGTTATTAGTGAAGGATAACAAGGGAAGAGTAACGAAGATAGAGTTACAAGGAAAGAGTGACGAGGAAAAGGAGACGAGAGAAGAGTGATGAAAAAAATGACTAGGAAAGAGTGACGAGGAAAGGGTGACGAAGGAAGAGTAAATAGTGAAGGTTAACAAAGGAAGAATAACGAGGAAAGAGTAACAAGGAAAGAGTGACGCGGGAAAAGTGATAAGGGAAGAGTGACGAGGCAAAGGGGACCAGAAAAGGGTGATGAAGTAAGGGTGAATAGGGAAGAGTGACGAGGGAAAGTAACTAGAAAAAAATGACGAGGGATAATAATAAATAATAAAGGATAACAAAGGAAGAGTAACGATAGAAGAGCAACAAGGAAAGAATAAAGAGGAAATAGTTAAAAAGAAAACATCAAGAGAATAAGTGAAAAGAAAAAAGAGAAAAAAATAGAGTAAAGAGTGAAGAATGAAAAGTGAAAAATAAAGAGCGAAGAGTGGCGCGAAAAGGGTGAAGAGTAAAGAATGAAGCGTAAAGAGTAAGACTAAATATTGAAGACTAAAGATTGAAGAGTGACGAGTAAAGAAGAAAAGCCGATAGTAGAGAGCAAAAAGTGAAGAATAAAAAGTGAAGCGTGAAGACTGAAGAGTGACGAGTAAAAAGTGAAAAGGAAAAGTGAAAGGCGCAAAGCGGAAAAAGAAGAGCGAAGAACAAAGAGCAAAGAGGAAAGAATAAAGAATGAAAAGTTAAAAGCGAAGAGAAAAGAGCAAAAAGCAAAGAGCGAAGGGTGAAAAGTAAAGAGTAAAGAGTAAAGAGTGAAGAGTGAAGAGTGAAGAGTGAAGAGTGAAGAGTGAAGAGTGAAGAGTGAAGAGTGAAGAGTGAAGAGTGAAGAGTGAAGAGTGAAGAGTGAAGAGTGAAGAGTGAAGAGTGAAGAGTGAAGAGTGAAGAGTAAAGAGTGAAGAGTGAAGAGTGAAGAGTCAAGAATAAAGAGTGAAGTGAAGAGTGAAGAGTTAAGAGTGAAGACTAAAGAGTAAAGAGTGAAGAATGAAGAGCGAAGAGTGAAGAGTGAAGAGTGAAGAGTGAAGAGTGAAGAGTGAAGAGTGAA
This sequence comes from Dastarcus helophoroides, assembly GCA_028583605.1. NCBI lineage: Eukaryota > Metazoa > Arthropoda > Insecta > Coleoptera > Bothrideridae > Dastarcus > Dastarcus helophoroides. The sequence goes on from CM053328.1 coordinate 42,645,249, forward strand.
GAGTGAAGAGTGAAGAGTGAAGAGTGAAGAGTGAATAGTGAAGAGTGAAGAGTGACGAGTGAAGAGTGAAGAGTAAAGAGTGAAGATTGAAGAGTGAAAAGTAAAGAGTGAAGAGCAAAGAGTGAAGAGTGAAGAGTGAAGAGTGAAGAGTGAAGAGTGAAGAGTGAAGAGTGAAGAGTGAAGAGTGAAGAGTGAAGAGTGAATAGTGAAGAGTGAAGAGTGAAGAGTAAAGATTGAAGAGTGAAAAGTAAAGAGTGAAGAGTGAAGAGAGAAGAGTAAGAGTGAAGAGTGAAGAGTGAAGAGTGAAGAGTGAAGAGTGAAGAGTGAAGAGTGAAGAGTGAAGAGTGAAGAGTGAAGAGTGAAGAGTGAAGAGTGAAGAGTGAAGAGTGAGAGGAGTGAAGAGTGAAGAGTGAAGAGTGAAGAGTGAAGAGTCAAGAGTCAAGAGTAAAGAGTAAAGAGTGAAAAGTGAAGAGTGAAGAGTTAAGAGTGAAGAGTGAAGAGTGAAGATTGAAGAGTGAAAAAGTAAAGATGAAGAGTGAAGAGAGAAGAGTGAAGAGTGAAGAGTGAAGAGTGAAGAGTGAAGAGTGAAGAGTGAAGAGTGAAGAGTGAAGAGTGAAGAGTGAAGAGTGAAGAGTGAAGAGTGAAGATTTAAGAGTGAAGAGTGAAGAGTGAAGAGTGAAGAGTGAAAAGTGAAGAGTGAAGAGTGAAGAGTGAAGAGTGAAGAGTAAAGAGTGAAGAATGAAGAGCGAAGAGTAAAGAGTGAAAAGTGAAGAGTGAAGAGTTAAGAGTGAAGACTAAAGAGTAAAGAGTGAAGAATGAAGAGCAAAGAGTGAAGAGTGAAGAGTGAAGAGTGAAGAGTGAAGAGTGAAGAGTGAAGAGTGAAGAGTGAAGAGTGAAGAGTGAAGAGTGAAGAGTGAAGAGTGAAGAGTGAAGAGTGAAGAGTGAAGAGTGAAGAGTGAAGAGTGAAGAGTGAAGAGTGAAGAGTGAAGAGTGAAGAGTGAAGAGTGAAGAGTGAAGAGTGAACAGTGAAGAGTGAAGAGTGAAGAGTGAAGATTGAAGAGTGAAAAGTAAAGAGTGAAAAGTAAAGAGTGAAGAGTAAAGAGTGAAGAGTGAAGAGTGAAGAGTGAAGAGTGAAGAGTGAAGAATAAAGAGTAAAGAGTGAAGAATGAAGAGCGAAGAGTGAAGATTGAAGAGTGAAAAGTAAAGAGTGAAGAGTAAAGAGTGAAGAGTGAAGAGTGAAGAGTGAAGAGTGAAGAGTGAAGAGTGAAGAGTGAAGAGTGAAGAGTGAAGAGTGAAGAGTGAAGAGTGAAGAGTGAAGAATGAAGAGTGAAGAGTGAAGAGTGAAGAGTGAAGAGTGAAGATTGAAGAGTGAAAAGTAAAGAGTGAAGAGTGAAGAGAGAAGAGTAAGAGTGAAGAGTGAAGAGTGAAGAGTGAAGAGTGAAGAGTGAAGAGTGAAGAGTGAAGAGTGAAGAGTGAAGAGTGAAGAGTGAAGAGTAAAGAGTGAAGAGTGAAGAGTGAAGAGTGAAGAGTGAAGAGTGAAGAGTGAAGAGTGAAGAGTCAAGAGTCAAGAGTAAAGAGTGAAAAGTGAAGAGTGAAGAATTAAGAGTGAAGACTAAAGACTAAAGAGTGAAGAATGAAGAGCGAAGAGTGAAGAGTGAAGAGTGAAGAGTGAAGAGTGAAGAGTGAAGAGTGAAGAGTAAAGAGTGAAGATTGAAGAGTGAAAAGTAAAGAGTGAAGAGTGAAGAGTGAAGAGTGAAGAGTAAAGAGTGAAAAGTGAAGAGTGAAGAGTTAAGAGTGAAGACTAAAGAGTAAAGAGTAAAGAATGAAGAGCGAAGAGTGAAGAGTGAAGAGTGAAGAGTGAAGAGTGAAAAGTAAAGAGTGAAAAGTAAAGAGTGAAGACTAAAGAGTAAAGAGTGAAGAGTGAATAGTGAAGAGAGGAGAGTGAGGAATGAAGAGTAAAAAGTGAAGAGTGAATAGTGAAGACTGAAAAGTAAAGAGTGATGCGGTAAGAGTGAAGAACAAAGAGTGAAACGTAAAGCGAAAGACTGAAGGTTGAAAACTGAAGACTGAAGACCGAAGACTGAAGACTGAAGACTGAAGACTCAAGACTAAAGAGTGGCGAGTGAAGAGCAAGGGCCAAAGGTAAAAAGCGAAAAAGAAAAAATAAAGAGTAAAGCGTGAAGAATGAAGACTGAAGAGTGACGAATGAAAAGTGTAGACTGGAGATTAATCAGTGAAAAGAAGTTAAAAGGAAGAATCAAGAGCGAAGAGCGAAGAGAAAAGAGCAAAGAGGGAAGAACGAAGAGCGAAGAGCGAACAGTGAAGAGGGAAGAGCAGAAAGCGAAGAGCGAAAAACGAAGATCGAAGAGCGAAAAAAAAAGAGGGAGGAATGAAGTGTAAGAAGTGAAGAGTAAAAAGCGAAAAGCAAAAAGCGAAGAGCAAAAAGCGAAACGTGAAGTGTAAAGAGTGAGGAGAGAAAAGACAATTTATTGAAAAAACTCACGAAATTTCGATTTTTTTTTTCAAAATTTCCTTTTAAGCTGCATCTTTGCAATCTCTCATCTCATTGTCTTGTAATCTCGTCTCGTCGTCTCGTCGTCTCGTCGTCTTATCGTCTTATCGTCTTATCGTCTTATCGTCTTATCGTCTTATCGTCTTATCGTCTTATCGTCTTATCGTCTTATCGTCTTATCGTCTTATCGTCTTATCGTCTTATCGTCTTATCGTCTTATCGTCTTATCGTCTTATCGTCTTATCGTCTTATCGTCTTATCGTCTTATCGTCTTATCGTCTTATCGTCTTATCGTTTTATCGTCTTATCCTGTCGTCGTCTTGTCCTATAGTCGCCTCATCCTATAGTCGCCTCGTCCTATAGTCGCCTCGTCCTATAATCGCCTCGTCCTGTCGTCGTCTTGTTCTCTTATCGTCTTATCCTGTCGTCGTCTCGTCCTATAGTCGCCTCGTCCTGTCGTCGTCTCGTTCTCTAGTCGTCTTACCCTATCGTCGTTTTGTCTTATCATCTCGCCGTCTCTGTATCTGTCAACACTTTTTGAAACAGATTTGCGGAATCTCCAAAAATGTGAGAGAGATTTTGCTTGCGAAGTCGAAGGAAACCGAGTTTCACAATTCCAGCATATTATTCCTTTACAGATAATGACTTTGCCCGACGATTTCTCGGCCTAAAAACGTTGAAAAGCAGTGGTTCAAAAAATACGCCTTGACAAATATTCAAGTATTCACTATACACAGCCGTTGCATTGAACTTTTAGAAAACTTCAGCTCGCTGAAAGGATTTTTATGTTCTCGCCATAATTAATGGAACTTTCCTCTATCCAATACGGTAAGTGTAGCGTAAAATTATAATTGAGATTTAACCGAGTTGCCTTTAACTTAGTTAGGGAAAGTCCCGAAACTTCTTAATTAAAAGCAAATAAGTATTTATTCTTTCTTGTGATCTTTGTGTCCGCGCAGTCCTTACGCCTTGCCCCAACTTTGCCTCATTTGTCTATAACAAAAAGCGAACTTAATTTAGTCAAATTTAATTAGACGGGGAACTTTTTCTTCCCCGACTTGATCAAATTGTACAAAGCTGCGTACAAACACTGCAAGTAAGATAAAGTGAGGGACCAATTAGCTTTTGACATGATTGGTTACGTTACATATCAAATGCATCCACATTAGAGCACTGGCAAAATTTTTAACTAAGCCAACCTTTAGTTAATTTAATTTGGTTCTTGCATTTTGGGTTTTGTCACCATTTTGTTTATTGGGGTGGATAACGTTTTATTTAAATTCAACAAATGCTATGGCTCCAGTTACGGTATGTTTCAACATTTGAGGAACTATCTTTTGCAAGCTTTTTCTTTGATTTGCTTAAATATACTTTTTTAATTTTTTTAGACTTGTGAAGAAAATTGAATAATGATTGAAATACAAAACTTGTCCCCTGAAACCAAGAAAGATTAAAAAACACAAGAAAGGTTGCAAAGGATAATGATTATTTTAGTACTCTTTTATCAAGTTAAGTTAAATGATTTGTTGATTTAAAGCATTAAGTTCGACTTTGTGAGTTCGCTTTTTTGTTCTATATATCCCTCACGTAGAATTACTCAAAGAATAAAAAAATACTCAGCACAGGAGTTAAAAATATTTAAGTTATGAGTTAGTATTTTTTCTGTATCATTAGGGTCTTGTTATCACTCAGAATTAGCGAATGAGCTTCACAGGGGTAGATCGATTCCCAGCCTATAACCATACGAGGCTCTTACTCATTCTCCAACGCTGGATGACGTTAGTAGAGAAATTTTTAGTGCTGTGTGATGTAACCTAGAATTCCTTTTCTAGCTTTCAATTAGCATTGCTTACATTTCTTTACTGGGAAAAATTACAATAACATAAGGTTATCAAAGCTGAATGAAACCTGTTATATAAACAATTTATGAACCGTTATCCCTCGTAAATACTGCTATTATTTATGGGTTTGCTTGGTGGATCTCTAAGAGCTTGATTGCCTTGAAGTGATGATAAGTTAAGAGATACATTTTTAATTTAGTGTTAATAATATAGCTAATTTTCTGAAGTATTAATAGCACAGAAGCTTTGGTATAAAAGTTTCGAAATCTAAGTGCAATTAATCGACATTCCTTCGCTTAATCGGAGTCTATTGATAATTCACATTTAGTCCCCTGCCATTGTCTGCGTAGTTTCTGAATCCATTTCCACCAAGAACTCGAAATAAGCCCTATAAAGTGGTTTCTAAATTATTAAGACGTTTTGGGGTTGCCATCGATTGCTCCGACTCCATCACGGTGTACAACAAAGTGACAGTGAAGCGTGAATGCAGAAACCAAGTTGTGACGAGGGCCACTGATTAAATATGCATTTAATGAGGACTGCCCTGGATGGGGGACCTTTTGCCAAATTGAATATCGTCCTCGAGCTTATAGATTGAAAGTCGGATTATTTCTCGACGGGGGATATAACCTGAACCATCTAACTATTCCAATAAATTGTGGTCAACCCGACATAACCCTAAAAAACTCTTCTAAGGGACAACTTTTGTCGACATTGTAGGCACAACGGGATAAATTTTTAATGAACGGTTGATATAAGATGGTAGAATAAAACGATTGGTGGCTTCTTGCATTGAATTTCATCAAAACATGTATATACAATACATGGTGGATGCGCCGGTTTCGAGACAATACAGATACAGAAACAATCCTGTTGTTGCTAGGGCTGCTAGAGCTGTATATCATCGTTTAAAGTTCCATCTCCGAAGTTATGCAAAACACAGGTGACAAAAAACAAACCTAACAAAGCAAACGCAATTAAAACGTCCTAACGAAGATCTAAAGGTAAAGTTACAGGCGTAGAAAGTTTATCCTAAAAAATCTTTAGCAAAACAATGCACATTATTTTCTAACAAGCTGACAATTCTGACGTTCCCTGACACATCAAATACGATGAGATAAACGATCGTTATGTCCATCGATTCAGCTCCACTGTATCAAGTATGTTTTTTGTCGTTCTAATTGGAGAAATTCTCAGAAGTTCCCGATCGTTCAGATTCTAACGTTCCACCGACTGGATGATGTATTCAGGGAGAGAGAGAAACGTGAGAAGTGTAACAAGAGTCGGCGACAGGAATACCCACTCAAATGGGACAATGTGGGAGTAGTTGTTAGGTTTCGCTTTTGCACTTTCTGCCCCCTTTTGTGTGGAACTCAACCACCTCTGTTTTCTACCGCAGGGCTTCTGCCTGCCTGCCTGCCGACTAAGGTGAATAGAGTTTACGTTTATTGTCTTAAGTCCGATTGCGTATTTGAACAATAGTTTATGGGCCACCGCCATGTTCAATGACAGCGAATCTAACGGGAAAATGACATTCTGGAGGATGGAAATTTAAACGATAAGAAACGATTATGAAAATTTGCATAATTTTGTTTCTTTAATCTATTTATTAAAACTCTAACACTGACTGACAGACACCGCACAACCTAAACGGGAGGCTCTAAAAGAATAAACTTTTGCACACGAAGGTTACGTATAACGTAGATGAGGAATAAAAAAGGTTTTTTTAAAATTTAACTTACAAGGGTCTGAAAATGTATACTGAAACCCTAAAAAAGACAGGGACTAAATAATATGCCCCACTGTACGACTGTTGCCTGTACACGGTAACGAGCATTAGCTCATCACTTTGACTGTATGACATATTCTCGCAACGGCGCGGCGATGTTTAGTTTGCTTATCGCATTTCTTATCTGTGTGGCCATGCGGTGGTAAAATTGGAAAACTGAAAGTCATTAGGAATGAAATATTGCACACAAAGGTTACGTATAACGTAGATGGGGAATAAAAAAGGATTTTTCAAAATTCAACTTTTAAGGGCCTGAAAATGGACACTGAAAGCCCTAAAAACAAACTGAACAAACTGAAACCCTAAAAAAGGCAAAGACTAAATAGCACACCCCACTGTACACCTGTTTTCTGTACGCGTTAATCATATACTGGTGTTAGCTTATCACGTTGACTGTATGTCATATTCTAAGCAAGAAGTGTTTCCAAATTTAACTTCTAAGGACCTAAAAATGGGCATTGAAACCCTAAAAAAGGTAGGCAAAAAATAATACACGTCACTGGATATAAAGTTACCAAAAGGCGTTAACCATATACTAAAAGTATATGGCGTTAACTCATCACTTAACTAATTAATTAATTAATTTAACTTCTAAGGGCCTAAAAATGGGTATTGAAACCCTAAAAAAGGTAGGCAAAAATAAGTACACATCACTGGATATAAAGTTACCAAAAGGCGTTAACCATATACTAAAAGTATATGGCGTTAACTCATCACTTTAACTGTATGACATTCTTTCCATGGCGCGGCGGTGTTTATTTTGCTTGTCGCATTTCTTATCTGTGTGGTCATGGTGCGGTAAAACTGGGAAATTAAGAGGCTGAAAGTCTTTGTTCTGCTGCAGAACGAACAACGTTGATAATACATGACGTGGTTTTAATCATCAATTTGACAGATTCATGAGTTTAGATGTATCAAAATAGGAAATGTCAGCCGGAGAAGAAAAAGACTTGAAACAAACAAAGTAAAAAGGAGGATATGCGCAGAGCATTAACTCCTTAACGTTTCAGAAAAATCTAATGGTTCCTGAAATGTAATCTCATCGGGTACACGACTAGTCGCTTAATAAATATTCAACAAGTTTTTGAAGACGGGAAGTTTCAGTGGATTTAATAGAAGAACAAAGAAATAAAATCAAGAAAAGTTTTAGCAAAATATTTTCAGGATATTGTCGGGAATATAATAAGGAAATGAGGAAAGAAAATTAGAGAGAATACGACTTTAATTTCGTAGGAAGAGGCTCAGACAATTGAACATTTTTCAAAAGCTTATTTCAAATATAATTTTAGGAACTTATTTGAAATATATTATTCAAATCAAATGAAACTACTTCAGGAACTTAACAAACAATATTCTTCAGAACCCAAAAGCGAGTGTGACTGAATAAGTTCCTAAAAAATTCAGATTGTTGAAGTGTTATAAGAACACAAAAATATACTTTTAATAATTTCCTAAGATTGTATTTGCAATAAGTTCCTGAAAAATGTCACATCTTTCATTGTTGAAAAGTTATAAGGAAACAAGTAGAAAAATCGCGGAGAATTCGATTGTAAATATTTCAGAAACTTTATAAAATTATTTCAGAAACTTTATAAATATATTTCAGGAACTTATCAAAAATCTATTTTAATAAGTTCCAGAAAAGTATTATAATTTGGTTGTTGAAATTAATATAAGGACACAAAAGCACAAAATCAGAAATTTTCAACTAAAAATGTTTCCTGTTACATCTTCTGTTACTGAAAATAATAAAAACACAAAAAAATACGAAATCGGTGCAAATTCAATTGTAAATAGTGCAGGAACTTATTGAAAATATTTCGAAAACTCAATAAAAATATATTTTTAACAAGTTTCTAAAAGATCATAACTTTACAGTTGTTGAAAATACTTAAGGACTTAACACAAAATGTAGCACACATTAATTGAACAAGTTTTAGGAATTTATTGCACGCTTTTTTAGAAACTTATTTTTTTACTTTTTTAGAACTTATTGAAAATACATTTTCAATAAGTTCTTGAAAAAGCTTATGTCTTATACAGTTTATAAGAAAATAAGACAAAATGGGGATAAGTTTGACCAAAAATATTTCAGTGAGTTCTTAGTACCTACTATACGTTTAGTTGCTGAAATGTTCGACCATAAATTGTTCAGGAACTTATTGAAAATAGGTTGTTGATAACTTTTATTCTATTTTAAGTAGAAAACTTGTTGAAAATAAATTTTTTGCAAATGTATTTCGTTATTAATAATACGTTTTTAGTAAGTTCTATTCTAAGTAAAGAAATTATTGAAAATGTATTTCTAATACGTTTTTTCAGGAAGTTATTGAAAATACATTTTCAATAAGTTCCTAAGAAAGCCTATGTTTTGTATGGTTTAAAACAAAACAAGACTCAAAATAATGATAAACTTGACCGGAAATATTTTAATAAGTTCCTAATACATTTTAGTTGCTGAAAAGATCAACTACAAATTGTTCAGAAACTTACTGAAAATACGTTGTCGATAAGTTTTATTCCATTCTAAGTAGGGAACTTATTAGAAATGTTTTTTTCAACGTATTTTATTATTAAAAATACATTTTCAATAAGTTCTATTTGTTTCTAAGTAAGGAAATTATAAAAAATGTATTTTCAAAAAGTTTTCTTAGGAAATTATTAAAAATACATTTTCAATAAGTTCCTGAAAAAGCGTCTTATATAGTTTGTAAGAAAACAAGACACAAAATGAGGATAAGCTTGACCGGAAATATTTCAATAAGTTCCTAGTACATATTATACGTTTAGTTGCTGAAAAGTTCAATAAAAATTGTTCAGGAACTTATTGAAAATACCTTTTTGATCAGTTTTATTCTATTCTAAGTAGGGAACTTATTAGAAATGTGTTTTTTTTTTCAAATGTATACCATTATTAAAAATATATTTTCAATAAGTTCTATTTGATTCTAAGTAAGGAACTTATTGAAAATTTATTTTTAATAAGTTTTTTTCAGGATATTATTTAAAATACATTTTCAATAAGTTCCTGAAAAAGCGTATGTCTTATTTATTTTGTAAGAAAACGAGACTCAAAATAAGGATAAGCTTGACCGGAAATATTTCAGTAAGTTCCTAGTATATATTATACTTTCAGTTGGTGAAAAGTTTGACCAAAAATTGTTCAATTGGAAAAATTATTGCAAATACGTTTTCAATAAGTTTTATTCTATTCTAAGTAGGAAACTTGTTGGAAATGTATTTTTTTCGAATGTATTTCATTATTAAAAATACGTTTTCAATAAGTTCTATTTGATTCTAATTAAGGAACTTATTGAAAATATATTTTCAATAAACTATTTTCAGGATATTATTGACAATACATTTTCAATAAGCTTCTGAAAATGCATGTCTTATATAGTTTCTAAGAGAACGAGACTCAAAATGAGGATAAACTTAACTGGAAATATTTCAATAAGTTCCTAGTACATTATACGTTTAGTTGATAAAATCTTCGACTACAATTTGTTAAGGAACTTATTGAAAATATGTTTTCGATAGGTTTAATTTTATTCTAAGTAGGGAACTTATTAGAAATGTCAACGTATTTTATTATTAAAAATACATTTTCAATAAGTTCTTTTGATTTTAAGTAAGGAAATTATTAAAAATGTATTTTCAAAAAGTTTTCTTAGGATATTATTAAAAATACATTTTCAATAAGTTCCTGAAAAAGCGTCTTATATAGTTTGTAAGAAAACGAGACATAAAATGAGGATAAGCTTGACCGGAAATATTTCAATAAGTTCCTAGTACATATTATACGTTTAGTTGCTGAAAAGTTCAATAAAAATTGTTCAGGAACTTATTGAAAATACCTTTTTGATCAGTTTTATTCTATTCTAAGTAGGGAACTTATTAGAAATGTGTTTTTTTTTCAAATGTATACCATTATTAAAAATACATTTTCAATAAGTTCTATTTGATTCTAAGTAAGGAAATTATTAAAAATGTATTTTCAAAAAGTTTTCTTAGGATATTATTGAAAATACATTTTCAATAAGTTCCTGAAAAAGCGTCTTATATAGTTTGTAAGAAAACAAGACACAAAATGAGGATAAGCTTGACCGGAAATATTTCAATAAGTTCCTAGTACATATTATACGTTTAGTTGCTGAAAAGTTCAATAAAAATTGTTCAGGAACTTATTGAAAATACCTTTTTGATCAGTTTTATTCTATTCTAAGTAGGGAACTTATTAGAAATGTGTTTTTTTTTTCAAATGTATACCATTATTAAAAATACATTTTCAATAAGTTCTATTTGATTCTAAGTAAGGAACTTATTGAAAATTTATTTTCAATAAGTTTTTTTCAGGATATTATTTAAAATACATTTTCAATAAGTTCCTGAAAAAGCGTATGTCTTATTTATTTTGTAAGAAAACGAGACTCAAAATAAGGATAAGCTTGACCGGAAATATTTCAGTAAGTTCCTAGTATATATTATACTTTCAGTTGCTGAAAAGTTTGACCAAAAATTGTTCAGGAACTTATTGCAAATACGTTTTCAATAAGTTTATTCTATTCTAAGTAGGAAACTTATTGGAAATGCATTTTTTTCGAATGTATTTCATTATTAAAAATACGTTTTCAATAAGTTCTATTTGATTCTAATTAAGGAACTTATTGAAAATATATTTTCAATAAACTATTTTCAGGATATTATTGACAATACATTTTCAATAAGCTTCTGAAAATGCATGTCTTATATAGTTTCTAAGAGAACGAGACTCAAAATGAGGATAAACTTAACTGGAAATATTTCAATAAGTTCCTAGTACATTATACGTTTAGTTGATGAAATCTTTGACTACAATTTGTTAAGGAACTTATTGAAAATACGTTTTCGATAAGTTTAATTCTATTCTAAGTGGGAGACTTATTAAAAATGTGTTTTTTTTTTAATGTATACCATTATTAAAAATACGTTTTTAATAAGTTCTATTTGATTCTAAGTAAGGAACTTATTGAAAATGTACTTTCAATAAGTTTTTTTCAGGATATTATTCAAAATACATTTTCAATAAGCTTCTGAAAAAGCGTGTGTTTTATATAGTTTCTAAGAAAACGAGACTCAAAATGAGGATAATCTTGACCGAAAATATTTCAATAAGTTCCTAGTACATATCATACGTTTAATTGCTAAAAAGTTCGACTAAAAATTTTTCAGGAACTTATTGAAAATACGTTTTCGATCAGTTTTATTTTATTTTAAGTAGAGAACTTATTGAAAATGTGTTTTCTTCGAATGTATTTCATTATTAAAAATACGTTTTCAATAAGTTTTATTTGATTCTAAGTAAGAAACTTATTGAAAATGTATTTTTAATAAGCTATTTTTAGGATATTATTGAAAATACATTTTTAATAAACTTCTGAAAAAGCGTATGTCTTATATAATTTCTAAAAAAACGAGGCTCAAAATGAGGATAAGCTTGACCTGAAATTATTCAGTAAGTTCCTAATACATATTTTATGGTTGGTTGCTGAAAAGTTTGACTACAAGTTGTTCAGGAACTTATTGAAAATACGTTTTCAATAAGTTTTATTCTAACAGTAAGGAACTTATTGAAACTGCATTTTTTTCAAATGTATTTTATTATTTAAAATACGCCTTTAATAAGTTATATTTAATTCTAAGTAAGGAACTTATTGAAAATATCTTTTCAATAGGTTTCTTTCAGAATATTTTGAAAATACATTTTTAATAAGTTCCTAGTACATATTATGCATTTAGTTGCTGAAAAATTTGATTAGAAATTGTTCAGGAACTTATTGAAAATACATTTTTAATAAGTTTTACTTTATTCTAAGCAAGGAACTTACTGAAAATAATTTTCATTAAGTTTTTTTTTCAGGATGTTATTGAAAATACATTTTCAATAAGTTCCTGAAAATACGTATGTCTTATATGGTTTGTAAAAAAACGAGACCCAAAATGACGATTAACTTGACCGGAAATATTTCAGTAAGTTCTTAGTACATATTATACTTTTAGTTGCTGAAGAGTTCGACTAAAAATTGTTTAGAAACTCACTTTTTAAAATATGTTTTCGATCAGTTTTATTCTATTTTAAATGAGAAACTTATTTGAAATGTATTTGTTTAGAAGGTATTTTATTATTAAAAATACGTTTTCAATAAGTTCTATTTGATTCTAAGTAAGGAACTTATTTTTATATCTTTTTAGTGGGTTTCTTTCAGGATATTTTAAAAATACATTATTAATAGGTTCCTAGTACATATTATGTATTTAGTTGCTGAAAAATTCGACTAGAAATTGTTCAGGAACTTATTGAAAATACATTTTTGGTAAGTTCTACTTTATTCTAAGTAAGGAACTGACTGAAAATGTATTTTCAATAAGTTTCTCAACAATTTGTAGTCGAATTTGCAGCAAGTAAACCTAAAATATGTACTAGGAACTTACTGAAATATTTCCGGTCAAACTTATACTTATTTTAAGTCTTGTTTTCTTATAAACTATTAATATAAGACAGCAACTTATTTGAAATGTACTTTCAATGATTTCCTGAAAAATACTTATCGAAAATACTTTTTAGTAAGTTCTGTTCTATTCTAAGTAAGGAACTTATTGAAAAGTATTTTCAATAAATATTTTTCAGGAAAACATTAAAAATACATTTTCAATAAGTTCCTGAAAAAGCGTATATCATATATTTTATAAGAAAACGTGGCTAAAAATGAGAATAAGTTTGACTGAAAATATTTCAATAAGTTCCTAGTACATATCTTTAGTTGCTGAAAAGTTTGACTGAAAATTGTGCAGGAACTTATTGCAAATATATTTTCTGTACTATTCTATGTAAGGAACTTATTAAAAATACATTTTTAATAAGTAAAACTACATTTTTAGAAAGTTCTATTCTATTCTAAGTAAGGAATTTATTGAAAATGTCTTTTCAATAGATTTTTTTCAGGATATTATTGAAAATACTTTTTCAATAAGTTCTTAGTACATATTAAACGTTTAGTTGCTGAAAACTTCGACTAAAAATTGTTCAAAAAATTATTAAAAATACATTTTTAGTAAGTTCTAATCTATTCTAAGTGAGGAACTTACTGAAAATGTATTTTCAATAAGTTTCTGAACAATTTGTAGTAGAATTTGCAGCAACTAAACCTAAAATATGTACTAGGAACTTATTGAACTATTTTCTAGGTAAGGAACTTATTGAAAATACATTTTCAATAAGTTCCTGAAAAAGCGTATATCATATATTTTATAAGAAAACGTGGCTCAAAATAAGAATAAGTTTGACTGAAGATATTTCAATAAGTTCCTAGTACATATCTTTAGTTGCTGAAAAGTTTGACTGAAAATTGTACAGGAACTTATTGCAAATGTATTTTCTGTACTATTCTATGTAAGGAACTTATTAAAAATACATTTTTTATAAGTAAAACTACATTTTTAGAAAGTTTTATTCTATTCTAGGTAAGGAATTTATTAAAAATGTCTTTTCAATAGGTTTTTTTCAGGATATTATTTAAAATACTTTTTCAATAAGTTCTTAGTACATATTATACGTTTAGTTGCTAAAAATTTCGACTAAAAATTGTTCAAAAAATTATTAAAAATACATTTTTAGTAAGTTCTAATCTATTTTAAGTGAGGAACTTACTGAAAATGTATTTTCAATAAGTTCCTGAAAAATGTGTAGTCGAATTTGCAGCAACTAAACCTAAAATATGTACTAGGAACTTATTGAACTATTTTCTAGGTAAGGAACTTATTGAAAATACATTTTCAATAAGTTCCCAAAAAAATTATAAATTTTGCAAATATACAAGTAGTCAATAAAAAGGAAAAATTGTTCCCGCTAATGGTGAACTTGTTCTTTAAATTAGTTTTGCCCAATGCTCTTTACATTTTTCATGATGATGAGTCATTAAATTCAAATAACATCCATAGGTCAAATGAAACTTGGAATTTGAACGCTTTTAATTATGAACCTGATGCGTTGTCCCCCATTCTTGGCATCATATTAAATCTGATATCAAGGCGAAGATAATTTAAAGGATGAGGGGGGGCGTGTTGAAGATTGTACCCCACCGCGCGTAATGGAAAATGAAAGCGTTGATATATTTTTACACAGATAATAATGAAGTCTTTCTTCTCGGTGCTCCTGTGCTTTGCACATGCAAATTTAAGTGTTATTTAGCACGACCCCCGGGAGTTATTTAATAAACATAAGGAAGCGTTTATTAAAACCAAAATATCGCCGTGGGTCGCCGTTTCCCTTCATGAAATATAGCCTGATAAAAATAACTGCAACGGCTTTTATTTATATTATATTACGCAATTCGTCTTCTTCGCTAACGAGTCGTTCTTTTTTTTGGGCACATGTTGAACTGCGTTAAAGGCGTTTGCTTGACAGTCCATTTCAATGGCTTTGGGTTAGAGCAACGTTTGTTGTGTTTTTTTTTTTGGTTTCAGGGGACAAGTTCTGTATTTCAATTTTTGAAGATAATCAAGGACTAATCCGTTCCACCAAACAAATGGCTTTGCTTTGTTTGAGTTATTTTAAGGATTGCTTTAAGCGTTAGTTGTATACACTATGAGAACAGGAAGTAAAATTGACGTCTAATGATGTTCCATCCCCACCAGGAATATTACCAGAGGTTAAAACTTATTTGCATCACGTATTTCTCTCATAGATTCACAAAGTTTAAAACGTCGGAAAAGATCTTTTAAGTACTAGTTATTTTATAACATTTCTATTTACAATATTTTGTAGTGGTTGCCCTATCGAAAGATTTTTGTGGCAAAAAGCGTCTCTATGAGTCAAAAAAAAATCATTTAATTCCTCCTTTTTCATTTAATTTTTCCATGCTTCCACCTTTTCAGCCATAACCCTAACAATGCGTAGAAAAGAATGTCTGATTATTTTACTTTATCTTGTATTGGAATTAAAGTAATGACTGAAGAAGAGGGGGAGTAGAACATGAAACAATTTTCTAATTAAAATGTTTCTAAATGGCTTCTGCCACACATTGTTAAAAAGTTGATATTTATTTGGTACAAAAGGGGCACAAAAAGTTCCTTCAAAGTGATTAGCTATTACGAGGCTGAAAAGCAACATCAATAATACAGCTTGGGTACATAAGCCTTTAATAAAACCAGAACTCTGCCAACCTATCAGGAAAATTTGTTGTGTGTGTGTTAAAGGAAGTTCCACTGCAAGTAATTAAGTATTCAGGATGTTCTGGACGTTGTAATACACATTCCGTAATATGTTCCGATATTCAAAGCCCCTGCATTTATTCAAACTAAATGGTTCGCCTAATTTATGCATTCGCTATCCATTAAAATTCTATTTGTGAAGACTTTTATTTGCGTCTGGTGTACTCAAGCACAATTCGCACTAATCCACATGTTCACGATCTGGGAGATTAATCGAGATTCAATTGGAAATGAAATTTAAATTAAGAAAAGTGCAACCAATCGATTTAATCTTATGGTCATAACAATTTATTTATTACGTAAGTTGATCAAACGTAAACACCTATTGTTGGATTTAATATTAAAAAAAGTCTAGTTAAAATAAAGAATAAAAGAGTTGGGTAGATATCAAAGATCAAAGCAAGAAAACTATAATTTGAAACTGACTCACTAATTACTGAACACACAATCTGGGAATAGGAGCTACTGGAGAATTGCAACTAAATATTGTTGTACGTTAGCGATTCCACAAATAAACCCCCATTTAACTGCCAAGCTGCTCACTTGTTTACTTGTATAGCAATTTACAAGTAACTTGAGTGCGATTGATTATCATTTTTATTTGAAACGTGCAAGATTCGTCTTCTAAACGTTCGAAACCTCGACCAATCGTTTCACCATTCGAGAATTCAAGATATCGAACGTTTCGGATTTTTCTAGAACCCCGAAGCGAGAACTAAATAAGGCAGTCGCCTTTCCCTCGAGTCAGGCAACCAGTCAGTGTAGTTAATTAGTGAGTTAGTAGTTAGAAGTCAATAAGCGAGTTAATTATTCATTTGTAGTATTCCGAGTTTAGTTTGGAAATAAAGTGTGTACAATTTAACAAGTGTTGATAATCATTCGAACCGATAGCCCGCAACAATATATTAAAAGCTAAAAACTTAAATTACTGGTTAATTAATTGCGACGAAAACAAAATCTAGCATAAACGAACAAATTTGTTTTAGGTACCCCGCCCAAATTACGAATGCTTCATACGGTCGAGGAATAAAAAAAGCGACTTTCGCACTAATAGAACATTAGCACGACACAATTAAACGAAATTGAAAGCTTCCCGATCCTCAAGGCGTAATTAGGCGCCTAACGAATGTAATTGTTGCCGGAGGGGTAGAACAGTTTAAATCGTAAAAACAGATAAAGATTAGCGCGGTAAAGCGTCCTGGGGTGAAAGAGAAGAGCGGAGGATTCGTTCGGCTTCCAAACCTCTGGGCAGGAACTGCAGCCGGGGTCCCTCGCCCGGTGTAAATCCACGTTTTGCTCGGCGAGGACTTTATTCTCGAAGTTTTTATCGGATTTCCTGCGAAAAGCTGGAAGCGGCCAACGGTGATTAAAATGTGTTAGGCGGTGTATTGTGCGCCGGAGTTCGTCAACAAAGTTTCACTAACCATCGCTCCGTACCTTCAATTCCTGGGTGGATTTTTTATGAATTTTCAAATGTTGAAATTCAAATATCGCGCCTGGGGATTGAGATAATATGGATAAAGCAGGAATCAGCACTTTGAAACTAAAAGTGTTTTTGTGAATAGACTTTGAGAATTACTTCTTGTATTCGTGCATTCATTTTCGTCATGAATTATTTGTTGAAAGAGGCATAACTCTGATCAATTCATCATGTTAAAGTCCAGGATCAGACGCTAATTTGATGTTAAAAACTGTTTGAAGTTTTTCATGAAGCATTTTTGTTTAAGTGGCTGTATGTCGTTTTCGAATTCGAATCCATTACTCTTATTAGTAATTAATATTATAATAGCTGTGTACCTGACGAGATTACATTTCAGGAACTGTTAAATTTTTCTTAAATATTAACGAGTTAATTTTTGGATAACTTGCTCTGCGCGTACCTTTCTTTTCACCTCGTGTGTTTCGCAGGCAGACAATTCTATTTTAATACATCGAAATACTTGAATCTGCCACATTGTGGTTCAAACGACCTCATGTATTATCAACGTTGTTCATTCCGCAGCTGAATAAATACCCTCAGTTTTCCAATTTTACCACCGCATGGCCACACAGATAAGAAATGCGATAAGCAAACTAAACATTGCCGCGCCGTGGCGAGAATATGTCATACAGTCAAAGTGATGAGCTAACGCCAGTATATGGTTAACGTGTACAGGCAACAGTCGTACAGTGGGGTGTATTATTTAGTCCCTGTCTTTTTTAGGGTTTTAGTATCCATTTTCAGGCCCTTGGAAGTTAAATTTTGAAAAAACCTTTCTTATCTTATTCACCTACGTTATACGTAACCTTTATGTGCAAGATTTCATTCTTATAGACACTTAGTTTTCCAATTTTACTACCGCATGGCCACACAGATAAGAAATGCGATAAGCAAACTAAACATTGCCGCGCCGTGGCGAGAATATGTCATACAGTCAAAGTGATGAGCTAACGCCAGTATATGGTTAACGTGTACAGGCAACAGTCGTACAGTGGGGTGTATTATTTAGTCCCTGTCTTTTTTAGGGTTTTAGTATCCATTTTCAGGCCCTTGGAAGTTAAATTTTGAAAAAACCTTTCTTATCTTATTCACCTACGTTATACGTAACCTTTATGTGCAAGATTTCATTCTTATAGACTACTTAGTTTTCCAATTTTACTACCGCATGGCCACACAGATAAGAAATGCGATAAGCAAACTAAACATTGCCGCGCCGTGGCGAGAATATGTCATACAGTCAAAGTGATGAGCTAACGCCAATATATGGTTAACGTGTATAGGCAACAGTCGTACAGTGGGGTGTATTATTTAGTCCCTGTCTTTTTTAGGGTTTCGGTGCCCATTTTTAGGTCCTTGGAAGTTAAATTTTGAAAAGACCGTTTTTATTCCTCATCTACGTTATACGTAACCTATATCTGCAAAATTTCATTCTTATAGACTCTTAGTTTTCTAATTGTACCACCGCGGTGCCACACAGATAAGAAATGCAATAAGCAAACTAAACATCGCCGCGCCGTGGCGAGAATATGTCATACAATCAAAGTGATGAGCTAACGCCAGTATATGGTTAACGTGTACAGGCAACAGTCGTACAGTGGGGTGTATTATTTAGCCCCTGTCTTTTTTAGGGTTTCAGTGTCCATTTTCAAGTCCTTGGAAGTTAAATTTTAAAAAAAATCTTTCTTATTCCTCATCTACGTTATACGTAACCTTTATGTGCAAAATTTTATTCTTATAGACTCCTTAGTTTTCCAATTTTACCACCGCATGGCCACACAAATAAGAAATGCGATAAGCAAACTAAACATCGCCGCGCCGTGGCGAGAATATGTCATAAAGTCAAACTGTTGAGCTAACGCCAGTATATGGTTAACGTGTACAGGCAACAGTCATACAGTGGGGCGTATTATTTAGTCCCTGTCTTTTTTAGGGTTTCAGTGCCCATTTTTAGGCCCTTGGAAGTTAAATTTTGAAGAGACCGTTCTTATTCCTCATCTACGTTATACGTAACCTTTATCTGCAAAATTTCATTCTTATAGACTCTTAGTTTTCCAATTGTACCACCGCGGTGCCACACAGATAAGAAATGCGATAAGCAAACTAAACATCGCCGCGCCGTGGCGAGAATATGTCATACAGTCAAAGTAATGAGCTAACGCCAGTATATGGTTAACGCGTACAGGCAACAGGCGTACAGTGCATTGCTATTGCTATGACTAGGGCCAAACGGCATACAAGGAAGGCAGTGTGGCCAGCGCTACGCTTCAACTGCGTACTATTACCCCTCGAGTTACACGTGAAAGCTGAGTCAACCTTGAGAACCAGAACGGTTTTTAAAAACAGGGGCCAGCGGGGGTCGAACCCAGCTCTCTTAGATAGTAGTTCAGCGCCTGCAACACTATACCTATCCAGTTAACTAAACCCTGCACCATAGTTGCTTTATATCAACAGCGTACTTAGAATGGTCAACTCGTGGTACTCCATTATGATAAAATGAAAATAAACTCCCAAAGGTTTAAGTTTTAATCTCTCAAGTCTTCGATGGTTTAGTGCAGCAGCTGAACTTCGAACTATTCGCGATCGTGAATGCCCCCCGGTATTTTTATTATTTAAAAGTTGATAAGAACGCTGTTAACCTCGATCAAAACAAGTTGAGCGACTAACTTTCTATAAGTTGGTGAGCAATCCTTAACGAGAAAAGCGAGTGCTAAATGCTCCCGGCGGGTTATAATAGGACGGAACTGCCCGTCTCGTTCAATAAAAACAATTTACGAATATCGCTGTGATCTGCGAGATGAGGAACTGAAAATAAAAGATATTAGGTGACTTTTATGACACTTTAGAATTTTAATGGGCGGTAGTCTTCGCTATTTGGGCCCCCAAATTCCGCACGGAATATACCAGTGGTATGAAAGAACGCTCTCGAGGGTTTAGTTATAAAAATTCTACATTAAGGCGATTGGGGGGCAATAAAGTTATCACTTAGTCTTTGTTGATCAAAAATGAAATGATAGAAACTCAAATGGATCATCAACTGCACGGTCAGTTATTTATTTTAAGTGAGGATTAAATTTACGAAGACAGCACTTAAAGGTATAATTAGGATGAGTATGATTAACACTATACTTAAGACGACAATACTTAATACTATACTTAAGACGACAATGTTTTATACTATATTTCAAATGAGTTAGCTACTGTACAGTCATTTATTTCAAGGGAGGATTATATTTACGACGACTGCACTTAAAGGTGTAATTAGGATGAGTATGATTAACACTATACTTAAGACGACAAT
Source organism: Dastarcus helophoroides (assembly GCA_028583605.1). NCBI lineage: Eukaryota > Metazoa > Arthropoda > Insecta > Coleoptera > Bothrideridae > Dastarcus > Dastarcus helophoroides. The sequence goes on from CM053328.1 coordinate 42,665,418, forward strand.
ACTTAATACTATACCTAAGACGACAATACTTAATACTATACTTAAGACGACAATGCTTTATACTATATTTCAAATGAGTTAGCTACTGTACAGTCATTTATTTCAAGGAAGAATTATATTTACGAAGACTGGACTTAAAGGTGTAATTAGGATGAGTATGAATCACACTATACTTAAGACGACAATGCTTTATACTATGTATCGTATAAGTTAGCTACTACACAGTCATTTATTTCAAGAGAGGATTATATTTACGACGACTGCACTTAAAAGTATAATTACGATGAGTATGCTTAACACTATACTCAAGACGACAATGCTTTATACTATATTTCAGATGAGTTAGCTACTATAATACTATAAGACAACTGCACGTAAAGGTAAAATTAGAAATACTATGCTTAAAACTATACTTAAGACGACATTGCTTAATGCTATATTTCAAATGATTTAGCTACTGTATTACTATAATAATTAGGTAAACTAAAATTGACACTATACTTGAGACTACCGTGCTTTAGATATTCTAAAAACAACTATGCTTAAAACTAAAGGAATTTAAACGACTATGCTTAAGACTGCATTTTTAAGGAGTTTACTTAGGACTGCATTTTGATAACTATGCTGAAGACTGTACTTAAGGCAAATATACCTGTGATTATACTTAAGATGACTATATTTGGAACTATACGTGAAGCTCCTACACTCAAAACTACACTTGAGAAAATTATAGTCGAGACTAGAATTAAAACGACAACATTCAAGATTATTTGATAACTATACCTAATACGAGAAAGCTTAAAACTACACTGAAGATGAATACACTTAAGTCAATAGTTATCACAAAGACTATATAGGTATATTTTTAAGTTAGATTTAGAGATTTCATGAAGAAAACTATACTTATCTTGAAAGTTTCTTATTTCGATTCGTTCACTGACATTTTTCAGTGCACGACGTTTCGCTAAAATCTTCATCCGGCATCTTCAAGTGCACACTCAGAGTGTACATTTTTAAGAATATACTCAAGGCGACCAGGCTTTAACTTTGGGCTATTTTTAAACCGACAATTTTTTAAACTATACTTAGAAAGACTATGCTTAAGGCTATACTTTAAAGGAGTATACTTAGGACTATACTTAAGACAATTGTGCTTAAAACTGTACTTGAGACAAATATATTGAACACAACTATGCTCAGAACTCTAAATCACGACTATACTTAAGACTATACTTTAGATTATTATTATGACACTACGGTATTTAAGACGATTATACTTATGGCAACATAAAAAACTATACTTTTGACGAATATTTTCAAAACGAGTATAGTTAAAACTTTGTTTAATATTAATTACTTAGGACTGCAATAATTTAGAAGAAGTATAGTCCTAAGTATGTGTAATACTAGTAGTATATAGTAGTAGTAGTATATACTAAGTATGTGTAATACTTAGGACTATACTTAATACAACTATGCTTTGAGCTATACCAAAAATGACCATTTTAAAAACTTTATTTTCGACGATTAGGCTTAAAACTATACTTCAAAGAGGTATATGTAAAAATATACCTAAAACCACTGTATTTAAAACGGTTATATATTTAAATACTTCTAGAACTATACTTCAGGCTACATTTAAAATAAATATACTTGAGATTATAATAATTAAGAAAACTTTACAAACATAAGATCATAATAATGTGACCATGCCTTAGTCAAAATTGAAAACGACTATCCTTAAAACTATACTTATGGTGACCATGCTTTAACTTTGAGCTATTTTAAAAACGACTATTATTTAAACCATACTTAAGGAAACTAACTATGCTTAACGCTATACTTCAAAGGGGTATACTTAGGACTATACTTAAGACAATTGTGCCCAAAACTATACTTAAGACGAACATTTTTAAAACGAGTATAGTTAAGACTTTGTTTAAGATAAATTATTTAGGACTACAATAATTTAGAAGAAGTATAGTCCAAAGTATGTGTAATACTTGGAACTATATTTAATACAACTGTGCTTTGAGTTATACCAAAAACAACTAGTTCTAAAACTATACTTCAAAGAGGTATATGTAAAAATATACCCAAAACCACTGTATTTAAAATGGTTATATATTTAAATACTTTCAGAACTATACTTCAGACTACACTTAAGATGAATATACTTGAGATTATAATAATTAAGAAGACTTTAAAACAAAAGACCTTAATAATCTGACCATGCCTTAGTCAAAACTGAAAACGACTATCCTTAAAACTATACTTAAGGCGACCATGCTTTAATTTTAAGCTATTTAAAAAACGACTATTTTTTAAACTATACTTAAGGAGACTAACTATGCTTAACGCTATACTTCAAAGGAGTATACTTAGGATTATAATTAAGACAATTGTGCTTAAAACTGTACTTAAGACAAATATATTGAACACAACTATGCTTAGAACTCTAAATCACGACGATACTTAAGACTATACTTCAGATTAATATTATGACACTACGGTATTTAAGACGATTATACTTATGGCAACATAAAAAACTATACTTTTGACGAATATTTTTAAAACGAGTATAGTTAAGACTTTGTTTAATATTAATTACTTAGGACTGCAATAATTTAGAAGAAGTATAGTCCTAAGTATGTATAATACTAGTAGTATATAGTAGTAGTATATACTAAGTATGTGTAATACTTAGGACTATACTTAATACAACTATGCTTTGAGTTATACCAAAAACGACTATTTTAAAAACTATATTTTCGACGATTAGGCTCAAAACTATACTTCAAAGAGGTATATGTAAAAATATACCTAAAACCACTGTATTTAAAATGGTAATATATTTAAACACTTTCAGAACTATACTTGAGACTACACTTAAAATGAATATACTTGAGATTATAATAATTTAGAAGACTTTACAAAAAAAAGACCATAATAATCTGACCATGCCTTAGTCAAAACTGAAAACGACTAGCCTAAAAACTATACTTAAGGCGACCATGCTTTAACTTTAAGCTATTTTTAAAACGACTATTCTTTAAACTATACTTAAGAAGACTAATTATGCTTAACTCTATAATTCAAAGGAGTATGCTTAGGACTATACTTAAGATAATTGTTACTAAAACTGTACTTAAGACAAGTATATTAAAGACAACTATACTTGGAACTCTAATTTACGACTATACTTAAGACTATACTTGACAATATTGTATTTAAAACGAATATACTTAGGACTATACTTAAGACAATTGTGCCCAAAACTGTACTTAAGACAAGTATATTGAAGACAACTATACTTAAAACTCTAATTTACGACTTTACTTAAGACTATACTTGACAATATTGTATTTAAAACGAATATACTTATGGCAACATTAAGAACTATACTCAAGACGAATATTTTTAAAACAAGTATAGTTAAGACTTTGTTTAAGATAAATTACTTAACACTATAATAATTCAGAATAAATATAGTTCAAAGTATGTGTAATACTTAGGGCTATACTTGATACAACAAGGTTTTGAGTTATACCAAAAACGACTATTTTGAAAGCTATATTTCGGACCACTAGGCTTAAAACTATACTTTAAGGAGGTATATGTAAGAATGACCTTAAAACCTCTGTATTTAAAAAGGTTATATGTTTGAATACTTTCAAAACTATACGTAAGACTACACTTAAAATGAATATACTTGAGATTTTAATAATTAAGAAGAATTTACATACATAAGACTTGAATAATGTGGCCATTCCTTAGTCAAAACTGAAAACGACTATCCCTTAAAACTATACTTAAGGCGACCATGCTTTAACTTTGAACTATTTTAAAAACGACTGATTTTTAACTATACTTAAGGAGACTATGCTTAACGCTATATTTCAAATGAGTATACTTAGGACTATACTTAGGACAATTGTGCTTAAAACTGTACTTAAGACAAGTATATTGAAGGCAACTATACTTGGAAATCTAATTTGCGACTATTCTTAAGACTATACCTGATACTACTTCATTTAAAGCAATTATACTTATAGCAACATTGAGAACTATACTCTTGACGAATATTTTTAAAACAAGTATAGTTAAGACTTTGTTTAAGATAAATTACTTAGAACTTTAATAACTTAGAAGAAGTATAGTCCTAAGTAGGTGTTATACTCCAAACTATGTTTGATACAACTATGCTTTGAGTTATACTAAAAACGACTATTTTAAAAGCTATATTTTTGACGATTAGGATCACAACTTTACTTTAAATAGGTATATATAAGAATATCCCTAAAACCACTGTATTTAAAATGGTTATAAAGGTAAATACCTTTAGAACTATACTAAGGACTACACTTAAAATACTTAAGATTAAAATAATTAAGAAGACTTTACATACATAACGTCAAAATGATGTGACAATTCCTTAGTCAAAACTAAACACGACTATACTTGAAACTATACTTAAGGCGACCATACTTTGGACTATTTTGAAAACGACTCATTTTTAAACTATACTTAAGGAGACTATACTTAACACTATACTTCAAAAGGGTATACTTACGACTATACTTAAAACAATTGTGATTAAAGCTATACTTAAGACAAATATATTGAACACAACTATGCTTAGAACTGTATTTGACGACTATACTTAAGAAACTATACTTTAGATTATTACTATGACACTACGGTATTTAAGACGATTATACTTATGGCAACATTTAGAACTATACTTAAGACGAATATTTTTAAAACAAGTATAGTTAAGACTTTGTTTAAGATAAATTACTTAGGACTACAATAATTAAGAAGAAGTATAGTCCTAAGTATGTGTAATACTTAGGACAATACTTAATACAACTATGCTTTGAGTTATACCAAAAACGACTATTTAAAATACTATATTTTTGACGACTAGGCTTTAAACTATACTTTAAAGAGGTATATGTAAAAATATAGCTAAAACCACTGTATTTAAAATGGTTATATATTTAAATACTTTCAGAATTATACTTCATACTACACTTAACATAAATATACTTGAGAATATAATAATTTAGAAGATTTTACAAACAAAAGATCATAATAACCTGCCCATGCCTTAGTCAAAACTGAAAACGACTATCCTTAAAACTATACTTAAGGCAACCATGCTTTAACTTTGGGCTATTTTAAAACGGACAATTTTTTAAACTATACTTAGGGAGACTGTGCTTAAAGCTTTACTTCAAAGGAGTATACTTAGGACTATACTTAAGACAATTGTGCTTAAAACTGTACTTGAGACAAATCTCTCAAACACAACTATGCTTAGAACTCTAATTCACGACTATACTTAAGACTATACTTCAGATAATTACTATGACATTACGGTATTTAAGACGATTATACTTATGGCAACATTAAGAACTATACCTAAGACGGAAATTTTTAAAACGAGTATAGTTAAGACTTTGTTTAAGATAAATTGCTTAGGTCTATAATAATTCAGAAGAAGTATTGTCCTAAGTATGTATAATACTTAAGACCATACATGATACAACTATGCTTTGAGTTATACCAAAAACGACTATTTTTAAAGCTATACTTTCGACGACTAGGCTTAAAACTATACTTCAAATAGGTATATGTAGGAATATACCTAAAACCACTGTATTTAAAATAGTTATATATTTGAATATTTTCAGAACTATACTTAAGACTACACTTAAAATGAATATACCGAAGATTATAATAACTAAAAAGACTTTGCATACATAAGCCCATAATAATGTGACCATGCCTTAGTCAAAACTGAAAACGACTATCCTTAAAACTATACTTAAGGCGACCATGCTTTATCTTTGGGCTATTTTAAAAACGACTATTCTTTTAACCATACTTAAGGAGACTATGCTTAGCGCTATACTTCAAAAGTATACTTAGGACTATATTTAAGACAATTGTGCCTAAAACTGTATTTAAGACAAGTATATTGAAGACAACTATGCTTGGAACTCTAATTTATGACTATACCTAAGACTATACTTGACACTATTGTATTTAAGATGATTATACTTATGGCAACACTAAGAACTATGGTCAAGACGAAAATTTTTAAAATAAGTATAGTTAAGACTTTGTTTAAGATAATTTACTTAGGACTTTAATAATTTAAAAGAAGTATAGTCCTAAGTATGTGTAATACTTAGGACTATACTTAATACAACTATGCTTTGAGTTATACCAAAAACGACTTTATTTAAAGCTCTATCTTTAAGGCGACTCTACCTAACGCACCTATGTTTAAGCTTTTACTTCGAAAGAGTACACTTAGGACTATACTTAAGACAATTATGACTTAAACTGTAGTTGAGACAAATATATTAAAAACAACTATACTTAGAACTATAATTAAAACGACTGTTCTGAAAACTACACTTAAGGTAATTACTCTACTTAAAATTACTCTATCTAAGACGATTATACTTATGGCAACATTAAGAGCTATACTTAAGACAAATATTCTCAAAACAAGTATAGCTAAGACTATATTTAAGAGGACTGTAAGGAGGACAGTAATAATTAAGAAGTCTATACTTGAGACCATTCTTGATGAAACTATGCTTTGAGTTATACCAAAAACGACTATTTTTAAAACTATATTTTCGACGACTAGGCTTAACACTATACTTCAAAGAGGTATATGTAAGAATATACTTGAAACCATCGTATTTAAAATGGTTAAATATTTGAATATTTTCAGAACTATACTGAAGACTACACTTAAAATGAATAACTTAAGATTATAATAATTAAGAAGACTTTACGTACATAAGACTATACATAATCTGACCATGCCTTAGTCAATACTGAAAACGACTATTTTTAAAACTATATTTAGGGCGAATGTACCTAACGCACCTTGACTTAACCTTTTACTTTGAAAGAGTACACTTAGGACTATGCTTAAGACAATTATGACTTAAACTGTGCTTGAGACAAATATATTAAAAACAACTATACTTAGAACTATAATTAAAACGACTGTTCTCAAGAGTATACTTAAGATAATTACTCGACTTGAAATTACTGTATCTAAGACGATTATACTTATGACAACATTAAGAACTATACTTAAGACAACTATTTTCAAAACGAGTATAGCAAAGGCTATATTTAAGATGAATATACTTAGGACTCTAATAATTAAGAAGACTATACTTGAGACTATTCTTGATGAAACTATGCTTTGAATTGGACCAAAAACGACTATTTTTAAAACTATATTTCCGTCGACTTGGCTTAATACTATATTTTATAGAGGTATATGTAAAAATAAACCTAAAACCATCGTATTTAAAATGGTTATATATTTGAATATTTTTAGAACTATACTTAAGACTACACTTAAAATGAATATACTTAAGATTATAATAATTAAGAAGACTTTACGTACATAAGACTAGACATAATCTGACCATGCCTTAGTCAATACTAAAAACGACTATTCTTAAAACTATACTTAAAGCGAATATACCTAACGCACCTATATTTAAGCTTGTACTTCGAAAGAGTACATTTAAGACTATACTTAAGACAATTATGGCTAAAACTGTACTTGAGACAAATATATTGAAGGCAACTATATTTATAACTCTAATTAAAACGACTGTACTTAAGACTATACTTGAGATAATTACACCAACTCAAATTACAGTGTTTAAGACAATTATACTTATGACAACATTAAGAGCTATACTTAAGACAAATATTCTCAAAACGAGTATAGTTCGGACTATATTTATTTGCAATAATTAAAAAGACTATACTTGATGAAACTATACTTTGGATTATATCAGAAGCGACTATTTTTAAAACCATATTTGCGACTAGTCTTAAGACTCTACTTTAAAGAGTTATATTTAAGACTATACTTAAAACCACTACTTAAAACCACTCTTTTTAAAATGATTAAATATTTGAAAACATTTGGAACTCTACTTAAGACTACACTTAGAACAAATATTCTTGGAACTACTATAATTAGGAAGACTTTACGTGCACAAGACTAGACATAATGTAATCATGCTTGAGTCATTACTGAAAATAACTATTTTTAAAACTATACTTAAGGTGACTATATTTAGGCCAACTATGCTTAAATCGGTACTTCGAGAGAGTACACTTAGGACTATTTTCAAGACAAGTAAAGACTGTACTTTGAATTATATTTAAAGAATAACATGTGTAAACCTGGGACTGTAGTATTTAAAAAAACTATACTTAATGCTCTTATTAACATGACAATTTGTAATGCTGTTTCTAAAATAATTATGCTTAAAACTATTCTTAAAATAACTGTACCTAAGGCAGTATTTCAAAGAAGTATTTTTTAAAATACATCTAAGAAATCTAATCTTAAAACTATACTTAAGACGAGTATAATTATAAATATACTTACGAGTATTCTAGTATTCCATTTAAAACAATTTTTTAGAACCAATATACTTATGACGACTAAACACTATAATTTAATATACTTAGAATTGATTAACTTAAGATGACGATCCTTAAAACTATACTTTAATTATTAATTATTGTTTATTATTAATTAATTATTAATTTTTAAGTATAATTGGGATCATAATATTCACAAAAACTGAGCTTAAGACTCTACATCGGCTACAATTAGGAAAATACTTGGAACAATTGTGCTTAAATCTATTATTGAGATTACTATACTGAAAACTATACTTAAAACTATTCCTAGGGCGATTATGCTTGATAATTTACTAAAGACTATACTTGAAATTTTCAAAGTCCCAAAAATGTTGTCCTTAAATGTTACATCATAATTGCTACTTTTGGTTTATCAAATTGCTGATGCAATCTGTAAAATTTAAATTTCCATTTAGGCAATTCTGTCATTTTTTGGTGATTTTGACCAAAGTCAAACATTTTAAGGTTAAAACTTTAAAATGTTTTGTCTTAAATTAGGAATTTCCACTCGAAATATCGACCTTCGCAAATGTAAACAAACGGTCCTCTAGGGGTGAAACACATTGAAATCGGGATAATGTTCATAATATTATCTTAGGACATTTTCGGCTTTTCCATTAGGGAAAGCTTTATCACCATTAGGTCGAACCAAAGGGACAAAAAAAGCGATCGAATGTGCATGCAGCCGAGGGTAAGATAAATAGAAACAAAGTAACTTTCCGATTAGGTAAATATATAAGATATGGTGGTTTGTGTGCCGAAAGAGGTCAAAGTAAAAACTGTTTCGCCATTCCCACTGGACGTAATATTCCCTTTATTTAATAAAGCGAACTGACAAAAGGAACATCGGGACGAGCGGTTATTTTTTAGTCTCTGGCGAGGAAAAACTTTCACAAAAACACATCCAGCTTCCCCATTCGTTAACTGTACAAGACAACGCCATGTTTCAGTTGTTTCGGTCCTTCCATTAGGTCAGGCGCTGTTTTACACGCAAGAGATTTCTAGACGAATATTTCATCCGAGTTGTTAAATATAAATATTTTGGCTCTCACGCCAGCAAGAAAGCAGTTTTGTGCAAGATATTTCTAATGCATTAGTTATTTATATGCTAATGTAACTTTAACGTAAAAAGGAAAATAATTTCAGAACGTTGAACATACTGAATTTAGAAAGCAAAGATCATTGAGAGTTGAACTGTTTTATTGATATGCAAGTAGAATACAACCTAGACTGCAAATTTATGCAGCCCTTCAGGCGTTTATAGTGGCGAATCATAGGTAGCTGAACTACCAAGAATTGAAACACTGCCACCTAGCGAAGCGGTTGCTCTCTAGGAAAGTTTCCAGAAGACAAGGCTTCTACTGCACAGACCAATGGGTTTGAACATTTATTAGATTCGAAGTCTGGAAATGTAAAATGGTCAAAGCTATTGGTCTGGGCAGTAGAAGCCTTGTCTTAGAATTAGAATCCGTGTGTTATTGATGTACATTTGTCCGAACCATGAGCAAACAGCCATCAATTATTCATTTCATTTTAATTATTATTTTTTTGTAGCAACAATTTCTTTGGGCGCGTTGAGTAGGGTGGTAAATTACCACCAATTTGAGTTACCAACATGCTCAATGTTAACAGTGTGTTTAACATTAAAACATGTTGTTAACGCAATTTAGCGTGATGGTGATGCGAAATCATAAATTTTCGTAAAACATACAAAAGTGCTTGCTTTGGACGTTACCCTGTTGCTAATTGCTTATTTTATCGACTAATCCTGTTGCAAATATTCATAAAGTTATTGCAACCTGTTAGGGAGTAATAGAAAAATTTAATTAGTGATAATTCTCGTTAATTAATTACTAAAATGATTTTTATGTTCGACAATATGGGCCGTATATCACAATCATTAATTCCAATATCATATTGTACAATTACTGCTCGGTTCATTCCTAGTTTTCCGACAACCATTAATTAATTCATTGTGTTTAGTAAAATACTCACCCGTTCAACCGGGGGATTATTATTACGTCAAAATTTACGGTCGATACTTTGCAATTTATATCCATTAGCGGGGGCCCCCGATTGTAACAAATTTTAGTGGATTCGTCGACGTACAAAATTACGTCCTAAAATTATAAATCGATTTGGGGCAATCATAACGGTCGACTGTGTACATGCGAAGGGGTGGCACGACGTCTATTATTCGCCAGACGCCAAAGAAAAGCTTTATGATGTTTTCTTAAGGTGAATGCATGGCTAAATCGAGAATAAATCGTGCGACTTGCCATCAGATAAACTTTATTGCACGATTAGATTTACCAGGGTTATTATCCAAACGAAATTCTAAGAGCAATTTCTAGTGATATACACATCTCTTATTGCAGCAATAGGAATAAGCCAGTAATCAACAAGTGACTGTGTAAGATAACTGGTATCTTACGTATAGAGTTTAATAATAACTTTGTATGAATTATGTTACTAAAATAAAACAAACTGATAGCTTGCGTAAGCTCAAAATGTTCATTTATTTTGTTATAGGGATGACTCAAAGAACAATTTGTATTAAGTATAGTCTTAAGTATAGATTTAGACACATTAGAAATAAGTATAGTCCTCTATAAAATGCAGCCCTGAGTCTAAATAACTTAAATGTTTTCTTAAGTATAGTATTAAGTATAGTTGCCCTAAGTGTGGTATTAAGTATATTCGTCCTAAGTATAGTCTTAAGCATAGTCGTGTTAAGTATATAATTTTAAATAAACTCGTCTTGAGTATAGTTTTAAGCATAATTGTCTTACTTAAGTATTGCTTTATGCCTAGCTGTCTTAAGCATAGCTGTCCTAAGTATAACATCAGGGATACTTAGCTTAAGCTTGTCTTAAGTATGTTGTCTCTATAATACTAAGTCTTACTAAGTCTTAAAAGTAGTCTCAAACATAATTGTGTCAAGTTTAGTGTTAAATTTTCGTCTGAAATATAGTCTAAAGCATATTGGTTTAAGTATAACTTTAGTCTACACTCATATTATTAAGTAAAGAGTAAACTATAGTTCCGAGTATAATTTGAATTATACGTCTCTTAAGTATAGTTGTTTTGAGTATAGTTTTAAATAGGCTCATCTTAACAAGAATAAAATATTTTCGTATAAACGTTAGACAAAAATGCTTTATTCTTGTATGATGACTATACTTTAAGTTTAGTGAAACTATACTTTAGAGTCTAAAGTATAGTTTTACTAAACTTAAAGTATAGTCATCATAAGTACAGTTTTAAGTATGGTCCTTTTAATTATAGCTTTTTAAGTACGGTTGTCTTAAAAAATTGAAACATAAATCTTCTCTCCTTGGTTTCAGGAGAAAAGATTTGTATTTCAATTTTTGAAGATAACCAAGGACCAGTCCGTTTCACCAAACAAATGTAGTTGCCTTAAATGTAACCTAAGTATGTACTCGTTTTAAGTGTAGTCTTAGGCATAGTTGTCTTAAAACTAGCCCCAAACAAACTTAATTTAAATATTGCCATAAACAATGTATAGTCGTTTTAAGTATAGTTCTAAATAAACTCGTCTTAACAAATAAGGGTTAAGCTTCAGATCACAATTATCTAAAGTATAACTTTAGTTAAGATAAAATATAGTCGTCATAAGTATGGTTTTAAGTATAGTCGTCTTAAGTATAGCTTTAAGCACAGCTGCCCTAAATATATTACAAGTATATACTTGTTTTAAGTATATACTTGTTTTAAGTGTAGTCTTAGGTATAATTGCCTAAAGTCTAACCTTAACTTATTTTAAATATAGCCATAAATAGAATATTCTTAAGTATCGTCATTTTAAGTATAGTTCTAAATAAACTCATCTTTGCAAATAAAGATTAAGCTTTAAAGCATAATTATCTAAAGTATACCATTAGTTAACATAAAACATAGTCGCCATGAGTATAGTTTTAAGTATAGACGTCCTGAGTATAGCTTTAAGAACAGCTGCCCTAAATATATTTTAAGTATATACTTGTTTTTAGTGTAATCTTAAATATAATTGCCTCCAGTCTAACCTTAACTCATTTTAAATATAGCCATAAATAGAGTATTCTTAAATATAGGCATTTTAAATATAGCTCTAAATAAACTCGTCTTTACAAATAAAGATTAGGCTTTGGAGCATAATTATTTAAAGTATACCTTTAGTTAAGATAAAACATAGTCATCATGAGTATAGTTTTAAGTATAGTCGTCTTAAGTATAACTTGAAGAACAGCGGTCCTAAATATATTTTAAGTATATACTTGTTTTTAGTGTAGTCTTAAATATAATTGCCTCAAGTCTAACCTAAACCCATTTTAAATATAGCCATAAATGGAATATTCCTAAGTATAGTCATTTTGAGTATAGTTCTAAATAAACTTGTCTTTACAAATAAAGATTAACTTTAGAGCATGATTATTTAGGTATAACTTTAGTTAAGATTAAATATAGTTATCGTAAGTATGGTTTTAAGTATAGTCGTCTTAAGTATAGCTTTAAGCACAGCTGTCCCAAATATATTCTAAGTATATACTTGTTTTAGGTGTAGTTTTAGGTATAATTGCCTAAAGTCCAATTTTAACTTGTTTTAAATATAACTATAAACAGAATATTCTTAAGTATAGTCATTTTAAGTATAGTTCCAAATAAACTCGTCTTAACAAATAAAGATTAGGCTTCAAAGCATAATTATCTAAAGTATAACTTTAGTTAAGATAAAATATAGTCATCATAAGTATTGTTTTAAGTATAGTCGTCTTAAGTATAGCTTTAGGTAGAGCTGCGCTAAATATATTTTAAGTATATACTTGTTTTAAGTGTAGTCTTAGGTATAATTGCCCAAAATCTAACCTTAACTTATTTTAAATATAGCTATAAATAGAATATTCTTGAGTATAGTCATTTTATGTATAGTTCTAAATAAACTCGTCTTTACAAATAAAGATTAAGCTTTAGAGCATAATTATCTAAAGTACAACTTTAGTTAGAATAAAACATAGTCGTCATGAGTATAGTTTTAAGTATAGTCGTTTTAGGTATAGCTTTAAGAACGGCTGTCCTTAATATATTTAAAGTATATACTTGTTTCTAGGGTAGTCTTAAATATAATTGCCCTAAGTCTAACCTTAACTCATTTTAAATATAGCTATAAATAGAATATTCTTAAGTATAGTCATTTTAAGTATAGTTCTAAATAAACTTGTCTTTACAAATAAAGATTAGGCTTTAGGGACTAATTATCTAAAGTATAACTTTAGTTAAGATAAAACATAGTCGTCATGAGTATAGTTTTAAGTATGGTCGTCTTAAGTATAGCTTTAAGAAAAGCTAAGCCAAATATATTCTAAGTATATACTTGTTTTAAGTGTAGTCTTAGGTATAATTGCCTCAAGTCTAACCTTAACTCATTTTAAATATAGCTATAAATAGAATATTCTTGAGTATAGTCATTTTAAGTATAGTTCTAAATAAACTTGTCTTTTTAAATGAAGATTAAGCTTTAGAGCATAATTATCTAAAGTATAACTTTAGTTAGAATAAAACATAGTCGTCATGAGTATAGTTTTAAGTATAGTCGTCTTAAGTATAGGTTTAAAAACGGCTGTCCTTAATATATTCTAAGTATATACTTGTTTCTAGGGGAGTCTTAAATATATTTGCCCTAAGTCTAACCTTAACTCATTTTAAATATAGCCATAAATAGAATATTCTTAAGTATAGTCATTTTAAGTATAGTTCTAAATAAACTCGTCTTTACAAATAAAGATTAAGCTTTAGAGCATAATTATCTAAAGTATAACTTTAGTTAAGATAAAACATAGTCGTCATGAGTATAGTTTTAAGTATAGTTTTAAGTATAGTTGTCTTAAGTATAGCTTTAAGTATAGTTCTAAATAAACTCGTCCTTATAAATAAAGATTAAGCTTTAGAGCATAAGTATCTAAAGAATAACTTTAGTTAAGATAAAAGATAGTCGTCATGAGTATAGTTTTAAGTATAGCCGTCTTAAGTATAGCTTTAAGAACGGCTGTCCTAAATATATTTTAAGTATATACTTGTTTTTAGTGTAGTCTTAAATATAATTGCCTTAAGCCTAACCTTAACTCATTTTAAATATAGCCATAAATAGAATATTCTTAAGTATAGTCATTTTAAGTATAGTTTTAAGTATAGTTGTCTTAAGTATAGCTTTAAGTACAGTCGTCTAAGTATAACTTTAGTTAAGATAAAACATAGTCGTCATGAGTATAGTTTTAAGCATAGTCGTCTTAAGTATAGTCATTTTAAGTATAGTTCTAAATAAACTCGTCTTTACAAATAAAGATTAAGCTTTAGAGCATAATTATTTAAAGTATAACTTTAGTTAAGATAAAACATAGTCGTCATGAGTATAGTTTTAAGTATAGTCGTCTTAAGTATAGCTTTAAGAACGGCTGTCCTAAATATATTCTAAGTATATACTTGTTTTTAGTGTAGTCTTAAATATAATTGCCTTAAGTCTAACCTTAACTCATTTTAAATATAGCCATAAATAGAATATTCTTAAGTATAGTCATTTTAAGTATAGTTCTAAATAAACTCGTCTTTACAAATAAAGATTAAGCTTTAGAGCATAATTATTTAAAGTATAACTTTAGTTAGAATAAAACATAGTTGTCATTAGTATAGTTTTAAGTATAGTCGTCCTAAGTATAGCTTTAAATAAACTTGAACTTGAAATTTGAGCTTTAAATATGAACTTAAAACTTGAACTGGAAATTTGAACCTGTAACTTAAAACTGAAAACTTTAACTTGATCTTGACCTTGAAACTTGATCTAGAAACTTAAACTAGAAATTTAAATCTGTAACTTAAAATCGAAAACTTTAACTTGACCTTAAACTTCAAACTTGAACTAGAAACTTAAATTAGAAATTAAAACCTGTAACTTAAAATTGAAAATTTTAACTTGACCTTGAACTTCAAACTTGAACTAGAAACTTAAACTAGAAATTAAAACCTGTAAATTAAAATTGAAAACTTTAACTTGATCTTGAACTTCGAACTTTAACTAAAAACTTAAACTAGAAATTAAAACCTGTAATCGAAAATTGAAAACTTTAACTTGATCTTGAATTTCAAACTTCAATTAAAAACTTTAACTAGAAATTTGGACCTGAAACTGAAAACTTAAACTTGATTGTGAATTTCAAACTTGAACCAGAAACTTAAACTAGAAATTTAAACCTGTAACTTAAAATTAAAAACTTAAATTAATCTTGAGCTTCAAACTTAAACTATAAACCTAAACTAGAAATTAAAGCCTGTAATTTAAAATTGAAAATTTTAACTTGATCTTGAATTTTAAACTTCAACTAAAAACTTAAACTAGAAATTTGAACCCGAAACTGAAAACTTTAACTTGATCTTGAATTTTAAACTTGAACTAGAAACCTAAACTAGAGATTTAAACCTGTTACCTAAAATTAAAAACTTTAACTTGATCTTAAACTTTAAACTTGAACTGAAAACCTTAACTAGAAATTTGAACCTGAAAGTGAAAACTTTAACTTTATCTTGAATTTCAAACTTGAACTAGAAACTTAAACAAGAGATTTAAACCTGTAACTTGAAATTAAAAACTTTAACTTGATCTTGAACTTTAAACTTGAACTAGAAACCTAAACTAGAAATTAAAACCTGTAACTTAAAATTGAAAACTTTAACTTGATCTTAAATTTCAAACTTCAACTAAAAACTTAAGTTAGAAATTTGAGCCTGAAACTGAAAACTTTAAGTTGATCTTGAATTTCAAACTTGAACTAGAAACTTAAACTAGAGATTTAAACCTGTAACTTAAAATTAAAAACTTTAACTTGAGCTTGAAATTCAAACTTCAAGTAAAAACTTAAACTAGAAATTTGAACCTGAAACTGGAAACTTTAACTTGATCTTGAACTTCAAAATTAATCTAGAAACTTAAACTAAAGATTTAAACTTGTAACTTAAAATTAAAAGCTTTAACTTGATCTTAAACTTTAAACTTAAACTAGAAACTTAAACTAGAAATTAAAATCTGAAACTTAAAATTAAAAACTTTAACTTGATCTTGAATTTGAAACTTCAACTAAAATCTTAAACTAGAAATTTGAACCTGAAACTGAAAACTTAAACTTGATCTTGAATTTCAAACTTCAACTAGATATACTAGTGATATAAACCTGTAACTTTTAATTAAAAACTTGATCTTGAACTTTAAATTTGAACTAGAAATTTGAGCCTGAAACTGAAAACTTTAACTTAATCTTGAATTTCAAATTTGAACTAAGAACTTAAGCTAGAGATTTAAACCTAAAACCTAAAATTTAAAACTTCAACTTGATCTTGAACTTCAAACTTAAACTAGAAATCTAAACTAGAAATTAAAACCTGTAACTTAAAATTAAAAACTTTAACTTGATCTTGAATTTCAAACTTTAACTAAGAACTTAAATTAGAAATTTGAACCTGAAACTGAAAGCTTTAACTTGATCTTGAATTTCAAACTTGAACTAGAAACTTAAACTCGAGATTTAAACATGTAACTTGAAATCTTAAATAGAAATTTAAATTTAAATCTTGAACTTGTACTTAAGCTTGACCTTGATCTTGACTTTTATCTTGACCTTGAACTTGAATTTGACCTTGCACTTGAACTTGAACCTTCACTTGAATAAGAACATGAACTCACACTTTAATTGAAACTTGAGCTTGAACTTTAACTTAAACTTGAACTTGAATTGGAACTCTAACTCAAACCCCAACTTGAACTTGAACTTGAGCTTGTGCTAGAAACTTAAACTTGAACTTTAAACGTTAGGCTTAAACTTGACCTTGACCTTGACTTTTACCCTGACCTTGACCTCGAACTTGATCTTTACCTTGAACTTTAATTTCCACTTGAATTGTAACTTTAACTTAAATTTGAACTTGCACTTGAATTGGAACTCGAACTTAAAACCCAACTTGAACTCGAACTTGAGCTTGTACTAGAAACCCAAACTTGAACTTTAAACACTAAGCTTAAACTTGACCTTGACCTTGACTTTGACTTTGACGTTGAACTTGATCTTAAACTTGAACTTGAATTGGAACTTGAACTTGAACCCCAACTCGAACTCCAACTTTAACTTGAACTTCAACTTAAAACTTTAACTAAAAAATTTAAACTTGCAAATTAAACTTAAAACTGGAACTTTAACATAACCTTGAAATTAACCTTTATGTTGATCTTGAATTTGAACCTGAAATTGATACCTAAACTTGAACTTGAACTTGCACTCTAATTGGACTGCGAATTCGAACTCAAACCTGAACTCGAACTTGAAATTAAACCTGAACTTGAACTTAAATTTGCACTTGAATTGAAACTTTAAACCTAAACTTGAACTTGAATTGAAACTCGAACTTAAACCCGAGCTCGAACTCGAACTTGAGCTTGTACTAGAAACTTAAACTTGAACTTTAAACGTTAAGCTTAAACTTGACCTTGACATTGACTTTTACTCTGATCTTGACCTTGAACATGATATTAAACTTGAACTTGAAATTACACTTGAATTGGAACTTTAACTTAAACTTGAACTTGCACTTGAATTGCAACTCGAACTTAAACCCCAACTCGGACTCAAACTTGAGCTTGTACTAGAAACTTAAACTTAAACTTTAAACGTTAGGCTTAAACTTGACCTTGACCTTAACTTTGATCTTGACCTTGAACTTATTCTTAAATTTGAATTTGAATTTGCACTTGAATTGGAACTTGAACTTAAACCCCAACTCGAACTCCAACTTAAACTTAAACTTCAACTTAAAACTTTAACTGGAAACTTAAAATTACAAATTAAACCTAAAACTGGAACTTAACTTTTATGTTGATCTTGAATTTGAACTTGAAATTGCTCCCAAACTTAAACTTGAATTTGCACTTAAATTGAAACTTGAACTTGAACCCCAACTCAAACTCTAACTTGAACTTCAACTTAAAACTTTAACTGGAAACCTAAACTTGCAAATTAAGCTTAAAACTGGAACTTGATTTTTATGTTGATCTTGAATTTGAACTTGAAATTACACCTAAATTTGAACTTAAATTTGAATTTGCACTTTAATTGAAATGCGAATTTGAACTCGAACCTGAACTTGAACTTAAACTTGAACTTGAACTTGAACTTGAATTGAACT
Source organism: Dastarcus helophoroides (assembly GCA_028583605.1). NCBI lineage: Eukaryota > Metazoa > Arthropoda > Insecta > Coleoptera > Bothrideridae > Dastarcus > Dastarcus helophoroides. The sequence goes on from CM053328.1 coordinate 42,684,129, forward strand.
TGAACTTGAACTTGAATTTAAACTTGAACTTGAACCTGAACCTGAACTTGAATTTGAATTGAACTTGAACTTGAACTTGAACTTGAACTTGAACTTGAACTTGAACTTGAACTTGAACTTGAACTTGAACTTGAACTTGAACTTGAATTTGAACTTAAACTTGAACTTTCACTTGAACTTTTACTTGAACTTTCACTTGAACTTTCACTTGAACTTTCACTTAAACTTTCATTTGAAGTTGAACTTAAACTTGAACTTTCACTTCAACTTTTACTTGAATTGGAACTTGAACTTGCACATAAATTGAAACTTGAACTTAAATTTGCACTTGAATTGGAACTTGAACTTGAACCTGAACCTTAACTTGAACTTGCACTTGAATTGAAACTCACACTTAAACTCCAACTTAAATTTGAACTTGAACTTGAACCTTAAACTTAAACTTGAACCTAAACTTGAACTCAAACTTAAAGCTTGTACTAGAAACCTAAACTTGAACTTTAATCTTTAAGCTTCAACTTGAGCTTGATCTTGACTTTTATTTTTACCTTGAACTTGAACCTAAACTTGTTCTTACACTTTAACTTGCATTGGAACTCAAACTCGAACCCCAACTCGAACTTAAAGTTAAACTTCAACTTAAAACTTTAACTAGAAACCTAAACTTGAAAATTAAACTTAAAACTGGAACTTTACCGTGACCTTGATTTTGACCTTAAGGTTGATCTTGAATTTGAACTTAAAATTGCGCATTAATTTGAACTTGAACTTCAACTTGCGCTTTAATTGGAATGCGAATTCGAACTCGAAGCTGAAATCGAACCGAAACTTAAATTTGAACTTAAACTTGAACTTGAACTTGAACTTTAATGTGAAATTGAATTTTAACTTGAATTGGAACTTAAACTTGAACTTGAAAACTTAAACTTGCACTTAAATTGGAACTCAAACCTAAAACCCAACTCGAACTGGAACTTGAACCTAAACTTAAAGCTTGTACTAGAAGCTTTAACTTGAACTTTAAACGGTAAGCTCCACTTAACCTTGACCTTGACTTTTACCTTCATCTTGAACTTAAACCTGAATTTGCTTCTTACACTTAAACTTGAATTTAGCACTTAAAATGGAACTCAAACTCGAACCCCAACTCGAACTCCAACTTGAACTTGAACTTCAACTTTCAAACTTTAACTAGAAACTTAAATTAAACTTAAAACTGAAACTTGAACATGACCTTGACCTTGACCTTTATGTTTACCTTGAACTTGAATTTGAACCTGAAATTGCACCTAAACTTGAACTTAAACTTGTATTTTAATTGGAACGGGAATTCGAACTCGAACCCGAACATGGATTGGAACTTGAACTTGAACTTGAACTTGACGTTGAACTTGAACTTGAACTTTCACTTGAATTGGAACTTGAACTTACACATGAATTGAAACTTGAACTTAAACTTGAATTTGCCCTTGAATTGTAACTTGAACTTTAACTTGAACTTGCACTTGAATTGGAACTCAAACTTAAACCCCAACTCGAACTCGAACTTGAACCTCAACTGAAACTTAAACTTGAATTTAAACTTAAAGCTTGTACCAGAAAACCTAAACTTAAACTTTAATCGTTAAGCTTCAATTTGAGCTTGACCTTGACTTTTACCTTCACCTTGAACTTGAACCTGAACTTGTTCTTACCCTTGATCTTGAATTTGCATTTGAATTGGAATTCAAACTCAAACCCTCAACTCGAATTCTACTCGAACTTGAACTTCAACTTAAAACCTTAACCATAAACTTAAGCTAAAGCACTGAACTAAACACTGTGGCTTGTGATTAAGTCCAAAGAAGGTATCACCCCTTTACCACATCGGCAATTAAATAAATAATTACGCGATACGTATTTCGCCACCAGAACTGGCATTTACAAGCGCACTAATCTAAAAAGATACAAAGTATCGATTTGAATCTCAATGCAGATGACGTCGATGCATCTTTTGCTAATCTTTTTAGATTAGTGCGCTTGAAAATGCCAGTTCTGCTGGCAAAATACGTATCGCGTAATTATTTATTTAATTGCCGATGTGGTAAAGGGGTGAAACCTTCTTTGAACATAAACTTAAGTTTGAAAATTAAACCTAAAACTGGAACTTGAACATGACTTTAACCTTGACCTTTATGTTTATCTTAAACTTGAATTTGAACTTGAAATTGCACCTAAACTTGAACTTAAACTTGCACTTTAATTGCAACGCAAATTCGACTAGAACTTGAACTCGGACTGGAACTTGAACTTGAACTTGAACTTGAACTTGAACTTGAACTTAACTTGAACTTGAACTTGAACTTGAACTTGAACTTGAACTTGAACTTGAACTTGAACTTGAACTTGAACTTGAACTTGAACTTCAATTTGAACTTGAACTTGCACTTAAACTTGAGCTTGAGTTTGAACTTGCACTTGAACTTGAACTTGAACTTGAACTTGAACTTGAACTTGAACTTGAACTTGAACTTGAACTTGAACTTGAACTTGAACTTGAACTTGAACTTGAACTTGAACTTGAACTTGAATTTGCACTTGAACTTGAACTTGCACTTGAACTTGAACTTGAACTTGAACTTGAACTTGAACTTGAACTTGAACTTGAACTTGAACTTGAACTTGAACTTGAACTTGAACTTGAACTTGAACTTGAACTTGAACTTGAACTTGAATTTGAACTTGAACTTGAACTTAAACTAAAAACTTTGTTTTTGGAAACAGACTTTTAAGAAAGTTAGGAAATATAAAGGCGAAATTTTAAGAAAAAAGTAGTAACATCGAATTTAAAATCTAAACAATATTAAAGGAAACTTCGTAATCCTACTTGAACAGAAGCAAGAGCGCCCAAAGGAACAATTAATCAATTTTCTGGCTGTATTCTGTTTTGTGGTGGTTAATTTCCCAGTCTCGTTGAAATCCAGTTTTCATACGTTTAGAGAGATGTATCAGTAAACACACGATCAAACAAGTAACGTCGTAATGAAAAGGTGTCGTTGGGTTAAGTTCTGTTGATATAAGATTCTTCCCTAACAAGATGGTAGAGCTTCAGTGAACGGATAGATGTTTATTTACCCTCACCGCCTTGTTATTGCTACACGTTCCCAATCAATTTACGTGTGCACACATCTTCCAAGCAGTTTCAATCACTCCAATCACGTAAAACTGCCTCTAAAGCCTTCCAATTTACCGCCTCGCGTATTACTCTCATAAAATTTTTGATCCCGTAATTAATTGCTTCCTAACGACTATTCAAATTAAAGAAGCAATAATCCCAACTAGTCAATGCGTCCAAAAATCTGCGTTGCTATTGGCCATGTATCCACGACTCGATAGTAGTATAGTTATGGGGCTATTGGAGCGGCGCCGGCGTCCCACAAATGAGGGATTATCCACTCGTAGATATGAACTAGTGTAAGGCTTGGCATAAAGCCGTTATTCATTTCGAGTTTGACAAATCGGTTAAATGTCTCAAAACAATTTCTTACATTATTAAAATTACTCTTCAAATTTAGGGTAAGTAATACTTCGTGTTATTATTTTAAAGCGAAGTTAAAGTTGGCAGTAAGTTATGATTCATTTAAGCCCTCAGGAGAGTGAGACGGGGAGAGAAGACATTATTAATATTTTCTTCTAGAGATGACACTCAATTGGAAAGGATTTTGCTCCGGCAAAGATAAATTCAGAAACTTAATTAATTAAACTGTAAGCCTTCGTCTAACGTCTCTTGACAAAACTTGGAAGACACTTTTATAGAAGGATAAATAAGTGAAATTAGGGCTTATATTTTACGTTTCGTATTATATTGACGGTAACACTTTACAAACAATATTTAATTAAAAGCTTGATTCGACGTGTCTATTAAAATACTAACGGACGAACGCCACTTGGCCTACTTTTTGAATAGTGATGGCCAAGTATTTTGTTTGCATGAATTGTCAATAAATAAATTGCTTTGACAACGATCTTAGACCTTGTATGAGTGTTCAATTATGCATATGATATTATTTACCTCTTAGGATGTAAAAATAAATATTGGCAGGCGATTCCGACCTCACCAAAGACAATGATAAGAAATGAGAACTCTGTAAGTGTATTAGAAGCGCGTTGGAAGCCTGAAAATAACGGAAACACGACCGTCAACCTCATGGATGAATGTAATCCCGCACCCCTGCTTTTGGTGCTGTATTACTTATCCTTTCATCCAGTGAAAATAGTGCAGAGAAAAGGCGAGACTTCTTTGCAACGGAAGCTGCCAAATCGTGAAGCCATAGGGACTTCAAAAGTGGAATCCATGTTCACAGAAGACGACGATAGCAAAATGAGAAGCGCTTTAATCGAGATGTGTAAGTGTATTAGAAGCGCGTCGGGAGCCTGAAAATAACGGAAACACGACCGTCAACCTCATGGATGAATGTAATCCCGCACCCCTGCTTTTGGTGCTGTATTACTTATCCTTTCATCCAGTGAAAATAGTGTAGAGAAAAAAAGAGACTTCTTTTCAACAGAAACTGCCAAATCGTGAAGCCATAGGGACTTCAAAAGTGGAATCCATGTTCACAGAAGACGACGATAGCAAAATGAGAAGCGCTTTAATCGAGATCTGTAAGTGTATTAGAAGCGCGTTGGGAGCCTGAAAATAACGCAAATACGACCGTCAACCTCATGGATGAAAGTAATTCAGCACCTCTATTGTTGATGGTGTATTACTTATTCTTTCATCCAGTGAAGATAGTGTAACGAAAAAGCGAGCCCTCTTTGCAACAGGAGCAGCCAAATCGTGATGCCATAGGGACTTCAAGAGTAGAATCCATGTTCACAGAAGACAACGATACCAAAATAAGAAAAGCGGTACAAGCGAGTTCTGTAAATGTATTAGAAGCGCATTGGGAGCCTGAAAATAATGGAAACACGACCGTTAACCTCATGGATGAATGTAATCAAGCACCCCCGCTTTTGGTGGCGCATTACATATCCTTTCATCCAGTGAAAATAGTGCAGAGAAAAGGCGAGACTTCTTTTCAACAGAAGCTGCCAAATCGTGAAGCCATAGGGACTTCAAAAGTGGAATCCATGTTCACAGAAGACGACGATAGCAAAATGAGAAGCGCTTTAATCGAGATCTGTAAGTGTATTAGAAGCGCGTTGGGAGCCTGAAAATAACGGAAACACGACCGTCAACCTCATGGATGAATGTAATCCCGCACCCGTGCTTTTGGTGCTGTATTACTTATCCTTTCATCCAGTGAAAATAGTGCAGAGAAAAGGCGAGACTTCTTTGCAACGGAAGCTGCCAAATCGTGAAGCCATAGGGACTTCAAAAGTGGAATCCATGTTCACAGAAGACGACGATAGCAAAATGAGAAGCGCTTTAATCGAGATCTGTAAGTGTATTAGAAGCGCGTTGGGAGCCTGAAAATAACGGAAACACGACCGTCAACCTCATGGATGAATGTAATCCCGCACCCCTGCTTTTGGTGCTGTATTACTTATCCTTTCATCCAGTGAAAATAGTGCAGAGAAAAGGCGAGACTTCTTTTCAACAGAAGCTGCCAAATCGTGAAGCCATAGGGACTTCAAAAGTGGAATCCATGTTCACAGAAGACGACGATAGCAAAATGAGAAGCGCTTTAATCGAGATCTGTAAGTGTATTAGAAGCGCGTTGGGAGCCTGAAAATAACGGAAACACGACCGTCAACCTCATGGATGAATGTAATCCCGCACCCCTGCTTTTGGTGCTGTATTACTTATTCCTTTCATCCAGTGAAAATAGTGTAACGAAAAAGCGAGCCCTCTTTGCAACAGGAGCAGCCAAATCGTGATGCCATAGGGACTTCAAGAGTAGAATCCATGTTCACAGAAGACAACGATAGCAAAATAGAGAAAGCGGTACAAGCGAGTTCTGTAAGTGTATTAGAAGCGCATTGGGAGCCTGAAAATAATGGAAACACGACCGTTAACCTCATGGATGAATGTAATCAAGCACCCCTGCTTTTGGTGGCGCTATTACATATCCTTTCATCCAGTGAAAATAGTGCAGAGAAAAGGCGAGACTTCTTTTCAACAGAAGCTGCCAAATCGTGAAGCCATAGGGACTTCAAAAGTGGAATCCATGTTCACAGAAGACGACGATAGCAAAATGAGAAGCGCTTTAATCGAGATCTGTAAGTGTATTAGAAGCGCGTTGGGAGCCTGAAAATAACGGAAACACGACCGTCAACCTCATGGATGAATGTAATCCCGCACCCCTGCTTTTGGTGCTGTATTACTTATCCTTTCATCCAGTGAAAATAGTGCAGAGAAAAGGCGAGACTTCTTTTCAACAGAATCTGCCAAATCGTGAAGCCATAGGGACTTCAAAAGTGGAATCCATGTTCACAGAAGACGACGATAGCAAAATGAGAAGCGCTTTAATCGAGATCTGTAAGTGTATTAGAAGCGCGTTGGGAGCCTGAAAATAACGGAAACACGACCGTCAACCTCATGGATGAATGTAATCCCGCACCCCTGCTTTTGGTGCTGTATTACTTATCATTTCATCCAGTGAAAATAGTGCAGAGAAAAGGCGAGACTTCTTTTCAACAGACCCTGCCAAATCGTGAAGCCATAGGGACTTCAAAAGTGGAATCCATGTTCACAGAAGACGACGATAGCAAAATGAGAAGCGCTTTAATCGAGATCTGTAAGTGTATTAGAAGCGCGTCGGGAGCCTGAAAATAATGGAAACACGACCGTCAACCTCATGGATGAATGTAATCCCGCACCCCTGCTTTTGGTGCTGTATTACTTATCCTTTCATCCAGTGAAAATAGTGGAGAGAAAAGGCGAGACTTATTTCCAACGGAAGCTGCCAAATCGTGAAGCCATAGGGACTTCAAAAGTGGAATCCATGTTCACAGAAGACAACGATAGCAAAATGAGAAGCGCTATAAGCGCGATCTGTAAGTGTATTAGAAGCGCGTTGGGAGCCTAAAAATAACGGAAACACGACCGTCAACCTCAAGGATGAATGTAATCCCGCACCCCTGCTTTTGGTGCTGTATTACTTATCCTTTCATCCAGTGAAAATAGTGCAGAGAAAAGGCGAGACTTCTTTTCAACAGAAGCTGCCAAATCGTGAAGCCATAGGGGCTTTAAAAGTGGAATCCATGTTCACAGAAGACGACGATAGCAAAATGAGAAGCGCTTTAATCGAGATCTGTAAGTGTATTAGAAGCGCGTTGGGAGCCTGAAAATAACGCAAACACGACCGTCAACCTCATGGATGAATGTAATCCAGCACCCTATTTTTGGTGGCGTATTACATATCCTTTTATCCAGTGAAAATAGTGCAGCGAAAAAGCGAGACTTCTTTGCAACGGGAGCAGCCAAATCATGAAGCTATAAAGACTTCAAAACTGGAATCCATGTTCACAGAAGCCAACGATAGCAAAATGAGAAGCGCTGTAAGCGAGCTTTGTAAGTGTATTAGAAGCGCATTGGGAGCCTGAAAATAATGTAAACACGACCGTTAACCTCATGGATGAATGTAATCCAGCACCCCTATTTTTGGTGGTGTATTACTTATCTTTCATCCAGTGAAGATACTTGTCTTTGATCCAGTGAAGACAGTGCAGCGAAAAAGTGAGACTTCTTTACAACGGGAGCAGCCAAATCGTGATGCCATAGGGACTTCAAGAGTGGAATTTATGTTCACAGAAGACAACGATAAGGAAATGAGAAGCGCTATAAGCGAGCTCTGTAAGTATATTAAAAGCGCCCTGGGAGCCTGAAAATAACGCAAACACGACCGTCAACCTCATGGATGAATGTAATCCAGCACCCCTATTTTCGGTGGCGTATTACTTATCCATTCATCCAGGCTCACTCAGTACTTTCAACTACTGGGCACATGGCAAAAAGTGCTCTTAATCCAATTAAGAAATTTCGACTTCTTTTACAGAATTCTTCCCAAATACTTCGCATCTCGCCTAATGAAAACAATTCGAAATTATCAGCGTCGAATCGTACGAATCGAGAAAAGCGATGCAGCACCTACAATGGGACACATTACGATTAATTCTCGTTTAATTGGCGGCAAGTGCCGCCGAAAGTCGCCGTATAAGTTAATAACAAAGTGCATAATCCCGTTTTAATGTACGCCATATTGCGGCCCCATATTTCAAAAGCCGCGGTCCCGAGCTCGTCGGCAATTTGTTGCGAGAGTCTTTACAATGAAAAATTAATAACGCCGAACGAAAGGGCCAATCCTGCATCGAATTATAAACCGGCTATCACTCAAAGTTTTGCGCAAACATTTCTCAACTGGGACCGCGTCCGTCCGTCCGCTTTTGGTGAAAAATTACATATCGATTATTGCTGGCAGCTGAATGAAGAGGAGTTTTTTGTTTCGTTCAGATAATATGCACCACTGAAGTTTCAGGTGCAAATGCAATTAATCAGATCGTAAAACTGGATTTTATAACTTAATGAAACTTTCTCGGGGAAGATTACATCTGATTCAACAGAAATTCGTGATGATTTCGAATTGTAAACCCATAACTGTGGTAGTTTTTAGAGTCGTAATCTCTCGTAATACAAAAAAAAAATCGATTTGATAAAACAAATAGAAGTGGCACATTTTGGATATTTGTGTGAGGAAATTCCCTAAAAATTCGTTGAAATCGGATTTGGTATTTCGGTTCTCACAACAAGTAAATATCGACAAATTTTATTTTATTTAATGGGAGATTTAGGTTTAAAAGCCTAATCGTGTGAACGTGTTGTGCAGTTCCAACAACAACAGTACATGTACCACAACTAGATTTATATGCGACAGGGTCAAATCCGCACCGAACGTTAAATTATGCCGCACTGCTCATGGGTTAATTTTACGTTAGGTAATTTGACAGCAGTTTGACATATTGATCTGCCTTAGAAGTAACTCCTAGTTGTGATTATAAGGAGCATGGTACCTAAATTTTAAGTTTCATTTTACATGTTAAGTACACCGCTGTCTATTTAGTACCGAAAAGCGTTTTTAGACGGTGCGATATTACCACCCTTTCGCGAGCCATAAACTCTTCATAACACACTAACTTTAAGATTAACGCTTATATTGATGGTTAGTATTTATCTCTTTTTTCAAAATTTGTTTCAAAACAAAGAGGTTTCAACTTGACAATCGAAATATTGTTTTCATTCCTAAAATTTTAAATTTTTCCTTATTCCTGGTCTTGCTAAAGTTAAAATTTTGATGTGAATCTATAACATTTCAATTTCGATTTTTTTTTTCACTTCTTAACTAAAAAGTTAAATAGTAAAAATGCATGAAAAATTACACAATTTCGTTTAGAAATTAGTGCCCCTTGGGAGCGTTTAATCGGGAGCGCGCACTAATGGGCGTGCATATCAGGAATAGTAAACAATCAGACAAAAGGTACGTTGTGTATTTTTAGTTAATTGGTAAAGAGGCAAACAAAGCAAAAGTGGGGATTTGTTCCTGTTAAATTAAATTCCATTCGAACGTTCTCTAAAATTGCGTGCTTTATCGGTTCAGTCAAAATTGGGAAGTCGAATAAAAAGAAGGCATAAAAGCGAAATTGGCCATAAAATGATAGTTGTGAAATATTCTGCGTTTAGGGGTAGTTAAATTGAAATAGTTCTGATATTTCAATAAGCCGGTCTGCTGTTTGTTTTACTGCCCTACATAATTGCGCTTATTACTGTGTAGTCGTAAGCAGTAAATTAAAAATTTCATGTTTTGCGTTATTAGCCTCTCCAGGGATTTTATTATACAAGTTTTTATGGGTCTTTCGAAGCTTCCCCTTTTACCCTGTGCTTCTACTTGGAAAGCCACTAGCTCTGTAAATTTAAGAGCGTTGAGAACTTGGAGAAATTTTGAACATCAAGCGCTGATAAACGTCTTAATAAGATTACTGCTTCTCCTAAATAGTTATGTAACTTGGAAGCTAAAGCTTCAGCCATTTTATTACAATTAAATCGGCAAGCCATAGGAATTTTATCATTGGGATTCACCTCTACAGAAGATAAAACGAAATGAAAACAATACTTGTGAACAGTGGCGGCTGGTGTATAGGCACTGTGGAACTGCAGCACCCCCAATTTCGCTGACCATTTTTTTTTCTTAAAATTTTCTGAACACTTCATTACACAATTTTAAATTTTCCCTGATTTCTTTTTATAGAAATTTTAGATTTCTTTTACGAAGTTACGTTATTTAAATTTTTAATTTTGATCAAAATCACATTTTGAAAAACTAATTTTTGTTAAAGTTTCGAGAAAGAAATCAATATTTCGAGCAGAAATTAAAATGTTAACAAAGAAACTCAAATTTCTTTGAAAATGTCAACATTTTGAGAAAATATTTACAATTTCAATAAAAGATCTAACTCCAACTCATCCCGCATTTTACTATTTCTCTAAAAAATAAATTAATACGTATCTTCAAATTTTTACCTCAAATCTCATTTTTGAGTTATTTTTCCACATATTTCGATTTTTTAAAGGAATTTGATTTTTTCTGCAAAGTTTCCATTTCTCCTATAATAAATATTTTATAAAAAGGAATTTTCTCGAAATTTTCATTTTTCCTAAAAGTGTTGTTCTTAAAATTCCTTCTAGAAATTCCAGCTTCTCCAGATTTTTCTTTGTGTTCCTCTAATTTGCTTTAAAAATGTCAAGTTTTTTCATGACACTGTGACAATTTAAAGTTCATTTTATTTTACAGTTTTGACAAAAAATGTTTGGAAAAAACCCCGAAAGCTCTATAAAAATTTCAACTTTTTGGGAAATACAAAAAAAAATCGAATTTTTTGTAAAGATATTTCAAATTTCTTTCTCTAAGAAATTTTGCTTTTTTTTTCCTATGCAATTTGTGTTTTTCTCTAAATATTTTCTACAAAGAATTTTCTGAAATTTTGACTTTTTCAGGAAATTTTGTATTTCAAATATTTTTTCTTGCAGAAATTTTGATTTCTCTCTAATTTGTTTTGGAAACTTGAACGTTCTTTAACGAAATTTTAATATTTTAAAGTTCATTTTATTATGTAATTTTGATAAGAAACTGAAAATTAGTAAATATAAGTTTAGGGAAAATAAACTTTAATTCTAAAAATAAGAAATCTTTGGGAAAAATATTGAAATTTCAAGAAAAAATGAATCTTGTAAATTTCAACCTTTTTTACAATTTGATATTTCTCTAAAAAATTACTACTACTGTAGGACCAAAGAAAATTCTGAATCGGAATTTCCAATTTTTCTAAAAATGTTGAATGTTTTCTTTAAATTCTCAAATTCGAATTTAAAATTCAAATTTCGATAAAATAAGATCCATGTTTAAAGATTAAACTCAAAATTTCAGGAGAAAGCAGATTATATTTCTAGAAAAAGTTAAATTTCTTATTAATAAACAACATTTTTCAAAAAAAAAATAACATTTTCGGAATTAGAGAAGTAAAAATTTGATATAAATTAATTGTCAATAATATTCTTATAATTCCGACTTTTAAAGTGGAAATTATTGAAATTTTTGAGAAAAAGAGTCAACATTTCTAGACGAGTCTCAAAATTTCGAAATTAAAATTAATCAAAATATTGAAAAAACTGTTCTAATTTAATTTTTTTATAGTAATTATTAAGTTTCAGAGAAAGTTTAAAAATCAAATATTCCAGTTTGAAGCCAATTTTTTATGACTAAAATTCAATATTTTGGCAATTATTTGTACATAAAATGCAACTTTATTTTTGGAAGTTTGTTTCAAAACTTTGCACAATTTTAAAAATAGAAATTTTTGCTATTAATTTTTCTAAATTCGAGTGTTATTTTGAAACTTTTCTCAAAAAATGTAAATTTAAAAAGCAAAACCTTATCGCTTTTAAAAAATAAGGCTAAAGTTATCAGAAAAGTCGAATTTTTAAAAAAAAGTTAAATCTTAAAATATTTTGAAATTTTCATAGAAAGTCAAATTTTCAAAGGAAAATAAGGATATGGAAAAAAATTTCAATTTTTAAAATGATCGACATTTTCAATAATTTTGGGAATGTGAATACAAGACGAATTTTTGGAAAAATATCGACATTTAAAATAAATTGTAGAGTTTTCAATTACATTTTCAAAGAAGCTGAATTTTTCGAATATTGGAGAAAACTCAAAATTATCGAAAAATTCGTAATTATCAAAAAAGTTGAAATTTTGAAAAGGTAAAATTTTGAAAAAAGTCGAAATTTCCAATAGTTCAAGTTTAAAAAGAATCTTTTTCTTAAATCGAAGATTTAATTGAAAATTTTAAAAAAAATGTATAAATAAATTCTCAAAAAAGAGTCGAAATTTTGAAAAAGAAGTCGAAGTTTTAAAATGAGTCGAAATTTTACGAAATATTAGTCGGCAATTTCAATAAAAGGTTTTAAGAAATGTCTGACTTAAAAAAAATCACAATTTTCAAATAAAGGATGGACAGATTGCAAAAAATATCAAAAGTTTGAAAATAGCTGGAATTAAAAAAATAGTCAAAGTTTTCCAAACATCAAAAATTTTGAAAAATGACTGAAAGTTTTTAAAATTCGAACATTTGAAAAAGGCCGGAACTTTCAACAAAGTTGGAATTAAAATAAAAAGTCGAACATTTCAAAAAGTGCAAATTTAAGAAAAGGTTAGAATTTTTAATAAAGAAAGTCAAAATTTGTTGACAAAGCAAAACTTTTTAAAATCTTTCAAATTTCCAAACGAAGTCAAAATTTTGCAAAAGAGGACATTTTCAAAAAGAAAAGGTCGAAATTTTATAGTCTAAAATTTAAAAAGTCGAAAGTCAAGTTTTGAAAAAATTTACATTTTCAGAAAAAGTAAGAATTTTCAAATGGTAAAAATTAAAAAAAATGTAATAATTAATTTAAAAAAAAAAATTACAAAAAAAACAGAACACCGAAAAGTCTAAATATTTACGAATATACGAAATTTTTAAAAGAGTATTCACAGTTTATCAGAAAAATTAATACTTAAAAATAAAATGAGGCCGAGATTACAAGAAAAATTCTAAATTTTTCAATACAGTTGAAATTTGGAAAAAATCCAATCCATAGAGAAAAACGAGACATTATCAAAGGTTTTCATTGTCAACTTTCAAAGAAATCAAAAATTTTTGAATAGTAACGTTTTCAAAATGTCGAAATTTTCAGTCGAAATCTGAAAAATTTTAAAACGCTAAACATTGTCACAGCACCCCCATTAGTTTTGGCTACGAGCCGCCACTGCTCGTGAATGCTATTAGGATAGTTAAAAGGTTATTAAGAGCGCATTAGGAGCCTAAAAATAATCTGAACGCGACCGTCAACCACACGGATAAGTGTGGAATAATTCCGAATTTCTACTGGTGGTGGTGGTGTGTGGCGTGTGGCGTGTGGCTCTATCTGTTGCCAAAGTACGTCCATAAGTATCCCCTCATTGACGAGTGGACAGCTGATAGCCTTTAATTGATATTTTTAACTTGATAGCAGTATCAAAAATCAATAAGTCATCCGAGAATTCCGACGAAGGGCACACTTGAAACCGGACGTGAAAACGTGCCATTTCACCGTATTTTGAAGGTTTCCTTATTATCCTGTATTTATACTTGGAAAGATACTAGCTTTCGAAATTTAAAAGCCTCAACGCGGCTTGGGGAAATTTTGAACATTTCTGTAAAGTACTGAATATGTCTTAGTAAGATTTCTATTTCTCCCAAATAATTACCTAACTTGTAATGGATTCAGCGATTTCATTACAACCGAATCAGGAAGCCATCCGGATTTTAGAATTGGAATCCACCTCCACAGAAGATAAAATAGAACAAAATGAAAACGATACTTAACAATGCTATTAATATAGTTAATAAGTTATTATGAACGCATTAGGAGCCTGAAAATAATCTGAACGCGACCGTCAACCACACGGATGTATCTGGAATAATTCCTTATCCCTACCGGTGGTGGTGTGTGGCTCTATCTGTTGCCAAAGCACGACCATATGTATCCCATACCATATGGGTCATTGACAGGTGGACAGCTGATAGCACTTAATTGATATTTTTAACTTGATAGCAGTATCAAAAATCAATAAGTCATCCAAGATTTCCAACCGAGGACACACATGAAACTGAACGTAAAAACGTGGCACCGTCTTTTGAAGGCTTCCTTACTATCCTGTATTTATACTTGGAAAGATACTAGCTTTGGAAATTTAAAAGCCTCAACGCGGGTTGGGGAAATTTTGAACATTTCTATAAAGTACTGAATATGTCTTAGTAAGATTTCTATTTCTCCCAAATAGTTACCTAACTTGTAATGGATTCAGCGATTTCATTACAACCGAATCAGGAAGCCATCCGGATTTTAGAATTGGAATCCACCCCCACAGAAAATAAAACAGAACAAAATGGAAACGATACTCAACAATGCTATTAAGATAGTTAATAAGTTATTATGAACGCATTAGGAGCCTGAAAATAATCTGAACGCGACCGTCAACCACACGGATGAATCTGAGATAATTCCTTATCCCTAGCGGTGGTGGTGTGTGGCTCTATCTGTTGCCAAAGCACGACCATAAGTATCCCATACCATATGGGTCATTGACGGGTGGACAGCTGATAGCACTTAATTGATATTTTTAACTTGATAGCAGTATCAAAAATCAATAAGTCATCCAAGATTTCCAACCGAGGACACACATGAAACCGAACGTAAAAACGTGGCACCGTCTTTTGAAGGCTTCCTTACTATCCTGTATTTATACTTGGAAAGATACTAGCTTTGGAAATTTAAAAACCTCAACGCGGGTTGGAGAAATTTTGAACATTTCTATTATGTACTGAATATGTCTTAGTAAGATTTCTATTTCTCCCAAATAGTTACCTAACTTGTTATGGATTCAGCGATTTCATTACAACCGAATCAGGAAGCCATCCTGATTTTAGAATTGGAATCCACCTCCACAGAAGATAAAATAGAACAAAATGGAAACGATACTCAACAATGCTATTAAGATAGTTAATAAGTTATTATGAACGCATTAGGAGCCTGAAAATAACATGAACATGACCGTCAACCCCACGGACGAATGTGGAATAATTTCATGCCACTACCGGTGGTGGTGTGTGGCTCTATCTCATGCGAGAGCCCCCTCCCTAAGTATTGTACAAATTTGATCTATTTTGTGTCCACGGTTTAACAGTTTTCTTACGTTAACCGCTTCTAACAAAGATTACAACTAATACGTTTTGCATAAGACTTGGGAAACTTATCAAGCTGACTTGAGGAGTAAAAGTATAAAAGGTTCACAAGCAGAGCCAATTACTGAACCTGGTGTAAGGTAATTGGCTGTGAGATTTTTACATCAGAGCAAGGTAATTCCGGTAGGGTAATACAATTAGAGATTATTCCGACGCCGTTGATGGACTAAGTTTTCAGTGAGGAGATTTAAATGCAACAGGGATAAAGAAACTGGGGGCTAAACGAGATGCTGGGGCCGTGCCGCGCGCCAGCAATGAATATTTTTCAATTTCCCCTTCGAATACGTAGAGAATGCAAACGGGAACATTTGCAAATACAACCCAGAGTTCCCATCACGAAATGAGATGCAAAACGTGTCTTTGTTTTCTAAGTTCAGAAATTGTTGAAATGCGGGGGCTCAACTCCCAAAAAATTGTAATATTTTGTCTTTATTGTTTAAGTATTATTTTACTCGAAATCAAATCAAATTTTACCTCTCGAACATGGGTCTATGTTTTGCTGAAAATTCTTTCGCAACTGAGCACATAGACATAGACATAGACATAGACATAGACGTAGACGTAGACGTAGACGTAGACGTAGACGTAGACGTAGACGTAGACGTAGACGTAGACGTAGACGTAGACGTAGACGTAGACGTAGACTTAGACATAGACACAGACACAGACACAGACACAGACACAGACACAGACATAGACATAGACATAGACATAGACATAGACATAGACATAGACATAGACATAGACATAGACATAGACATAGACATAGATATAGATATAGACATAGACATAGACATAGACATCGACATAGGCATAGACGCAGACACAAACACAGACACAGACACAGACACAGACAGAGACACAGACACAGACACAGACACAGATACAGATACAGACAGACACAGACATAGACATAGACATAGACATATACACAGACACAGACACAGACACAGACAGTCAGAGTCAGAGACAGAAACACAGACACAGCCAGACACTACACCGACATAGACATGTCTTTGTTTTTTAAGTTCAGAAATCGTCGAAGTGTGGAGGCTCGACTGCCAAAAAATTGTGATATTTTGTCTTTATTGCTTAAGTATTATTTCAGTCGAAATCAAATAAAGTTTTACCTCTCGAATATGGATCTATGTTTTGTTGAAAATTCTTTTGCAATTGAACACATGTCACAAGCCACGCTCCTTTTTGAATCTCTGGTGCTTCTGCGAACGTAATCCCAAGATGTTTTATGATTCAGAACCCTCCTAGCTTATCTAGTTACATTATCTCGTTGTATCTATTTTTCTGTTTAATTTACTTTGACTCGTTTCACTTCAAACAATAAAATAGTATCCATTTTATTTTAAATTCTAACCGAGTCATTTTTACTAGTCCAGCTAATCATCATTGAATCTTAAGGTGTCTATTTCATTAGATAGAGCCGCACAAAATTTTCTCTAGAGGAAACTACTTCAAATAAGATCGAAGCTTAATCGAGGTAACTTCCATCGTAAACGCCCTAATTTGTCCGATTACTCGGATCATTCGCTATTTATGGACTCTTCTATGGTCGTTCGGCTACGAATTTGACATTATTGCGTTTGTTTTATTGAAAAGCGAACTTCAAACCGACGAATGATCAACTTAGAAAGTTCGTGCCTAGTAACTGGGTGTTGTTCGATATGTTAAAGCCAAAGAGAGAAATGAAGAACCCATTCTACATATTGAAAGTTTTAAGTGGATTGTTATTACTTTCTCTAATTTCATTCGCATGTTATAACCGAATCAGATAATAGGGCACTATTCCAACAACTTCTCAAGACTCATTTCTGTGTCGAATAGAAATTCGATTCAGTTGTCAAATAGAAATTCGATTCAGTTTAATGTTACTGAAGTTTGTATTCTTCATCATCAAATTGTGACGAGTTTGATGTTGGTCCCCCTGATTAACTAGACTAGTACCATTCAGAATGACACTGTTGCTGACGAAATCTATCATTACTGTCCATTAAAGCGAAAAATGTACGAAATTACACCTCACGTAACATTTTTAGTTACGTGAGTTGGTTATTTTAAGTTTAGTTCTTAGAGCAAACAATTTAAAAATGTAGATTGTTGAGCCCACACATTTAGCCCTAAAAAAGAAATAAAGTCTCCCATTCATTAAACTTCGATTCGTATCCAACAATAAGGCGACATCTAGAATTGAATCCTTGGACTTCTAATTTAGAAGTAGACGAATCCTGCTGGCAGGATAATTGATGAGTAAAATTTTGATTGACCAAACGACTACGAATGTATTAAATTCCTGTGAGATACTTAAAATATTTAGAATGGAAATATATAATGGATCTTCAAGTTGGGAGGGTATGTTTCCTTGAAGCGCCCTCTTGAAATGGAAAGCTCCACTGAAGGGGCTTACAGCAGACTATTTTCAGATTCCTTGTTAGAAGATGGGAAATTTTCACGACAATTTAAAGCCTTCGATAGCATATGTTGTGTAATAAAGTATTCTCTACAGAATTTACTTACTACACTACGTAGACGTTGTAGTTTACTAGTTTTAAGTTTTCACTTCTGTCGGCAGCCTCCAATACTGCTTTTTTCATAGATTTATCAAAACAAGCAATATTGGAGACTATTTATGAGTTAAACTTTATTCAGCAATAAATAAAACTAAACTAATACGAAAACTGCACAATATTTGAATAAAATTTTAATTTCTTGAAAGTGGTTTTTGCTTTAGAACATTAAATTATTATTTTTTGTTAATGGACAGCATAAAACTGCAATTTCTTGGTTCCATTTTGTTAATTGTAAATCCGAAGGGGTGTCTGAAATGTCAAGAAACTTTTATACAGTTTTCTTATTAAGAGTCGACATTTTGTTTAAGGAATCCAAATTTTGGAAATTGAATCGAGATTTCAAAAAAACGTGAAATTTTGATGAAAATTTGTGAGTAAAAATGTCGCTAAAGAACTAAACATAATTTAAAGAATAAACTCGAAATCGTTATAATTTATATTAACTGTGAAAAATGTCGTGATTTTGTAAGAAATTTCAATAAAATGCTTCTTGACAAGAAGACCGTTCTTTACAAGACCGAAGTTTTGTGTGAAAGACGTCGAATTGGTGCAGCTACAATATTAATGTCGACCCAGTCACCGAATAACCTGAGAATCCAGCTGATATTTATCAATGATATTTTAAACGATATTTATAAACTATATTAATAAACGATATTCATAAACCATATCAGCATCACATCTAATATAGACTTGAAAATAAACGCTTTATCTGGCGTCGTAAACATAAGAAAATATTTGTTTTTTTGCAACGCTACTCCCATTCAGTTGTGGTCAAAATAATTAATGGAAATACGTTTTCATTTTATTATTTGTTAGCTACTTTCGATTTGCATCCTTCGAAGATAATGCAAGAATTTCCACTCGCAAATTCAAGGCGATTTTGCGGTCTAATCCAACTTCTAATACGTTTATGATCATGCACCGTTAAATAGACCATAAAAAATCGAAATAAAAGGGTAATTTAGAGGTGTAATATTAAAGCTAGATACCAGCATATTTGTATAGTTTTATGATATTATGTTAGAAGTATATAATTTTAAAAAGAATGAGTGCTATTATTTCGCGTAAAGGAATTTAGGTGAATATTGTGCGTTGTTAAGTGGTATTTTATGGATATTCAAATGAAGAAGGTAATGAAAACTGCTTATAACCATTTTATAAACGTAAAACAACGTAAAACTACAAAATTTTAAGTATTCAAGCTCCACTATACTCTAACTGACTTAAAAAAGGTCCATCTTAGCAAAGATTTTGTTTTAAGAACATTAACGAACGTAACAGGAAAACAGATACAAAAAAACTTTACCTGGTTAACAAAATGTTTCATTAACATGTGCAAATAGCTGGAAAATAAATCACTTTAATATCAATAATTAATAATTCATGAAACTGTCGTTGCAGTTTCGACTACCACATCATTGGAAGTAGAATGCAACCTAAATACTATGCAGCCCTCTAAGCGTGTATAGTGGATCATAGGTAGCTTAACTGCCACCAGTTGAACCACAAACGCTTAGCAAAGCGGTTGCTCTATAGGAAAGACCCAGAAGACTAGATTCTAATGCACGGATCAATAAATGTTTCAAACCTGTTGCTCTGTGTTTTAGTTATATCATTATTAAACGTTTGCAAACGTAACAGACCAAAGAAAATAAGATTTTGGTTCATTAATATCTGCCAATGTAACAAAATTAATATGCAAACGTAACAGACCAAAAAATAAAAAAGATTTTGGTTTATTATATCTACCAATGTAACAAAAAACTTATACTTGTAAGCAGTTTTATTGGCTTTTTTCTTCGCCGGTCACTCCTTTCACAATCCTAAATTTCAGAACCTTCTATTAAGGAATGGCATTCTGTTATAGATTGCCACAAACAGGGATTGCGTTGGATCTTGGTTTGTCAATCGCTGTTTGGTACTCAACACTGAAAAACACTTAAAACTATATTAAAATTTAAACGACGTTAAAAATAAATAACAACAAGATTATTTAAAATTTTATCGTTTCGGGCAGTGTTATTCTCTGTCCATCGTCAGAAAATCAAAAAAAAAAACTGCATACAAATATGAATACTTCGCAAATAAATTACAGAGAATAAAAAACTAATACATTCGCAAACGTAAGAGACCAAAATTTAAAAAAGATTTTGGTTTATTAATATCTGCCAATGAAACAAAAAAAAACTAACACATTTGCGAACGTAACAAACCAAAAAATAAAACAGATTTTGGTTTATTAACATCTGCTAATGTAAGAAAAAAAAAAGAAAAAACAATAACAATAAAAGCTTTTAGCTTTTTTTTAATATCTGCCAATGTAACAAAAAAAACTAACACAATTGCGAACGTAACAAACCAAAAAATAAAAAAGATTTTGGTTTATTAATATCTGCCAATGTAACAAAAAAAAAACTAACACATTTGCGAACGTAACAGACCAAAAAATAAAAAAGATTTTGGTTTATTAACATCTGCTAATGTAAGAAAAAAAGGAAAAACAATAACAATAAAAGCTTTTAGCTTTTATTTTAATATCTGCCAATGTAACAAAAAAAACTAACACAATTGCGAACGTAACAAACCAAAAAATTCAAAAAGATTTTGGTTTATTAACATCTGCTAATGTAAGAAAGAAAAAGGAAAAACAATAACAATAAAAGCTTTTTTTCATTCATGTTTTGTTGAAGTAGCTGGTGAAGTAAAAGCCGAAAAAACATTAATGAAAATAACTCTTCTTCGCAAAGAAGTTGCCGAGGTTATCTAATAAAAGCTTTACCTAGCAAACAATATTGCTTTAATAATATTTCCAAGCTGAACACAAAAAGACTAAAGTATGAGTAGTAGTCACGCTCTGGGAGTTCCGCACCATTGTATTACTGTAAACAGAGACTAAATAGACTGAACCTAACACGGTAAGCAGTGAAGCCAGTTGGAAGCCTGGCGAAAGCCTAGCTCCATCTAGCTCGCAATGCCCTCTTATTATTTGACAGACATTGCGAAGATAACATCGGTTTTTTTTTTTTTAAATGGGCTGTAAATATGGGGAAGTGTATTGTGGATCATTGTTGAAACCTCAGTGAACACATTAGTGAAGGAAAATCAAGAGTTTCATTCTTTGGGTAGGTAAAAATAAAATATATAAATATTTAATTATCGGCGTGCGCGCGTCGCCATTTCACTGCAATCATGACGTGTTTACAGCACCGGCTTAACAATATTGTACACAGGCGTCGCGTATTGAAAGAAAATTATTTTACTATTAAACCAAGATGTCTTTGAAAATAGTTCTCCTGAACTTTTACCAAAAAGCACTTATAAAAATTATCCTATTGGTCCAAAAGCCCCTAATTCTAAAGTTTCATCTAAATCGTTAGAACCGTTACGCGGCAAGTTTCGTATTTATAAATTTTACTTAATCCGACCATATCAAAGAGTAGTGGAATGCACCTCCCCACTTCCCCGCATTTTAGCTTCAACTGTACGCATGAGACAACATTGAAACGTTCAGTCTATTTAGTCTCTGACTGTAAATAATTCAGTAGCTGGCCAAGAAAAAGCCAATAGAACACAAACGAAAATTCCAATACTTCGCAAAGAAGATGCAGAGAATATCTAATTCATCTTTATGTAAATTGTATTTACTTGTCATTAGTAAAGTAGAATGGATCTTGTCCATTCCTAACAGTGTTGTTGTTATGGCAATTTTTTTAAAAAAAATTTTTTCTTCTTCGTTCTTTTTTTGTTATTCTTTAACCATCACATCAAGTAATAAATCATTGATTTAATTTGTTCAATAATTTTATTCTGAGTAAACCAATCTCTATTTTAAAGGCAAACGGAGTAGACAACCCATCTTTTGAATCAAGTAAAGAAAACCTTGAAGTCAATAACCTTGGAAAGACCACAGACAATGACAAGGTATGTCAAACCACGTCATTTACGTAGCGCTTTGTAGAAGTTAAAATAAGTAGCTTTAGAAACTTTAAACTTAGCTTGAAAATGTTCCCAAACTGTTTTTATATCTGACAATTTATCAGAAAGAGGAGTTCATAAAAGGAAGCAACCAAAGGAGCGATTTAGTAGACAAATCATTTTGCAGAAGAAGCAATTTTAAGTGGTTTGACGAGAAGAATAACTCAGACAAGAATTTGACAAAACAAACAATTTGATTAAAGATCAATTTAATATAAAGGGCAGTAAGTCAGGAGATACAAGAGCAATGAAGAAACAATTCAATGTGAAGAGCAGTTCCTCAGGAAAAACAAAAGTAATGAAGAAACAATTCAATATATAGAGCAGCTCGTCAGGAGTAACAAGATCAATGAAGAAACAATTCAATATAAAGAGCAATTTATCAGGAGATACAATAGCATTGAAGAAACACTTCAATATAAAGAGCAAAGGAGTAACAGGAGCAATGAACAAACAATTCAACATAAAGAGTACTTTGTCAGGAGAAACAGAAACAATGAAAAAACAATTCAACTCAAAGAACAGTTCACCAGAAACACTTTTGAGGATTAGTGCATTTGCATCAAAGCATCAATTGAACAAAAAAAGTTTGTTTAACATAAGGAAGGATTTTGTAAAATTGGACAAAATTAGTCGTCGGAAGAGCAATTCGCCACAGCAGAAATTCATCTAAAGAGCAATTCATTTGAAGATCAATTCATTCGAAGAGTAACTTGTTTAAAGAGCACTTCGTCTGAAAAGCACTTTGTCTGAAGAGCACTTCGTCTGAAGAACACTTCATCTGAAGAGCACTTCGTCTGAAGAACACTTCATCTGAAGAGCACTTCGTCTGAAAAGCACTTCGTCTGATAAGCACTTCGTATGAAGAGCATTTCGTCTGAAGAGCACTTCAGCTGAACAGCACTTCATCTGAACAGCACTTCGTATGAAGAGTATTTCGTCTAAAGAGCATTTCGTCTGAAGAGCACTTCGTATGAAGAGCATTTCGTCTGAAGAGCACTTCGTCTAAAAAGTACTTCGTCTGAAGAGCACTTCGTCTGATAAGCACTTCGTATGAAGAGCATTTCGTCTGAAGAGCACTTTAGCTAAACAGCACTTCATCTGAACAGCACTTCATATGAAGAGTATTTCGTCTAAAGAGCATTTCGTCTGAAGAGCACTTTGTATGAAGAGCATTTCGTCTGAAGAGCACTTCGTCTAAAAAGCACTTCGTCTGAAGAGCACTTCGTCTAAAGAGCACTTTGTCGAATAAGAAATTCGACGAAGATCATCTGAAGATCAATTCGTCGGAAAAGTAGTTCTGCAAAAGAAGCACTTCAATAAAAAGAGCAACTCATAAACTTTTGGAAGAAACGCGACTCGATAGAAGAAGCAATTTTGAGTAATTTTACAAAAAGTACAATTCAGAGAAGAAATTTGACAAAAGAAATAGTTCGAGAAAGAAACAATGCAATATAAAGAGCAGTTTGTCAGGAGTAACAGGATCAATGAAGAAACAATTCAGTATAAAGAGCAATTCGTCAGGAGAAACAATAGCATTGAAGAACAATTCAGTATAAAGAGCAGCTTGTCAGAAGTAACAGGAACAATAAATAAACAATTCAATATAAAGTGTAGTTTGTCAGGAGACATAGGAACAACGAAGAAACAATTCAACACAAAGAGCAATTTATCAGAAATAGTTTAAGGAATGATGCATTTGCAACAAAGCACCAATTAAACAGAAAAAGTTTGATTAACATAAGAAAGGATTTTGTAAAAGAAAAATTGAACAATTAGTCGTTGGAAGAGCAATTCGTCACAAGAGAAATTCATCTGAAGAGCAATTCGTTTGAAGAGCAATTCGTCTGAAGAACAATTCGTCTGAAGAGAAATTCATCTGAACAGCAATTCGTCTGAAGAGCAATATGTTTGAAAAGCACTTTCTCTGAAGAGCACTTCGTCTAAAGAACACTTTGTCTGAAAAGCACTTTGAAGAACACTTCGTATGAAGAGCACTTCTTCTGAAGAGTACTTTGTCTGAAGAGTACTTTGTCTGAAGAACACTTCGTCTGAATTGCACTTTGAAGAACACTTCGTATCAAGGGCATTTCGTTAAAAAAGAAATTCGTTTTAAGAGCAATCCATCTGAAGATCAATTCGTCGGATAAGTAATTCTACAAAAAAAGCACTTCAATAAAAAGAGCAACTCATAAACTTTCGAGGGAAACGGGACTCGATAGAAGAAGTAATTTTAAGTAATTTTACAAAAAGTACAATTCAAAGAAGAAATTTGATAAAAGAAACAGTTCGACAAAGAAACAATGCAATATAAAGAGCAGTTTGTCAGGAGTAAAAGGATTAATGAAGAAACAATTTAATATGAAAAGCAATTCGTCAAGAGAAACAATAGCATTGAAGAAATAATTTAATGTAAAGAGCAACTTATCAGGAGTAACAAAAGCAATGAATAAACAATTCAACATAAAGAGTACTTTGTCAGAAGAAACAGAAACAATGAAGAAATAATCCAACATAAAGAACAATTCATCAGAAATAGTTTTGAAGATTGGTGCATTTGCATCAAAGCACCAATTGAACAGAAAAAGTTTGATCAACATAAGAAAGGATTTTGTAAAAGAAAATTGAACAAAATTAGTCGTCGGAAGAGCAATTCGTCACAGGAGAAATTCATCTGAAGTGCAATTCGTTTGAAGAGCAATTCATTCGAAGAGCAATTCGTTTGAAGAGCACTTAGTCTGTAAAGACTTCGTCTGAAGAGCACTTTGTCTGAAGAGCACTTTGCCTGAAGAGCACTTCATCTGAAGAGCACTTCGTCTGAAGAGCACTTCGTCTGAAGAACACTTCGTCTGAAGAACACTTCGTCTGAAGAGCACTTCATTTGAGGAGCACTTCGTCTGAAGAACATTTCGCCTGAAGAGCACTTCGTCTAAAAAGCACTTCGTCTGAAGAGCACTTCGTCTGAAGAGCACTTCGCCTGAAGAGCACTTCGTCTGAAGAACACTTCGTCTGAAGAACACTTCGTCTGAAGAGCACTTCATTTGAGGAGCACTTCGTCTGAAGAACATTTCGCCTGAAGAGCACTTTGTCTGAAGAGCACTTCGTCGAAAAAGAAATTCGTTTTAAGAGCAATCCATCTCAAGATCAATTTGTCGGATAAGTAATTCCTAAAAAGGAGCACTTCAATAAAAATAGCAACTCATAAACTTTCGAGAGAAACAGGACTCGATAGAAGAAGCAATTTTAAATAATTTTACAAAAAGTACAATTCAGAGAAGAAATTTGACAAAAGAAACAGTTTGACAAAGCCACAATGCAATATAAAGAGCAGTTTGTCAGGAGTAATAGTATCAATGAAGAAACAATTTAATATAAAGAGCAATTCGTTAGGAGAAACAATAGCATTGAAGAACAATTCAATATAAAGGGCAGCTCGTCAGGAGTAACAGGAGCAATGAATAAACAATTTAATATAAATAAAGAGTAGTTTGTCAGGAGAAGCAGGAACAACGAAGAACCAATTCAACACAAAGAGCAATTCATCAGAAGTAGTTTAAGTACGGTGGTGCATTTGCTTTAAAGCACCAATTAAAAAGAAAAAGTTTGATTGTAAAAGAAAATTGGACAACATTAATCGTCGGAAGAGCAATTCGTTTGAAGAACAATTCGTCTAAAGAGCACTTCGTCTAAAGAGCACTTCCTCTAAAGAGCACTTCCTCTAAAGAGCACTTCGTCTGAAAAGCACTTCGTCTGAAGAACACTTTGTCTGAAGAGTACTTTCTCTGAAGAGCACTTCGTCCGAAAAGCACTTCGTCTGAAGAGCACTTTGTCCGAAGAACACTTCGTATGAAGAGCATTTTTTCTGAAGAGCGCTTTATCTGAAGAGCACTTTGTCTGAAGAGCACTTCGTCGAAAAAGAAATTTGTTTTAAAAGCAATCCATCTGAAGATCAATTCGTCGGATAAGTAATTCTACAAAAGCGGGACTGGATAGAAGAAGTAATTTTAAGTAATTTTACAAAAAGTACAATTCAAAGAAGGAATTTGACAAAAAAACAGTTCGACAAAGAAACAATGCAACATAGAGAGCACTTTGTCAAAAGTAACAGGATTAATGAAGAAACAATTTAATCTCAAGAGCAATTCGTCAAGAGAAACCATAGCATTGAAAAAATAATTCAATATAAAAAGCTGCTCGTCAGAAGCAATAGGAGCAATAAACAATTTACCATAAAGAGTAGTTTGTCAGGAAAAACAAAAATAACGAAAAAACCAGTCAGTACAAAGAGCAATTCGTTTGAAGAGCAATTCGTCTGAAGAGCAATTCGTTTGAAGAGCAATTCGTCTGAAGAGCACTTCGTTTGAAGAGCACCTCGTTTGAAGAGCACTTCGTTTGAAGAGCACTTCGTTTGAAGAGGACTTTGTCTAAAGAGTATTTCGTCAAAAAAAATTCGTTTTAAACCCAATTCATCTGAAGATCAATTCTTTGAAAGAGCAATTCTACAAAAGAAGCACTTCAATAGAAAGAGCAACTTATAAACTTTCAGGAAAATCGAGACTTCATAGAAGAAGCAAATTTGAGTAATTTTACAAAAAGTAAAATTCAGAAAATGAATTTGACAAAATAAACTTTGACAAAGGAACAATTCAATATGAAGAGCAGTTCGTTAGGAGTAACAGGAGCAATGAAGAAACAATTCAATATAAAGAGCAGTTCGTCAAAAAAAATGGGAGCAATAAAGAAACAATTCAACATAAAGAGCAGTTTGTTAAAAGAAAGAGGAACAATGAAGGAACAATTCAACACAAAAAACAATTCGTCGGAAACCAATTGAACAGAAAATATTTCATGAACAAAAGGAAGAATTTAGCAGAAAAAAATTAAACAAAATTAGTTTATTAATCGTTGGAAGAACAATTCGTTGAAAGAGCAATTCATCGAAATAGTTCGTCGAAAGAGCAACTCGTCTAAAGAGCAATTCGTAAGTAGTTTAAGAGGATGGTGCAAAAAAAATTCGTTTTAAGTGCAATCCATCTGAAAATCAATTCGTTGGAAGAGTAATTCTACAAAAGAAGCACTTCAATAGAAGGAGCAACTTATAAACTTTCGGGAGAATCGAGACTTCATAGAAGAAGCAAATTTAAGTAACTTTACAAAAAGTAAAATTCAGAGAATGAATTTGACAAAATAAACTTTGACAAAGGAACAATTCAATATGAAGAGCAGTTCGTTAGGAGTAACAGGAGCAATGAAGAAACAATTCAATATAAAGAGCAGTTTGTCAAAAAAAATGGGAGCAATAAAGAAACAATGCAACATAAAGAGCAGTTTGTTAAAAGAAAGAGAAACAATGAAGGAACAATTCAACACAAAGAACAATTCGTCAGAAACCAATTGAACAGAAAATATTTCATGAACAAAAGGAAGGATTTAGCAGAAAAATTAGACAAAATTAGTTTATTAATCGTTGGTAGAACAATTCGTTGAAAGAGCAATTTATCGGAATAGTTCGTCGAAAGAGCAACTCGTCTAAAGAGCAATTCGTAAGTAGTTTAAGAGGATGGTGCATTTGTATCGATACACCAATTTAACAGAAAGAATATGATTAACAAAAGGAAGGATTTAGTCTAACCAAATTAAATAGAATTAGTCTTCAGAAGATCAATTCGTGGGAAGAGCAATTCGTCGGAAGAGCAGTTCTTTGGAAGAGCAATTAATCGAAAGAGTATTTGGTCGAAAGAGCATCTGGTCGAAAGAGCATTTGGTCGGAGGAGCAATTTATCCGAAGAGCAATTCATCGGAGAAGTCATTCTTCAATAGAAGCACTTCAACAGAAGAGCAACTCATAAACTTTCAGGAGAAACAGGACTCAACAGACAAAGTAATTTTACGGAAGAAGCACTTTGATAGGAAGAGCAATTTGTCAGAGGAAACAATTGGAGCTAGAAGCCACTCGATAGAAGGTCGGAAGTGCAACTCGTCTAAAGAGCAATTCGTAAGTAGTTTAAGAGGATGGTGCATTTGCATCGATACACCAATTTAACAGAAAGAATATGATCAACACAAGAAAGGATTTAGTCTAAGCAAATTAAATAGAATTAGTCTTCAGAAGATCAATTCGTGGGAAGAGCAATTCGTCGGAAGAGCAGTTCTTTGGAAGAGCAATTAATCGAAAGAGCATTTGGTCGAAAGAGCATTTGGTCGAAAGAGCATTTGGTCGGAGGAGCAATTTATCCGAAGAGCAATTCATCGGAGAAGTAATTCTTCAATAGAAGCACTTCAACAGAAGAGCAACTCATAAACTTTCAAGAGAAACAGGATTCAATAGAAAAAGTAATTTTACGGAAGAAGCACTTTGATAGGAAGAGCAATTTGTCAGAGGAAACAATTGGAGCTAGAAGCCACTCGATAGAAGGTCGGAAGTGCAACTCGTCTAAAGAGCAATTCGTAAGTAGTTTAAGAGGATGGTGCATTTGCATCGATACACCAATTTAACAGAAAGAATATGATCAACGAAAGGAAGGATTAAGTCTAAGCAAATTGAATAGAATTAGTCTTGAGAAGATCAATTCGTGGGAAGAGTAATTCGTCGGAAGAGCAGTTCTTTGGAAGAGCAATTAATCGAAAGAGCATTTGGTCGAAAGAGCATTTGGTCGGAGGAGCAATTTATACGAAGAGCAATTCATCGGAGAAATAATTCTTCAATAGAAGCACTTCAACAGAAGAGCAACTCATAAACTTTCAAGAGAAACAGGACTCAATAGAAAAAGTAATTTTACAGAAGAAGCACTTTGATAGGAAGAGCAATTTGTCAGAGGAAACAATTGGAGCTAAAAGCCACTCGATAGAAGGTCGGAAGAGGATTTGGTCGCAAGAGCATTTGGTCGGAAGAGCATTTGGTCGGAAGAGCAATTTATTTGAAGAGCAATTCGTCGGAAGAGTAATTCTTCAATAGAAGCACTTCAACAGAAGAGCAACTCATAAACTTTCAAGAGAAACAGGACTCAACAGAAAAAGTAATTTTACGGAAGAAGCAC
The DNA here is from genome assembly GCA_028583605.1 of Dastarcus helophoroides. Classification (NCBI taxonomy): domain Eukaryota; kingdom Metazoa; phylum Arthropoda; class Insecta; order Coleoptera; family Bothrideridae; genus Dastarcus; species Dastarcus helophoroides. The sequence goes on from CM053328.1 coordinate 42,713,029, forward strand.
TTTGATAGGAAGATCAATTTGTCAGAGGAAATAATTGGATCTAGAAGTCACTCGATAGAAGGTCGGAAGTGCAACTCGTCTAAAGAGCAATTCGTAAGTAGTTTAAGAGGATGGTGCATTTGCATCCATACACCAATTTAACAGAAAGAATATGATCAACGAAAGGAAGGATTTAGTCTAAGCAAATTGAATAGAATTAGTCTTTAGAAGATCAATTCGTGGGAAGAGCAATTCGTCGGAAGAGCAATTCTTTGGAAGAGCAATTAATCGAAAGAGCATTTGGTCGAAAGAGCATTTGGTCGAAAGAGCATTTGGTCGGAGGAGCAATGTATACGAAGAGCAATTTATCGGAGAAGTAATTCTTCAATAGAAGCACTTCAACAGAAGAGTAACTCATAAACTTTCAAGAGAAACAGGACTCAACAGAAAAAGTAATTTTACGGAAGAAGCACTTTGATAGGAAGAGCAATTTGTCAGAGGAATCAATTGGAGCTAGAAGCCACTCGATAGAAGGTCGGAAGAGCAACTCGTCTAAAGAGCAATTCGTACGTAGTTTAAGAGGATGGTGCATTTGCATCGATACACCAATTTAACAGAAAGAATATGATCAACGAAAGGAAGGATTTAGTCTAAGCAAATTGAATAGAATTAGTCTTCAGAAGATCAATTCGTGGGAAGAGCAATTCGTCGCAAGAGCAGTTCTTTGGAAGAGCAATTAATCGAAAGAGCATTTGGTCGAAAGAGCATTTGGTCGGAAGAGCAATTTATCCGAAGAGCAATTCGTCGGAGAAGTAATTCTTCAATAGAAACACTTCAACAGAAGAGCAACTCATAAACTTTCAAGAGAAACAGGATTCAATAGAAAAAGTAATTTTACGGAAGAAGCACTTTGATAGGAAGAGCAATTTGTCAGAGGAAACAATTGGAGTTAGAAGCCACTCGATAGAAGGTCAGAAGAGCATTTGGTCGGAAGAGCATTTGGTCGAAAGAGCAATTTATCCAAAGAGCAATTCGTCGGAAGAGGAATTCTTCAATAGAAGCACTTCAACAGAAGAGTAACTCATAAACTTTCAAGAGAAACAGGACTTAACAGAAATAGTAATTTTACGGAAGAAGCACTTTGATAGAAAGAGCAATTTGTCAGAGGAAACAATTGGAGCTAGAAGCCACTCGATAGAAGGTCGGAAGAGCATTTGATCGGAAGAGCATTTGGTTGGAAGAGCATTTGGTTGGAAGAGCATTTGGTCGGAAGAGCAATTTATCCGAAGAGCAATTGGTCGGAAGAGTAATTCTTCAATAGAAGCACTTCAACAGAAGAGTAACTCGTAAACTTTCAAGAGAAACAGGACTCAACAGAAATAGTTATTTTAGGGAAGAAGCACTTTGATAGGAAGAGCAATTTGTCAGAGGAAACAATTGGAGCTAGAAGCCACTCGATAGAAGTCAATCAACCAAAAGTTTAATTCATTACATTTTCAACAAATGAAGCCCTCACGAAGTCAATTTAATAAAAAGTTTAAATCATTACATTTTCAACAGATCAAGCAAAAGAACCACAACGTCAAACCACAGATGAGACAATTTAACAGAAACTGTTTATAAAAAATTGATAAAACAATCTTGTCCTCTGAAACCAAGAATATACCCAGTATCTCTCTGAAGATAACACCTTGGCTATCGAAACGCGTGAGAGTAAGTGTTATGTTTTTAAATCCTTTTTAGTTTCAAGGGGCAATACTTCTGTATACATTTTTGAAGATAACCAAGAACCAGTTCGTTCCACAAAAAAAAACTATTTGTTTCTTATCGCCTTCAGGAGGACCATGATGCGTCAAGTAGGGCAAAATGGGGCCACGGCTTGGAATTTCTCATGTCCTGTATAGCGATGTCCGTAGGACTCGGAAACATCTGGAGGTTTCCATTCACTGCCTACGAAAACGGTGGTGGAGCTTTCCTCATACCATACATCATAGTTCTGATCCTAATAGGACGACCCCTCTACTACTTAGAAATGATACTAGGACAATTCACCAACAAAGGTAGTGTGAAGGTCTACGAAGCCATATCACCAGCACTAAAAGGTACCCTTTCCCCATGCATCGCCCCATCTCAATCACACCATTTTCCAGGAATCGGATACGGTCAAATCATCGGATCCGCTTGCGTCGCCACCTACTACTGCAGCCTCATGGCCATAACCCTCTTCTACCTAATCAATTCCTTCAGAAGCCAACTACCCTGGACATACTGCAGGGACGAATGGGCGGACTACCTCAAAAAATCCAACAAAACCTGCGTGGCGGCCGCCAACGCCAACAACCTCACAATAGGGACGAAAACCATGAGTTCTTCAGAACTCTATTTCTCGTAAATATGCGAGCCCCAGTTTCGAGACAATGCGCTCTTAAGTGACTTTTTCAGTCAGGAAGTCCTTCGAGAGAAAACCGATATATCAGATGGCATAGGCGTGCCGGACTGGCGGCTGTCGTTGTGTCTTTTAGCGTCGTGGGCCGTCACGTTCGCCGTATCGCGGAGAGGCGTTCAAAGCTCGGGGAAGGCGTCGTATTTTCTCGCCATATTTCCCTACGTTATTATGATAACGTTGTTGTTGAGGGCCTCCACTTTGGAAGGGGCGAAAGAGGGGATGTATTACTTTATTAAAACCGATTGGTCCAAACTCGTCGAAGCAGAGGTAAATGCGAAAACTTTTATCTGGATCGTTTACAGGACGAATGTTTCAGGTTTGGTACGCCGCCGTAACTCAATGTTTTTTCTCTCTTAATGTAGGGTTTGGGTCTATTATTATGTATTCTTCCTTTAATGACTTCAGGCATAATATTAATAGGTTTTTTGAAGTGTTTGTGGTGTTTAATTGCTCATAGTGACTGTTTCCAGGGATGCTTTAGTTGTGACTACTTTGGATACGTTAACGTCGCTTTTGTCAGGAGTGACCATATTCGGAATATTGGGGAATTTGGCCTTTGAGCTTGGGGTTAGTCCGGACGAGGTTATCTCTTCTGGGGGTACCGGGTTGGCATTCATATCCTACCCTGACGCGATTGCGAAATTTCAAGCAGTTCCATGGGTATGTGTCATCAGTATTTCAACTCAATTCGTCATCATTATCTACTTTTTTCAAGTGTCTGAGAACAACAGTTTGAAAGCTGTTAAATCAGAAATGTTGCTTTATCCGAAATTTACTAAATTTTATCAGAAATTATTTTTTTATTGCCTGGAGAGTGTAATCAACATGTTATCAATTTTAGAGACAGGGCGTCACTACAGCCCAAAAGTTATTAAAACCTAGGCCGTTATAAACAAGAATTACTACATATCAAGTATGCTTTTTTCAATTTCCCAAATTTTGGCCATGTTGAACTTTTCATGAGCCTTTTGAAAATCGAAAAAAAAGAGACCCAAATGCAAAAGATTTAGATTTTAACTCACTTTGGCAGTCGTATAAATGATGACCGAAGTGAAAATATCGAGCCTAAAAATTTGAAAAAAAAACGAACTCCTTCAAGCAACTTGCCTCAAGTTTAACAGTTGTTTAAACAACCTCATCATTCAATGTCATTCATTCTTTATAGGCTTTTTGTTCGTCCAATTGCTTCTTCCGCAACTCTACATTAAAATTATCTTCTATTAGGGACTGACGATCTTTTATAGATTGCCCCAAACAGCGAATGACAAATTAAGATCCATCGCAATTTCTACTTGGGAAAATCTATAAGAGATTGCCAATCCTCAACAAATCTAGGTTTGTAGACGAAGCATCTGGCGAAAAAAGAGCCAATAAACAATGAATGACATGGACACAACTTCGCAAGCAGGATACAGATAATATCTCATAATTCCTGTATCGGCCATGAATGGACAAAAGGCCTAGAGAAGTGTCAATTTGCATGTAAAACCTCTACCTCAACCATGATAAACTAAATCCGGCCAAAGCCATTCCTGGTGTTTATTAGCCGCATAGCTTTAGTGAATGAGGCATTCGCGGAATTGTTTCAGCTATTCGCCATTCTCTTTTTCTTCATGTTGTTCGTGCTGGGTATCGGGAGTTTGGTGGCGCTTCAAAGCTCAGTTAACACCGCAATAAAGGACGCTTTTCCGAAACTGGCCGATTGGAAAATCTCCCTAGGTACGGCAACAACTGGATTCCTCGTGGGATTTATATATATGACGCCGGTAAGATTGGGATTATTTTCTCGATTGCTTTATCGCTTTCCGTGATATGTTAAAAGCTCGAATCGAATCCACTCGTAAAGGTTTGTTCCACTCATTTATAGTGCTTTACCTGACTGTGGAACTAGCGAATTAAGCTTGTATATTTAATAGATTAGTATGTAGGTAAGTCGTGGTGTTTTTTTACGTAATTTGCAATTTTTTTAATAATAGTCGCTTAGGTTGTTTTTCTCTACTTTTAATAAACTGGCAGGTACTACAAGTAACAGCAGTCGTAAATTAATGTCTACCTACATTAATCAACAATAAAACTAAGTTGTAATTTGTGCAAAAAAAATTAGCGCAAGGTTTCCCTTCCTTAAAAAATATGAATAAGTTTGACCAATTTTGTTTGCATCTCTGGATATGATAATTAATTCTAAAGCAATATAAATAAATATCAATACTTAAAATAGAATTTTCAAACTTCTGTATGATTATTTGCGAAAATTAAATGACCTTCTCTCTGGAGTAATTAAAATGGCGATTTTTTTTCTAAAAACAGTTTAAAAACGATTGGGTAGATCCAAATACCCTCTACTTATAATTAGCATAAAAAATATGGCGCGAGATTTCCCTTCCTTAAGAAATACGAATAGGTTTGACCTATTTTGTTTGCATCTCTAAAAAACACATTTACAAGCATTGGATAGCTTTAAATACCCTCTACGTTTTTGGCCAAGTGTATTTTTCTCTTTTGAGTTAAAGAAGACATTATGAACTACAGCGTTATATCAAATCCATTCTTTTCTGATTCCAGGGAGGACAATTTATGCTAAATTTAGTGGACCATTTCGGAGGAACATTTGTTATATTCTTATTTGCAATTTTAGAGGCTGTTTTCATCAACTGGTATTATGGTAAGTTAATCATCCTTGGACATCGATGCTACGTTTTAATCGTGTTTGGTGTTATGATTAAACGATAAACAAGCAAAAGTTATGTCAAAATTAAACGGTCATAAATACAGAAATGTCCTAGAATTTTACATTATGTGATGAACTTTTTGGTCGTGTATAACATTGAAATACAAATCTTGTTTCTTGAAACCAAGAAAGATTAAAACACACAACAATGGAGCAACTATCGTTGTGTTTTTCAATCTTTGTTGGCTTCAGGGGACAAGGTTTGTATTTGAATTTTTTAAGATAACCAAGGACCAGTCTCTACCAAAAAAAAATGTATGATATATGATGTCAAATATAATCATAACGTGATGATAATCTGTTCTCTTTTTTTTGTAATATAAACTAATTTGTTTGGATCAGTGATGACTAGAGATTTCTTGGGGTAGAGGATGAACAGGAATCCAAATAGGGTCGCTTTCGGGATAATTCCTAACTCAGCACAGAAAAATAAAAAGGGAATGTTGCATATTACACATGCACGTTATCCTGCTAAACTGCAAGAGCTTCTGTTGAACTTTCTTGTCGCGGTTTTATTAGTTTTTAAATTAATTTTGACTTATTTAATCAGTAAATCTACCCTATAACATATTATGCCAAATTTGATCATTAATCTGACGTGATGATAATTTATTCTTAAAAAAAAATAGAAAATATGTCATAGAGTTTACATTTTATGACCTTGGGCGCAATTTATAGCTTTTATAACTCTGCATGACTGATGTATGTGTGAGCATAAGCCTTGTGTGAATGCTACATCCACGATCTTAACCTTACATATACCTTGATGCTATGTGACTTTAGTCTAACGCCACTTTAAACATTAAAATACAAAACTTATTTCCTGAAACCAAGAAAGATTAAAAAACACAACAAACCTTGCTCTAACGCGTTTTGGCAGCGAAGCGACCGACCGACCGACTGACTGACTGACTGACTGACTGACTGACTGACTGACTGACTGACTGACTGACTGATTGATTGAGGGAAAGCCAACCGAAACACAGATTTCTGGTTCGGGTTCTAGAAGTTTTTGGCAGATAAGGCTTATCGTTTGCCGAAATTTCTGGAATGCTTATCTGCCGTTTGCTTAATTATCGCGGCCGCTTTCCCTTATCAGATCTTTCCTAGAAAATTTCCTTAGATTTTAAATTCCAAATAATTACATTTCGTTAAAATATTTTCTTTCTGAATTAACTATCTTGAGAGAAGCTATCAGCTGTGTAGGTAAGTCTGGGATAGTCTCTCTTAGGATGGTTGACACTTATGTCAGAGAGAAATGTAAGGAATAAAGTATCTAATCTAAACACACTCTGAGAGAAGCGATCTGAGACTTATCTACACAGCTGGGAGGGAATAGCTTCTCTCAGAATAGTTGACACTTGTGTACATCAGAGAGAATATATATTTTATGTCAGAGAGACATGTTCGGAATAAAGTGTCTAGTATAAACGCACCGTTAGCTTCCCAGAGATATTGGCTAATCTAGAAACCTAATGCAATTCTTAGTCATCAAAGAGGAGAGTTGACTAAGTATGCAGAAAGTGATGGAAGTACCAATTGTACACCTTTTTATTATTATTTTAAACCTTGAGTCATTCTAGGGTACTAAACACTGAACTAAAGATTGTGACTTGTAAGTCAAGGTTTACCACATCACTATTAATGAATAATTACACGATACGTCTTTCGCTGGCAGTTCCAGCATCATCAAGCATATGACTGATCTACTATTAGCACTTTTACTAATTTATCTACTTAATAAACAATTAGTACAGTTACTAGTCACATAGATTAGTAATACGCTTGATGATGCCTTCTTTGGACTTAAGTCATACCAAAGGATATACTCGAACACTTTTAGTAGTTCTTTGACACGGTCCAATCCCGGAAGAAGTATATCCTGTACTGACTCTGGCCGTGGAAGCCTTCGTTGGGTCATACTGTTTGAGCAATAAGTTCCTAATCTATTTTAAGGTGTTGACCAATCTTGCCATAGATACAGAATACATGCTTAAACAAAAACTGGGACTATACTGGAAAGCCACATGGTTATTCTTCATGCCTGTGATGCTCATCGCCATCTTCGTCTACTTCATAGTTAAACTCGAACGTCTCACTTATGGAAAATATGGATATCCTGATGAAATTTTGGCCGTTGGCTGGTGCATTCTGGGCGTCAGCGTCTTGCAATTTTTCTATTGGATTTTCCACTATCTTATAGCTAATAAATCCCTTGGTTGGACTATGGTAAGAAGCGATGATCACCCTATCAAAAGATACCAATTTCCCTCATTATTTCCTTGGCTGATTCTTCTTCCACAGCTTGTGGAAGGACACAGCTTGTAGAAGATCACAGTTTGTGGAAGATCACAGCTTGTGGGAGGACACAGCTTGTGGAAGATCACAGTTTGTGGAAGATTACAGCTTGTGAAAGATCAAAGCTTGTGAAAGGACACAGCTTGTGGAAGATCACAGCTTGTGGAAGATCACAGCTTGTGGAAGATCACAGCTTGTGAAAAGACAGAGCTTGTGGAAGAACACAGCTTGTGAAAGATCACAGCTTGTGGAAGATCACAGCTTGTGGAAGATTAGAGCTTGTGAAAGGACACAGCTTGTGGAAGATCACAGCTTGTGGAAGATCATAGCTTGTGAAAAGACACAGTTTGTGGAAGGACACAGCTTGTAGAAGATCACAGCTTGTGAAAGATCACAGCTTGTGGAAGATCAGAGCTTGTGGAAGGACACAGCTTGTGGAAGATCACAGCTTGTGGAAGGACACAGCTTGTGAAAGATCACAGCTTGTGGAAGATCACAGCTTTGGAAGATCACAGCTTGTGTAAAGACACAGCTTGTGGAAGATCACAGCTGTGGAAGATCAGAGCTTGTGAAAAGACACAGCTTGTGGAAGGACACAGCTTGTAGAAGATCACAGCTTGTGGAAGATCACAGCTTGTGGAAGATCACACTTGTGGAAGACAGAGCTTGTAAAGATCACAGCTTGTGGAAGGACACAGCTTGTGGAAGACACAGCTTGTGGAAGATCACAGCTTGTGGAAGATCACAGCTTGTGGAAGGACACAGCTTGTGAAAGATCACAGCTTGTGGAAGATCACAGCTTGTGGAAGATCACAGCTTGTGGAAGATCACAGCTTGTGAAGATAAGAAACAAGCGGGAAAACAGAAGGAAAGGAACTTGTGAAGATCACAGCTTGAAACACAGCTCTTAAGATCTTTAAGCAGCTTGTTTTGTGAAGATCTAAAGACAGCTTCGTGGAAGGACACAGCTTGTCGAAGATCACATCTTGTGGAAGATAACAGCTTGTGGAAGATCACAGCTTGTGGAAGATCAGAGCTTGTAGAAGATCACAGCTTGTGGAAGGACACAGCTTGTGAAAGATCACAGCTTGTGGAAGATCACAGCTTGTGGAAGATCACACTTTGTGAAAGATCAGAGCTTGTGGAAGGACACAGCTTGTGGAAGATCACAGCTTGTGGAAGATCACAGTTTGTGAAAGATCAGAGCTTGTGGAAGGAAACAGCTTGTGGAAGATCACAGCTTGTGGAAGATTAGAGCTTGTGGAAAATCACAGCTTGTGGAAGATCACAGTTTTTGGAAGATCACAGCTTGTGATAAAAGAAACAAGCAAGGAAGTAAAGAAGGAAATCGGTATATTTTGATAATATGGATTGAAACCTGGCTCATCTTAAGCTTTAATAGTTGTTTTTTTAGACTATCAAAGAAGCCTTCTCATCGAAGGGTTGGGGACCGAATGATCCCATCCAACGAGAACACTGGAAGAAATTTCGAGAGGAAAAACTTCTGGAGTCCTCCATAAAAGGTGGAAGTTGGTTCAGAAGGAAAACCTACGTAATAATGGGAAAGTAACTGGACGATTTATATGATAAATTGACCAATAAATCAACTAGGCAACAAATAGAATTTTCATGTAATGATTAATCTGTGATATAGAGAGATAAGTTAAAAACTTTTCGAGAATTACCCTCGCAACAGTATTAGTTGTCAATTTAATTGCAATAAAGTATTGATATTTATTTTGTATTTTGTAACTTCCTTTAATATTTTTCAGTTATATTGGTAAGGGGTTAAAAAAAACTCTTTTAATCATCATCATCATCATCATGGTCTTCATCAGATGGCCTAATAATTTGAAGATTGTGAAAAACTCAGGAATGATTGAACTGACTAAATTACGTTTCATGGATGATTACAGCCTCCTTTAGATTCTGACTGATCCATGATAAATCTAGAAATAGAAAGAATATAAGCAGTAGATAGTCAAGGGGATTTTGGATCATATATAGATAAGGAAAATTCTGGATCATGACATTGTGACGCTAGATTCGCCCAATAGCCAGTGAATGTGACATCTGGCAGATGAGTTTCAAGATTCCTTGCAGTCTGATACTTCCAAGAGCATGTTATAATAGTGTATCTACGTCATAAATGTTTAGAAGGGTTGCAGCCTTTTTAAAAATAACCTGGCATTAACCACAATGGTCCAAATGTGCACGAAACGTTAATTAGAATTAATTACAGACAGTGATATAATGCAGGGGACACCCGCATTCAAGCGTTAATAGATGTTGGCCACGTAAATGCGAACCAAAATTTTTTCTTGGTTGGAAAACCCCCGAAAATTAAAAGATTGAGAAACAGCGGACCTTAATTATTAAGTTTCGTTGTCAACCCCCTGCGGCGACAAACGTGCCGTACGTGTGCCATTAGGCACCGGCGAAATAAGTGCAACGTGTTTGTGTGTCTCTTGTGCCAGATAGTCCGGAACTTCTCCGGTCTGGGTCAGGTGGATCATGCGCGGGTACAACGCCCGGATATGCTTATGCCGGTCGCGGTAGGCCAGTGCTCTCGTTACATTCTCGCAATTCGGGCCGGGTGCCGGAAATATTTTCCACTATCGCACGAAACAACTAAAACTTTCGACTTACTACCTATACCTATTAGTTGCAGCGGCTCGGTGGCACTTTCGATAGCGATAGCGGGGCGAATTTTATCGGACTTTCCACGCCTTCGCCTTCGGTGCTGAGAATAATATTCGGCAAACTTGTTGCGTTCGCCTGCGATATAACGATATTGTGTAAGTTAAATGTTTTGCTCGGTTTTTTAAAAATAATTTTGTCTATTTGTATCAATTGAAGAGAAAAAAAATTTAACGAAAATCTTAGAAATTACTGTCTTATAGGAGAACAGAAAATATTTTTTTATAGGAAATATATGAATGAATTTGCTGCACTGTAACAGGTATGATAACAGCAAGGAATTGTTGATTTTTTTCTCCTCTGCAAATCGACCTCATTTGAAGCAGATTTCTTAGCAAGGGTCACAAAAGAATTACGATGTATTCTTATATAAATAACTCAATACTCAACTTATATAAATAACAATTAAATAATTCAGTTTTTTTATTTTTATTTTATTTTTCCTTTTACTTATGACATATTACACCCAAAAAATTCTCGGTATTCTGTCACTCATTTAACTCACATATGTGAGACAATCTGGGCTATTTGGGTGGACGTCTAGGAACTAGAACACGAATAAAATAACGAGGAACAATTATCGTTCCAGGATATTTTGTTGTTATTTACAAAACTTCGTAATAAATACATCAAGGTTTCGTATGCAGAGTACCTCGAATAAGAATGCACTTTACAAGAATGCGACGGACTACAAAGGATGCAGAGACGTAAAGATGGTGGATGCGCTCTTTCAATTTTGTCCTTAATGATATTGCGACTTACTTCTAAAACTAACGAAATATATTTAAAAACAAGTTCAGTTTCGATTTACTTCCTGAAATAATTTTCCATCACGAAAGCCACTTTATTAAAGGCTTTCCAACTTTTCCACTAAAGCTCTAAATCTAAAAAGTACAGCAGCCGCCGGCTTCAACCGTAACATAAATTAAAATGGTTTCTAAATATCATCCAAACCGAACCTTCTAAGTTTTGATTATCGCGAGAAACTTAATTGCGAAGTTGAGGGAAACGTTAATACCTCAGAAACCCCCCGAGGGTATCAAAGTGGCTTAAAATTTGCAATTAAACCACGACACAGGCAATTAGAATCTGTCATCGACGTGTTAAGTTAACTTTGAACTAATTAGGACATTTATCGCAGACACAATTTGTATTCATGTTGATTGGGGTGGGTACCCTAAATTTTGGAATCATTTCGACTTCATGTCGTAATTTTTTAAAGCGCAATTATTTCGTCCAGTTTTCCACCCTCATGGACAGCGTCGACAACCGCTTCTCCTAATAAATATTTTGCTTGATGCGACGCCGATTTCTACTAATTTTTTCGAGTGAAAGAAACATGTCTACAATGAAAAATGAAAGAAACATGTTTTCCTTCAACGTACAAAGCATAGAATAGGACCAGATAAACTCGAACCAAAGCTGCTTTCGATCTCTATAAGTGATGAAGATTGATTAGTCGATGTGTCAAAGTTATTCGTTCTTTTTTCGCTAATTCGTCGTCATATCTTTAAGACTACCATTAATCAAAAATTAACAAAAGGTGAGCGTTTTCTTCGTATTCTCGCTTTCCGATGATACAACTCGAATACATTAATATTTGATAGAATTTTAACACAAAAAAAAATCATCAATTTTATAATTTGAATTGGGCTCAAGCTTTCAAAGTCTTTATTGATTTAGGGTCGACTTCAACATTTCAGATTCATTGAAGCGCTTGGTGAGTTATTTTAGGATGTATAAATAATAGAAGGCTGTCTAGCAGTTGCATCCCAGAATTATTCATGAATCAATTTGAGCAGAATTTCGATACAAATTACTTTCCTAACTTAAGTTGCAACTAATGGAAATGTTAAAAGTATTTCTTAGGTTGTAGACAGCTCAGATTAATTATCTTAGGTTCAATTTTGTTTGTAACGATTGGTAAGGATCAGTGGTGGCTCAAGATTTCCTGCGATGGAGGGCAGACAAAGGTCCAGGAGGGTCGTTTTGGGGTTAATTCTTAGCATAGGAAAACATAAAAAAGCATTTTGCATATTACACTCTCAAGACTGTCTGTCGAACTGTAAGAGCATCTGTAGATTTTCCTGACACGGTTTTATTAGTTTTTTAAACAATTTTCTACTTAATTAATCAGTAGATCTAGCTTACAAGGATCTAGCTTACAAGAATCTAGTTTACAAGGATCTACATTTCTAAATTCTAATGTAATGGGTCAGTGTCTTATTTTTCATCAGTTTGTTACTAACAGAATTCCTAATTGCAATGTTAGGAAGAAAATATAAGATCTTGCGCACTCAAAGACTATCGTTATACGCTTCAGACCATAGAGAATCAAGTAATGCACAGCAAATGGCAAACTGTCTAGTTGGCTTGCATAACTTACGTTCTATTGAGATACTCGATGATGCGTTTGAGATTAAATCAAACGCAATTCATTGTTACCTAGACCAGAATGTAGCCCTGCACCATTTGTATCTGTGTTAAAGTAGTAAGGACAGAACAATTCAAGCCTAAATCGAACTTCTGGGTTCTACTTTTCATGATTGTAACACAAATACAGAGAGGGTAGAACTACAACCTGGCTTACGTAACAACAAACTGCTGCTTTTAAAATCAAATTATTCCTAAAAATATTGGAGAAAAAAATCTTAATTTGAAGAACTTTAGACCAAAAGCATTATCTTCTTTAAGCAGTGAAAACCAAACTGTTACTATTACCCTGACTTTAGGCGCTTTAGACAAATATCACATTTTCTACTGATTTACCAAACATTGCGTTATTTAGTATTTGCAGAAATAAACAGTAAAAGATTCTCTATTAGTTTACCAAACACTGTATTATTCAGTACTTATAGTATAAAAGTACTTTAAATGTTTTATGATTCAACTACACATTGTTTCACTCGGTGTTTGTAATACTTAATATTATATCAAATTTTCCATTGATTTGCCAAACATTGAGTTATTCAGTATTTGCAGTAACAGGCAGTATCATATTCTCTACAAATTTAATAAATAATGTATTATTTGCTACTTTAAGTATAAAGTTCTTTAAATGTTTTATAACTCTACTACACATTGCTTCATTCGATGTTTGTAATAGTTAATACTATATTAAATTTCTAATTAATTTACCAAACATAATGTTATTTAGTATTTGCAGTAATTGGCAGTATAAAATTTTCCATAAGTTTACCAAACACTGCATTATTTGGTACTTATAGTATAAAGTACTTTATATGTTTTATAACTCTGCCACACAGTGTTTTACTCATTGTTTGTAATAGTTGATATTACATTAAATTTTACATTGATTTACCAAACATTGTGTTATTCAGTATTGCAGTAAGAGACAGTATAAGATTCGTTACAAATTTAACAAACAATGTATTATTTGGTACTTTAAGTATGAAGTTTTTTAAATGTTTTATAACTCTACTACACATTGCTTTATTCGGTGTTTGTAATAGTTAATACTTTATTAAATTTTTTATTAATTTACCAAATATAATGTTATTCAGTATTTGCAATAATTGGCAGTATAACATTCTTCATCAGTTTACCAAACACTTTATTATTCAGTACTTATAATATAAAATACTTTAAATGTTTTATGACTCTTCCACACATTGTTTCACTTACACAATTACAGACAAGGTAAAACTACAGCTCGGCTCATATAACAACAAACTGATGCTTTTAAATCAGATTATTCCCAAAGATATTGAAGAAAAAAATCTTAATTTCAAAGAACTTTAGGCCAAAAGTATTATCTTCTTCAAAGCACTAAAAAGCGAACTATTATTATTACCCTGACTGTGGGCGCTTTAGGCAACGATTCACGTAAATTGTCAAAAGGCGAAGAGTTGTTTAAACACAAAACAGAAGCGAAATTGAATCAAAAGCGTAATCAAGAGAGCAAACGAATCGTGTTCAAATTTCTCCATTCTCTCGTCGCTTTTCTTCGATTGTCTAGCCCGTTGTGAAATTAATTACACTCGGATTCATCGGGGCGTAAAAAAGTAACAACATTTCTGGCTGCCTTAATAGAGTGATAAAAATTAAACAAAACAAACAAAGCGGGGGAGAGCGTCTGCGACAGACGAGGATTTTGGGGGTTGAGAATATTCGCAAACCGTGAGAGCGGGATGGTGCAAAACGGGAATTTCTCTACGTATAGTGGAGCCGGTGTCATGACCTCAGACGGGAACACCAGTTGCGCTTTCCAGGACCTATTTCCCTCGCCAGAGTTAAATTAAATAAATCGCGAACTATGAGATAAGTTTTTAAATCTATTTTACGGAATTACGATCTGTTGATTGATCGAGGAATTTCACGTAAATGCTCTTTAACAGTAAAAAATTTGTTTTTTGACTAACGAACAGCTTACTTCTTTAACTGGAGGATGACATCTTAAAATTACTTTCTGGGGATGGGCAGATGGGTAGGAAAAAATAAAACTAGAAACAAGAGAATGAAGACAATATGATGCCACCTTAGGTGGTGTTCAGCTCTACATTGTTGGGGGTAGGATAAATTTACCCTTGGAGACTTTGTCTTTTCTGAACGACGACAAGGTGAGAGATTCTGCCAAATTAATAGTCTACCCAGCAACCCAGTGTCTCGAAAATAAGCTCTTCCCACCCTTTGCAAGTGAATTAAACTAAAAAAATCGTAACTGTAAAGCAGTGTGCCTTCACTTTCTTCACGACGGCGAGATATAAGGTTTTTCCGAAATGCTAGTCTATGGAATAACTCTGTAAAACCACTTTTGGTGGTGTTCAGCTCCAGGTTGTTGGAGAGAGAATAAATCTTTACTCGGCAACTTTGTCCTTCCTTTACAAAGTTTAGATGAAAGGTTGTGCTAAAATGGTGGTCTACACAACAACCCAATGTTTCCGAAACAAGCTCTTTACGTAACCGTGAGTTTGAAGAAACGTGCCTTCATTTCCAGCTTAGATTCGGGTTTTTAGCTTAGATGCGGGTTTTCAGCAACTTCCAAACAGCTCACTTGTTACTCTAGAAAATGACGTCTCAAAGTTACCTGCTGCGAACAGACGGGAAAAGAACAAACCAACCAGGAAGCCAGGAAGAAGAAAGTCAATATAAAATCACCTTAGGTGGTGTTCGGCTCCACGTTGTTGGAAAAAGAATAAATCATCGAGGAATTTGTCCTTTTTTCACGAGGGCGAGGTGAAATGTTCTGTCAAAATGATGGTCTATGCGGTAACCCAGCATCTCGGAAACAATCCCTTCACGTAACCGTGACTTTAAAGATGCGTGGCTTCACTTTCAGCTTAGACGCGGGTTTTCAGCTTAGAAGCGGGGTTTCAGCAACTTTCAGACAACCTTCTTCTTACACTAGAGAATGATTCCTAAAATTACGTTCTAGGGACGGGCAGGCAGGATAAAAAAAACCAAAGCTGGGAACAAGAAAATCAACGTAAAATCACTTTTGGTGGTGTTCGGCTCCACGTTATTGGGGAAAGAATAAATCGTTCCTCGAAAACTATTTCCTTTCTCTACGAAGACGAGGTGAAAGGTGCTGCCAAAATTCCTGCACACTTCTTAGAGGCTGACGTCCCAAAATCGTGATTTTGAAAGAGCGTAGGTTCACTTTCAGGTTGCAGGCGGGTTTTCAGCTTAGATGCGGGTTTTCAGCTGCTTAGATGAGGGTTTTCAGCAACTTCCAAATATCCCAATTCTTATACTAGAGCATGACTTATCAAAATTATGTACTGGGGACTGCAGAGAAAAATGAGAGAAAAACCAAAACCAAGAACAAGAAAATCAAGATAATATGATACTGATACCGCGTTAGTCGTGATAACATTTTTTTAGGAGGATTGACCGGGAGAAACGGCCAATTTGGGCAAAAATAACTAATTTTTGGATTAAGAACGTCATCGCCAAGTGTTTTTAAACAGAAAAAAGATGGTGTCTTATATAAACATGGAAGACGACAACCATCGCTCACAGGTGGCAGCACTTACGTATCGTTAGAAACTAGAAAAGATGGCGGTTGACGTTCATAGATGGCAGCATGAAAGAAGACGTGTCGTTTGAAAATCAAATAAGGAAAATGGTGGATAACGGTCACAAGGCTTGAAAAATGAGAAAAACCTTTAACCATAAATCCAAACAATTTGGCAGTGAAGCACCGCGAAGATCGATTAGAAACAACTGCCACGAAATTAAGAATACGTACCGCAAAAAAATCAAATTTTAACGGAAAAGCAGACACTCTGCGAGCACGTGGCTTGAAATTTACGAAAGGAAATTTTGTCAGGCTGAAAGGGGGCAAGGTGAATGATGCAAGCAGTATTAAACAAACAAACAAAAAAATAATAATAACACTGATAAACACTAAACAAGAAAAAAAAATGCAAAAAAAACTTAAATAGTTACGGTTTTTAAGCTGGGGTCGCAACGATGCACTATCAATGTCGTGCGTCGGCTTCGGTGGAAAATTTGCGGTCAAAGCGCTAGGCAAACGAGCAAAGGTCGCAATGGGAATTGGGCGGCTGAAGATTCTCGACGGTTGGAGAAATAATGCGCTGGTGGAGTA